>JAKGUB010000332.1:935000-1535000 GCA_026261675.1 Hippocampus mohnikei
TAATGCTGAAATGAGCCAAAATATATCATCATCAAAACTTGGTTCTCGCGATATAAAAACGAAGGCAACGACGTTGCTCAAATGTAGGTTGGGGCAGGAAAAGACAAGCCGGAGGTTCGTCGGAGACAAGCACGCTTTCATGGTTCCATCCGCAATCGGACACAAATTACGAGCGCCAAAGCGGCAGCGCAGCTGAGAGAAGCAAATGAATGGCTTCAATTGTGACACCGACGCAAAGGCGGCATATTTTCCTCACTTGAAAGGACTAATTGGACCTTCATGACCAAAAGAATATTTTCCTCCACAGCAAGGTCAGCGGGGTCTTTTTTTGCCATTCAACCCCCAGCTGACCTCCTCGGTCTGTCTGACCCTTGTTCAGACGTCATTTGAATAAAGACAAAGTGCCGTTGAGGTGACGTGACTGTCACATCAATGATGTTGACGGTTGACCTGTCCATGTGGCAAATCTTGTCAGAAGGGTTCTGTTGGCTTCATGAAAGACCTTTTACGAATAAGTCATAGCATTTTGCGGCATCATTTTACCAAGCGCTGAAATGAGTGACACACAAAAATAAACAAGCGCAAGATCAACCGGACTCATGAATAGCAAGACTTAGTAAACGAGGAACTAAGAGAGCAAAAACGACGATGAACGAGATCCCGAGGTGGAAGAAAACAACACTTGAGCATCAACACCAAGCGAGGGCAATAATGGTCCGGCACGTGACGGAGACGGAGTTCTTCACCACAACGCTCGCTGACGATGGGTCATAGGTGCGCCAGCTGGAGGGAAACGCCCTCCCCATGCGGCTGGAGCTGGAATGAAAACAAACGTGACAGCAACAAAATCCGGTGGCTGTTTCACGTGGAATTTGACAGAAGCACCCCGAGTGGGATGCAACTTGATTTGGTAAGCAGACACACGCAGCACCAAGCGGCATGCTAAATGGCCACTGTTCAGCCAGGAGTGGATTCATTAGCAAGCCATCGAGGCGGATGTGCCTGCAGAATTCACAAACGCTGTGCTCTTGTTTTGGACAGATTTTCGGAGAGAAATTTGTTTGGACGCGGTGCATGATCTTTCCTCAGAGGGTGTGACAAGAGTCGAACCGAGGCGAGAGGATCGGCTACACTGCGGCGGAAGTGTCATTCATAACAAATGGGAGAAAGCGCTCTTCCTGACTCGTTCAAATGTACGTCACGCCGCATCGCGATTTGGATTCATTCATTCATTCATTCATTCGTTCATTCATTCATTCATTCATTCATTCATTCATTCATTCATTCATTCATTCATTCATTCATTCATTCATTCATTCATTCATCTTCGGAACCGCTTGATCCTCTGCGGGGGGTGCTGGAGCCTATCCCAGGTGAATTGGTTGCCAGCCAATCGCAGGGCACACAGAGACGAACAACCATCCACGCCCACACTCATACCTAGGGACAATTTAGAGTGCTCAATCAGCCTGCCATGCATGTCTTTGGAATGTGGGAGGAAACCGGAGCACCCGGAGAAAACCCACGCAGGCCCGGGGAGAACATGCAAACTCCACACAGGGAGGCCGGAGCTGGAATCGAACCCGGTACCTCTGCACTGTGAAGTCGACGTGCTAACCACTGGACTACCGGGCCGCCTGATTTGGATTCACACATCCTGAAATAAAATGGGGGGGGGGGGTGGCAGGGCACGGTTTTGTTGTCGTGGTCTTGATCTGTTTGTGTTTGGTTTTCGGAGTGGAGGGCGTTCCCTCCAGAGGCGCCGCTGTCGTGTCCAGCCATCTCTCGCGGTAACACTGCTCGAATTTTATGGCGTTGTTGTTTCACACATTTAGTTTGATGGGGATTGGAATCAATGTCAGTGACTACTTCAGGACCGCCATGTTGACAACCCGGTGTCAGATTCGTCGCCTTGCTCACGACTCCCGTGCCAAGCGCAGTTCTCTCGACACTCATGAGCTTGTTCTCTGTTTTGGTCAATCTTAGTTTGTTCTTGTTGTCGCCGTAGTTCCATTTCCTCGTCGTTGTGTTATTTATTTGGTATTTTTCTCGCACTTGGATTTCCTTGTCCTTTTGTCAAGATAATGACGTTGATTTGCCATTCCTCGCTTTGTACGTGCGCTTTTTGATATTCACGCGGATCCTGGCCTTGAGTACTCATTTGTACTTTGTTGGTCTTGCACCCTTTCTCAATAAACTTTTGGGGGGGGTTGTCAAAAAAGATTTGATCCTCGTATCGGTCTGTGGGATCCCACCCGCATTCTGGATGATAACATTTGTAAGGTTGAACTCTGAAATAAGGGCGTCAATATTGGGGGCAGACATTTGATGGCAAGCGAGTCATCGGACCTTTTGCGCGCCGGGCGCTTCGATCGTGAAGAAGGAAGGCGGCGTGGGAGATGATGAACAAAACGCTCGCTTGCTATCATTCGTGACACGTCGCCCACGTTCGAGTCCCCTCCGGCACCTCGCACAGAAGGCTACTTGTGTGTGAGAAACGTGTGACTTGAGTGAGCGAGAGAGAGAGAGAGAGAGAGAGAGAGAGAGAGAGAGAGAGAGAGAGAGAGAGAGAGAGGGGGCGATACAGGAGGCAACCCTGTGATGTGCGACCCGGCTGCTTTTCTGCACACTCTGTCCGGCTGGTGAGCTTTTCACACTGGCGTGCGAGGAGCAGGCGGATCAAGTTGCGAGAAACAACGGCGGCTTGGAATTGCGTCGGAATTTGGTCGTCCACAGGAGCGCGGCGGCGCGGTCGGATTCTAGCACATCTATGGGCGAACCGCTTCTCCCTCTTCCTCCTCCTCCTCCTCCTCCACTTTGCTCTGCTCTTGACGACGTCGCCTGGCGGATGATATCATTCCGTCAAGTCATTCCCGAAAAGGTCAAAGCTCGTGCTTCTCAGACGTGGGAAACGAGGCGACTCGCTCCCGTCGGGCGGCGGCTTTCTTAAAGTTTCTCACCGGTGTCGAACCGCGCGACGGATTAGTCGGAGACGTCAGCGTTTGTGCTCTTCCCGCCACCTGGATCGCCGAGTGCTTACCAGTCAGATTTCGGAGTTCTTCACCCCCCACCAGCCCTCTCCCCCCACCCCCATTTCTCTTCGCGGTCATACCACTGAACCAAGGTCGGGTGAAATGAGTTTGCGTGCTTGAAGGGGGACCGACGTCTGCCGCTGCCTCTTCCGATCGGAAGCATGAACTTTACCTGATGCTCCCGACTGCGGTGAGTATTGCGTAACCGGCACTTTTGTCTAATTGTCGTCTATCAAGGATGTTAGAAACTAAGAACAGCAACAAAAAAAAGCTCCGGCATGCATTCAGAATGTCCGCTTGTGGTTTGAAGCGAGAACACTGACGGCAAATATTTGACCCGGTGCGGCGCGTTTGTTTTCGAAGGTGTGTGTCCACGAGGTGGGCAGAATTTCCCACAGCTCCACCCCCCCCAAGCCGCGGCCCACGCACACGTTCTCACAGCAAACAACAACAAAAAAAGATTCACAGCATTTCTCGACAAAGCCGAGTTGGCGGCTCGACACCTCCGACGCGTTTCTCAGCATGCCAGTGTGTACGCGCTGGTACGTTTTGTCATCCGCTCGTTTCTCCTTCAAGTCCCGTTTAAGCTGCGAATTTTCCATTTTGCCCCGAGGCTCCTTTGTGAAAGCTGCCCTGACTTGTGCAAATGTTGAAGCATGTCTCCGCTAATGAGCCAAGCCATCCAATTTCAACCACGAGTCTCCTTCCTGGCTCGGCTGCAGCCTAATTGCGATGGCTGCAATTGAACTTTGCATAAGCGGAGGCGAAGAGAGCCGTTCGAGAACGCAATTGTCCCATGGAAGACACTCCCTCGCAGCTGTTCATTTGCATGGCCACTTTCCCGGTTTTGGGCCCAAGTGCCCGAGCGTCAGACTGTTTATTGGGCCACGGCGGTGTCGCTGTTCAGCTGTGTCCTCATCTATCGCGGGAGACTGGTGAACCCGAGCGTGGCCAAGCCTGAGAGGCACACTCTCTCACCTTATGAAGTGATGGATTTCTCGCCCGGCGGCGGCGGCGACTTCCGGCCCCGCACAAAGAGAAAACCTGTCCCGTTGTCATGTATCCGCCTCGCCGTTGGTGTGAAAACTATCTTGTATGCACGGGTGTACCGCAGGGCTGGCCAGACTTTTTCGTTGAGGTGGCCGCATCACAGAAAAATGGAAGGACGAAAGGGCTGCGTGACAATTCTTTTCACGCTCAAGCAATTCTAGTCTCGTTCATGTCATCAGCTTTCTGTTAGTTACGTTGATTTGTGTCGCCCTTCACCACAAAAAGAGTCTCAAAGGGCTTCACATGCCCACAGTTGACAAATATGAAGAATAAGCTCTGACCTGAAGCCCCAGAAGGGCAGTAAAAAAACATTGGGGGAAGAATGAGAAACCTTGAGAAGGGGCCGCAGATGGGTGAATCCCCCCTTACGGGATGACCAGGATGCCGAGTGACGCAATACTTGACGATGATGTCAAAGTCCGTTGAACCAGATGAAAACGCTGCAGGAGAGACGCATTCGGACTCTTTCATTCCACAAGACGTACTTGTACGTCTTTTTAAAATTAGGCCCCGCCTACCAAGGACGTACTTGTACGTCAAAGTCTCAGGGTCTGATGCAATCCGTGAATGAGAATAAGCCGTTTGCATTGTAAATCATGTCAAAAGGCGACCAGTAGGTGGCAGTGGTGCCTCATGTGCTTGAAATGCACGCTTGTACAAAAAGCTCTTTTTCTTTGTTTGTTTGTTTTTGCCCAGGAATCGCCATTTTCACAAAACTTTGCCATTTTGTAATGCCGATTGCTGAAGAATGGAAAAATATTTTTTTTTCTGCTGAAAGAAGAGAGTCCAAACTTTTTGGTAGGCTCCATGTTGATATAGAACCAAATTTTCTGTGGGCCTTGCAAGATCGCTCAAAATCCAGTAAAACGCTGGGATTGAGGGAGTGAAGGCAAATAGTTGAGGATTAATTTTTCCAGGGTGGCCAACAGCCCTCTAGCTCACAGCTCGATCCGGCTCTGCACTTCACAGCAGCCGAATCCTTTCTCCACATTCAGAACCAAACAAAGAACAAGCTGTACCCAAGTGACCATTTTGCAAACAGTTGACTTGAGGATCATCAACGTGATGTCTTCCCTAATCAGCCATCGAGCGCAAAGTGGTTGGAAGGATTTTGAAATTGAACTAGCTTTATTCACTCCGGTGCCTCGAATAGAAATTGTCATGCTCTTTCAATCCGAAACGGCTTTCTTTGTATCTTCCAATACAGAGAAAAGCAACAAATGTTTTAGCATTAACTGCACCTCTTTTTCTGACAGCCTTCCCCTTTTTTACGAACCTCGTGGCCCATGTCAAATAAAAATTTGTAGTATTAGTATTTGACATTTTATTCATTTTGGGCCCGTCGCGAGCCTCTAAAAAAATGGATGACGGGCCGCAAATGGCCCCCGGGATGTAGTTTGGACAACCCCCGTCATACCGCACCGTTTTGTTCGCGAGCAGGTCGCTCTTGGCCCAGAGTCACCATGCAAACTGGGCCAATGGCACGCCTGCCGAAGAGGGCTTGCTCCTTCTCACCGCTTACCGCCGCGTGTCTGGCGGATGGCCGAAGATATACGAACAAAAGCGGTCGTCAACAAAACAAATCCCTGTCACCCTCCACCCACAGTTCCTTGGGTAACAGTGCCGGGAAAAAGCCAAGCGAGAACATATGTGGAGGTGTGTCTCCCCCGCCAGCCCCCCGCTAGGACATGACGCGTTGATCTCTTTTGAGATCATCGCCACGCTTGCGGCAGACGCTCATCGGTCTGAGAGCAAGCCTTGGATGCCAATCGCACCTCCGGGCCAACGTCGACAAAGACCGGCAGCTTTGATTTCATCCGACTCCTCGGCTCCAACAGTTGGACCTCAAGTAACAAATTCAGCAGACGTGCGGAAGCTCCCGGTCGGTGCCACCAAACTGAATTTCCACATATGCAGAGGAAAGGAAAACAAACTTTGATGTGTAAAATGAAGCTGCGAGAGATAGCGATGCGAAAGACTGTAAAGTCGTTTACTGAGGACGTGGGAGTTGTAATAAGCCTGACATAGGAAGATAAAGAAAGGCAAAAAAAAAAAAAAAACACCCGCACAAATAAAATGTGACGTTTCACTCTTCTGCTCATTATCTGCAGCCCGATATATGATGATCAGGAGCAAAAGGAAAAGTTTGTCTCCAATCTATAAAAGGTTTGAGAGCAAAAATTTGAGAAGAATGGAAATGTGGCAAGTGAAATATGTCATTTGGGGATTTGCGATTTACTTGGCCATTCAAATGGCGTCTCTGAGATGAAGGCAGAGTGGGGAATTAAACTGAAATCTCTCTCTCGGGTGACTCGTAATTGAATGTTGGGTCTGACTGTAGTCGGTAAAAGCACAGATGCTGAAGACGCTGCTGTCACTCACCAAAATGGAATGCACTTCATTTACAGGACTGCGCAAAAATGTCAGCCATCAGACAGAAAACATGCCTGAACACAACGCTCGGTGACAGCCATTGCAGCGACCAACCTGATTTGAGAGCAACCTCATCTCACCGATCCAACTTTGGTCGCCACTCGAGGTCGCAGTGCTCGTTTGAACTTTGAAACTCGAGAGTCAATCGAAAGCAACGGTGGCGAACGGGAATTTGATGACGAGCATGGTTGGAAGCTCAATTAAAAAAAAGCAAGTCTCGTCTTCATGTGAAGCACCGCCATGCAGACAGCGCAGGGAAGGCAGGACGGCGTGCGGACGGTCAAGTGGGAAAGGCTGAAAGGACAAATTGCCGCTCACCGGAGAGAAGAAGGCGACCGGCGATATGCACGGCGGGTTGCGTCAAAAAGTCGGCTCGAGCTGTTGTGCTTGGTTGCCATGGTAATGGACAGAAATGGACAAGTGGTGAGCGGCGTGCGAACGATGGCGGAAACCGCTTCGCTAAGAGCGGGAGGCAGCCGGCCGAGTGCGGACGCTCGGGCTAACGCGCTTGCAGCGTTGGTGGAGCTTTCGCAAAAGCCGGCGTCATTTCGGAGGCGCCGCTCCTTTTCTTTTACTTTGAAAAAGCGAAATCAATAAATGCATGAAAAAGGAAGCGGCGGCCCGGTAGCCCAGTGGTTAGCACGTCGGCTTCACAGTGAAGAGGTACCGGGTTCGATTCCGGCTCCGGCCTCCCTGTGTGGAGTTTGCATGTTCTCCCCGGGCCTGCGTGGGTTTTCTCCGGGTGCTCCAGTTTCTTCCCACATTCCAAAGACATGTATGGCAGGCTGATTAGACACTCTAAATTGTCCCTAGGTGTGAGTGTGTGCGTGGATGGTTGTTCGTCTCTGTGTGCCCTGTGATTGGCTGGCAACCGATTCAGGGTGTACCCCGCCTACTGCCCGGAGACAGCTGGGATGGGCTCCAGCACCCCCCGCGACCCTAGTGAGGATCAAGCGGTTCAGAAGATGGATGAATGAATGAATGAAAAGGAAATTCGATCATGGGAAGGCATTTCAGGCAGGATCCCCGATTGCATGCAACAAAGCATGTTTGACAGCTCAAATCTCGGTGAGGAATCGACACTGGTGAACGTCGATCACACGGCTCAATCAAAAATGTTTCTTTCCCGCCAGGATACAATGATAAAAACACATCAGGAACATGGAGTCAAGCTGAATTTAAAAGTGGCAATATTGACAAGGCACTCACTCGGCTCTCGTCAGGCATCGGCGCACTTCAGGGACCGCCGCTCCCTCTGGCTAGCGCTAGCCGACCAAATACCAGCATAATTAATCAACGGCAATATGCTGTCGAGTTGCAACGGTAATGGAGGAGTACACGTCGCAAATTTTCATGAGAAAGATGTGAGTCGCGACCAGTGCCACTAGAGCATGCCAGCGAGCCCGACGAAACGGCGGCGAAGGCATCCGCCCCCGAAAAGCGTGCCGAACAAATCGTGCCGGCCACGTGTGATGGGAGAAGAGCGTTGCGTTGCATGGGCGGACGATCGTTTTTCCAAACTTGCAGCGGCGTCAGCGGTTCGCAGTCCCCGCAATTCATATTTTAGTCAGGCGTCTACGGCGGCACACGTACAATTCTGGGGCTGTGTCATAACTCAAGACAACGTAGACGATGACTTGATGGATAAAACGCCAGTCGAGACAAAGCCACCAACTTTCCGAGCAACATTTGTTCTTGTTTATTCAAGGCCGCGGCACAAGGATTTCCCTTGGATGAATTGGCACATGGATGCGCGTCTGCGGCTTTCACGGCTATTGCCCTTTCGAGTTCATATTTGCTGCAATTCTTTTTGAGGATTGAAAATCATAAACTGAGTGTACCCCCCCCCCGCCACCAGCACGTACATACGAAACAGAGCTTGGTTGAAACACACTCAATAATTCATCTGCAATTGTTGCCCTCGTTAGGGAAGTACAGTGAAACTCTGTAACAACAAAACCCACATGGGCGAAAATACCCCCTAGTGTGAAAAAAATCTTCATGCATTAACACCATTCCCACTTTCCTGCACACGATACAATGAAAAAAAAAACCCTGTTGCATTATACGAAATATTTTTCTCTGCTCACTTCAACAAAGTCTAATACAACAGCAGCCTCGACTGCTTCGTTCGGAAAGAGCAAGAGCAACCACCACACTGGTTTACACATGCGCAGTAGTCCAGGAAGTATTTGTTATTGTTAGTTTCAGATGCAGCAAGGACGTTGCATTGCTGAAATGGCTACAAAACGGACCTTTGGATGTCAAGCAACTAAGACAAGAAGAGCTCTGATGCTGGAAGAGAGGGTAAAAGTGATCAAAATGAAAGATGGAGGAAGCAAAATAAAAGACATTATCCAAGAAATTGGTGAAAGTGAAAGTGAATGCTGATCATAAATTTCGCAATTTAGTTCCCTTTTTTTCTTTCTACACTGACTACATGAAGTGTCAAATAAGTTTATGCTAATACTTATGCACTATTGGAATACAATTAGAGTACACATACGTTTGTGTGTGCGTGTACACACAGGTTTGTGTGTGTTTACATCTGAGATCAAATTTGCTGCAGTGAAAACCCCCCTGTTGTGAAAACGTTCTTGCTGCAAACATGATTTCGTTGTAGAGGAGTTTCACTGTATTGTTTTATTGCTTGTTGTTGCGCGACTTCTTTTAGCTCCGCGTGCGGCACTTGGTATCTAGCGGTGGTTGTTTACAAGCACTCCACAACCGAAGTTGAGTTGAGTATCTGCAGCATACAAAGTCAACGGCTTCCTCATCTACTGATGTTCAACCTTCACGTCGCGCACTTTGGTCCAGATGTGGCACGCATGGCAACTTGACGTCATTCCGGCAGACGGCGAGTGCAACATTTGCTGCTCTTGTCGCAAACTATGCGAGGTCTTTAGCTGGCAACCGCAAGTGACCCTGAAGGCCAAAGTACCCATTGGGCCAATTTGTTGTCCACTTTCAAGGGTAAAATCCATGTCCCGCCACAAACAAATTGCTGTCCACATCTTTGTTTGTTTGATTGGGGTTTCTTTTTTTGAATGCTATTTGTGGCTCATCAGATCTTCCATGTTTATTCACGAAGACACAGTGACACAGTTATCTTTGATGTCTTCCTCCCCCGACACTGCCGGAGCACTTTCTCTGTATTTGTTTACGGGAGAGCCGGATGAATGCGAGCGGCAGCCGTATCGGAGCTCAACAAAGGCTGTTTTACCCTGGGCGCCGCCGGTATTGAAGGGATTGTCGACGGTTGTTGCCGGAAAGATAACTGGGTTAATTAGGGCCCCCCCAAAAAACTCTTTTGTCAGCACAGAGGGGAAGATGTAAAGTTTGTCAGTTCCTGTTTTCCTTTTTTTTTTTTTTTAAACAATGCTTTTGGGGTTTGCTCGCAGTCAAACTTACAAAGCGGATCCTGTTGAAAGAATATGAGTGAAATCTTTTGATCATGTCTGTAATCTCCCAGAGGCTGTACAACTTCTTCACATACATCGATGGCGGTGGTAAATGAACTCTTGAGGCCGTAGACAACAACAAAGAGGCTATGGAGACTTTTATTTGATGACGCAAACTGTCGGAACACACTCATCATCTCAATCGACCTGACCTGAGACGCACCGCGCTTGGTTTTCACGGTAGCCGCAACAGGCGAGGGGCCGGGACGGCGCAGGGAAGGCGCCGATGTCATGCTAACTTGCCCACGTTGGACACAGGTTGCTGGACAGCTGCACAGGAAGTAGCCTGTTGCCTTGCCCTCATTTGGAGGCAAAATAGGACAAGGATGCGAGTGAAGCGTGTGCGGTGATGCTATGCGGCGGACCGCAGCGTATATGCTCGCCGTTTGGCACCTTTTGATTGCTTTTTTTTTTCTTTTCCTATTTAATTTTAGTTCTTTGGGGGGAGGGAGCCAACCCCAATTCGCATGGAAAATACATCTTGGAGGGTTTATCGGGGGGGCGGCCCGGTAGTCCAGTGGTTAGCACGTCGACTTCACAGTGCAGATGTACGGGTTCGATTCCAGCCTGTTCTCCACACAAAACTCCACACAGCCTCCCTGTGTGGAGTTTGCATGTTCTCCCCGGGCCTGCGTGGGTTTTCTCCAGGCACTCCGGTTTCCTCCCACATTCCAAAGACATGCATGGCAGGCTGATTGAGCACTCTAAATTGCCCCTAGGTCTGAATGTGAGCGTGGATGGTTCTTCTCTGTGTGCCCTGCGATTGGCTGGCAACCGATTCAGGGTGTACCCCGCCTACTGCCCGAAGATGGCTGGGATGGGCTCCAGCCCCCCCCGTGACCCTAGTGAGGATCAAGCGGTTTGGACAATTGATGGATGGATGGTTTATCGGGGTTTGTGAAGCTTTGGCCACACAGCACTTTGAGCAGCACAGACCCAGTGAACGCTTTGGTCAGCGCCATACGATACGTACGAGATCTCCTCTGGCCTCTGACAAGCATTGTGATGTCCGACATGTACACACACGCGCATTGCACTCAGGTGGGCGACAGCTCGGCGTCCTCCGATGTATGGAACAGATGTCGACAAGCCTGAATGTTTTGGTTTGTCATTGTCTGCAAAGAAACGGCTGCCGTAATTCTGGAGAAAGACCAGGCCAGGGAATTCTTGTGTCTCAACAACACGCGGTTGTCCTCAAAGAGGCGAGAGTCGAGCTCTCCAAACAGCTGGCCACCAAACTTGACATTTGGGGAGGAAGACAACAACAACAAAATTCAGGAACTGCTGCAAGAAATGAAGAAAGTTTGCAGTGCTCGATGGTTCGAATTCAACTCAAGCCAACACATTTCATCGGCTGTTCATCTTCCCTTCTTGGTCCGCTGCTATTAATCGGCGAAAGGCGACTTTTGAGTGGATTCAATGGAGCGCCGGCTGGACCTGATTTTCTGACTTCCCGAATTGAAAATATTTCATTTGCTGTTTCGGAACGGCGTGAACGTTTGAGATACTGTTTGAGGCAAAGCGCTTTTGGCACGCCATCGGGACGGTGACACATTGCGGGCCCTCGCAAACGGAGACCGTTGCGCATCTGATATCATTCAGGCATCTAACGACAAAGGCTCCGCTGACGGCTTTTGTCGGGAGATAACGCGATTATGAAGCTGGCACCGACCTGTCCGAGGATGATGAATGTTTGCAGACGGGGCCGCCGCAGAGATTGGATAGAAAACATGCAGGAGGGGATTTAGAGATACTCCCGAACGCCGAGGAGGAAGAAAGTGGGTGGTTTGACGAGGGATGAGCCGCGGAAAAAAAAAAGGACAACGGAGGAACGGGGGAAGGAAACCAGAGCGACGCCGAGCAACGATTGGTCCCCGTCCACAATCGCCGACATCGGACGGCTGCCTGCCGGATGAAAGGATAAACCTATGTTCCGTTCCGTCGTTAGCATGCCACACGCCGTGCGCCAAAACGGCTTACTCTTGACGGCGCACGAGCCGCGATCGCATTCAAAGCCGTCCCCGAAAGCTTCCATTCAAAGGAATTCATTGTCAACCACGGGAGCCGCCACGTTTTCCAAAAGTGACGATAAGAAACGCGCAACGCTTGAGCTTAAGCCGTCTCCCGAGACGTATGTTGTGCTTTTCCACTCTTGAACGCTAACAAAACAAGCGCAGCGCTCGCCAAAGGACGTCCAGGCCAGCAAATGCGGATTTTCAGGTTGTTCTTCCGTCTTTGATCACGTGCCATTTCCGGTGCTTTTTTTTCATTGCGATCAGTGTGAGCGGAAGGGAACTCGAACCGCGTCTCTGTTTCCATAAGCTCGCCGCTGAAGCTACCATCTTCCCTTGTTTCCTGTCGACTTTCGCTAGCGCGAGACGAAATCAACGTGCACCGGCTTGGACATCGTTGCTGTCAAACAACTTTTTATGACAACTTATTACGACGGAAACCATTTCTACCAAAATGGCCGCCAGCTGCGATGTATGATAGAGGATGAACATTTACAGATGTAAAAATAAAAATAAATATTTTTCACGTTTTTCCGATCACAATCGCATCACGCGACTGCAGCACGATTCTATCGGCCCCGTGCCACAACTTTCCGCTGTCGTTCCACGTTGCCTGTTTTTGTTTTTGTTTTGTTCCTTTTCTGAGGCGAGGGCCGTTTGGCAGTCACTTGCCTGAGTTCACTTGATAGATTGTGAGCGGAATGCGACAATATAATGGGACCAAGCGTCTCGGTGCAACATGCACGTTGCGGCGGTGCCACGTGCCGGTGAAGGAGAAACGTCTCGAAGGTTGGTCTCGCACATGAACGTTGTCTCGGGTTTTCCGTCCAATAAATAGCGTTGATGAAAGCGCGGCGTCATGACGTCTGCATGTCAGCGATTCATCCCAATTCCTCAGAGTGGCCCCTGACCGGCGTGTTTTTTTTTTGTATTCAGGTGCTTGTGGGCTTTTGAGGCGATGCAGGACTTTCTGCTCAACCAGCGGAGGAGCCAACTCGCAAAAAGAGACTCTGGCCGTTGAATGTTTCCCCCAGCGCTGTCTCCTGGACCACCAGCAGCACCCCGGCCCCTCGGCGGCGGCAGCGCCTTTCATCTCCGATGGCTCGATGGCCCGCGTTCAGCCTCGGCCTCCTCTGCTGGCTTTGTTTACGGTCGACGGGAGCAGCGGCGACGGCGACGCTGCCAAACGACAAGCCCGGCGGCCCCTTGGACTGGCTGCTATCCGACAAGGGGCCCTTCCACCACTCTCCCGAGTACGTCGACTTTGTGGAGAAGAACAGACAAGGCTTCTCGACCAGATACAAGATATACAGGTGAGTGCTTGTTGATATCGCATGCGTTAAACTCGCCACCGTCTAATCGGGATTTTGCCCATCAGAAGGCACTCAAAAGGCACAAAATGTTCATTTCCGAAGAACAGTGGTACCTCTACTTACGAAATTAATTGGCTCTGGAAGAAATTTCTTAACTCAAATATTTTGTAAGTCAAGACCCGTTTTCCATGTAAATGCCCCAATCGGTTCCACGCCGCCCCACAATGCAGACATAAATGTTTTCTGAAGCATAAAAATGCATCAAAATATGCAACAAATACATGTTATGATGAGATTATTGCGCAATAGGTGAGAGTTGTGCGTCATGTCAAAAACAAAGAATCATCAATCAGGGGCTGCACCGCAGCTGCTTAATGTTTCCCTCCCTGGCAAAAGGTAGTTGTCGGCCAGAGCTGAGCGGCATGGGCGGCAAGATTAATCGTTTTATCATGTGGGCGAGTGATTAGAGATCTCTTCGTACTTATTACTCCACATTATCACGGAATCCCCTGAGAGGATTCTGTCAGCTGCAAGGTTGTGTTTGAGGCCCTCTAGATTACCTCAACGCGGCAGTGATTAATAGCGATGACGTTACGAAGAAAAATGGACCTCAAATGTAAATAGACTGCGATGGTTGCCAAATTAAAATCACTCACAATCTGTCCCGCTCCATTTCCGTGACAGCGCCGACAAAAGAGGCTCGAGATGCGCCGTTGAAGCGAGACCCGCCTTGTGTATTAGAGGCTCTTCAGCGAAGTGAACGTTGTTACTTTAGGGAACGCAAACGAAAAAGTTTCAATGGCTCGGGAAGGGAACGAAATGGATGAGGAAGCCAGTGAGTCAACCTATCAGCAGGAGTGCGCATCATTTGGCTCCGGCTCTCAAAGGAGCACCAGAGGTTGTTGATTGGCGCTCTCTCTCTCTCTCTTTTTAAAAAAATATTTAGATACACACATACATATTGGCTCCGACATGCCCACGACCCTTGTGAGGATAAGCAGATTACAAAATGGATACATACATACATACATACACGCACGCACACACCAGTGGAATAGTTTTAATTTTAATTTCAATATTCGAACGAGGCGGCATGCCGGTCGACTGGTTAGTGCGTCGGCTACACAGTGCAGAGGTGCAGGGTACGATTCTGCGTCTGATTGCTCCCGCCCTGCGTGGAGTTTGCATGTTCTCCCCGAGCCCGCCTGGCTTTTCTCCGGGTATTCCGCTTTCCTCCCACATTCCCAAAAACCAGCACGGCAGCCGGTTGAGGGTGGATGAGAAATTGGACGTATGGATGGAGATTTCAGACAATAGAGGGTAGCGTGTTGTCGTGGCCTTTGAACAACCGTCGAAGGCCCGTTCGAAAAATCGATTGCAGTATGTTAACCACGCGATCCGATTTGGTCACAGTTCAAAGCGACAATTCGGTCAAATGTCTTCAATGTTGGTATGACCCTCCCCGTCATTAAGTTGTTACGAAATCAACCCGAGGCCCTTTGCTCAATAAACCGGCTGGTGAAGTATGACGAGAGTCAGCGCATTAGTGAAACCGCAGGGGAGCACGCAGGCAGGTGCGCCGAAGAGGCTTTAGTGAGCCCCGTTCCTCAGGTGCCGCTTCTCAAGTCTATGAATATTTTTATTGATGCTCGCCGTCGTTTGTGCCCTCTGAATATTTCCACGGAGTAACTCTAAGAAGCTGCACATCTTCAATAGCCTGCTGAGAGCAGTGTAATTAGTTTTTCAACAAGTGACATTTCAGGGCAAAAAAAAGACCAAAAAAAAGAAAAGAGCTGCTGTGTGCTAGAAAGTGATTGGATTCACTGCACATCCATTATGAAATATGAAGAAGATGTAGAATCACATTGGATGGCTGCCAACTTCTCTTGTTGGAGCCAATCGGGAAGAGGAGGGAGAAAAAAACATTCTTTCCTTCCAAAAAAAAAAAAAGCCTCCTGTGGGAGGCCATTGTTTACAAGCTCACATGCAAAGCTCATTTGTTGCTGTCACTTTGTTCTGGCCATTGGAACACCCGATCGTGTTCATCCAGATTGCAGACAAAATGCAAAAGTTCTTTTGATCAAATGGCTGTTTTTTTTTTTTTGACACAAGTGGAGTCATTGTGAGACTAAAGGGAAAAAAGTTGAATACCAAAGAGGTTAAACAATACCAATACCAAAGAGGTTAACAAACAATTAACAGCAAAAGAATATCTATCTATCTATCTATCTATCTATCTATCTATCTATCTATCTATCTATCTATCTATCTATCTATCTATCTATCTATCTATCTATCTATCTATCTATCTATCTATCTATCTATCTATCTATCTATCTATCTATCTATCTATCTATCTATCTATCTATCTATCTATCTATCTATCTATCTATCTATCTATCTATCTATCTATCTATCTATCTATCTATCTATCTATCTATCTATCTATCTATCTATCTATCTATCTATCTATCTATCTATCTATCTATCTATCTATCTATCTATCTATCTATCTATCTATCTATCTATCTATCTATCTATCTATCTATCTATCTATCTATCTATCTATCTATCTATCAAAAAAAAAAAAAATATATATATATATATATATACATACACATATATATACACACACACACACACACACACACACACACACCTTTAACTCACCTTGTTCAATAAATACCGTGAAGCTGTTTTGATTTTTCTATTTAAAGTCTTCTGTCTTTCCAGGGAGTTCGGGCGATGGAAGGTGAACAATTTGGCATCAGAAAGAAGAGAGCTCTCACAATCGCCGTTACCTTTGACCCCCGAGTTCATCAGGAACACTCGCCTGCTTGGCCGCAGGCCCAGCACCCAAATGATCACTGAGAACCTGATCAAGAAATATGGCACTCACTTCCTGTTGTCCGCTACTCTTGGAGGTAAACACATCAACTGATTTGGAATGTATGCTGGGCATTTTTTATATATATTTTGTTGTGGTATACATCCAATACCCGAAGACCGCTGCTCTTAAATGAAGCTGGCGGCGTAACCGCAGCTTGTGGGCTTGCCAAGCCACACATTTGATTTTTTTCATGTTAGGGTGAGTTGATGATAACGTATTATAGATTTTCAAACACATATTTTTTTTTCAACATCAATTGTAAAATGTGAATTTGGCGAGCGCGACAGATTGGAACAATTTACGAGCATTTGTTTTTGCCAAGGCGTGTTGCATTTTGGGTGAGCATTTGAAGTCTCCGAGAATCAATCCAGTAATTACGGTGAATATTTTACTCAAGTTTCAATGTGAAATCTAGTATAGAATTAAAAAAAAAAATTCGACACAGAGGTTAACAGGAAAGCTAATCTTAGAATGTGGGGGTGTGGGGGGAGGGACGCTAAGAGAAGTTCAAAAATGAGACAAAAAGCCAAATCTTGAACTAAAACAAGACCTGATTCAGGCAAGGCACAAAGGAACTGCAAGAAGACCGAACGAACCCTGGGAACTAAATACGAGCAAACTGTCGAGATACGAGTGGCTGAGGGAGCGGATTGGAGGCAGGCAGTGATCGGCACACGAATGGACAATCTGAACAAAGCTTTTCCCGTCGATGGGGTTCTTGGCCGCACTTCCCGTTTGTTCATTTTCGACAGGAAAGAAATGGTGTCGGTTTTTTCAATCATTTATTTCTTTGAATAGAGCGAAAAGTCCAGCCTCTCTTCTCAATCTGCCCACCTTCACCTTTTTTAACTCTGCTTGCCTCCCATGTTATTTATTGATGAATCTGTTTTCGGTCATGTCGAGGGCGCTGAAAAATGCATGACAGTTGCAAACGGCCCCCGGGCCGTAGTTTGCACACCGATGCGATTTTGGGTCTGGACTTTGCCTGGGCCATCCTAACACATTTTTATTCTTTTTGCAACGCAGAGTGCCTTGTTGTTTCGGTCATTTGCTTGCATAAAATAAAAACAGTGAGCTTTGTGTCGTCTCCAAAAAGGGTTTGAATACATTTTCAAGCGGCTGCGGATGAGGACAAAAGGTGCTTGTCCTGAGGCAAATCCTGGTAGAAGATGCCACAGAGGACCAAAAGAAAATTTGCAGCGTCGATTCGGTTTGCAGAGGAGGCCTTGTCAATAACTTTGGACCTGACTCTTGGCTTGAAGGTGGTTACTATTGTTCGTGGACGTTCCTACAATGCCGCTCGACAGGCCGCTCGAGCTCCTTGGATGGCGGCCAGTACTTTGTGCGATGAAAAGAGGATGGGAAGGAGTCGCCATTGGATGCTTGCCAGATAACTGCCTGCGTGGCTCCAAATGGGAAAACAACAAAACAAAAAAGAGAGAGAGAGAAAAAAAAACAGATGGACTAATGAAATTAATAAATAGATTGACGAATTAAGAGGGTGCCCTTCAGCAGCTCAGACAGGAATGCTGAGGGAAGAAGCATAACACTTCAGCATGAACACTGCATTATGAAGAGGAAAAACATGAAGGGGGGTGGGCTTGAAGGGCACTAAAAAAAAAATCAACCGAGTACGGCAAGTAGCGCATTCTGTGATCAGCACTTACTGGATAAATGGCGACTCGAGGGATCGGAAACTAGGTTGAATACACCGACGTGGGACCTCGCACCCCATCACTTTTTCAACAAGCTTTGCTGCGCAATTACTGTCATGCTAACAATAACAACGAAGCCGCTTTGAAATCCTCCTTTGAGCGAGGAGGAACACTTTGTTCAAACAAATCCAATTGACTTCAGTGTCAACAAAATCATTCAGGATGAACGGTCAACGACTTCATGATGAAACACATGATCCAGCCCTCCGCGTGCAACCGCCCGTTATCCGAGCCGCTTTATCCTCTGGCGGTGCTGTCGATGCAAAGGTCGGACATCCAACATGTCACGTTGCGTGGTGGTGGTGGTGGTGGACCCAAAAAGCAGGCATGAGAGAGGAGCAGGTTGGACTTGAGGAATTGTATTAAAACAGAGAAAACGAAATCCAAAACAAACAAAGTCCAAAGTATCAAACAAAACACGACTTAAGATAAAACATAACAATGACCAAAACCTGACTGAAACAAACATGACAGGAGCACACGAACAGCCACAAACACAAACAATGACCCGACCAGGCTAACGACATAACGACCAACAGGTGTGCAGCTGCAGCGAGAGCCCTACAGTGCCACCTGTTGGTCACAAACCAAAACATGACACAAAATGAGACAAGAGCTACACATTTTAGCTTTCAACACTCTGAATTCCGACGCCCACAGTCGATAACATTTAAACGTGGCGCGGTGAAAGCCAACATCGCTTGGGGTGCGGCTGCGGCCGATCGGAGTGGCCTTTGACGGGCGACTTGCCCCACCGCAATATGGCCAGCTGGACAGTTTGGCTTTTAATTCCAATGTTGTGATTTTGACACGGGCGGCCCGGTAGTCCAGTGGTTAGCACGTCGGCTTCACAGTGCAGAGGTACCGGGTTCGATTCCAGCTCTGGCCTCCCTGTGTGGAGTTTGCATGTTCTCCCTGGGCCTGCGTGGGTTTTCTCCGGGTGCTCCGGTTTCCTCCCACATTCCAAAGACATGCATGGCAGGCTGATTGAGCACTCTAAATTGTCCCGAGGTGTGAATGTGAGCGCAGGTGGTTGTTTGTCTCTGTGTGCCCTGCGATTGGCTGGCAACCGATTCAGGGTGTCCCGCGCCTACTGCCCGGAGACAGCTGCGATGGGCTCCAGCACCCCCCGCGACCCGAGTGAGGATCAAGCGGTTCGGAAGATGAATGATTTTGACACTTTCAGAGGACTTTGAAAGCTTTTGAGTTCCATTGAGAGCGACGTTGTGCGCCGTGCTTTAAAGATGACGACTTCTTCTTTTTGTGCAGGGGAGGAAGCCTTAACAATATTTGTGGACAAGCGGAAACTCAGTCGGAAAGGAGACGCGAGCGACTACGCGACCAATTCGTCGACGGTCAATCTGGAAGCTCTGCACCAGCTGGCCGCGTCCTACTTCATTGACAGGGAGAGCACGCTGCGCAAGCTGCATCACATCCAGATCGCCTCCACTGCCATCAAGGTAAAATGATGGCGTTGCGAGCGCCTCATTTGGGGACACCAACATCTGCTTTTATGGTTCTCCAACTTTTTTCACCACCAAGAAGAAAAAAAACCAACCCATTTTGCTCTCCACGTACCACCATGATCATGCTAGTTTGAACCCCTAACTTTACTCTCAATTTGTGGTGCTCAAACTTGTTCTAATAAGTGTACCGTATTTTCCGGACTATAAGTCACAGTTTTTTTCATAGTTTGGCCGGGGGGTGCAATTTATACTCTGGAGCGATTTTGGCGTGAAATTATTAACACGTGATGATGTCATTTGACATGTTATTTTCACATTAAACCACAAGAGGGCGCTCTCGGCCTGTGTTGCTAAATTGACGATGAGTCTGACGTAAGTGATGTAGAAGAGGAAGCGGCGCGTGTCTACCTCCCGAGTTGGGGGAGTTGTTTAAAAGTGACAGTGTGGATAAAGATTTCGTGATTTGGAGTGAAACTGATAGTTTGGTAAACTTGCTAGCATGTTCTTTATGCTAGAGTCATCTGTATAACTCTTAATATGTTACGTCGTTACTGACATTACAAGGCATATCAGTCATGTAACCTTAGCATAGCGTACATTATTTAGCCTGTTGTTCGCTATTATATTTTAATTTTAAATTGCCTTTCAAGATGACATGTATGTTTTTGGTGTTGGATTTTAGCAAATAAATTTGCCCCCAAAATTGCCACCTATAAGTGCGACTTATATATGTTTTTTTTCCTTCTTAATTATGCATTTTTTGGCTGGTGCGACGTATAATCCTAAAAATACAGTACTTAAAAATAATGACTATTATAGATTTTTTTTTTAGCATTTCAATATGCCGAGTATGCCCCCTGGCTTGTTAGCCTGCTCGCTTGCTGGCTGGCTCGTTAGCTCTCAGGCTAACAGTTAAGTTTCCATTTCCATGTCCGGAGCGCGACTGAAGCCAGTTGGACGGTAACGAAGCCGGCGCGATAATGGCGGCGAAGAGCAACTAACGGGGGCTAGCGGGGGGCAGTGGGGCCGTTCGACGTTTCGCAGCCGCTGCGAGGGGGGCCCAGAGACGCTGCAAAAAAAAGCCAACAGTTGAGGGAAGACGGATTATTTCAGGGCGAGTTTCATGGTAACCGAACGGTGTCATGGCAGAAATGCGACACATATGAGTAAATGGGTGGACGCGGATGGAAAGCGAGGAGCAGTGAAGTCAAGAAGCCGGCATGTGGAATTAGGTTTCCTCTTAACAATTCATTTGTTCGCCGCTGTAAAGAGAAACACAGCATGGAGATGACGCTCCGTGGTCAGTGCGCCCGTGATAGGATTTAATCTCCGGCGGCGTATTGAGTCAGCGGGAAACGCTGATGAGCGCATCTGGTGAGGGGAAGATAAATGAATCTTGTGAAGCCGTGCCAGTGACAGGTTGCTGCCACCGGTTGTCACCTTCAGGTAGCGCGCGGCAATTATGGTGACAGGGGAGAGGGCGAACCCTCTTCCTGGCTTTTTATTTTTTTTTTTCCAGGGCTACAGCCGACGTGGAACCTGAATTAGCCAACCTACACGAGCCTTTCTCTCGGGCGTCACACAGCCGTGTCTGCGAAGAGGCAAATGCTTGCTTCATTTTCGAAGCTACAGATGGGAAGCGCCGGAGAAAGAGTGTTTTTTTTTTTTCGTGCTCTAAAGGCAGTTATCTTGCGTAGCTGACAGGCGAGAAGTGCAAAGAGCCAGAGTGGGAGATTCACCTCCATCACTTTTAAAAAGAAGTCAAAGGAGAATACTTCCCCCCCACTCTGTGTATCATTTCCACGGGGCGGTGACCCACACGGTAGCAGAACGGATCCCTCTGGGTGCTCTCTGCATGATTTGAAATCAAACAAGTTGAGGGGGAAAAAAAAAGGAAAGAGGCAAAGCCCGAGTGTCGGCATGCAAAGGTGAAATTGAAGCGCATTTGGAAGGAAAAAGCCCATTGCTGTTGCGGCGGGCTCAAGAATGAATGAATGGAGAGACATCTCGGCTCTTGGCGAGACGTTGCAAACAAACGGAAAACAGATGGGACCGCTACGTACGAACGTCTCTTCATACGAAATGTTCTAGTTACGAAACGCCTCAACGGGAAAATAGTGCCTCTTTGTTTCGAAATAAATTTCAAGATACGAAAGGTAAAAATGCATTCTGGGCGTCTCCGACTTTCCTGAAGGCAACGCACTTCAAGCTGTTCTGCGATTGGCTCTTACCTGGCATCTTCCTGGCATCCCATTGGCTGAGAGTGACCTCGACCGAATGGGTGTCGACAGACAGATCGATATGTGTTGATGCAGCGTCCTCGTTGCAAAAATGACGTTTTACGGAAATGCGAATCACCTAGAAAAGGGTTTTCGGGCGATCGCTCACGATGCTGATGTTCGCCTCGGACATTTTCGAAGGATCGTTAAAAGCCGACAAAAGCAAACGTCCTTGATTCAGTTCTTTACAAAACACTAGGTGAAAACCACTTCTGAGAGTTTTCTCATCTTCGTAACACCGTCAGCAGGCTCCACCTCGGGCGTCCAGTCCTTCAGAGGGCCAAAACGGAACTTTGGTGATGTTTGGGCGAAGGGTAGCCATCTTGAAAGCCGCTTTCCAATCCATCTGAGCGGTTGGCCCGCAACCGTCAGTCAATCGGCTGACCTTTTGCGCGGTAAACATAACGGAGGTGCTCTTTAGGCTTGATCCATAGCCCTTGCAACAAACTGCGCGTTCATTTCAGCGAATCGCCACCACAACACGAAACGTGTGCAACCCCCACCCCCCCCCAAAAAAAAAACGGAACTTGATTCTTTGTGTTCAGATGGCATTTCGCTGGTGCACTGCTCCCACGGCTCACTTTTATTTCGCGGAATGTGCCGACTTCCTTTCCCGCACGTCGGCACTCGGGTAAGAACAGAGCACTGAGGCAATTTCCCACAGCGCTGATCCCCCCAAGCAGCCCCGTGTTTCGATACATTGGGCCAATAATGTTCCAGCTCGTATTTCTGATATAATAAGCAGCTGCCATGAAAACCGGAAATTGAATGCTCTGCTCGTCACGCCAATTTTTTTTTCTCCCCCTTTTGTGGGGCGGGGGGGGCGTATGCTATATCACATGGCTTATCAAATAATACCTTATATCCTTTCAATATTCATGGACTCTGAATGCCAACGCTGTATCTCATTTCCTCACATTGATGTCAGCAATAAAATTCATCAAGAACGAAGCGGGGCGTTTACGATGCGATTGAAATATTGGAGGAGAATTGAGTCAACTGATGGTTGTTTTTTTTGGGGGGGGGATGCCTCCCCCTTTCCTTTTCCCTCAAGAATGCCCTTCGGTGTACTGCACGTGTGGCCCGCGGTGACTCATTCGAATTTGAAAGGTCCTGCAAATTAGGGATCGTGACCGATCGGCCGACTCTCTTTGGCCGGACCTCCTCCATCGGTCATATTTACGCCAAGTGGCGAATGACAAGCGTGATTAGGACAAGTGGCTCGACAAAGTGCGATGTCTCGGCGCACAAAGAGAGAAAAATGGGCAGCGCTTTGATGCGCTCGCTAATGAAGCGAAAGGGGATGCCGCGCCCACGCCGCTTTATTCCAAAAGGCCACGTGAAACGTCCGCAATCAAACACGAGGACGAACAGGAACGTGGTCTCGCGTCTTTACCTGCGTTTTACCGAGTCTTCAACAATGTGTTTGTGCTTTTTCTCCTGCACGTTCGCGGGGCAAACGGACAAGACGCAGCCATGTCTAATACGCCGTCCTCCTCAAAACAAAGTTGTTTTTTCCACTCGAGCTGTGTATAATACGCTACCCTGATTTGCTGGTCGCCACAATTATCATCCGGACCGATTATGCGCATTTTCAACGCTGCCGTAAATACCGTCTCACGATGAAACCTGCTGACTAAAAGTTCTCTTTTGAATTGCTTTCGCCAATCTTGGTGGTGACAAGTTGCTCTCTTTTTCACTGTTTTGGTCAAACTCGCCCGCTTGCACCTCTCCTGTTTTGAAGAGAGCGCCAGGAGAGTGTGCGGGGGACAAAAAATAAAAAAATCATTTGGATTTGAACTTAAACGCCACTTACACCTGGTTAAAAAGGTGTTAAGCTAACATGTTGGCTGTAAAAAAGGATAATGTATGGTGGTGTGACAAACTGCTTTGCATTTTATCGTTGCGTGTTGCTGTTGAGGGCTTGTTATGAGCGCGCCGAGCTAAGTACTGCAATGTACAAGCTCGTAAAAACGAGCTCGTTTTGCGCAAAGCGACATCACGCTCACAGTAGCGATTTCTTTTGCCGGCAGAAAAGGCACATTTGAGGAAGCTCGGGCGGTTAAAACACGATTGGTAGGAACGGCAAGTGTGTCAGGCTGTCAGTATTTAGCCATTTTCATCTAATAAACGGCCATTGAAAAGTAACCTGACGGCTCCCCCCCAGTGCTGCTGGCCCCTAGCGCGGCCGCTGCTAGACGACAGCAGCAGGCGCCGTAGAATACTTTTTTTTTTTTTAAAGAGCCTTAATCGCCGATTGAACGTTATTTTAGGACGTCGTTGGAAAGTAGCAAGTTTGTAGCCGCAACGACTGGCGTCTGGAAAACAAGTCAAGTCAGCCGCGACAATCCGCCGGAAACAACTTCAAAATAAAAGCTTGCCGAGGCATTGATCGGGTGAGGTTTATTTTGAAGTTGGCCTACTCATGCTAAGCACTGCATGCTAATTGTCGAAACAAGGTAAGAATGTTTTGTCTCGCATTCACACCCGTGTACGACACACCCAATTCGGGATTGTTTTGGGGGGGACAAAATGCGTATCATGCGCAGGATTTTGCGGTACGTCTTCATTCTTTCTTTTATATTGTTGTACACCACAATACAATCCGTCCTCATTTATATAACGCTTGCACAGCTGCAGCTGTCACGAGGAGGTCAAAATGGCCCAGGCGTCCCTATTTCATCGCCGTTTGACGTTATTGATCTGTACTTCATGGAAGAGTGAAACATATTCATGCAAGATTTGTAATAGCCTACAAATGACCCACATCTTCAAATTAACTCGGTTGTTCAGAGAAGGCCAGGCTAATTTTTTTCTTCTTCCCTTTCTTGTTGCCCAGGTGACTGAAACTCGCACTGGTCCCCTTGGATGCAGTAACTATGACAACCTTGACTCTGTGAGCTCAGTACTGGTCCAGAGCCCTGAAAACAAGGTCCAGCTGCAAGGTCTGTTTTCTTTCGACACATTTCTCATGATTAGATTCATTTTCTTCCCCTGGAGGAAATAATTGTTGGACTCCGCTGGATATTTTGTATGCGTGCGCGACAAAACACAAAAGAACACATTCGCTACCCGGGGCAAGATGCAAGCACGGGAGGGATCTCACCGCCGCGATGCAACATTAGCATCGCGGAGCCTCCAAAGTTGAACGTCATTAACGTCGAGGACGCTCTTCAAACTTTGATGCGTTGTGATTTGCAAACCCGTTTTCCCGTGGGAGCGACGGAAATAGAAACGCAGTCCCCTCATGCATAACAAGGGAACAAAGCTTTCCATTTAATTTTTTTCACATACATTTTTTTTGGGGGGGGCCTCCGAAATATTGATCACGCGAGAGCTAATTGAGCCGCGGATTTTACTGCTTGAATGTACCTCTACTGACTTCATTTCATTTTTGTAAATAAATAAATACAGTCAAACCTCGGTTTTCGTCCATAATCTGTTCCAGAAAGCTGTTGGAAAACCGAAATTGTTCGAAAACCGAAACCAGGCTCTTTTTAAAAGAAAAATGTTTATTGAACACGTATGCTCACAATGGAAAGCGACACTAGGAAGCATCACTTCCTCGTCTACCTGATTAAGCGTCACTTCCTCGTGTAAGGAAGGCGAGAGGAGTCAAATGGTGCATTCAAGTGCGCTCAGTTCGTTCGAGAACCAACATTTGTTCGTAATCCGAGGCATAAAAAAACTCGAAATTTTGGGTCGAAAACCGAATTGGTCGAGAACAGAGACGTTCGAAAACCAAGGTTTGACTGTAAATGGGGGAAATGGACTAGACACAATGATCCTATTGGTGCGCACAGAAAAATCCAGCCGCATCCTGCACATCGAGTTTAACTCATTCACTCCCAAAGACGTTTTTAAACGTCTTTTCAGACTTGGTCAAGAATTGGCTGGTACTGAATGAGTTAAGAGACACTAATCTATTCATCCAGGCAATCAACAATCTCCATGTCATACCGTAGCTAGCTAGCTAGCTCACTCGCAAGAACTCGCAAAACCTGGAGCGTCTTTCCGCTTGTCGTAAAGCAAAGTTTGGTGGCGCAGGTTTGCAAATCCTCCTTCCCGACTACTTGCGAGAAGGCTTCGTGCGAGCGGCCCTCGGCTACATCGCCTGCAACGGGGAAGGCGACTTCGTCTGCAAGGACGACGACTGCTGGTGCGGCTGCGACGCCAAGTTCCCGGAATGCAACTGCCCGTACGCGGACATCCGAACCATGGAGGAGAGCCTGGAGAGGATCACGCAGACCTGGGAGCGCCTTTACAAAGACTTTGAAGAATCAGGTGAGGAGGAGGAGGATCAACTCATCGGTTCCACGCGCAATCGGGCCTCGGTATTCATGGACATGTTGCAGATATCAATGATTCAGATGAGAAGCGGGCTGAATATGAATTGCTAAGCGTTGCACCTTCCATGTCAGATTTCCCATCCTTTGTTCATCCTTGTTCCTGCAACTCAAAGGGGACCGACAAGGGGTCGCTTGCAATGTCTGCATAGGACGCATTCAAAATGCATTCCAGGCAAGCGTGGGGGGGGGGGCGTTGAGACTTGGCTTTGCCTCGAGTAGCTTACGGTAGGTCAGGAGGAGATTCATTAGCAATGCAAAGCCATTTATTGCCACTTTGAAATGACGGCAAAGAAATGCGTGAATGGAGGCTCTCGGCGTCACGTTGCTGCGCGCGCTCATCCTGACGCAAAATCAAATGGATAGGCCCCTTTTTGGTTTTTGGTCACCTCTCACTGGAAATATCCCCCGAGCGCAATCACTTTCAAAGTTGATGCTTTCACAGCCAGATGGGAAGCGAGTGCGGGTGGGCGCATGCCCGGAATCCAAACGTTGAAGGTGTCATCGTGTCCTACGGCAGAGGATCTCACTCATTTCCATAACGCGACGGCTTATCAGCACGAGGCCAGCCCACAGCGATAGCGCTATCGCCGCTAATATCGGCGGCAAAAATGTTTGGGCAAACGCTGAACGATTTTTTTGCCTACTTCATGTTGTGAAAGATGAAGCAATATCGTCAGCGTTCCTGTGGAGTGTCCCATGTGGAACTCCGATAAAGATCATTCTGCGTGTTTTTTTTCTCTCTTCAGTCAGCAACTGAAAAGTGCTTCCTCTCCAGTTCGGGTTGCGCCGCGCGCCGAAGCCGTTGACGACCATCTTTCAATCGGCCGGCCTCGAACTCCGCCATGATTTTGTTGCCATTACGGATGATTGTCCAAATCGTCAACTTGGCCGATTCGTAGTCTCGGCTGAGCTTCGTCTGGGAGGCTCCCGTTGGAGAGCGAGAGACGATTTCAGCCTTCTCAGACAAGCGAGATTTGCTTCCGTTGACCAGACGTGTTTTCAGAGCGTGTGCGAGGCGCCTCCGGAAGTACAGTCATACAAGAAACAAGTGGCACCCAAGCGATCAAGCGGAAAAAAAGGAGCAGAGTTGATGCAGCCCGCCCACGTCAACATTAGCGGCCGAGTGGCTACAAACGAGCCGGCAGCCACCGGACCCAAAGCAGCAGCAATCGATCGCGTCACACTTGCAAGTAGCAACGATGCTAACGCCGCATGTGGGATCACAATTTAAGATGAATCGTAACATACTTAATATTAATCCTTGTGCTGCAGTCGATGTAAATAATTTTATATAACGCAACATACAATTTTATAAAAATTGTAAAAGTATTATTCCTTAATATTCGTTTGATTTCAACCACTCCACATGTTCAGTGGCATCAGCGCTAGACATACACATATAGGTTTTTTTTTGTGTATTTTTGCATAAGAGTACTCCTGCTGGGGACTCCCTCGTTCTGCTGGGGGACTTCAATGCTCATGTGGGCAATGACAGTGAGACCTGGAGGGGCGTGATTGGGAGGAACGGCCCCCCCGATCAGAACTCGAGTGGTGTTTTGTTATTGGACTTCTGTGCTCATCACGGATTGTCCATAACGAACACCTTGTTCAAACATAAGGGGGTCCATATGTGCACTTGGCACCAGGACACCCTTGGCCGCAGTTTGATGATTGACTTTGTGGTTGTATCATCGGATTTGCAGCCGCATGTTTTGGACACTCGGGTGAAGAGAGGGTCGGAGCTGTCAACTGATCACCACCTGGTGGTGAAAAGGCTCCGATGGTGGGGGAAGATGCCCATCCGTCCTGGCAGACCCAAACGTATTGTGAGGGTTTGTTGGGAGCATCTGGCGGAATCCCCTGTCAGAAAGAGTTTCAACTCCCACCTCCGACAGAGCTTTTCCCATGTCCCGAGGGAGGCGGGAGACATTGAGTCCGAATGGACCGCGTTCCGCGCCTCTATTGTTGAGGCGGCCAATCTGAGTTGTGGCCGTAAGGTAGTTGGTGCCTGTCGTGGCGGCAACCCCCGTACTCGCTGGTGGACACCAGCAGTAAGGGATGCCGTCAAGCTGAAGAAGGAGTCCTATCGGGCCTTTATGGCCTGTGGGACCCCAGAGGCAGCTGACGGGTATCGACTGGCCAAGCGGAATGCGGCTTCGGTGGTCGCCGAGGCAAAAACTCGGACGTGGGAGGAGTTCGGTGAGGCCATGGAAGCCGAAATCCAGACGGCTTCGAGGAAATTCTGGTCCACCATCCGACGTCTCAGGAGGGGGAAACAGTGCACCACTAACACTGTGTACAGTGGGGATGGGGCACTGTTGACCTCGATTCGGGACGTTGTGAGCCGGTGGGTGGAGTACTTCGAAGACCTCCTCAATTCCACCAGCACGCCTTCCTTGGAGGAAGCAGAGTCTGGGGACTCTGAGGTGGGCTCTCCTATCTCTGTGGTCGAAGTCACCAACGTGGTTAAAAAGCTCCTTGGTGGCAAGGCCCCAGGGGTGGACGAGATCCGCCCGAAGTTCCTCAAGGCTCTGGATGTTGTGGGGCTGTCCTGGTTGACACGCCTCTGCAGCATCGCGTGGTCATCGGGGAGAGTGCCTCTGGATTGGCAGACCGGGGTGGTGGTCCCTCTTTTTAAAAAGGGGTACCAGAGGGTGTGTTCCAACTACAGAGGGATCACACTCCTCAGCCTCCCTGGTAAGGTCTATTCAGGGGTGCTGGAGAGGAGGGTCCGTCAGGAAGTCGAGCCTCGGATTGAGGAGGAGCAGTGTGGTTTTCGTCTTGGCTGTGGAACAGTGGACCAGCTCTACACCCTTAGCAGTCCTACGCCAAGGCTGCACTTTGTCGCCGATTCTGTTCATAACTTTTATGGACAGAATTTCTAGGCGCAGCCGAAGCGTTGAGGGGGTCCGTTTTGGTGGCCTCAGTATTGCATCTCTGCTTTTTGCAGATGATGTGGTACTGCTGGCTCCTTCAAGCAGGGCTCTCCAGCTCTCACTGGAGCGTTTCACAGCCGAGTGTGAAGCGGTCGGGATGAGGATCAGCACCTCCAAATCTGAAACCATGGTCCTCAGTCGGAAAAGGGTGGAGTGCCCTCTCCGGGTCGGGGAGGTGATCTTGCCCCAAGTGGAGGAGTTTAAGTATCTTGGGGTCTTGTTCAAGAGTGAGGGCAGAAGGGAGCGAGACATCGACAGGCGGATCGGTGCAGCATCTGCTGTGATGCGGACGTTGTATTGGTCTGTCGTGGTAAAGAAGGAGCTGAGCCAAAGGGCGAAGCTCTCAATTTACCGGTCGATCTACGTTCCAGCCCTCATCTATGGTCACGAGCTATGGGTCGTGACCGAAAGAACGAGATCCCGGATACAAGCGGCCGAAATGAGTTTTCTCCGCAGGGTGTCCGGGCTCTCCCTTAGAGATAAGCTGAGAAGCTGGGTCATCCGGGAGGGGCTCAAAGTAGAGCCGCTTTTCCTCCACATCGAGAGGAGCCAGATGAGGCTGGGGCATCTGATTCGGATGCCTCCTGAGCGCCTCCCTAGTGAGGTGTTCCCGGCATGTCCCACCGGGAGGAGACCCCGAGGACGACCCAGGACACGCTGGAGAGACTATGTCGCGCAGCTGGCCTGGGAACGCCTCGGGATCCCCCGGGGAGAGCTAGAAGAAGTAGCTAGGGAGAGGGAAGTCTGGGCTTCCCTGCTTCAGCTGCTGCCCCCGCGACCCGGCCCCGGATAAGCGGTAGAAGATGGATGGATGGATGGATGGATTTTTGCCCTCTATGGACAATAAAAGCGGTACTATGCTATGACCAAAACATATATATCTATATCTATATATCTATATATCTATATATATATATAATATTTATTTATATTTATTATATTATTTATTATTATATATATCATATTTGGCATACGGGAGACGGTGGTTCGAATCCCGCTTGGGGCAAAAAAATGAGCACATAACACCATCCAGTGTGGGTCCTTGGGCAAGATCCTTCATGCTAATGCCTACCTCATACAATGATGAGAGACAATAATACGAATGACATGCCGGCTCAGACGTCGCCCGGCCAAACAAGGTCTGCGTCAGGTGCTGGGGAACCAGAGCACCTTGATGAAAAATGGCCTACTGGAACAAAGCGGAGATGGGCGAGATGCGATAACATGGCTCTGTTGGAATGCTACTACTCAAGCAACCCTAGTCAGAGGGGTTACATGCAGAGAATGCAGGCTGAATAGTTACTCCGAAACCCACAGTCACGGTTGACCACGAAACAACTAGTAGCTCAGTGTTCCAACATCCACAAACGGCAATTGCTGTCACAACTTGAGATTGATGAGGTACAACGCAGGTTCCATGGTGAAGGGCCCCAGGCTGCCAGATCAGAGGAGGATGTCATACCAGAGATTGGGAGGCAAGCCCCAATGAATGCAGATGATGAGATTGGGAGGCCAACCCCAATAAATGAAATGCTGAGCGAGGCAGCAACTGACCTGAAGGCTAAGATCATGGCAAGGATGAAAGCTGGGCAACCTAGAAACCGATTACAACGGCTATGTGAAGTACCACCTGAAAGTCTCATGGAAAGTGTGAATGCAGCACTGAGGGCGATCCCTACCATAACGATCACGGAAACCAATGAGCTGATATACGCTTCAGCGTCAGTGATCCTAGAAATCCTTGGCTATCGGAGCAACCATGAGACACGTTACCCACCATGGAAAAGACGGTTGGAGGCTAAGATCAAGGCGGCTCGGAAAGATGTGAGTCAATTCACGGAGGCCCAGAGAGGTGTGATGAAACGGCCGATACCTGAGAGGTACATCCAGATGACCATGCCTGAAGCACTCGAAACTGCCAAACAAAGGCTCCAAGCCTTGTCCAGTCGCCTAAAGAGGTACACGAAAGAGAATGAGGCCAGGCGAATAAACAGGCTGTTCGCAACACAACCTGCGAAAGTCTACGCACAGTGGCAGGGTCCAAACAGCAGAGCTGATCCACCAAGACTGGAAACTGAAAGGTACTGGAAAGGCATATGAGAGAGGGAGGTTGCACATAACAGCAGTGCAAAATGGCTGGTGACCCTGAGAGGGGAGCACAGCAACCTGCCTGAGCAGAACCCAGTTACCATAACAGTGGCAGACATACAGGAACGAGTCTCAGATATGAAAAACTGGACAGCACCAGGCCCGGACATGGTCCACACCTACTGGCTAAAGGAACTCACAGCACTCCATGAGCGCCTAGCAACACAAATGAACCAGTTGCTGAAGGATGGGACTCACCCAGGATGGCTAACCGAAGGGCGAACGATCCTGATCATGAAGGATGGATGGATGGATGGATCTTTATTGTCATTACACTTTCATGCAACGAAACATCACTTAACAGGCACGCTCCGCACAAGAAAAATGAAAAAAACAATGACGAACATGGGATACAGTGCAAAGGGCCTGTCGGTACTCGCTGTAAAGCGCCCCGAGATCTTAGTTAGAAAGGAAACCACAAGGGGAGGGGAGGGGTAAAAAAAACCACGCTCGAACTATACTCTTCTGAGGATAATTAGAGTACTAGGAGAAAAAAAATACCCAAGCACATTTAACAAGCATATGACAGTTACAACAAGTCACAAGACATAACATATAATGAGGGGATGGATGGAAAGGCGGGGGGGGGGGGGGACGCGACGCGGCCCGTCCGACCAGCTGCTCAGTCCAAAACGAGCGCTCCGCAGATCAAGGTCACGTCACGGGGGGAAAACAACAGGAACAACAAAGGCGTTGATGATAAGGGCAGGCCGCCGCTGCATCGTCAAGGTCTGCTCATGGAGACAGTCCTGGCTTATCAGTCCTTGGCCGAGAAGGAGGGGGTGATGGTGGGGACACTAGCTTCCATGCGTATTTTCAGGGGAAAAGGTCCAGATAGCATTGTTTTATTTTGGGACGGCCGCCAACAATTCCAGGTGGCCTTGAGTCCGTGGCTGTATCCCTTCACTGGCGCCGATCAGCCAAATCCTCAATTTCTTTTTGAAGCGCGAATTCCAACTTCTCCATGATGATAACGATCGGACGGAGACGCTCCAGAACCACATCCATATTACGGTTGAGCTCAGTCACCGCTTGAGTCTGAGTGTTGGACATTCGCGCTCGACCATCGAGAATGACCGGCAGCTTCTTCACTTCCAATAAAGCTGCTCCCGTCGGTTGAATTTTGCGATAGAGCAGGAAACTGCTAACACCAAACAGCAGCATACCTGCTATCAGAAGGCCGATAATGTAGATGTCTTGCTCCTCCTCGACGGACAGTATTGACAGGCACACCATTCTCCGCTTCCTCCAGGGATCTAGGGTGTACCCGGCAGCAAACGTCCCGAGGGGCAAGCGGGCTCCCCACTGCCTGCTCTTCTCGTCGAAAAAATTTTGTCGATTGCATCAAGAGACCAGCCAACCAATTCCATGGTTTGTTTTAGGGTGAAAATACGATAGGAGGCTAGGAAAAGTTAAGACACAGACAGCACATAGACTAAGTACCTCAAAGGGTACAGTCCCATTCAACTATCGGCCAATAACCTGTCTCTCCACAACGTGGAAGCTCATGTCAGGCATCATTGCGGCTAAGATAAGTGGACACATGGATCAATACATGAGCGAAGCGCAGAAGGGCATTGGTAGAGATACCAGAGGAGCCAAACATCAGCTCCTGGTTGACAGAACAGTCGCACAAGACTGCAGGTCCCGACATACCAACCTGTGCACAGCCTGGATTGATTACAAGAAAGCCTACGACTCGATGCCACATACATGGATCACTGAATGCTTGGAGTTGTATAAGGTGAACAGGACCCTAAGAGCCTTCGTTGCAAACTCGATGAGGATGTGGAAAACCACACTTGAAGCCAATGGCAAGCCACTTACCCAAGTGTCCATCAAATGTGGCATATACCAAGGTGATGCACTCTCCCCACTGCTGTTCTGCATAGGACTGAACCCCCTAAGCCAAGTAATCACCAAGACAGGCTACGGATACCGCCTCAAAAATGGAGCTACGATCAGTCACCTCCTCTACATGGATGACATAAAGCTGTATGCTAAGAGCGAAAGGGACATAGACTCCCTGATCCACACAACCAGGATCTACAGCAGCGACATCGGGATGTCATTCGGGCTTGAGAAATGTAGTCGGATGGTGACTAAGAGAGGCAAGGTAATCCGCACTGAAGGGGTCTCACTCCCTGAAGGAACAATAGCAGGCATTGAGGACAGCTATAAGTACCTCGGTATACCACAAGCCAATGGCAACCTCGAACTGGCAACAAGGAAAGCGGCTACGGCCAAATACCTCCAGCGGGTGAGGCAAGTCCTAAGAAGTCAGCTCAATGGCAAGAATAAGACCCGGGCAATAAACAGCTATGCCCTGCCAGTGATCAGATACCCTGCAGGAATAATCAGGTGGCCAAAGGAAGAGATTCAGACCACGGATGTTAAGACCCGGAAGCTCCTAACCATGCATGGAGGGTTCCATCCCAAATCCAGCACCCTGAGACTGTACATAAGCTTGAAAGGAAGGAGACCGGGGACTAGTGAGTGTGATAGCCACTGTCCAGGATGAAACATCCAAGCTCCGTGAATACATCAAGGAGAAGGCTCCAAAAGATGACATACTCAGAGAATGTCTCAAACAATGGGGAACAGAGGATGAGATGCTGGAAGAGGGACCATCATGGGAGGACAAGCCCCTACACGGGATGTACCACCGGACCATAACTGAAGTGGCTGATCTCAAGAAGTCCTATCAGTGGCTAGAGCGGGCTGGCCTGAAGGACAGCACAGAGGCACTCATCCTGGCTGCTCAGGAGCAGGCCCTGAGCACCAGAGCCATTGAGGCCCAGATATACCACACCAGACAGGACCCAAGGTGTAGGTTGTGCAAAGAGGCACCCGAGACGATCCAACACATAACTGCAGGGTGTAAGATGCTGGCAGGGAAAGCCTACATGGAACGCCATAACCAGGTGGCTGGCATAGTCTACCGAAACATCTGTGCCAAGTATGGACTGGAAACCCCAAGGTCAAAATGGGAAACACCTCCGAAGGTGGTGGAGAATGACCAAGCGAAGATCAGAATCAGAATCAGAATCAGAATCATCTTGATTGGCCAAGTATGTAGAACACACAAGGAATTTGTCTCCGGTATACACGCTGCATTAGTATCATCATAAACAAGAACATGACAAATTGGTATGGAAGGACATTTCATAATGTAAGTGAACCATAGTTTCAAGCAGAGCTAAAGTGATCAGTGGTAGAATACAATACTATTACAGTTTGTACAGTTGGTGCAGAAAATCATTGAACCATTTTAGAGAGATACAATATTTGTTGCACAAGAAGAGTGACTACGTCAGTGACTGTTTAGGGAGTTAATGGCTAGAGGGAAGAAGCTGTTCAAGTGTCTGCTGGATTTGGTGCGCATGGATCTGTAGCGCCTGCCTGAGGGGAGTAACTGGAAAAGGTGGTGGGCAGGATGCGGGGGATCCAGGAGGATTTTCCGTGCCCTTGTCTTGATTCTTGCGGTGTGCAAGTCCTCAAGAGTGGGTAGGGCGGTGCCAATGATTTTTTCCGCCGTCCTAATTGTCCGTTGAAGTCGGACTTGAAGTGGGACTTCCAGATCCAGACTGACAAGATGGTAATGACGAACCAACCGGATATCGTGATCATAGATAAAGGGCAGAGGAAAGCCGTTGTAGTGGATGTAGCGGTTCCAAGTGATGGAAATATCAGAAAGAAGGAACACGAGAAACTCGAGAAATACCAAGGGCTCAGAGAGGAGCTGGAGAGAGCCTGGAATGGAAAGGTGACAGTCGTGCCTGTGGTGGTCGGAGCACTCGGGGCAGTGACCTCCAAACTAGATGAGTGGTTGCAACAGATCCCGGGAACAACATCGGACATCTCGGTCCAGAACTGTGCAGTGCTGGGAACAGCAAGGATACTGCGCAGAACCCTCAAGCTTCCTGGCCTCTGGTAGAGGACCCGAGCTGAATGGGGGACGGACACCACCCGAGGGGTGAGATGAGGATTTTTTTTTTTTTATATATACATATATAAAACATGAATTGGAATATTTCATATCATGCTTTGTCTTTGATTTAAAGATGACAACACGTAAAAATCTACAAAAATTGTAGAAATTGTAACACACGGGCGTAATTATGATTCCTGAATGGTCCGTTTCTCAGTCATTTACTGTGTGATTTTATTTGATTCTATATTTGTTGTACAGTAGAATAACACTTAATTGAATGGACAAACTATTTTTTTTTTCTTTTTTTTGTCAATGAAAAATAAAAAGGTAGCCCGTCAACGAACAGCATGGACTCGTCTCCTCTGCTGGTCCGCGACACAAAAAAAGGTTGGGGAGCATGACGCGAAGGCACCGTCTCGCGCCCCCAAACGGTCGGAGAAATAGAAAAAACGAGATCGCTGAGCGCGGCAATGGAAGCGGGACTAAGTTGTCTTGACACGAAGCTTGCTGGGTTTCTTTCAATAAGCCGATGGGAGGCGTTTCCATCAGCCCTTATCGCAACGCCGTGCCTCAACGTGCCCTTTTCTGTGGTTGCAGATGAATTCAAAGCCTTCCACGCGACGCTGCCCCAGAAGCATTTCCTGAACATATCCGCCATCCAACACTTGTGGTCCCTCGACGCTTTGCTCCACGGGCGATACGAGCAGTTGGAGAGCAGCACGCGCGCCGTCGCCAAGCGCGCCGAGAGGGTCGTCTTCAAGCTTTTCGGTTTGAGTAAAAGATGTCGCCGGCAGCCGCAGGTTCGCTTGCCGAGAGAGAGGTGAGCAAAATTGTCAAAAGATGTTCCCCCCACCGCCCCCAATATCTTACACTGTACGTACAGCATATAAAACGGGGCTCCAGACCAGCTTAGCCGAACTTAAAATTCTTCGTCTGCATTTTTTTTTGTTTTTTTTGCTCTCTTCATATTTTCACATTCACGTTCGATTCACGCTGCCGCACAAGCACAAGAGTGGCTTAGGAGGAGCGACGCCTCGCATCCCACAAACATCTGAGGATTAACATACATTTGATTCCGCAACAAAGTCCCATCTTATCTTCAAAGTGAAACAAATGTGAAAGGAAGAGATTAAAAAAAAAAACGCAGTTGCCATGCGTTTCCTCCCCTCTGTAGGAAGCAACGAGGATCCGAGGCACAAAGACATCCGTCAAGAAAGACGTCATAAGCGCGAGACGGCGTGCGAAAGAGCACACGCCCGGAGCATTCTGCGGTCACAAATTCCCCCCAAAAATGCTTTCATTCCCTTTCAATATTGTGCACTAATTATTAATCGCGTAGCAAACGGTATCATTAACGACGACGCTTACAATTACCAAGATGTCAAGTACAACGAGCAATGTTTTTCCAGTTGTTTTTACTTTTCCGCAGATCACCAGTTGTGTGCTTTATTCCCACAACAACAAAAAATAGAATTGTCGGATTGCTGACCTCTCTGCCAATATGATCCCCCAACACATTCGATATGATTAGAACAACTTGACCAATCATTTTCGCAGTTAGCAAAGCCAAGAACTGCAAATTCATTTCACAGAATCATTCAATTATTTGTTTGGTTGAAAATACGCGTTTGACCTTCGAGCATTTGACCTTGTAAATCTTTTAAGATACGTTTGGGTGATTTTCATACTGCACGATTATTATTTTTTTGTTTTTAAACGAGTGTCACAGCGCTCAACTGGTTAGCACAGGGTTGGGCAAACTACGGCCCGCGGGCCGGATGTGGCCCGTTGGGCTTTTTAATCCGGCCCGCCGAAGGTTGGTACACAACACAATTAAGGTTCGATATAAATGATTGCTTTCATTTCATTTGAACTTGTAATAACAGGCATTTCAGCGCCAGGTGGCGCAGTTACTTGAATTTGCAGAGCAGAGGGAGGGAGGGGGAGACGATACGGAAGCCAGCAGTAGCGCCAACTCAAGCAACTCCCGCTCGATACGACGGAATAAGTGTGTCCGCGCCGCTATTTTCTATCATTGGATCCAAAACAGCGACATGCAAGTGACTCTTTTTTGCAGTGAGTTTTACTGCAATTGCGAACATTTTCACGTCCTGTCGATCATGGCATGATCAATGAAAAGGAACAGTAATGGCCACGGAAGAGAAAGTGAAGTGTATCTGATTAAACGAAGCGGATTACAAAATACGAAACATTCAGGAGACGCTTGGAGTCTGAAAGACTCAAATCTACAAGACTTTGAAAAACGAGAAAGTGATTTGTGCTCAGTCCAATTCTGGCTATTTCCATGCCCAGAGTGAATTGCCTGCGGCTCGACGGACAGTCGAGTAAATAAACGTTTCCTGGAATGGTTTGACTGCTATCGTGCTAAAAACTTTCCGCAAACTAGACCGCTAAAAAGAGAAGAAGCGAGCCCCAGAGCGCTAACTATGAGCATAGAAGACTTGAGCGTCCGTGTCTGGCTTCAAAAGTTAAGCTCACGCGACATCAGCTGAGCAACGCTGTCATGTGTGGTGATCAAGGGGAGGTCAAGTCAGAGACAATGAGTGAGTCGAAAGAAAAGCCACCAGGTCTCTTACACGTCTCATTTTGTAGCAAATAGTCCCAACTTTGTTCTATTTTGTCATACACCTGTACTGTATGCTGCAGTTTTTGGCCAATATATTGTTGCACTTTGTTGCTTGTGTTGTCACATGTATGTTGCTCACATACTTGAACCTTCATACAGGACATATACCATAGTTGTTTCACTGTTCTCATTAAAAAAAAAAATAGGTATGGGAATACTTTCATGCTTTTGTTCTGTTGATGTTTGGTATGGACTGTCAACATATAATTTTTTTTTTATATGTACCGTATCTTGTCCTGACACGGCCCACCTGTCAAATTTAGAAATCAATGTGGCCCCCGAGCCAAAAAGTTTGCCCACCCGTGGGTTAGCACGTCGGAGGTTGGATTCCATCTGCGGCCTTCCCGTGTGGAGCATGACAAAAAAACCTGCCATGGGATCTTCGGGCTTGCTTGTTTTTCAACGGTCAAATGAAGCTGTTGAAATCCGACGCGATGGGGCTCACCACGAAAGCAGTGCCATTCGGCGCTTTGGCTCGGAAGCTGTTTGAATACGCACCTAGCATGTCACCACGGCAAAAGCGGAAGGATCACGTGTGTCCTTTCCCGCAGGTCTCAGTCCTACTGGCTGAGTCATTTGCAGTCCCTCCTGTATTGTTCCGAGAACAACCAGCTGGGCGCGTTCTCCGAGGAGCTCCGCAGCTGCAGCTGTCGATCCCAACACATCCCCTGTCAGCTCCCTCCGCCCTGTGTCGTCGGCCAAGGCTCCGCTTGCGCGGAGTGCGCGCCGGACAACCGCACCCGATGCGGGGGTTGCAACCACGGCTTCGCCCTCGTACAGGGCGCCTGTAAGCCGGCGGTGGCAGATTCCACCGAAAACTACCTGGGCTTTGAGACAGACCTGCAGGATTTGGAACTGGGCTACCTTCTACAGAGAGCTGATCGACGGCTGGAGGTATTTGGCCAAAATCCAAAACTGGGGCGCCCAACCTTCTTTCGACAGAAGATCTATTTTGCAAGCAACCGTTCTTGTTGTTGCCCCCCCCCCCTCAAACAAAATTACATTTCACCTACCGTATTTTCACGACCATTCGGCGCACCGTATTGTAGGGCGCAGTCTCAGTAACGGGTGCTATTTCTGTATTTGACACATACACAAAACGCACTGTATTATTGGGCGCAGCAAGGCGTGGTAAAACATACGCCAGCTTAAACATACGGCATGCATGCACGCACGCTAAAAACACGTTTTTAAAAAGGCAACGGAAGCAAAACTGAGTTTGGTTGTACTTTATTTAGCCATTTCGCAATGTACTCACGTTTTTCTCGTCACCTCTTACACGCTCACCCTTCACTCATTGGCGACTGGTACCTGCAAGGGGTGTGCCTTTAGCGTCCTCTTACACGCCCACCCTTCACTCATTGGCGGACTTCCGCATGCCTGTCGTCACTCACGCCCGCCTTTTCTCTATATAAACAGCGTGTCGGCCAGAAGCGCTCTCAGTCAGGCTTTGGAACTCGGCTCATACACTAGACGCTCCGCATTATAAGGCGTCCTGTCCATTTTGGAGAAAATTTAAGACTTTTAATGGCGCCTTATAGTCATGAAAATACGGTATTTTGATGATCTCATGCCTCCTTCTCCACACTTGTTCCGTGCACAAATATCCAAGTGAGGGAATTTGTCAATTCGGCGCTGGAGCACAATGCCCCCCCTCGAGATTTGTGCCAATCTAGATCAGTGTTTCTTCAAACTTTTTTGAGCCAAGGCATCTTGGCTAAAAAATTTTGCTTCTCATTTTTCTTTCATTGAAAAATCTCGCGGGACACCACTAGCTGAAAATGTGAAAAAAAAAACACCAACAAAAATATTTTATTCTAACAATTATTATTTTAACAATTAACAAGTTGTATTATAATAATAATAATAATACATTTTATTTATAATCGCCTTTCAAGACACCCAAGGACACAATACAATAACAAAAACACAAAACAATATTGTTACGATAACCGTTTTTAACATTGAAAAGTGACGTTACAACAGCTTGAATTGGAAAAAAATGAACACAAAGAAAAACATGTTTGATAATCTCATATTGATTGTTTCACTGTCGTCCTGCATTCATGCGGCACAAATTTGCTTGTCTCTTGTGGTCGAAGCGCAAGGCAATTGGCTAGCTGTTGCTGCCCACTAGTGGTATGGGAGGGTACTACATGATTACTTTCTGGGCGATAGACCGCACAGGCATACAAATTGGATATTTTCCCGCCATTTTGCTCACGTGTTCATTTTCCTTCTCAGGTGCATGCAATTTTCATCAGCAACGACATGCGTCTTAATAGCTGGTTTGACCCGTCGTGGAGGAAGAGGATGCTGCTGACCCTGAAGAGTAACAAGTACAAATCCAACATGGTGCACATGCTGCTGGGAATCTCGCTTCAGGTTTGCCTTACCAAGAACAGCACCTTGGAGCCCGCTCTTACCCTCTACGTCAATCCCTTTGGCGGGAGCCATTCAGAGAGCTGGTCCCTTCCCGCCAACGAGAACCACTTTCCCGAGTGGCGGGCCACAAAGCTGGACCTGCCCTTCGAGTGTTACAACTGGACCCTGACGCTTGGGAACAAGTGGAAGACGTTCTTCGAGACCATCCACGTCTACCTGCGGAGCAGGATAACCGCGCCCAACGGAGCCAACGACACCGTGTATTACGAGCCGCCGGAGATGACGGATCCCGGACGCAATCTGGGCTACATGAAAATCAACAGCATCCAAGTCTTTGGTTACAGTATGCACTTTGACCCCGAGGCTATCCGGGACTTGATCCTGCAACTGGACTACCCTTACACCCAAGGTTCCCAGGACACGGCGACGCTGCAGCTCTTGGAAATACGCGATCGGGTCAACCGGCTCTCGCCACACGGTCAACCCAGGTTGGACTTGTTCGCCTGCCTTCTCCGACACCGACTGAAACTGACCGCCGGCGAGGTCGCTCGCATCCACGCCTCCTTGGAGGCCTTCAGCGCCCGCCTGCCCAATTCCGTGGACTACGAAACGGCGAAGCTCTGCAGTTAACAGAGCTTCGCACGTTGAAGCGTGACGATGAAGCGGACTTTCCCGTCCGCGGCGTGTTTCTTGACTGGCCTTCCCCTCTTTGAACAGATGATGACCGTGTGGCCTCCGAAAACTCCACTCTGGAGACTCCCGTCACAAATATATCAAAGGAATCGGTGTGAATTGGTGAGCGAACGAACCGCGGTCGAAATTCTGATTGGAGACATCAAGAGGCAAGCCGAACCGTTCTCTCAGCGACCGCTCACTTGGACTGTCTGTCAGCACCAAGCCCAGCGAACGGACAGAAACGGATTCCTGGTCAAATGTCGCAATCTGTTTGTTTGTCATTTTTTTGGATATGTCCCTTTGCTTCAGTAACAGTGCCCTTGCCATGAAGCCCAGAATGCAGAGGTGTTCATATTTTGGAGATCGATTGATATTAAAACACACGTAACAGAAAGCGGCCGGTGGACTGATTTTTCCCAAACTACTACCAATTGCACCTGCACTCAACATCACTCTCGAAATCATACCGCACGCACGGTTTTGAGAAAAGCATCGCATGACATACGCTCGGTTTTATCTTCGACAAAAATGGAATGAGGAACACACTAAATTGACCCAAGATGTGTGTGTGAGCCCTGCGATTGATTGGCTGGCAACCCAGTTCAGAGTGTACCCCGCCCACTACCCCAAGACAGCCGGGATCAGCTCCAGCACGGCCGCATACCTCATGACTCGTGACATGACTTTAGGGAACGAAGACACGCTTTTTGCAGGAGCAGCTAGCCGTGATTCATCACGCCACTCCACGCCGCATCCATTATGTTCTGTAAGTGAAAGGCAAAAAGCAGCGTTTAATGAGAGGAGCTCTGCCCTTTAAAAGTCTGCCAATAAAAGGTTTTGAGGACTGAAAATAACACTCCATTTGCCACAAATCAACTTGATATTTTGCTTGGACTCGACCTGTAATGTGGCATTGAATTTTTTTCTTGGAATCATTTGAAAATATTTTTTTGGGGGGTGATGGTAAGAGTGACGCCATTGTGGCATGTCGATAAAAACATATGTGAGTCATGATCTCTACACGATCAATACTTGATTTTAATGACACGCGTCATCTGGATGTGCATGAAGCGGTGGCATCGTCAAAAGCAAACTTTTTTCAAGGTCTCAGGGGGGTCCAGGTAGCGGAACAAAACAGACGAGGACGAGGCAAAAGGTACGTGTCGCCCACCGATAAATCAATAGGCTTCTTTATTACTTCAGGGAACAAAAGGATCCGCACTGAGATCAATATCAGCACTGAGGAGCTCCGATTTAAAAAAAAAAAAAAAAAGGAAAAAAGGAGAAAAAATAATTCTCTGAGCAGATCTTTGTGATCATAACTATTCCTAATAATAATTTTTGATGGCTGGTTATGTGCGCACAAATCAATCCTGATTTTATAAGCTGCTGTGATGAACTGTTAAGTAACAGAGATGGATTCCATTCAATGCGGCATCGGCTTGTCGATGTGTAAACATATTGAACAGTGTCGGGTTAGCAGCTTTATAGCGTTGTCATGTTTTTTTTTTAATTTTGCATCAATATCGACGTCTCCATGACGATCTCCTCGTCTTTTCCTCGAATCTCCAGCATCACAGGTTGCTTTCTTGGCCCACTCTCAGTCCCTCCAACAACCTTCCTTTGCTGCACTTCAAGTGCCTTGAAAGAGGATTCATCCTCTTGGCTTTTCTTTTTTTTCTTTTTTGACATATTATGTTTCATTAAAACCTCTCATTTCAATATTTTTCATCAGAATATTATTTGAATGATCTGCACAAAACTGTTTTTGAAGTGAACTAAGAAATATAGCGCCGCAATAAAAGTTCATACTCCAATGCGGTGTTACAATCTGGAATAATAATAATAAACAAGAATAAAATTGTTTGACGACAACAATTTTTAAAAATTAAAAATTCCAAAAAGGCGCAGTTCAAATGAGATCGTTGGTACTCAGAACAGGCAAAAAAAAAAAAAAAGAATCACAAAAAGCACTTGCAAACGGCGAGGAATAACGAAACAACGTCAATAGCTTGTCGGACAACAGAGGTGGAAAATAAAAGTCGAGCAAATGTTGATCACGGCCTTGAAATTGGTTGCCGGAGACAAGAATGAACTTCTAAGATACGTCAGAAGAACCGCCTGGACATTTACAAAGCGATGCGACGACGTCGGGCCAGTGCACAAATCCGCGCGACAAGTAAATTGGTCACTTGCATCAACATATGTCAGCCGAGCAAATCAGGAAACAGGTGGGGGGGTGAGGAGAAAGAAATGTAATTACTTTTACATATTCATATCATTTAAATTATAGATAGCATTCAATATTGAACAGTAGCAGGCGGGCAGATTTGACGGGTGTTTGATGTCGCACGGGCGCTAAATGCAAGCGACTGTCAATCATCGCTACTCGAAGTGAAGCGAGTTCAAAGTGATGGAAACCTCTCGATGGGACGAGGATTGAGAGCGGAGAAACAAACATACGGAAGCCAAAGCGCACCCAAATCCAATCTGGCTTCACAGGATCACTGAATGTCAAACTTGTCATTCCACCCGGCGAGTGACGGCCTGGTGAAGGTGAGGCTGAGGGGTGTTGGGGGGGGTGGGGGAACAACAGCCACACAAAAAAAAAAAAAAAAAAAAAAAAACCTAATCAGCCGGGCCCCGGAGACTCGTTTTCGGCAGCAACATCAATTACCAAAGAATTGTGTTAAGGGGGTTGGGGGGGTCCTCGAGCTCGGCGTTCCAATGTTGGGCGGCAATATTTTGCTGTGTGGCACGAGGGGAAATAAAAGCAAACATTATTCAGGAATTATTCGCTCGTCAAATCACAAATCACATTTTCCAAATTCACTTCATCAACGGCGAGGGTTTCTCAGCCAGGTTTGCATAATAAATGAAGCCATTCGGACACACCGTTTGCACCTCCTCATGAATAAAGGAAATGGATTCGTTGTTTATAGGGTAAAAAAAACTGCCCTTAAATTAGCACAATTGTTCCTGAAGGCAATGCCAATGAATAAGAACACCTGCTCTGTGTAGATTGAATGAAATCAAGTTTGCGTGTTTCATTTGTGCATTGTCGATTTCGTGGAAAGAGCGTTTCCGCCGGGTAAAGATTGCAAAGACGAATCATTCCTGGACCTGCTGGGGGTTTTTTCTCTTTTTTGGTGCAACGCCTTGATGAAAGAAAACGGAAAAGTGACTTATCGCAACCACAATAATAATAAATAAGAATGATCCATGTTGTTTCAAAGTGCCTTCAAGAACATTTGCAAACTTTTGTATGCCTTTGTTACATAAAAGATGTTTCCAAATCAAACTTTGGATGCCGCGTAAGCCTGCTTTGCCCTGACGACGGGGTGTTCAAATGAAATATGCGAGAGCGCGGGCAGCAGCGTGTATATCAGTCGCCGCGCTCCTACACGGGCCTTATCACGCACATGCACAGGAACAAACAATAAAAGGCAGCCCGTAGAATTGGAAGCTTTTAATGCTCTTGTAACGCCGCGTTTGTTTTTTGAAGGGCTTTTTTCAGAGGGGGTGGGGGTGCAAGGTCAATTTTTCACTTACGGGTAATAACGAGGGCGGCACGGCGGTCAAGCGCTTAGGACACACGGTGGAGAGGTGCAGGGTCCCGTTCAGGGTGTCCCCGGCTTGCTGCCCGGAGACTGTTGGGATGGGCTTCAACATTCCTGCGACCCTTGTGAGATAAGATAAGATAAGATAAGATAAGATAAGATAAGATAAGATAAGATAAGATAAGATAAGATAAGATAAGATAAGATAAGATAAGATAAGATAAGATAAGATAAGATAAGATAAGATAAGATAAGATAAGATAAGATAAGATAAGATAAGAACATTAGTCTCACAATGGAAAAATTCCCAATTCACAGCAGCAAAGTTATGAAAGGAAGAAGTAGAAGAACACAATAAAAAGGAGCTGCTATAAAAAGAGGAGAAGCGAATTGGAAAATGGATGGATGATCATGACAGGGGCCAAAATGTTAATTCTCCTGTCTGTCAGGTGTCAAATGCAGGTCATCAGAGGCAACAAAAAGAACGCACGCGGCCATTTTTTCGGAGCCTGGACATTCGTAACTTTGATGATGAGAAAACAGTCTTGATGGCAAAAACATCCCATCTCACGTATCCGCCGCCTCACAAACTGTCGCCCGGGCAGCGTTATCATTCGGGGCATCGGGGGGGGGGCACTGGAGACACGGCCGTCCAACTTGTCATGTACGGCATGCAGCGCTTTGGCAGTCAAAGGGAGACGACGCATACCAAACAGCGTTCTTCAGGAAGCTCAACCAACAAACAAACGGCGGCCAATCGGCGTGCATCGTCGCGCTTTTGAAGCGTCTGATTGGTGGTTGTCGGCTTCATAATCGTTTCGACCGCACCTACTACTGTACAAGCAAATAGGGACCCCCTTGAGGCAGCAATGCAGCCCCGCCCCCTTTCATCCAGATGATTTCGCAACACATGATTCTGCTGCGAGTTTCCTGATGAATACATGCACAAGACGGCGAGGCAACATCGACCAAACAAGCCATGATCATTCAACATCAAATTTGCATTTTCCTGTTCCTATTCATCTCCTTGCTTTGGAAGAATGATCACGCCTTCATATTGGAATGTGATTGGTAAACAAGAGTCCAAATCCATCCACATTGCTTTGGGGGGGGCGTTGGATGGATCGGAGGCAAAGATTACAAATGAATGACCCGCGTGTCCGAGATTAAATAATCCATTTGTATTCTAATCAATTTCCCAGTGCAAGAGGTGCCGTGATCCGCTTTTGTGCTCTTCATTATTCAAGCTTTCGGTGAAGTCGTGCGGAGACCGTGCCGCCGCCAAGAAGCAGGGTCTCCAAAAGTTCATGTCTGCTCAAACTTGCAATTGTTTTGTATTCATTCAAAGTCAATAACGCACATATCAAGAAGCCAAACGGATGGTTTACGGTTTCTTGCTTTCCAGACAATTAATCGTCTTTTATTTGGTGAAGAGAAAAACTCCAACCTGGCTGACATTTTCGGCGGTCGCTTCAGCTTTCGTCGGAGCTGTCAGTACTTCCCAGTGATGTCACCAGGAGGTCTTTTAAGACGCATTCCCGGGAGGAATTGACAGCTCCGATGAAGGCTGAAGCGACAGCCAAAACCGTCAGCCAGGTCAAGTCACGCCACATGTCAAGTCGCGCTGATTCGTGAAACGCCCTTCACCACAAAAAGAGTCTCCGAGGGGTTCACACTTGCCCACAGTTGAGAAATACGAACGACATCCCCTGACCTGAGCCCCCGAGAGGCCAAAAACCCCATCTGGGGAAAAAAAAATGAGTAACCTTGAGAAGGGGCCCCAGATGGGGGGTTGCCAATGCCAGGATGAGCGGGTGGGCAAACATTTGACACAAGCTCGTACTATACAATGTTAGAATGATATCAAAGTCCATTGAACACGATGAAAACGCTGCAGGGAGACGCCTCCGGAGAGGTGCCCCCCCCCCCCCTCCCCTGAACACCGGCCCGGTCGGTGGATGAAGAAATCCTCATAGCGGCGCCTCCGAGCGGTCCACTCAGCTCTTGTCCAGCTCATCCGGTGCAAATCATGTCCATATGTCCTCTGATTACTTTGTCAAGCCATCCCTCTCAACTCTTCTTTGCGGTGACAGTTGGAAGGTGTTGGTGAGTGGGAGCTTTGGTGCATGCAGCTATAACTTTTGTACCGTAGGGAGGAAAATAACCTTCCATGACATTGTGAAACCAAATGGAATGGATGGGGTTTATGCTAACATCTCCATCGGCATGGAGATAGCAAGGCTATTTTCATCACCTCAATTACACACACACACACACACACGAGTGACAAATGGTGACGAATGCTCCAAGGAACTGAACCGAAGACAAATCATTTGCATGTATTGCTATTCACATTTTTGGCAAACGGCTCCAAAAAGAATCTCGAGTGTATGTCGTGAAATTGCTCCTGGGACGCAGTCAATGAATTTGACAGAATGACATCGTTGGTATCCAGCAAAAAAATATATATATATGTTGTATATATATCAAGAAATCCTCCAAATAAATCGTCAACAGTGGCATTCGTCAGAGACAGCACTTTCTCTCGCGGAATTGGAAAATAAACGCACACATCAAGTGAAAAATGCCGTTCTCCTTTGAGATGTGAAATTATTTTTTTCAAGATGCATTCCGGGGATCTTGAGAATGACGCGGTTCTAAAATTTATCGGGGGGGTTCCGTGATTTCCAAGTGGAGCGCTCACTTGCTTACACTTCACTTGCACTGCGTAAATTGTTCAATGGGCCGAATCCCATCACGCTAAGTACTCAGTGAGTAATCGTCTCATCTGCTGTTTTCCCGCATCCGCCCGCAACCAACAGCGACTTCGGCTTTGCTTTCACGTCAAGGTCTCCCTCAAGTATTCGGTGTTTAACTTTTAAAGTGCACCGAGAAGCGATTTTTTGACACACTAGATGGCTACAAATTACCTGACAAATTCCCCGTCAGCTGGAAAGAAAGCCGGGGGCTTTCATATAAAATGCCTTTGACAAAACAAACGGTGCTCTGAGCCAGCGATTGCGCAAGCAATGGCGACCGACCGCATGCACAATCGAATCGAAATGGGGCTGTGATCAACATTGTTATTTACGATCATGTCTCATCCGCGAGCATTAAATAGTGATCACCCGGTCTGACGCGTGGACTCTCTTTGACCCCCCCGAGCATCTGCGAGTCTGCTGTAGCACCTGGCTCCTGCTATTCATTTCATGAGCTATTCGGATCACAAATTCTTTGTTGAATTAATGTAGCCATTCAATTCATCTTCAAGAAAAATCATCGTCAACCACAAGCTATTTAGATAATCAACACAATTCTCCGAAAAGTCTGAACGTTTTCATGAACAGGACGTTCACATAAAAAGAATCGCCGCCCAAAAGATCTTTTGATGTGCAAAAACGATGCAACGCTCAAGAGTCAGTTTCATACAATCCACAAATACACTTTAGAGAAGCCCAAATAATTCAGCCGAAGCGCAAATGAAGACGACGGGCAAAAGGTATTTAGAGATTAGTCGTTGTGGAAGGCAAGATTCCATCATTTGAAAAGACAAATGATTGTTTTCAAACAGCGATTCACCGAACAAATTGAACGTGATGATCACCACGAGACGACATGAAATCCGCATTAGCGAGAGGAGCTGCCGGCGACGTGTGGAGACTCCTAAAAACGCCGGAAAGCTTGGAGAATTGTGAGTGCTTTTGAAACGAGCGACCCAAGTGAAGCCCGATCAAACTTAATTGCCCCCCATCGGACGATGACCAAGCATGACAGATTGAATTGTGACATACATTCACATTCCCGGGCCACAGAGCGGGAATGGATCTCCGTGGGTGAAAAAGGGATTGCGGAGGACGGCGACGCGATCCATCACGTTTAGAACACGATATTTTTCAGAGCCATTCGGTCAGCACTGATGATCAACTGCTGGGGTGTCACGTTGAGAGGTGGACCCCAAAAAAGCAGGCAGGAAGGAGGAGCAGGTTGGACTTGACAAATTGTATTGATAAAACTACAGAAAACTAAATCCAAAACCAAGTCCTGAAAACAAAACAAATCCAAAGTATCAAACAAAACGCCAAGCTGGAGCTAAAAACTAACAGTCACCAAAACAGGATCGAGAACAATGACCCGACACTGAGTGGACATGCCGGAGTCCTTTTCAAGCAAGATTGACATCACGACCAACAGGTGTGCAGCTGCAGGGACAGTCCAACAGTGCCACCTGGTGGTCACACCAAAAAATCGCAACAAACACAAACAAAACAAAAAAATCGCATTGGTCCTATTCCCTGGCGGAGCTGGGGCTAATCCAAAATATATCTGCTTGTTTTCTGAATAATATTGTTCAAAGAGACAGAGAGAGAAACCATAACACCGCCTGTCACACGTCTGTGTTTCTAACAAAGCCCAGATATCACAAGGTATCACATTCACACCTGTTGTGTCCAGATGGCATGCTGGGCCTCCCCAACTATCGTCGAATCCACAGAGTCAAGTAAATAGCAGAAGTCAGGCCAGGACCAGAAGAGGAAAAAGAGAATGTCGGAGGGCAACAGCCCAGCAGCCGAACTGCTATTGACGACGAGGCGCAAGGAGGGACAGGATGTGACCAAAAAATGGAGCCTGACTGCAAGTTATTGTTCCTGTTGAGGGTGCATATGTTCGGAATCATGCGTGTGGGAACGTTTCAGTATTCAGCACCAAGCTTTTCAGTGTGTACATGTGAGAGATAACGCCCGCCCGACATGCTCGGTGCGTCTGAAGTGTCATGCCCCCCCGCCACCCTTCCCGCCTGATAACCCCCCACCCAACTTCCACATGCGCAAGTGTTTCAGTCATTATTTGTTGTGTCTTCTATTCATGTGGTCTTAAGGGAGCACAGTTTGTGGCGTTTGCCCCCGCCTCGCCCCCCTCCCTGTTCCTTGTGTTTTTCTATTTCATCCCAGAAAATGGAGTCAGGTTTCCCTTTCTTTCTTCTTCGGTTGTTCATGCCATGACCCGGATCAAACCAGGGACCTTCGCTAGTTTGATCCGGGTCAGGGCACCAACTGGATGAACTCATACCGGTCCTTTTCTCTTGAATGCTTGCGACATGAATCCATCATTCACGACCCGAAGACCATGCGTTCTCAGTTGAACTATTTCATGGACGCCAGAAAGAAAGATCAAGACGCCTCCGTGGAGCTCTTTTCTATCAGATGCGGGAGAAGGTCTAATCCTGCTCCGCCTCGCCCACGCGACAACGTGTGACCCTGAACTGGATTCAACCGGTAAAGGGTGCAGATAGGAAGATGCCGAGCCAGAAGAAAGGTCACAGCGACACAACGGCCACGCCGAAGTCATCCAGCAACTTAATGTTTGGCCTGATCAAAATGTTTGGATGTCTCTTACTTTGGTTGTAATGATTTTACATTTCGCCGTCCCTCTACGCAATGGCAGCAAATTCGATTGCATTTCATTTCCCTAATCCTGCATTGGCGGCATTGACATAGAAGCTAATGAGAATTCTGTTGATCTTAGCACTTAGTAATATTGCCCACTATTGGACCTTAATAAAGATGACCTTGAGTTTGACCCCTTGACCTTGACCTTAAAGAAGAATTGCAACGTTTCTTCTGTGCATCCGTTCCTCCTTGTTTCAACTGCAGCGCTCTCCCAGGCAGCAGGGGCTCTGCGCACCGCACGTAACCTTGACGTGTCCCACAGCTTTCAGATAGAATCACTATCCAAGCTCCTGGGAGTCTCCTCTGTTGATGACCCTGAGCTGCGAATAGGTTTGACTTTCGCTCCAAGGAATGTGTGAGACTCCCTCGCTCACGCAGTCGGAATCGTTTTGCCTTCTAAATTGATTCGTCCAATTGTCAGGCAACCGAAGACAACGTTTGGCCCATGCGACTGTTTCTCTCCCGAGGACGCTGACCTTCCTCAGCAAACGAGGGAGTTGGCCGCACGGGACCTCACACTTACTGGAGGTTCGGAGAAAAATCCCTTCCGCGGTATTTATGAGGGCGGCGCGGCGGGCGACGAGTTGGCACGTCCACCTCGCAGTGCAGACATCCGGGGTTCGATTCCAGCTGTGGAAAAAAGTACAAATTGCGCAGTTGTCTTAATGCGTTCCTCCTCCGATCGCATCCAGTCGAACAAAGTCGGCACATGCAGCGTGGGCATGATGCAGGTGCACCTGCAAAAAGAAAAGGGGAAACTAACGCAAGAAAAAAAAAAAAGGGGGGAGTGACCTGAGGGCCCACATGTGGTTGCGAGTAACGGGCACAGCAACGTTTCTTGAGACATCCTAATTGCTGATTTGATGAGGCTTTAATTCAAGTGCCGCACCTGTTTCTCAAAGCGGGCCTTATGTTACGGCAGCGGTGGTCATGTGGAAAAATGCCATCTGGCTGCGTTTTCCAAGCGTTAACAACAGTAAAGGGGGAGGCTTGGTTGAAAAACCCACTCGGGTTCATTTACATGTCGAAAAACGCAAGGACCGGAACATGAAATGTGATACAACATATTTGATCACCGGCTATCGGACATTGTCGCAAAGCAATCGAAATCTGCAACCACATTGAAAGTAGTTGCAGCATCGCACACACTCGCGCGGCAGACGGACATGAGTGGGCGTTCTTTGCCGTGTGAGATTACAGGGACCTCGACAGCTTGCATCCAAAAATTACCTTGACATCTACTGGCTGGCTTTCAGAAAGCTAATTAATCCCCGATGACCCGAAGTTCGTCGGTCTGTTAGAAAAGCATTGCGAGTCTGCGGGTAGGAAGCCACTGCAGGTCGGCTCCCAATGCCCATTATTTTATTTTTGGGAATCTGCTATGAAAAAAAAAAGTATCATCTATCTGAGGGCGGCCCGGTGTTCCAGTGGTTAGCACATCGACCTCACGGTGCAGCGGTACCGAGTTCGATTCCGGCTCCGGCCTCCCTGTGTGGAGTTTGTATGTTCTCACCGGGCTTGCGTGGGTTTTCTCCGGGTGCTCCGGTTTCCTCCCACATTCCAAAAACATGCATGGCAGGCTGATTGAGCACTCTAAATTGTCCCTAGGTGTGATTGTGAGCGCAGATGGTTGTTCGTCTCTGTGTGCCCTGCGATTGGCTGGCAACCGGTTCAGGGTGTCCCCGCCTACTGCCCGAAGACGGCTGGGAAAAGGCTCCGGCACCCCCCGCGACCCTCGTGAGGATAAAGCGGTTCGGAAGAAAATGGATGGATGGATGGATCAACTACATGAGTGGTCCGTTTTGCCTTTTCCTGATCTGTCCTTCGTAACATCCAAACATGTTTTTCCTCCATAATTTGAGCCCCTATCAGAGGAAGGTCTCATCAAACTAACACGAGCATGTGTTTTGGTTCACTTGTTTCATTTGAAGACCGACAGGAAGTGGAGATCAATCCCTGGCAGGTTGTTAATTTCCTTGGCAAGCTATGAAATGAATGTGTGAGTGTGTGTGCGTGTGCGTGTGTGTGTGTGAGACATTAAGGAAGGAGACTCTCGCCTATAAATGCGTATGATAGATGTTGAGGTCCCGGGAAAAGATCGTATTATTCGCAGCATGCGACACATCAGCGGAGGCGTCGCGATGATCAGACTTGCACTTGACAGCAGAAACAAGCGGCGACGAGGCCATCTTAATAGAATCTGGAAAATGTTGTTCGCCACTTCATTTGAGCCTCATGCATAAGCAACACAAGAATAAAAAGGTGCAGACTGTCCAAAGAAAAAACAAAGCACAAAAAAAAGGAGGAGGCTGGTCTTTTATGTAGCGCGGCCTGAAAAAACAGGAAGCTCGGGAGACTGGAAAGTGGCCCGTTGGAGCCCAATATTTGCTGAGAAAAAAAACTCCCACAACAACACCAACAACACGGACCTAGCATGGAACGAGTCCTCAGCTCGCTGGAACAACCCAAACTGAGGTCAGTTCCGTTCATTTTAGCGTCTAGCAAGAGCGATGGCGTCGGTGTCTCGCTCGCCGCCCATCCGGCAAATTGAGAAGATTGAAAAAAACATTTTTTTGAACTGTCATAAAAGCTGCCCAGGTGGATTCAAGCCTGAAATGAAAGACATTCCTACTCGTCTCGATCTTGAAATGGGGGCGGCAAATCGGCGCCGATGTCGAATTCGTCTTCTTTCGTCTTCGGCGGCTGGCTCAAGTCAAGCCTCTCCGTTCTCACGTCTGCGCAGCGGACACCAATGGAGGTAGCGAGGACTAAGCGGCGGCTCAGAGGGGAACGGAGCCTTTTCCGTTGCCGCTGCCTCTGTTTGGAATGAACGTCGGGCAAACCCCCTCGCCGCCTATCTTTCAAACTCGTCATTTTTAGTCTTTGGCTTTGGACTCAGCATGAGACTCGATTTTTTTCGTTGCACGGTTTTGTTTTCTTTGTTGTTGTCTGAATCTTTTTCGCTCCCTGCGCAGCACTTCAGATACACACAGCGGCTGTCCCCCCAAACTCGGGCTTTCATGTTATTTTGGTTGTACTCCAACGTGCTTTGTCCTTTGTGTCGGAACCTCAAGACCAAATATCGATCCGGAGCAACTTGAGTGGTTGGGCCATCTGAAATCCACGTCAGCAAGCGTGCGGCTCGTCTCCCAGACAACCGCAGAAGTCTTGCGAATTGGACTGGCACAAAAGCGCCTGCCAACGATTGGCCAACAGTCACGTTATCTTGCTGTGCAGGCTGCAAGTCCTCACAAAGAAGCACAGTGAGTTCGAGCTCACTCGGCTCGCGTTTTCCTTTCTTTCGCCCTTGAACAAAAAAAAAAAAAATGGTCACAATGTTATCAGAAAATTATGCGCTCCAGAATGTAAGCCCCTAATATCTCCATATGTTGAAAGCCACTTTTCTTCCCAAGTCCGGAGCATTTGACTGATTCCTCTTGGCCAATTAGCCATCCTTCAGCCTTTGTACATGTTGGACAAAAAGAAAAGATGAATGTTAAATGGACTGATTAGTTTGCAGTAATTATAGTATGTTAAAAAAAAAAAAAATCCCTCTCGGCACATCACTGCTTCTTAACCCAAGTCGAGGATCGAGAGAATCGGAACTTCAACACTGTCATCACCTCTGCGGCTGGCTTCTGCTGCTATCATATTATAGCATTCAAATATAATAATAATAATAATAATAATAATAATAATACATTTTATTTATAAGCGCCTTTCAAGACACCCAAGGACACTTTACAATCACAAAAAACACAAAACAATACGGGTTGAGCAGCGGCAGCCAAATGCGCCAGCGTTCACTCAACCCGGAAGATAATATGCTGAATATCAACCTCGATAATCCGCCGGTCTTGATCATCGTTCCGCCTGATCATCCGTCTATCCTTATAAGAAGTCACTCTTTTGGTGAAGTCATATCGTCGTGATAACAAATTCATATGAGAACAAATAAAGTTGCCATGGTTGTCAAAGAAGTGATTTTGTCAACCCCCGCCCCTCCAGGCGAGCCACCTTGCGTTGACCGCTTCAGCTGGTGCCACCTGGTCCCGCATTTAAATTTCTGAAGACTTTCTCAACATGCGTGAATTCATATTTACTGATGTGAATGCATGATAACTGTATTTTGTTTAAATGGTCCCTGAACCGGCATTTAGTTGGAAAAATATGTTTGTTTGTTTTTTATTCCAGGCCACCGATCGGACAACATAGTCTTGAAAATATATATATATTTTTTTGCTTGAACTTGCGACCTCAGACATCCTTGCAGTTTAGAAAATGCATCCATAAAGAAGCTTCAAGATGTTTAATACCACTCCCGCATAAGGAATTGGACTGTCAAAATAAACATCAAACGAAGAGAATTCGACCTTTTGTTTTGGAAACTACCTCGAGGAAGGCCCAGCTAGCTTAATGCCAATTTAAATTAGCATCCGCGTTGTGCTGTTTTTCCTCATGAACATTCATGTTCATTTCAAAGCACTTTGCGATTGCCCGACGATTTTATAAATGGTCGAAACACACACACACACACACACACACACACACACACACACACACACACACACACACACACACACACACACACACGCACGCATATTCTCAAAGTCACTTTGCTTTCCTGTACTCTTACTCAGTGTGGATGGAGGCTAACATGTGCAGAGGGGACCATCTGGCTGAGCTGACTCAAACTGTCAGTGTGTGTGTGCATGTGTGCGTGTGTGTGTGTGTGTGTGTGTGTGTGTGTGTGTGTGTGTGTGTGTGTGTGTGTGTGTGTGTGTGTGTTTTCTTTTCTTTTGTTTCTGTTGGAAATGGTCAAAATGACTTTGATGACGGCGGTCAACAGTCAAGTTGAATCAGAGGGCCCTGCATGTGTCCTGAAATGGCTTTTTAGACGCTGATTTGAAAACTAGCTTGACTTTTTTCCCCCTAGGACATCAGCTTTGAGAGGTATGTTCATTTTGTGGTGGTTAAGTTTGACCTATAAAAAACCAGCACGATACAATTGGACTGGAATTTACAGCTAGGACGTTTCTGAAAAAACCCCAAAAACAATTCCATCTGTTTGCCAAACCCTAAGCTAATGTGGTCGAGGACATTTGTGGGGTTCAGTGCCAAACCAAAAAAGAAAAAAAAATCCAGAAAAGTTGACTCGGCTCTCTGATCCAAGACATTTTTAAAAGTGTGTCTGCTGAGCGGCGTTAGTGAAGGTCAAAAGATGGAGGAGCCCCGAGTGCCTGGACCCAACCTGCCAACAGAAAGTTGCATAATCCATCTCATAGAAGACTTTTTCTGGGAACTAAATTCATTTCACTGACGTGTAATGCGCCGAAGCGCCTTCCTAAAGACGCCGTTTCATCCATCAACTGATGGACAATCTTGGCAAGGTCACGAAGCGATGCCTGTCAGAAGACGAGACCAAGAAAAAAAAGTCATTACTTGCGCAGCGCGCGCTCGTGATGGGGATCCATTTCGCTTCTGGCCTCTGACAGCAATCGTACGCCGGCCGCATCACGGCCGACGGGGACTCTGACAGGGGAGGCCGGGTGCTCTTTGCACAGCTTCGACCGGCAGGCACGTCGCGGGTTGGTTGCACGAGTTGTTTCTGATCTTTAGCGCGAGTGGTAATTGAACACCCCCGTCCGGCGGAACACAAACGCGTCCAAATCAGCAGCGGCTTTTTACTTTGGAAGTTTGCACCTCTCTGCAAAATCGATAAGCGAGTACCGCAAAGATCAGAAATCACGTCTGGCCTCGCCAACCCGCGTCTCAAACTAAAAGCCGCAGCAACACGTCTCCTGACAAAGAAAGTTTCATCCTACTGGCCTGAGCCTGGCCAACTTGTTTCGGACTGACTTTTTGGTTGCCAAAAAGCAACCGTCAGCTTCTCGAGCGGCGTCTGTTCTGGCGCCAGTCATCTGGAACGGCTGACGATTTTCAAATCTCGTCTTCATCTTCATTTTATACTCTTGAATTGAAATCAACAGCGCGAGGGGCCTGTTTTCCTGCCGCTTCCTCCCCACCCTCTTGGTGCTCAGTGACCATGAATGAATCTGAAGTGGACGACGCTGCGCTACGGGTTCTTCTCACTCCGAACGGGTGTGAGATGTGACGTGAAGGCGTTGCTCTGAGATCGCTGGAGAAGGCGACCTGACTTCAAAAATCAGGTCTGGGGGGAGCATTTTGCAATCTCAAATGAGCTCCGAGTCGAAACTTTCCATGAACGTTGCGACGGTGAAGGGCTCCCATGTACACATTCCTACTTTTATTTTCAAAGCCGCATTGTGAGTGACAACACAATTTGACACGTGAGCCCAAATGCGGCAGCATTTGTCGCCGCAAAGTCGGTCAATCAATCTGCGGCCGCGGGTGTCCCGGAGCGCGCGCGCACGGGGACACGATTGCGCTCCGAGAGCCATTTCAGAACAATGTCACTTCACACACATTGCCAAAAAAAAAAAAATGAATGTTCTGATTTGATTTGAAATGAAACGTCAGACTCGCTGTTTGCTCCCGGAAAGGCAAGCGCTGCAATTAAGATGAAAACGTCACGATTCCGACACATGGCGCCGAGCTCAAAGCAATATTTTCTGTCTCAACGTGAACGGATTTCTTCCCGACATGACGTGAAAATGCGGGAGCGCCGCTTGCTGACATAACCGAGTTGAAATTTGGACTCTGATGATTTGAAAGAAAAAAAATAGAAAATATATTTTTTTGCAAAGATGATTGCACTGGAAAAAAATAGACAAAGAAAGAAATCGATCACGAACAACGTCAGCATGGTGGCGATAGACGGCACAGATGTGGGCAACCGCTTGTTCAGGACAGGCTACAAGAGGGAGACGTTCACTCACATAAGTCAAATGGAGGATCGCGGGCTACCGCTCGATCGAGATCGATGTATCGGTGTCAGGTTTATCCAATTTGACACTCAGGAATAAAACACAAAGAGGAGGCAGGAGACTCAATTCTGGTACCAGGATGGAACGAGGAGAAGCGTTAGGTTTCAGTTCTCCGCACGTCACCCCTAACAATCTCCCCCTTCACCCCCTCATTTATTGGGAAATCTACTACATGGGTGTGTCCAACCTAAAGGGTGGGGGCTGTGTTGGAGACACACTGAACTTGTTTGACTATGTGTGTGTATGTGAGTGTAAATTACGTACATGTGTGCCATTGTTACAAAAACATCCCGTTGCAGCTGGTGTCGAACCTTGCTCCTGTTTAGTCTTTAAAACTTATCTCATCCCAGCCACGTCCTCGAAAAGGTGGTTGCGTCCCTAAACTTCCACACAGTGCACTAAGCATTCTTGAGTATAAAAGTGAGCATATAATGAATAAAAGGATTATAAATGTGAATGATTGAGAAGCATTATATCTTTATTAAAAGCATAAGCATTCTTCTTTGCAAGCATAATCAATCAATCAATCATTCATAATGTATATGTGTATAATGTATGATAACTGAAAATAATCAATCCATCAATCGGACATCCCTGCTTGAAGCAGAGAAGAGCAACGGCTGCGGGGGGGTATACTGCGCCGTGGCGGCAGGTAGGTGGCGACCAGTCCTCTTCCGCGCTGTCGTGATCACATCTTTTGTCGGCGGCTGATCACCTCGCGTGCGGACGCTTGAAAAGGCGGCTTGGCAAAAGGTCAGCAGCAGTTAACCTTTTCGATCGCTCTTCCTCGCTGCTCTCAAGAAATGCAAATGCCGACTTGCCATTTTCATAATTGGGCAGGCGACGGCAGTCCAGGTGAAGTCGCGAGTTGTCAAAATCGCAACACGGTGGCCCGTGACGCAGAAACACTCCCACCGTGTTTGCCGTCTGACGTGTCTTGCCTTCAATCGTGTTTTTTTTTTCTTCTCCTTTCCTCCACCGTGGCTTTTTCCTCCCGTCATTCTGGTAAAAGGCGAGAATAGGTCACGTCGTTCGAGAACATGGCTAAAAGCGGGTCGAGACTCTTTGGAGGCACATTTTTGAATAGTTTTCAACGGTAGCCTGGTGTGGACATCACGCAGCATGCGTCTCTCTTGGCGGAGGCCTCCACTTGGAAAAACTGGACTGGTGATTTTGGTGCCGATTGAATTTTCAGTTCTGTCCGACGCCCGCTTGTGTTCTGCTTGCCCACAGTCGAGGACGTGCAACTTCTCGATCGTGTTTGGCTGTCACGTATCCGAGCCCCACGCGGAGGCTCCGGCAAAAATGAGTCACCATGAATTTTTAGCCTTCGGGAATTGAGCTACTCAAGTTTTATGAAGTCTCACCTTGCTTTGCGGCGGTGGACGCGCGGCCACTCAAATGTGAAACGCTTCCTTTTGATTCACGTGAAAAGCTTTGGACTTCCATCGAGAGGGAATGCTAAAAAATACAAATAGAAATCTGGACAAAATGTGACCACGTTCGAATTAAAGCCAAAAGTGAGAGCTGTCACGTTTGCGAGATGGTGGTGGTGGTGGACCCCATAGGCAGGCAGGAGGGAGGAGCAGGGTGAACTTGAAAGATTGTATTAAAACTCAGAAAACTAAATCCTAAACAAACTAAGTCCAAAGTATCAAACAAAAACCATGACTGTGGCAAAAGCTAACAAGAACAGAACCATGACAGAAACAAACATGACAGTTGCAAGCAGCAACAATGAATGCTCGGGGTGGGTCTTTTAAAGCCACTAATTACCTAACGACCAACAGGTGTGCAGCTGCAGGGAAAAGCCCCACAGTGCCACCTGTTGGTCACAAACCGAAACATGACAAGAGCGCCCGCAGCATCCTTCTAGTTCGAAGAAAATGGTCCACACTTTTAAAGGCATACAATCAGTTATTTTCTGCAAGAATATGGTTGGATTTTTTATTTTATTATTTATTTATTTTTAACGATGTGTGATTTTGTTGTGCTTTGAAAATGTTGCCATTTTTGGGGCGGCCAAACATATTTAAGAGAACATTGAAACCAAAGCGCAAAATCAAAGTTACAACGTAGCTGAATGGCGTTTGAGTGGCTGGCAAAGAAAGGCACCTTGACGCTGACGTTCCTTTTCATCGAGAAGAATAAGATCGTTTTTGTTTTGTTTCTTAAATGCTATGATCTGCCTGTTTCACCTGAATGGCTTAAGATGAAGATTTACTTTGTTGTCAGCTGACAAGAGAATATTGGGGGGAAACAAACAATGCCGAATGGCAATGTCTGCTTTAATTTGTTTTGTTTTTTTAATCTTTGAAAAGCCGGCTCCCCTAAATGGAGAGAAAGCGAATGAAATGGACCATTTTATGTTGAAATCCACATTGTGTCGCAACAAGGTATTTCATATTCTCCCAACTATTTTCATTCCCGCCACCATATGTGGTGCCATGTCGCTCTAATGCACAGGTGTCAAAGTCAAGGCCCGGGGGCCAGATCTGGCCCGCCACATCATTTTATGTGGCCCGCGAAAGCAATTCAAACATGACAAATTCCATGAAGCTTGCTAAAATATGTACCCACATTTCAAATTCTCATATGTAATAAATGAGAGACGTTGTAAGCATTTTTTGTTGCCAAACACCCCATTACAATCACTTCAACAATAGTTCCATAGACTATTATTCTTGACTTCTTTATATGATTTCTATCAGAATGGCCCTCCAAGGAAAATGGTACCTAAAATGTGGCCCGCGACGAAAATGACTTTGACACCCCTGCTCTCATGGATGCGTGAGTGCGTGGGCGCTTCAATCACCTGCTGTCAAAGTTTGATCTGCAAGAGTCCCAACTGCAAAGGATTCCGCTTCATCCTCACAGCAAAGGGGCAATCGTGAGGAGGAGGTGCCTTAAGGGGCAAAACGTCCATCCAGGGGTGTCGCAAAGTTTTATGGCAGGGGAGTTGGGGGTGGGGGCAAGACACGCAAAGGGCCGTGAGCGAACGCAGCACGCCCGCATCCATCTGTCCACTGAATCATTTTTCACTTCAAAGCTGTCGTGCTTTGCTTCAAATGGACTTGTCAAGCAACACGTTAGCATACACCAGACATCTCTGGAAGTCTTTCGTCGACACTGTGCGGGGCTTCCTTCACCTTTGCGGAATGTGTCATCTGCTCAAGGAGATGTGAAAAAAGGACTTCCTTTGCGTCGTGGAAGAGGACAGCGTTGTGTGAAACGAATTTGACGCCCGGACAGCTGACATAAGTCTCTGCTTTGCTATTTTGTCGTTTTTTCTGGACTTTTTCTCTGCCATGTGGACCTGGTGAAGATGAAATCACGTGACGTCAACAATGAGACTCTAGAACCGCGGGAAGATTTGCCCAAACAGGACCCGGAAAGAACCCGCAACCGCACTCCGGAAAGGTCAGTGCCGCAATTGGAACACAGCATGACCCAAATCCTATTTTTTTATTTAGTTTTTTTTAACTACCGTGAGGCAGCAGAGCAACCAGCACCACCGCGCTGTCCCACTTGAGTTCTGCACAGCCCAAAATACTCGAGCCGCTCAGCTGAGGCTGACCCATTTGCAGGAAAGCAGCTGAAGAATTACCCCCCCCCCCCCCGCCCCCCCAGAAGAAAATAATGATAACAACAGGACAGGCGAAACTAACCAGAGCAGATGGGACCGACTAAGGAAATGACACCCTGGCATCCATACATCAAAGGAAGGATGACTTTGGTCAATTCAATTAAAACAGGGGGGCAAATAGCTCAAGGTAAATATTGGGCTCCATGCTGAGCAGAGAGAAGAGATGACGTGAAATAGGCCGATGAGACAACGGGGTCGAACGAGCCTCCCTATGCAAAACTATTCAACAGGATCCCCGCCCCCCAAAAATAGAAGCAAGGTCGTCGGCATTTTACCTTGGCGGTGTGGACGGCGACGGCTTTTCCCTGCTGTTCCATCAGGCCTAGTGGGACGCTTCCATCGGGCCAATCAGACTTCAATGCAACGTGACAGGCTTGGGGGGTGCGGGCGGGGGCTGGGGGATCAAAGAGCGACCCAGCTTGATGTCTCTCGCGAATTGTCCAACTCACCAAGACAGAATTGTGACAGACGCTTGATGGAGAGCTGCAAAAAAAAAAAAAAATGGAGTCTTATCAGCTGGCTGCACGGAGCTCTCGGCATTTGTTCCTCCCGACGAGGAATGTCCATGATGTTGACACGTCGGAAGGCCTGAGGAATTTCCTGAGCTTATCTTAAGAGGGGGGGGCGTAAAATAAAACCTCCACTGGCTCACCGTAAAGCGACTTCTGGCCCGTAGTTACAGTGACGGCACGGGTCGGTTTTATTTCCGTTTTGACATTTTTCCGGCCCTGAAAATCGTCTGGCTTTTAAATGGAGAGGAATCGAAACGTAAGATTGATTTGGATCAGACCAACACAAAGGTCCCTTGGCGCTCCTTCATAATGAGCTTCTCTCTTTTTTATCCATTAGCCCCCCCCCGTCCCCAAATGCAACCAGCTGCAACAATTTATTCAGCCCACCGTAGCGCTTATGAGAAAAAATTAATATGGATTCCAGCATTTATCATTTGCCTTCCTGCCATGAGAATGAGCCCCCCCGTTAGATTTATTGACGACGTAGTATCTGTAGCACTGCGATCCCCCCAAGGTCCGGCTGCGCACCGGGCGGGTGATTAATTGACGGGTCAACCGTTCCGTCGTGCCGGTTACCCGATGGATCGCTTGTCGAGATCTTTCTACGTGAGTGGCGAGAGAGAGCTGCCGAGAGGGAGATTTCGCTCACGCGGCGATCCGGCAAGAGAGTTCCCCAGAAAGGAATTCCACGTCTGTCGCTGTCTCGCCGTTGCAATGACGCCGACCCTGCCGGATCGACCATCCCTCTTGGAATCGACCTGCTCCATCATGACGGCCTGTTGCGAGTGGCGCGAATGAGCGGAAATACAAACAAGGTTTGGAACATGCGAGACAAGAAGACGCGCCCACGTGGACGAGGTCAAATTTCACGCGGTGGGTGTGCTTGGCCTGTCGGTGCTCACCGTGTCAACGCTCCCGCACACTTTCACTGTTTTTGGTTGACTTTTCCTGCTCCGTCAAGCGGGCGTGTCACACAAGCGGCCATTTTTTTTTCCGTTTTTACGTGATGTGCAAAATAGGAGGACCCGCCGATTTGAAGCTTGGATTTATTTGACTTTCAAAGTCGTCTGAGAAAAGTCGTAACGATGACGCGGCCCGCAAAAAAAAAAAAAAGTTGGACACGCTATCCCCCCCCCTGCACTATTATGGTCCCCACAATAATAATCGACATCCGCCGTCAAAGCGACGGCGCATGTCGTGCTTTTTAACAGCCCACATCATCAAGTCAAACTCAACACGACGCTTGTTCATGGAGCCCTCTCGCCGGAAACAAGACGTGAGCCTCCGATGGCCTTTGGTGGGCTTTTTTCTTCTTTCCAAGTATGTCTTCGGAGCTGAAATGACCTTGCTGGGATGCAATTCTATCTGCAATTCAATCTCTTCTCCCTATTTGGAGTCTCAATTAGACTTCAGGCACGAAAGGACAAAGTAAAAGTGACTTGCTCTGGAGCACGCGCAAACAAACCCCAAAAAAGAAGAATCTCATTAAAGTGGGTCGCTGCCCCCCCACCCCACCCCGGCATATTTGACGGCTTTCATTTGCTTTTGGTTGCAAAGCGCCATCCGTCGTATTCGGCGGATCAATCCCAAAACTTGTCCAACACCGTAAGCCACTCCCGCAACCAAAGTTGTTGACGAACTTTGTTTCGTAACGTGCGTACGTGGAGTGCAGACGCCGTTGAAAGTCAAGGAAGATCATTTGTTTCATGTTGAGAGGGAAGAAATTTCATCTGTGCTGTATGTTGCACATACAGTACATTTGACAATAAAGTTTATCCAATCCAATCCAATTTGAAGAACTCCGCGGCCTCGTTCCAGTTTTTGTGGGTAACCGGAAGCTCCGCCCCACACCGTGCAAACATTCAACACTGGTCATTTCAATTCATGTGACCAGTAACCCCCCCCCAACCCCTCATCCGACTCCCCGAAGTATTGAATCTAATCGGACTGACGTTTCGATGACAGGAATGACTTCTCCTACTCGCCGATCAACGTCACGGGCCTTTGGGGAATCCATTTCCACCCAAGGAGGTGGCAGCTGCTCCTTAAAGGGCATCTGAACACAGGAACGGCGCAGATCTTCTGCGTGGCTGCTGTTGACTTCAATCGAAGAGGCATTTTTTTTTCTGAAAAAAAAAATGAAATAAAATACTGCGTTAATGTGACGCGTCCAATTCCGGCTCAACAAATAATTTTTAAAATTCTACCACTGAACCGAGAAATGACTGGCTTGACGCAATAAGAAATGGACCATTCTTGTCACATTTTCTCTCTCTTTTTTTCTAAAAGGTGACGGGCGGAGCCTTCCAATTGCAACAAAACGGAACAGCGACCTTTCATTTCAGCCCAGAGCGGCGTCCTCTCCTCTCTTGTCAGCAGCTCAACTCATTTTTGCTACGATGCGATTGTTGTCGACCATTTTGATCATGCCAGCAACTCTTCGGGCGTTTGACGCTAGTGGAAATTTATTTATTTATTTATTTTTGCAGCGGGTTTGCTTTTCTTTCTTTGAACTTGATTACGTTCTGACGAACTGGGCTCGTTGTGAAGATGTATTACGATTAAGACATGACTGCTTTGCTCGGTCGTGCGGCGGAGGCGGCGGTGCTTTTAACGATATCATCTCTGCGAGTGACCCGTTGTTTTTCAACATGCGTTCAAAGTTGGGAAAGGTCAAAGAAGCAAAGCGGCACCATTTGAATCGGTGTGGCGGGACGCGCTCTGCCACGCGTGATGAAGATGAAGATGAGCGGGAAATGAAGCTCATTTCTCACTCTGATTAATCGCGACCAAGTGTAATTAAAGACTTGAGTTAATTCCCCCGTCTCTTCGCCTCGCCATCCATTTTTAATCATTTCCTCCTGTTGGCTTTTTATAATTGAATGTCTCCATTCGACGGACGACGTCTTCCATTTTGGAAGTAGGAGAGAGAGAAAGGCAAAAAAAAAATGTGCAAAGGCGCACGTGGGGGTCAGGTTAGTCGGCGCTCGATATGGCTTTGTTGAAGTGATTGAAGACATCCGTGAAATGTTCCGCATGACGCTTTCCCGCTGTTGGTGCCCAAAATCCCTTGAAGGAAAGGCCGGAGTACGTTGTGGACAAAAACGAGCCTCCGTTTGTTACTGGCTTTTCTGGCTCACAACAAGGCGATACATGCACATTGAATGAAAGCGCACGGCGTTCGCCATGCCAATGGCGTTCATTGTCGTTAGTTTCGAGAAAGATGCCACCGTCAAAAAAAAAAAAAAAGCATTTTCCAGCCCTTCGAGAGCGCCGCAACATTTGCGAGATGACGAATAACAATGACATTCTTCCAGGATCTCGTTGAGAAAAAAAAAGACACATCCACACGGCCAAGACTGTATTTGACATTCATTTTCGGTACTAAAAAACAAAATATAGAAAAAGGCAGACGTGCCCTGAGAGATCGAATACGAACATGCCATTACATCGGGGAGTTAATAACAGCCTCCTTGTTATCGACCGCATCGTGAAAACCGGACACAGACTCTGCGGATGGCGCTTGACGACCTTGACCTTGCTTGACGACCTTGCGCTCCCGTCACTCGATCGCAGCCGCACGCAAGACAAAAGCACTCAACCGGCGACCGAGTGTCATGTCTTACGGCTGTAAGCTATCCTTTGGTAAATTGTAGAGACGAGCCATACGAGATGGCTCGGATAGGACGTCTCCCTTTTTCAATTTGTCAAAGAAATTAGTGTTGAATCAATCTCCAGAGGGCGGCACGGTGGGCGACTGCTTAGCACGTCCGACGACGACTGCTTAGCACGTCCGACGACGACTGCTTAGCACGTCCGACTCACAGTGCGGAGCTGCAGTAGGGGCAGGACACCCTGAAGCGGTCGCCGGCCCATCGCAGGGCACACAGAGACCAACAACCATCCGCGCTCGCACTCACACCGAGGGACAAATCAGAGTGTTCCATTAAACTGCCGCGCATATTTTTGGAATGTGGGAGGAAACACGAGTACAAAGCCACCCAGGAACGGGGAGAACATGCAAACTCCGCACGGGAAGGGCGCAGCCGGAATTGAACCCTGCACCTCTGCACCGCGAGGCCGACGTGCTCACCGGTCACACACCGTGCTGCCCTCGAGTAAATTCAACAAATATGAACAGTATTTTTTTTTTCAGATGAACAGCTACACATCTGACATGTTTGTTCCCACAAAGGCAATAAGCAAAAAATGGGGGAAAAAAAATTAAAAAAAGAACGGAAGCCGTTCATGAACTCATTGCAGCCTATTATTTTGGGTAAAGCCGCCGCCCCGGCCGACCTGAGAGGAAAGAACAGGCGAAGGGAATCAGCGGTCTTGCATTTGCAATCCTTCACTCAGAAAGCGACGGAGCCCTGGAGAAATCCTTCATCGCACTTGAAATACACACTCGGACACATGATGGCTCATTAAAGGAGCCGACTATCGGCAGGCAGACGCGGAGATAAATCAATGCGCTCGCGCAAAGACCCAGCACGTATTATGCTGGCGTCGTTTATGGATTCCATTTTTTTTTTTTTTTTTTGCATGAGAAATAACAGCATTGTGAATCGGCAAAAGGGCTCCATTGGTCTTGAGCATCCAAGACTGGCTCTTCGGCGCCATCAGGTGAGAAGAATCCACTGCATGGCGGCAGCGTTTCTACTCTGCAGCTCCGGCACATCTTAAAAATGAACCGTTTTCAAATGTTTGGTTTCTTTTTGCTCAAATAAAAGGTGAGATTGGATGCTTTCTTTACTTGCCGCTGCTCAGAATGCTCATGTAGGTCACACATGGTATGTCTGCGCCGCAACTTTTGCTTGTTTGCCGTTCAACACACGCGCACATTACAATCGTCCCATAATGGACAAAGCGGGACGTGACAAACTCACTTAAAGTGCACCTCCGGCGGCCCATTTCGAAGGATTCATGGAGAAGGGGAGCAATAGTGTCACGTTTGATGGATATCTTTTTTGTGACTAGCCTTAAATTTTCCCAAATCATCCCCTCGGTGAATGTTAATGCGCAGAGCCATGTTGAGAACGGATGTGACATCAAGTCGTTGATCCGGCTGGGCTGTCCTTTCCAACCGCCGGTATGCCAAATCGCGATGCCTATGGAAGTAAATGGGCAATCGGATTTCATGACCTTACCATCGACCGAAATTGCTCCACTTTTTATGGCACAAAAAAAATTGCTGTGTTGAATTTACTCCATTTTTGGTTTCAGGTTTCTTTTTTTTCCAGACAATAGTCTTTTTTGGGCGGAGGGAGAGGAAAAACTCTAATCTGGCTAAGATACGTCCCCAGGAAATATTGACAGCTCTGATGAAGGCTAAAGTGACAGCCGAAACTGTCAGCCAGAACAGAGTTTTTCCCCCTTCACTAAAAACAAAAAAAGACAATTGTCTGGACTTTAACCTATTTAACCGGTTTTATTCTGTCAATTAGTTGAACAAAATAAAACCGTCTGGAACCAGATAAATTTTTTAGTACATGTGTAATCTCTCTCTCTCTCTCTCTAGATATACCGTACTGGCCCAAATATAAGATGGTGTTTTTTGCATTGAAATAAGACTGAAAAAGTGGGGCTCGTCTTATAGTCGGGGTCTAGACATTATACCCATTCATGGGGCTAGATGGCGCCAGATATCATTGAAGCGAATGCTGAACTTTGACACATCACGCCAAAGTGAACCAAAGTGAAAATAAAAATAGTAGTAGCACAAAGAAGAAAAATAAAAAAATAGCGGTAAGAAGGAAAAGAGAGAAAATAATAGAAGAGACAACAGAAAATTGAGAAACATAGCGACAATCTGGAGAAAAGTGGGTCGAAGATCGGCCAGGTTAACCGGCAGCTGAGGAGAAGTTACGATGTCATTTACATTACAAAAACCAGAAGCCATTCATTGACGAATGTGATTGGACTTTAGTTTACATATTTAAATGTTCAGTTATTAAGATTTGAATGAGGCAAAATAACATGCTTTTTCTCTCAAATATATGTTAGAATCATTTGTTTCAGATGTACTGCAATTATTTTCTGTATAAAAATTAATTTGGTGTTCAAAAAGTCTTTTTTCAAACTTGAGTCTTGAAAAAGAGGGGGTCGTCTTATATTCGGGCTGATACGGTATATGCACATGTCTTGTGTTAACCACATAAAACGGAGTACATTCAACATCAACATTTTTCAGGGTATGAATAGAAAAATCAGTAAAAGGTAAGCTTAAAGGCTATCTACCTTGTACATCAGACAATGATGCAGAGGTTTCAAAAAAACAACAGGAAATTGAAGCTGTTCTGAGTGGAGCATAACTGTGTTTTTGTTTTTTTTCATAAAGGAGAAGATAATTATCCCCAGTAGCTCTAGTGCAAACACACGACATTATAAGCCCAGCAGGGTAAAATCCAATAAACCCCAACTGGATTGAGGAAGAAAGCGGCAGAGGAGAGTTCATTTTTCCTCTTCCGCGATTTCAGGTCACTGAATCGAGGGCGCGGGACTTTCACTTGTCATGATTTATGGCAAAGTAAAAGCCTTGTTAAAGTAACTCCAATGACCAGAAATCTTTACCTGGTCGGGCTCATCGTTTCCTGGCAGAAAACGCCTGGGAAAAGCCATTTAGGTCAGACAAGTCTCTCATGACCAAGCGTGGCTGCAAACGTGACTCTATTTGGCCAAGGCTCGCTCCGGACGACATCTCGCACTCAACAAACGACGGTGAAAAAGCGTGTCCGCGTCACCGTTGACTCTTTCTGACCCGCAAAAGGGTCGCCGCCGTATGCTGTGATGTTTTTTTTTTTTTATTGGGACACATTACGATGGCAAATCTAGTTAGTCGAGTTCACGGGGTTGGTTTCTGGAAAATGAGTTCTTCAAAAATGATGCGTTTATCCCCTCTCAGATGAATTGCACGCTTTATTGTGGAGGAACTAAGCCAATTTGTAATTAACACTTGAACCTTTTGCTCCTCACCTTCCTGTGTGAACAGCTAATCCAGGCAAGCTTGTTCCGTTTTGACCCCATTAACCCCGTCCATGTATCCAAATGGAGGTACAAATGCAGGATCGGAGCGCCGGTAATCAAGGATTACATTCTCCAACCGTTTGATTCAATGAGTCGGAGAGAGCGAGTCAAGAGAGCATTTCGTCCGACGGCAGTTTTGCTCTTCTTGGCTAACGTTGCGGATAACTCGAGCCATTGGGTATTTTAAAAATATTTTGTCCAGGCCTCTCGTCTTGTACGGTGGAAACAATGCACTGATCGTTCATGACTAAGCACTTAATGTCGGGTGGCGGGTGGCCTGGACTGGTCAGCACGTCCGCGTCGATTCCGGTACAAGAGTTTCCATGTCTGCGTGGCTTTTCTCCGGGTATTCCTCCCACATTCCAAAAACATGCACGGCGGGTTAATTGAACACTCAAAATTGCCCCGAGGTGTGATGGTGGGCGCAGATGCTTTGTCTTCGTGCCCTGCGATTGGCTGGCGATCCGTTCAGGGTGCCCCCCGCCTCCTACCCAAAGACGGCCTGAACTGGTTGCCAGCCAATCGTAGAGATGTATATTTGATATTTCATTTCTTATTTTTCGAAGTCGGCCATGCGGTTGGGACGCCACCTCCACAGTCGCCGCCTGGGCAAACTGACAAATCAGCTGTGACGGATGGAGGCCACGAGCTGTTAATGAACTCATAAATGGACTTGCAGTTTACCCGACATTGTCCGCACAGCCCTCATCCTTGTCAGGTACAGCTGCTAATGAGAAGGAGAAAGTCAGAGAATAAGGTGTCCTTGTGTGTGTGCGTGTGCGCGCGTGTGAGCGTGTGCGTGTGTGAGTATATGCGTGTGTGTGTGTGCGCGTGTGTGTGTGCGTGTGTGAGTGTATGCGTGTGTGTGTGTGCGCGTGTGTGTTTCAGAATAATACACGACTCTTGGATTCATCTTACCCCAGACCCTCACACAATGCTTGAATGCTCTAACGTCTTTCTACGTATTGGAGGGGGGCTGGGGGGGGGAGAAAGAAAACAAAACGCTTGAAGAATTGCTTGACATTCCCGTGTCCTGTTAATACGCAAGCCGATATTTTTCAGTGCATGCCATTTACTAAATGCAGGGCACACAGACCGAATGATGTATGCCGTGTCAACATCTGGCCACATCTCGCCCCGTAATTAATCTGGACTGAGACGAAGGGCGGGCCGCTCGCGTCAACAGGCGAGCAAACAAATTACCCCGACGCCGAAGGAGTTGACACATTGAAACAACGTTCAATAATCAATCAACAGCCGACAAACAGGTGTTTGTTGACACAGAAGAGAGTAGCGAAGACTTTGTCACTCCTCCGCAAGCGACACGCACTGTGGCTAGTCCAAAAGCACGAAGCACGAACGCCGAGGCACATGCCATCACTCGAGTGTAGCGAAAAGGCCATTTCAACATGAGGTCGTCGCCGCGTGGACGACACGACGTGCGGTGACGAGCGACGTTTGTCATCCGCAGAACAGACGGTCGTGCCACAGACCTGGCGCCGTCCGTGTAATTTGCAATTAGCCACCTCGCAGTGGGAACAAGTCTTCATGTGTGAAGCGGGCTGCCGATGTGATCACAATCGTGTCCAATGAGCTGCAATTCCACGAAAGGCAAAGTCGGGAGGTGAAATGTTTGTTCAGCCCAGACTCGCTTCTCCTCATCCGTTCTCATTGTCATGGCGATGCTGTTTGCAAAACAAACACTGAAGTCATGATCATAACATATTTTGAAAAAAGAGAAGCAGGGGTGGGGGGAGGGGGCGGGAACAAGCACTCTAAAGACCACCATCCATCTTGAAACTGGGCTGCCCTTGAACGACGTGCATAGAGTCCAAGCTGCATGTGCGTTTATTATTCTCCGTGATGGAGAACGGAATTAAGAGGAACGCGCTTCAGGTCCATCAGGTGAAAGGCGAAAGTTTAGAATAGAAGACGACAAGCGGGCAAAATTTATAATGGGCTCAATCATCAGGAAAAATATATATATCATATTTTTCGGATTATACGTTGCTCCGGATTATAAATCGTACCAGCCAAAAAATGCATAATTAAGAAGGAAAAAACATATAAGTCGCATTTTGGGGGGAAATATATGTGATAAAATCCAACACCCAGAACAGACATGCCATCTTGAAAGGCAATTTAAAATGAAAATAAAATAGAAAACAACACGCTGAATAAGTGTACGATATGCTAACGTTACATGACGCATAAACAACGAACGGAGAACGTGCCTGGTATGTTCAAGTACCATATTAAGAGTTATTCAGATAACTATAGAACATGCTAACGCGTTCCCCAAACCACCAATGTCACTCCAAATCACTAAATCCAATGAAGTCTTCATCCTCTGTGTCACTTTAAAACAACTCCCCCAACTCGGGAGGTAGACAACGTGCGCTTCCTCTTCTACGTCGCTTACGTCAGACTCATCGTGCTTTTATCAATACAGGTCTAGAGCGGCTTCTTGTGGTTTAATGTGAAAATAACATGAAATGATATAATGATATCACTAATCGCTCCAGAGTATAAATCACACCCCCGGCCAAACTATGAAAGAAACTACGATTTATAGTCCGGAAAATACGGTATACTGTATATATTTTTTCAAGAACTGGGCATCAACGCCACCAATATCGTGTAGAGAAATAATATTTTCGGTGTAATGATTGTTTAGTAATGGGATATATGAATGGAACTGACGTGGAAAATGCTCCCCGCGCCTCCAGACAGGATCGGAGTGTTGCCCCGTCCGCCTTGGTGGCGCGACGGGTGGTGAGCATTCACAAGACGCTCGCGTTCACACCCTTTCACCTAAAAACGATCTCAATCGCCACTCGTGCGAATAGCAAGTGCCGGCTACGCATGTTTCAACGACGCTAACGATTGATTTTGAGGACTTTGTCGTGTGTTTTACTCACACGTGGCAAGAGCAGGAGAGACAGACACACGTCGAGCCGTTGTTGTCATCTCAGAAGGGGAACGTCTTCTTCCTCGCTGCTCAAAGGCTTTACTCTATGCCACCGGTGCCAGTGCGCCTCCTGTTGGATATCTGTGGAATAGCTACATGGAAATGGAAAATCCTGAAAAAAACATACATTAAAAATGATCAGGGTCTCTGTTATTATCTGCTTTAGTCTCCTTATTGAAGATGTTTTTTTCAGACATTGGATTTCGAGCACTTGATGAATCGCACTCCGGTTTGCCTCGATCAGATATCTTTCCTTCATGCACTCATCATGAATGCTCACAATCTCAGCGAAGGACTGCAGTCAACTTTGGCCGAAGAGAGGCCGCCTATAGCAAGGGACCGTCAAAGCGCAGGAGAACAAAACCTTCCGCTTCTCATTCAAGTCTGGCAGCCAAGCACCGACACACCACAGAATGAAGAGGTGTGAGCTTCAACGCTTTGTGCATCAGCGGCTCAGGCGCTGAACCAAGATGGAGAAGGAAGGTGCTTCGGCGATGTCGCAATGAACAGCTACAGGGCCACATGGACTTGGACTGAGTTTTTTTTCAAATGCTTTCAACGGCACCGCAACAATATTTGCTTTCAACACCGGAAAACTCTCTCCGCGGACTCTTTTGCAGCCATCGTAAAAGAGTCCATTCAATGACGACGCGAATGCGAGCATCAAATGGCTTCTTGTCTCAATGTGCCCTCTTGAGTCCGCTTCTCCGGGTCAATCGGTCGCAACGCTCGCTCAGCAACGGAGCTGTGCATTTTGTTTGGAAGCGGTTGGCTTCACGAAGGCCTTGTCCCTATCCTGTGGGGAAAAATAGAATGACGTTTACGCGATTCAAGGGTTGGTTGTACGCCGTATCGGCAAATGGAAAATGAACGACGTGAAAAGTTTGAAATGGAAACGCCATAGGGATGGAAACGTTGAACACAGGTTCAACTGTATATGTGGGTGACAGGGTACGGCAACTTTGTTGGCATGTGGAACAGACTGTGTGGATTTAAGCCTTTCGGAAAGGCCGGGGCAGAGGAAGATGAACAGAAAAGGACGATTTCAAATCGGTCCGAGCTGCGCAACTGCTGACATAGAACGGGAGTGAGGCGTGTTTCAACCTGAGCTGTCACGAGTCAGCCCAGGAGACGTCACGGGCACAAAAGAAGTCTTGAGTGACAGCGAGGGCAGGAGGACGTGTTCAAAGTTGGATGCCCCAGGGAATCTTGCCATTGATTTTGCCACATCGAAGGCAGGAAGAGAGACGGACAGAGAAGCGCCTCTTGGTCAACTCTTTCCAAGTGTCTGACCAGAATTCTGGAGAAAAAGAAAAAAAAATCCAAAGTATGGGTCGAATGATCCAATCCCAACAATCTAGGACAAATTTCAAACACGTTCGAGTTACTTCTCGTGTTTCATTGTCAGATGGTGTTCCAGATGCCATGTGCGGCCGTGCACGGGGTCAAATTTGGCCCTGATAAATCCTGCTCCTCAAATGCGACCCTTAAATCCCAAAGGGTCAAATTTGGCCCGAATCCTAAATTAGGATTAAAGCATTAAATATTTGAAAAAAACAAACATATATTTTGGTGTTCAGTGAACATATAGCAGTTATTGAATGTCAAATTCATCATTTTCCAAAGAAGAAAAGGGTTCTTGGGTTCTCCAGGGTTAAGGATCGGCTGCAACCTTATATTTGATGCTATGCTGTGAATGTGTGTGAAGTATTTATTGTACGTGTGTGAGGGACACACAGAGAGAGAAAGAGACTAAGGTGACCAACCCCCCACTGTCTTATGGGACGAGAGACATTGAGAGATAGCCGGTGAGAGAGTGAGTGAGAGAGTTAAAATTCTCATCAAATCTGTCCGTCCGGCCTGATTTCTGGGAGGTAAACATTGTTTGTTGAACAAACAAACAAAAACACTTCAGCGAGCTGAAATCAAGTTGACATCACTTAAAGATCTCTTGGCATTCTTTTTGGAGAATAATCCACGTATCAATAATCATTAAAAAAAAAGCGGGAGGAAAAAAGATATATGAAAGGACTAACCGGTAAGATTTGGCTTGTTTGCATTGACGTTGACGTCGTCTTTGTGTCGTGTGGCCATTTCACCGAAAGGTGGCAGTGTTGGTTCACTGTTGAGGCTCGCAGCCAAACTTCATCTCACACTGAAGCTTCCACAATAAAAGTCGACAATACAAGAAAGAAATATTTGAAACACCAAGTATCCTGTAAAAAAAAAAAAAAAGCATATTCACGAATATGTTTGTCCCTCGTTCGGTTTGGCCTTGTTTCGCGTGGCCTTTAAAACAACGCGTGATTGAATCTTTTTACAAGGAGGAAGCGGGCATTCTTCTCACTTGACGTCTCTATTCACAACTATTGCCCTCTGCCTTTCACCCACCGCTGCAGTAAACACAGCAAGGATGGGTACTGGGCAACTTTTGCACCCGGGTAGCAAACAGTTGAACGTTTGTGGTGCTCTTGCTTTCAAGGAGCCAAAGCCACGACACACGCCCAATGTTCAGTACAGAGGGAAGATGTTCATTATCCATCGCATCGTCAATATCCTTCCCTAATTTATAAATCAGGAAGTATTGGATTGGATTGGATTGTAATTCAGTCAGCAATTGTCAAGAGCAGAAATACGTCAAAGATCTACTATTAACAACAGATGCTCTTACATTCACACCTTCAATTCTCACAATTGAGATCAATCCAAATGACTACTTTCACAACGTAGCAAGCAAACAAATGGCAGAGACAAAATCACCACGCCTGGCTCGAACACTTCCTGGCTCTGCTGCAGACTCACCATTTAACACGAAGAAACAGAATTCAATTTCTTGTCTAAAAGGCATTCTTGCGCGGAAAACAACAACATCCTGTTGACTATTTTTCATCCCTGAATTGAATCTGAATTTTGATGCCAGGAATGTGACGTGACGGCAAACTCTCAACTCAAGCTCCAGTAATGTATCAAGCGACGTTTTTGCAGCGCTCTGTGGAACCCATAGTTACACAACAGCCCAATTAAACGCCCGTTTTGACTTGCGCGTGAGTAAAATGACCGAACTAACTTGGACGTGAAAGACTCAAATAGATGTCGCATGAATATTGCAAGTGCGACACTAAAAGCCGCGCAGCCCGTCTGCCGGGATGACACGTGGGCAGCCATGGGACAAAGTCGGCTCTCGTATTGTTTGTGTGCGTGGCTTCTATCTATTTTGGGGGGGTTTGTTTTGGCTTTTGTAATGTTAATCAAAGAGTCACTCTGGAGGGAAAGTGACACATTTTGAAAAGTGACATTTCAAAGCGTTTGGTCAGGGCAGCTGCAACGGCTGCGATAGAAACTCTTTTGCTTTGTCTTCTCTCTTTGTCGCACTACCTTCTGCTCATCAGCCGTCAACCGAGCAGAGCCACCATTGCCTCCGCGCTCCTTGAGGTCGCCAGCTCTCATGGCCCCGACCCGTCCCCTTTTTTCCTCTTTGATCTACGCTCAAGAAAGGTGCGTTCATTTCGTGCAAGGGAGCGGCGGTGTGACAGGGGGTCCCGCTCCCCTACCTCCATTTTGATGAATTTGCAGGGCCAAAACAGTCCCTTGCTCTGATGCTAATTTCCGATGTGACGTGACATCTTTGTCGCTGGAGGCCAGAAAAGGTCCTCGGATGCTTGAATGCCAAATTCTTTCCTGTAATAAATCACGAGACGGCAGAGTCCTTTTGTGCCTTAAATGACTCATACAAATGAACTTGTCGGCTTGAATAAGACCTCCCATTACCTGAACACGTGCTGTTTGAAAGGCGAGGAAACGTGAAGAAGGGAAAGCGGCGCAGCGCTACTTTGTGGTCAGTGAAACGATGGCACTGAAGGGACACCGTGGCGGCATGGCAAACAGTGAAAAAAATAAAAATTAAAAAAAAAAAAAAAAATATATATATATATATATATATATATATATATATATATATATATATATATATATAAAAAAATGTCTTTGGAATGTGGGAGGAAACCGGAGCACCCGGAGAAAACCCACGCGAGCCCATGGAGAACATGCAAACTCCACACAGGGAGGCCGGAGCCGGAATCGAACCCGGTACCTCTGCACCGTGAAGCCGACGTGCTAACCACTGGACCACCGGGCCGCCTGGCCTATAAAATGACACTTTAAATTCCTAGTGCATAAGCAGAAGTTGACAGTGAGGTAAAAGTATACTGGAGGATCGTTGAGAGCGCAGAGTTTCGTGTTTACATATTGACGGAACGGCACAACGGACTGACGCGCCCACCTCTGCAAACGCCATCATCAAGTCTCGCAGACGACACCACCGGCGGGCGATAGGACGACGAGATCAGGGCGGATAAAGGAAGATACATTTTCCTTGTCATTTAAGTATATTTTACGTGCGATGTTTTGAACTGAGTGACAGATTCATTGAGATTGGACTCGGGTAATATTCTACCAGGTGATTTGAACTTGCACCAATGCTCTGTTCTGTTTTGTGTGCAAGACGAGAAGCTGTGTGAAATGAAGATGAACTCCAAATTCCCTTGTGACAAGTCGGGAGCATTTTATTGAAATACAATGATTGGCTGTCAGATAGAAACAATCGGCCCTCGAATGACCGCGAGTGGACTCTTGTTCTTTTCCGCTTCTCCATTAATACATTGGAGCAGAAATTGGTCGACAAAGGGCTGCTGCTGGGAGCCAGACGACGGCGACCCTGTGGGAAGGGTGATTGCTCGGTCTCAATTCACCCATGGTCGCGTACAGGCTTATTACGCAGTAATCTCGAGAAGTTTCTTCCAGCTGGGGAATAGCCTTGCCAGCATTTTCAGCAGCACAAGAAAGAGGAGAGGAAGGGAATTTTTTCCGTGTGTGTGTGTGTGTGTGTGTGCGCAGAAACAAGGGGACTGAAATTGAGAGATCTCAAATCGTGTGTTCCCTGCATTGAAGCTTTCCAAGCACGCTGAACCCAGCAGGACACGATTTTTTTTCTGCCAAAAGGGGACAACAAAGTGAACACAGTGAACCCTGGTTCGACACGGGGGGTTGACATTCCAAAAAGAAGCCGTGATCGGCGAAACCCGTGAAGAAGCCAGTGTAACTGCTCCGAAGGATTTTCGTTTAGAACGACTCGACGAGTCGACCGATGTTCAACGGCCACGATTGTCCAGATGTCCATTGCCAATGAACACTTGGACCAAAATATCCCATGACGCCATGGACAACATACCTTCATGCAGCTCACCAACGTCAAACAAGCATTTCGTCATGTCCACATCCCGTTTGGCCTTCGAAATGGAAGTTCTTGCACCTCACGCTTTCGTCTCTTTCCTCAAACGGACGGAACTCCAAATCAACTTCCTGCCACTCGATGCGACCCTCGAATGTAACGGCCGAGGGGGAACAAGAACCCAAATAGTCTTCAGCAAGTAACATTTTATCCACATGTAGAAAGGTGCATTATTTTCAATTCAAATCTTGACACTGAAAGTCAGCTTTATTTTATTTTATAATTATTATACAGTACTGTAGCGTACTATGGAATGCAACCAAATATGGAAAACCTGTTTTGGTTGCAAGACTGTTGACATCAGTCCACAGTCCCTCAGCCAATCAGGATGCAGAACACAATGCACCCACAAAAAAAACCCATCCGCAAAACAAGGTATGAAAGGTGAAGCGCGTTCTAGTGAGGGGTCACTGTATGTCTTGTGAGTGTGTGATGATTTCTTCTCGGGGAGCAAAATATGGAGCAAAATCTTCCATCCATCCAGCATCACGGATCGCCGGCAAGTGACGGCAAATCGTTCTTTACAATGAATGCCAGCTGACATGTTATAGTTTGAATAAGTATGACTTATTTGCAGAAGAAGGGAAACAACAAATGTGATGATATTTGAGATTGATTGTACCATTTAAAAACAGCAAAGGAGAATTTATTTTCTGTTTTAAATGGAATGGGAAAAAAAGATACTGGCCATTTTGTTCTCTTTCTTTTTTTTCCTCCGTCTTGGTCTCTAACTTCAAAAGTCTTGACGAGAACACTACCTGAAGTACCGACAACACATATCCACGCATTTATAAACACACGTCATGGATTCATTTGCGTCTGACTGTAGGGAGTGCTGAGTGAACTACCACCTTGTCAGTTTATTCATGCATTTTCTGTCGCGTTTCACAATTTGCTGGCTTGCTGATGGCTACCACGAGTACATAATGGGATGCTTACAATTGCTTTGCGGTGTATCTACAGCGACAAACAAAAAACAGATGTCATTAGGTGCAAATATATGCCCGACTGCGATTCCTCTTTTCTTGGAATACATTCCGAGTGACGACCAGGAAGCAAAATCTCTCTTTGGTAATGAAGGTCCTAACGCACGGGAGAAAACTGTCAACCTTGAGCTACCGATCTTCACGACCACTCCACTTTACAAGTAGGATTCTATTTATTAATGCTATTTGTGTTGAAGGTTGCGCCCAATGCTACCAACACACCAACACACAAAACCAAGGTTTGACAAGGGAGCAAACAAAAGCAGGCTTTGACAAAAGACACATTAGAGATACAGTGTCACAGCGGATGTTACATTGCTCTAAAATAATAAAATGTACTCCAAGTTTGAATAACTGCTCCAAGTGAAAAATGTTCATGTAAAATGGAAAATCGAATTTGTTGTTTCAGTAAATATTTGAATTTTGCACGAAGAAAACTGATCCATGATTCCATGTTGATGAGAGCATTAAAATGGGAAAAATAGGAGAAAAAGAAATCAAAGGAAATCTAGAATGGATAAAAATCTGTGATTAATTACGGCTAATTCTGAGTTAACTGTGAAATTATAAATTTGATCGCGATTAAATATTTTTATCATTTGACAGCACTAATATATATATACGGTGTAGGTGCCAATTTGACATTGGCCGAATTTTGTGTGTTAAATTTGCTGTGGTATTGATACGTTCAATTGGCATATTTCCTAATTGAGTAGAAGTAGTTGCCATCGTTATTTCATGCATCTTTAAGTGTTTCTTTTACAGAACTATTTGTTGTGACGTCACGTGACTGGCGAATGAAGACAGGTGGAGAAGGAGTCGGAGAGAGACAGACAGAGAGATGAGGCCAGCTCAAGATTAGAAGCGATACAGTTTTTTGACCATATCAACATATCAACAGACAAAAGAATTAGACAAACTGAAGAGAACCTTTTTTGTAAACTTTATTTTTTAATAAACAGAAAATACGAAGAAGCCATTGTCGTGTTGTTTGCGTTCAAGACTCGTCGTTAGACTGGCCTCAAAAGGTGCACCGGAATAGCACCGACATACGGTATATAAATGTAATCTTTTGTTAAATTGTTGATTATTATCATTTTATATTTGAGCATTATATTATTTTATGTTACATTTACCTAAATTATTTAATACTTTCTGAAATATTCTTATGTTGCTTGCATCTGAATGGCGAAGAAAAGCAGGAATTAAACGACTTTGCTTCCGGGAATGATGGAGCCTAATTTCTTTTGTAAAGGCTCTCACTGGACATTGTTGAGGTACTACTTGCCTATTTGCAAAATGTTTCGGAACCATCACAGTACACGCCACCGTCACACATCACATCATAGAGTTACAAGACACGCATACCGTGCAGAGATCAGATGAAGCCAAAAAGCTGTAAGACATCGAGGGAAGTCGTTTTTTGGGGGTTTTTTTTTGCAAGTTCCAACAAGAAAGACGGGTGTGAAAGAAAGGTGCAGAATGGAAGTCACCTTCAACATCACTCGGAAACACGATAAAAGAGATTGTACAATGGTCTTGTCACACTGGTATGGCATTTGGCATTCTGTCGACGGCCCTCCGTCGCACGCAACGAGACAGCGATGGCTCCGATATTGTCAGACTTTCAATGCGATGACACAAATAGAGGAAGGCTCGGCAAACTTTCAAAAGTGGCAGTCGATCATCGGCAAAGGACATTGGCACTGTTGAAGATTCCAGCATTTGCTATTGTCCAAGATGCCAACGGCGGCGGTTGATGACCTGAACACGTAGCCATCACTCAAAACAAAAGGACCTAAATATTGTTTGGGTCGCTTGAACGCACGCCTGTCATGCACAATATTTGTTGACACGTCAACGGCAAGCTGAAATGCTTGCGGATACGCTCATTCATCCAGGTCATTTCTTTCTCGGGGCACTTGATCGATCGCAAACACACATTTTCATGTAACGAGACTTCGATGTACAAGTTTGGAAAATTGGAATGAAGGTACAACTATTTCGCAAACCTCAGGTAAGGATTTGAAGTGTGTCCATTTTGAGCAGGGGTCTCAAACTCAATTTACCTGGGGGCCACTGGAGGCAGAATCTGGGTGAGGCTGGGCCACATCAGGATTTCCACAAGAAAAGCGCTGATAAATCATTCCAATGTTCTCAAATATCTTTATTTTTAACACAAAATAATGAATTCAATAAAATAATTTTAAAATGAATATCTGATTTAACAGTTGTTTAACTTTTAACTTTATGAACATGAATGAAACATTAAACATTAAACATGAACTGTTCTTAGCACAGGAACAGCCACCCTGTCCTTCTCCATGAAGTATTTGACTTCTGCTCTCAACTCAAAAAATCTCTTCAATATGTTTCCCCTGCTGAGCCAACGTACCTCAGTGAAGTAGAGCACATCACCATATTCTGATTTTATTTCCTCTAAAAAATGGGAGGGGCGGAATAGGGTACCTCACCGTGATTGGTTCGTTCAGCTCCGCACACAACAAGAGTCATTCAAATCAATCTTGCGGGCCGCACTAATATTAATCTTTCATATTAAGACGAGGGCCGCAAATTATCATCCAGGGGGCCGCAGTTGGCCCGCGGGCCGCACGTTTGAGACCACTGATTTTGAGAAATGATGGTGTCATTGCAATGATTTCAGAAGGAAACAAAGCGTTTTCCTCAAACTGTCCTGACTGCAGTTGCGGACGGAGCAAATGAATCTAATTGAAAGCAACGATCCGCCTGGTGTTTCCAGGAGGACGCTCTCATTGTCCCTGAACTGTTGCCATTTTCCTTCCCCGCGATGACATCCATCCCATTTGTCAGTGAAATTCCTGCGGACATGATGAAAATCAAACCGGTGCGAGCACGATTATCACTTCTTCCTGACAATAACGAGTCATATGCGAGCGATTCGCAGAGGTCACTTTCAAGGCCTCTCTGCAGTTCTTGCCAGAGGTCGTATGGCATGCACGAATGCCGGCAAGCGCATCAACCGAGAGAGCAAATTATTAAATTTATATGGCGGGGTGAGCGAAATCACCTGAAAAACATGCTTTTGCTTTTAGCGTAATGCCTCAGGTTGCGAACTTTGCTGCCTCAGACTACTCTGAGCAAATTAGATAAAACGCCTATCAAGAGGAAGACGTGCGCAGTATAACATCACTAGTCCCTTATTTGAGTCCTCCCCATGGCCCCACCATCTGCTCATTTTACACATGAAACGAAAAGGGATCGGATTCAGGATCTCAGAGGATCATAACTGACTATAAATTGTACAAAGCTCGGAACAAACGTCGAACAAACAAGACTTTGCAAAACCCGGCTAGTCTCCAGAGATACGAAGCACATGAGGAGCGAACGCCGCGCACGAGTCAAACGCTTAGGAGCCGATCATTCCAAAACACGCCATTCCAAAACACGCAGGATACCGGCCCCCGAGGAGTTTGACGTGGAGTCGGTGGTCAAAACTAAGCGAGAGGCGGAGAAGAACTTTCGTCGGGGAGATGACCAAAAACTCAACTCCTCTGTGTTTTTACAGCACTGCTGTATACAAAGTGTTGTACATGGGGCAAAAATCATTAATAAAACAGCAAACAATTAAAAAAAAATAAATAATAACGAGGACAGTAGAAAGCACAAAAACAGTCCAACTAAAAATCAAGTGTCTTGCTGAGTCAAAATCCAAAAACCAAAAAGCTTGCCAAACGTTCATTCCAAAAAGAGGGAGTGGCAACGGAAACGCCTCCATCCCCTCTTAGTTCCGGGTACCTCTAATAGTGTCCAGTCTGCAAGACCTCAGGCAACAGAGCTCAGCGAGCTAAGGTGGGGCGAGGCCATTTCCGGAATTGGAAAACAAATACTAAGATCTTCAAAAGAACTCTAAAATGATTTGGGAGCCAGTGAAGGGGTGCCAAAGTAGGAGTGGTGCGCTCCCTCTTACGAATACCAGTCGAGAGGCGAGCGGCAGCATTGTGGAGCAACTAGAAAACATGAGGGTCACTCTGTCAGAGCTCCAACGTTGCTGTGCGGAAAGAGGAGAATGGTACAGGCGAACAATATTTTCTGCAGCAAGCCACCGATCAGGCCTGGATGCGAGAGTGGCCAAATGGAAGATACTCCTCAGAAGGAGGTATAGGGCACAGATGTAATTTTTCATGGCAGGAACTGGTGGACTAGTCGGCATTGAGGTCAAGACGAATATTGTGTGGAGACATCCTGGATGAGCATCTGCTCCACAGTTCCCTTTGACCTCAAGTAAGCATTACAGTAGGACAACGATCCTCGACATCAAAGAAAGCCTCGCGGACGACTCTCAATGTCCCGGAGTGGCACACTTCAATGTGACCGAACAGATCTGAAAATGTCTGGGCACCGACGCTTCTCATCCTGCATGAGAGGAGCTTCAAAGAGGAGTGGGTGAAACCGGCTGACGACACGTGTGCCAAGCTTGTGGCGTCATATTCAAAAAGGCTTTTGTCCGTCATTCCCGCCAAAGGTACAACCTAAAAAGTGCTTTCCCGCAGCACTTGATGATTCAACCTCTGCCCACTCTTGCTTTAAGAGTGTTTCTGGAGACCTCATGCTTGAGATCCAGTGTTTCAACGGAGTGTGGTTTGCGAACAATAAAAGGCAGCACATGTGAGACCATCACAGGGAAGGCTACTAAAAGCTAACGTGGCTAAATCACACCCTGGAAAGAACAAAGAGCAGAGTGACTCCAAGGGCTCCATTATTGATTATACGCCATTGCATTGTGAACATTCATGCTCATCTAATGAAGGAATGGATCCAAGGTGTATTTTCAATGAGTACCCATTAGCAAGGATTTACTCCTGTATGTGAAGGATTTGTGAGCACTTAGAACACTCTGTGTGGCGGCTGCGGTTTTCCCCCCCTCCTTGACAAAAGAAATACAAATTAGCGACAGGGCAAGGAAAGGTTACATTTTCCAGGAGAGAGGCTGCGAATACAACACATCAATTTGCAGTCCTTTTCAATCTGTCAAATTACTCGTAATGTTCTGTCTGAAATGTAAGTTCAAATGTTGCATTGAAGTTACAATAAAGTAAGGTTGATATTTCTATGGTTAGTTGAGAGTATTTTTTAATGCAGTTTAACTTTATTGGTGTCATTCAAGAGCAGCGTAGTTCGCAACCGGAGGTGACGTCACCAAAGCGGAAAGCGCGTATGCGGAAGCAGGAAGTAAAGCGATCGATCGTCAACAAGAGAGAAACGCGATGTTGGTTGAGTCTAAACCAGCACAATCCACACACGTTTTACGCCTCTGGTAGCATCGTGGGTATGTACAAGTTTGTGTTGTTATCAAAGAACGGTTCTGTGGCGCTTTATGTCAGAAAATGTTGTTCGGCGACATGCATAAAAAATGTTAAGGTTTATGCTAGTGCATGCTAATTCTAGTCTAGTCTAGTCTATCACGTAACCCCAGAGGGTCGTTGGGGCACCACAGACGATCTGCTGACCAGCTCTCTCCATCCTTCTCTGTCTTCGGCAGCTCTCATTGCCTCATTGAGTTTCAAGTGAGTCCATTCTATGATGTTATCTTCCCATCTTTTCTTTTGCCTCCCTCTTCTTCTGCCACCTTGTACGGTGCCTTGCAGGATGGTCTTTGCAAGGCCTGAGGATCTGGTGACGTGTCCGTACCACCTCAGTTTCCGCTTAATGACAGTGGATAGGAGGTCATCATGTGGGCCGATGGCTTGTCTGATCTTTTGACGGACTTCCTCATTAGTGACATGTTGGGTGTAGGAGATACCCAAAAGTCTTCTGTAGCATCTCATCTCCATGCTCTGTATTCTCCTCTGCAGTTCTGCTGTAAGGGTCCATGTTTCGCAAGCGTAGAGAAAGATTGAGGTGACAAGTGAGCGCAGCAGTCTCACTTTTGATGCCAGACTGATGTTATTATTTTTCCATATGGGCCTGAGTTTTGCCAGGGCTGCAGTCCTTAGAGCAATTCTGGCAAGGACTTCTTGCTTTGATCCTTCATCGGACACAATAGCTCCGAGGTACTTGAAGCTCGATACACAGTTTAGTGCCTGTCCATTAACTTCAATGTCAGAGAGAATGCCATTGTTGTTGTTGGTCATGATTTTTGTTTTGTCGGCATGGATCTCCATACCATATGCTCTGGAGGTGTTCTCAAGCCTTTGAATTAGGCCAGCAAGTTCATTTTCTTCTCCAGCAAGCAAGTCGATGTCATCAGCAAAACGAAGGTTTGTAATTGGTCTACCTCCTATGCTGACACTTCCTTCGTGGTCCGCCAAGGCATCCGCCATAACACGCTCAAGAAAGATGTTAAAGAGTATGGGAGAGAGAAAACATCCTTGGCGCACTCCAATTGTTGTCTTGAACCAGTCACCGATGGCTCCGTTGTAGAGAACTGCACTGGTAGCTTTGCTGTACAGATCTTGTATGACTCTGATAAGGTTAGGGCTGATGTTGTATATTCTCATGGTTGTCCACAGTGCTGCATGCCATACCCGATCAAAGGCTTTCTTGAAGTCTACGAACACGTGGTAGAGATGTTGTTGATGCTGCAGATATCTCTCGCTGATAATCCTTAAGTTGAATATTTGTTCTGTGGTGCTCCGTCCTGCCCTGAATCCAGCCTGTTCTTCAGCTATGATCAGTTCAGCTTGAGGTTTTAACCTATTCAGTAGGATCTTCAGAAGGACTTTGCTGGGATGGCTAATCAGACTGATGGTGCGGTGGTTTTGGCACAGTTGTAGATTGCCTTTTTTCGGAATTGTGATGATGAGTGACTGGGTCCATGATGTGGGCCACTCCCCACTCTGCCAGATTTTATTACAAAGGATGGTGAGAATGTCAATCATGGCTTGTCCCCCTGCTTGCACAAGCTCTCCTGGGATGTTGTCCACTCCAGCTGCTTTTCCCTTTTTCAGTGCTCGCACTGCTGCCTCAACTTCTTCACGAAGGATAGGGAGTGTGTCTTCTTCCTCCATCGATTGAGGACACGTCAAGACTGTTGGATCGCCGCTTAGAGTGTGGTTGTAGAGCTCGGAGCAGTATTCAGTCCATCTGTCCAAGATCTTTTGTTCTCCCGATAGGCATACACCGGTCTTGCTTTGTATAGCAGAGACTCTGGTCTGCTTTGGTTTTGTTAGCTCTTTAACAGTTTGATATGCCTTCTTGGTGTTGTTGTTGTTGGCATTCGGGCTGTTCTCAATTTCTTGGCACTTTCCCTCAATCCAGTTCTGTTTTGCTGACTGCATGCCTTTCTTGACGCTCTTGTTGATTTCTCTATAGGCGTCAGATCCTTCAGGTGAGTTCTTACTCTAGGAGTGGGTGAAACCGGCCGACGACACGTGTGCCAAGCTTGTGGCGTCATATTCAAAAGGCTTTTGTCCGTCATTCCCGCCAAAGGTACAACCTAAAAAGTGCTTTCCCGCAGCACTTGATGATTCAACCTCTGCCCACTCTTGCTTTAAGAGTGTTTCTGGAGACCTCATGCTTGAAATCCAGTGTTTCAACGGAGTGTGGTTTGCGAACAATAAAAGGCAGCACATGTGAGACCATCACAGGGAAGGCTACTGAAAGCTAACGTGGCTAAATCACACCCTGGAAAGAACAAAGAGCAGAGTGACTCCAAGGGCTCCATTATTGATTATACGCCGTTGCATTGTGAACATTCATGCTCATCTAATGAAGGAATGGATCCAAGGTGTATTTTCAATGAGTACCCATTAGCAAGGATTTACTCCTGTATGTGAAGGATTTGTGAGCACTTAGAACACTCTGTGTGGCGGCTGCGGTTTTCCCCCCCTCCTTGACAAAAGAAATACAAATTAGCGACAGGGCAAGGAAAGGTTACATTTTCCAGGAGACAGGCTGCGAATACAACACATCAATTTGCAGTCCTTTTCAATCTGTCAAATTACTCGTAATGTTCTGTCCGCAATTTAAGTTCAAATGTTGCATTGAAGTTACACTAAAGTTGATATTTCTATGGTTATTTGAGAGTATTTTAATGCGATTTTACTTAATTGGTTTCATTCAAGAGCAGCGTCGTTCTCAACCGGAGGTGACGTCACCAAAGCGGAAGACGTGTACGCGGAAGCAGGAAGTAAAGCGATCGATCGTCAACAAGAGAGAAACGCGATGTTGGTTGAGTCTAATCCAGCACAATCTACACACGTTTTACGCCTCTGGTAGCATCGTGGGTATGTACAAGTTTGTGTTGTTATCGATGAACGGTTCTGTGACGCTTTATGTCAGAAAATGTTGTTCGGCGACATGCATAAAAAAGGTTTATGCTAGCGCTTGCTAATTGCCTTTGCGCAATGATGTCTCGTTACTATAGCGGTTGCGGTCATGTTTGCTTATTTTGTTTGTTGTGCATGAAAAGTAATTTCGTTACAGTTTCACGTTTTTCTGCATTATTAAACCTGTGGACCAAGAGTAACGTCTTCAGAGTCGTGGTGAGTTTAGCTGACTCAGACACCAGGCTGACACCAGGCTGAGACAGGACACGTAATATGAAGCAACTTAAACTGACAGTCATGATGGTTCTTCCGAATCAATGTAACAATGGAAACAGTAACTGAAAATATACCATTTGAAATGTGTTATTGCCGTTTGTACATGTCGTGTCTGCTTATTGTTGAAGAGTCACCCAGTGAAGTCGTCGCCGAAAAACAAGATTTTTCCGTGATCACGTTTCATCAGGTGCACTCACAATCAAATCAATTTTTGAGGTATTTCCTCAGACTCTCAGAATTTTACCGCTGTGCAGTTGACAAAGCTTGGCGATATCCCATCATCCGAACCCTGCACGCATTTCGGGGGAAACAGAAGAAACCTTGAGAAGGGACCACAGATGAGGGTCCAAACTTGCACAAAAACTCTTGAAACATTGCACAAGACTGGCCAAAAAAACCGGAACCAAATGCATCTGTTCGGGGTTTATTGTAACACTTTGCCAAAAAAATCACCTTTTTTCACGTTCTCCAGGCTGCTTTAAATTCTTTGTTGTACTTTCAGTGTCAAGTCTGCTTTGGGATTTGTCGATGCAACTGTCCGCCGACACAAACGAGCGATAACGGACTTTTTGTCACGTGTACCTATGCACACCTTTCACGAAGAATTTCCGCGAGACGATCGGCAACGTTATGAGGAGGTGGCACTGCGTGTGCACTCAGCTCTGACTGGTACTAGCAGTGATGAAAGGGCAGCTGTCACCAGTGTGATTTTTATCTTCACCAAACAGGTGTCGAGCAGAGCTGACAGCAGCAACACGAACCCCTCGCATGGGACGGGCTCCACCGCGACAAATTGAATTATGTGTGTCTCTCATTTTGTCAAGCGCCCTATCTGTCGGAATCAACGTGGCTTTCTCTTACCCGTGGGGGTGCGAGCCCAGCCTTTGCCGCAGATGCACTCAGCGGGCTTCTTGTTCACCTTTTTTCAATGAAACTTGTTCCTGGTGAGAGAAACTTATTGATATACCAATGAGGCAACTTGAACATTAATCAACACATCAGTGGTGGGACGATACTTTCAAGGATGATGATGATGATGATGATGATGATGATGAGTCTTCTGGGCTAATATTGCCATTTAAAATTGAAATAGTGTGACCAATTGAATTAGTTTGTGTCAACAATTCCATCCCTCATCTTCTTTTAGTTACCATCTGGTACATTATTTGGTTTGAGGAAAGAGTGTAAGTCCTCTTTTGCTGCACCAGAAGCAGAAAATAGACGGCCGTTCACAGGAAGCGAGCTCACGCAGATAAATAAGCTAGCGCTAGCCGGTTTCTTATTAGGACGAGAAACACCTTTTTTTTTTTCCCCTCCGGGTCATCACTACACCTCTGTCATGGCTCAAATGCCATAAAATATTGACGTTTTCTTGAATGTAATCAGATGTAATCAATAAGTCATCCAGTCTCCCTTGGAGGTTCCCAGTAATGAAATGGCAACACAAATCAGTGTTGTTGCGCTTCCATATTCAGCACTCGGTTACACGTTTCAAGAAATGAATTGATCTGTTTATGTTAACAGAGGCGGGCAGCCCGGTAGTCCAGTGGTTAGCACGTCGGCTTCACAGTGCAGAGGTACCGGGTTCGATTCCAGCTCCGGCCTCCCTGTTTGGAGTTTGCATGTTCTCCCCGGGCTTGCGTGGGTTTTCTCCGGGTGCTCCGGTTTCCTCCCACATTCCAAAGACATGCATGGCCGGCTGATTGAGCACTCTAAATTGTCCTTAGGTGTGAATGTGAGCACGAATGGTTGTTCGTCTCTGTGTGCCCCGCGATTGGCTGACAACCGATTCAGGGTGTCCCCCGCCTACTTCCCTGAGACAGCTGGGATAGGCTCCAGCACCCCCCGCGACCCTAGTGAGGATCAAGCGGATCGGAAGATGAATGAATGAATGTTAACAGAGGCCTGTTAAGAGGGACTTTTGGATTCTGTGTCGTCAAAAACTGAGCTGTGGGAATGGCTGCGGTTTGTTACGGTAACGATCTTGAAGCGGGACGAGCAGGATGTCGTCGGTGGGTGGCTGGAAAGTAGTGCCAGAAGGGCGGCTCGGTAAACGTTATCTGGCAAAAGCCTTGTGGAAAGGACGCGCCTGTGCAAGGAGCAGCTAAGCGCATAAGGAAGACAAGAGGCCGAGACTCCCTGCAGTCAATTGGAGAGTAAATTGGAGAGTATCGAGAGTCGTGCCCGGAAGCCAGAGAGATGCGATTCACCAGTGGTGCCTTGTATGCCGGCTGTTACGACAGTTACGACAGGGCAAAATAACAATAGAGTTGTACTTACAATGGCTTTGTCACGTATACGAAGAATGTACCACGCATATAAATTGATCTCAACTATTTTTGCTGGACTACAAATTATATTTGTAGTCGTGAACATTGCTTTTCTTTGCGCATTTGGAATTCCAATATTGTATCCGCCTTTATATTTCCCTTGATATCTCCGACCACGTGCCTTTAAAATCAGGTTTTTCCTTGTGGTTTCTTTTTTTTTTTTTTTTTTTTTTAAAGCAACATTAATGCGTGTGTGTGTGTGTGTGTGTGTGTGTGTGTGCCTGTGTGAAGGCTCGTGCGTGACGGCGCACCGAACCTTTTCACTTCATTCATGTTTGCTTCCTTTCACTCTGCCTATTCAGCAAGCCTCCATTTCCAGGTGTCATATTTTTCCCTTTACACGGAATTAAAAATGAGATGAAGACGACTTCTTTTGCCATTTTCCAAGTGAAGAGGGGGCTTTGTCACCCTGAAATTAAACACGTGCACCTTTCGTCGCTGCGCCAGATGGACTTGACATTATCTGAGGCAGAGAAACCCAAATCGACAAAAATGACAAACAGGTATGAGAGAGATCGTCAGACCATCCATGAGATGATCGCTTGTCCAGCTCGCAACAGACATTTTCAGGTGTTTGCTTTCATTTGACTCGAATTTCTTTGAGGATCTCGGAATTTTAACCGAGGCCTGAAAAACGCGGCAAGCGCCTCAAAATGATGCAAGCCTGCAGGCGCCGCTACGTTCCTCCCACGCATGTCAGCCACGGAAGCCGCTTGTGTAAAAACGAATGAAACAAGTAAATATTACATCGGGGCTGATGTCTTTCGGAAAATCTCTGAATGTTCCCGCGGCGTTTCCATACGCACGTTGGTATGACGTGTGACCTTATGCGCACGCTTTTCAAAGCCGACTTCATCGCGCTTTGATGCGGAGATGATTAGGAGGTACGTTTCTGGACCCTTCACGTTACGGGAGGTGGAGCAGCCAGGGACAAAGTACATGCGGAACGGCACGGAAAAGACAGGCTTTATGTGCTGGGAAATGAACGGCAAACGTATTTGTGTAAAAGAATTGCTCATTTCATGCTCTGAAGGAAAATCAAATCTTGCCTTTTGGTATCTTTTTTGGAATTTTAAAAAAGGACGCAGTAAGGTGGGGAAGAGCTTTCATGCCATCAAGCTGATGACATCATTGTCATCGCTTCTCAACAGAGTTATCTTTCCACTTTCGGATAAGTAATTAGCACGTCTGATCTTTCACTAAGTTTCCGTCATCGTCTGCAGTTAGAAAGTTGACAGTCGCCAAAAGAAATCCATCGAAGATGTTTTCCTCTTTGGGCTTACGAAACGCGCGGCGCGGAAACTCTCCTATCATCTTGGCTCAGCCTAATCTATTGACGCAGGGCGCTTTTGTATTCGTCTGGCATTGACATTATGTGCCGGAAAGGCACGGCGCGCTTTGTGGATTTATCTGCGACTCCCACGCAGTTCTTGGCTTCTAATTTTCTGATAACGCCTTAACACGAGTTTTCTCTGTAAAAGACACAAGTTGAAATCCGAATATGAATTAGAGCAGAATGAAAGCTTTGTGAACACACATCGACAACACATGTATAAATATAGATATTTTTTTTGGGTCCGACTGAATGTCAGTTTCTGTATTTGCACTCGGAGGAAAGCGATGTCGCGTTGATTCCCCAGATTTATTTCCACCCGCTGTTATGGAGGAAACTCTTCACAGTGGATCAAATTCCAAATCCTCTAAACGCAGACTCCGATTTTTGCCCCGGCGAGCTCTTATCTTAGGATACAGGCTGTTTCTAGCATCTGACAAAATCCGAGCAGATTAACTCCGACCAGAAGTTGCAGTCTCCACCTGAGCCGCAAACATTAATCATGTGTTATCGGTGAGCAATAGATACTTTGAGAGCACCGTGGACGCAATTTTGGAACGAGATCACACCAGTTGAATTCGATTCGGCTGCGAAGAGGAACCGTACTGCTAAATGCAACATTGAATGCTAAGGTGGGCGCGTCGGGAAATGATCGGGAGTCATTTGCTAGCGGCCGCGCCGCCCGCCCGCCCGCTCGTCATCGTCACTCCATTGTTATTTCAAGCGGAATTCAGCTGCCATTGTCGTTATTTTAACCGCGCGTCCGTCAGTGAGGGACCGGTGGGCCTCAGCGCTGTTGCCTGACGAAAGTCAAATCATGTCGAGTAGAAATGATGGCCGCCGGCGAAGTGGGAGACGTCAAGGCGAGCGCTACGCATCAGCCACGCATGTCACCGGACCAGCTTTGGGTGGTGGCGGCGTTACAGCGCGGGCAGGTGTGTCCAGTCGCTACCCGAGTGCCCTCCATTTGGTGACGAGCCTATCCAACCTGAAGAACGGGATTCGTCTCATGATTGTGCCGCCACATGACCAACACGGGCCGAATGTCATCTGCGCGGACGCCAACGCTCCCAACTCATCGGGGTCGCATCATCAGGGAACGGCTGTTGGAAACTGGTGTACCTCCAATGGACTCGCCTGCACTCCCCAATCCGATTGTGTCATCAGCCGAGTCGTCGTGTAGACGCTCAAAAGTCGGCATCCCAGAACCTCAATGACCCCACGAGGGCTGCCCTTCAAGAAGAGCGGGCGGGATGCCGTGCCTCAGCAGACTACAAGTCGACTTGAGAGCAGCGTGCGACGTCACCATTAAGCTGTAATGGTTACGGCGTACCCACCATTGTTGGTCACTTTTTTTTCAATGAATGGTTTAAAATGGGGACATCTCACCAGTGCACTCTTCCACTTTAAATGTCCTGCTGTCATGATATGATCAACTTTTTACATTCTCCATAAAGTTCAGCCAAATAGCCCTCACTTTTGGTGAGTTGTGTATGTGTGTTTAATTTTTTTTTAATCTCAATCTTAATTTTGTAAAATTTATTTTTAAAATTTATTTTAATTTGAGCTCATTTTAATAAATTAGCTAAAAAACATTTTAGCTAATTTATATCAAGTTGAAGAAAATGAATGGACGACTTTTTATTTCTCAAATCAATGTTTTGGCCTGAAAACAGCTTTGGATCTTTGGCTTCATTCTATATTAAGAACAGTTTGTCTTTTTTTTTAAATCTACAGAACCAGTGAAAAACAAAAGTGTATTTTTACACAACTCGCAACGGTGATGATTCCATCGGTTTCCCACCACTTTGCGTTTCAGTGGTGGGAAACGGCTCATTCAGGGTCAGAGGGGAGCTTCTTATGTCAGCTAACTGCTACTCCCGCAACTGTCAGCAAGCGATCGCAAGTCACTTTGCTCAAATCCATGACCCCTTGGCTGCAAAGTGCAAAGTTGTTGCCCACATCACACAAACGATTACAACTCTACATTTTGTACATCAGAAGGTGGGGTTCAGACTATGTCTGTCATCTTCATTTCAACAATCTTCCAGCCTTGTATTGTTTTTCACGGCCTTTCTTACAAATGAGAAAACGTCTGAAATTCAAGAAGAGGCAAAAGTAAAAGTAGGCGTTTTCTCTTTTTTTCGACCGCTGTTGTGAAAGCAGGGGTAATTATGGAATTTAACTGATGTTGGTTGTCATGAGCTGTTTAATCCTGCATGACGCTCCTCATCTGCATCACGCTGGGTTATACAAAAGCAATGTGCTAAATGGAGACCGATACATTATTCAACGGAAGGCCTGACAGTTATTCCTCACATACATACAGTGAACACGAGCCATCGCTCACGACTCATTTATTAATGTACAGCCACGTTGCGCAATTACAGTCCAAGAGTCCATTTGCAAGCAATATATTATTTCAGCCACTCTGCCCAGTCGGGGGCGTTTGGAATCACTCTTGAACGTGGTACAAGCCAAGGAAAGAGAAACAAGATGAAGATAATTTTAAAAAAATAAAAAAATAAGTGTGGCTTCAACCAAGCAACTGACACTCCGACATGATGACGAGGGAAAACAGGAATCATTACAATTTAAAAATGCCTTCAAGCCTGCGAGCCACTTTATCTTCTTGGCATGCATAGTTCCATCTCAATATTGTTCAGCAGGTTGAGTTTTATTGGGGAGGGGCATGAGTGAGTGTGTTTCTGTGTGTGTGTGTGTGTGTGTGTGTGTGTGTGTGTGTGTGTGTGTGTGTATCTAACGAACGATCGATCGATCGATATATATCTATCAATCATCTCCATGACGATACAACGGCACAACCGAGATGAGGAACATGGTGGCGTCTGAGAATTTCAGCGCAGATGATGATGATGTGTTGAATTAATTCTATAACTCATCTATAATTCGACAGGCTCGTGTTCGTTCATCATAGCTGTGAAAAGAGAGATGAGATCTCTGTGATTTATTGATGAGGAGGTCATCTTTTTGATTGCCCTCATTTGTGACTCAAATGCAGTGGCTGCAGCAACCCTCTATACTACGTGCTATCTATCTATCTATCTATCTATCTATCTATCTATCTATCTATCTATCTATCTATCTATCTATCTATCTATCTATCTATCTATCTATCTATCTATCTATCTATCTATCTATCTATCTATCTATCTATCTATCTATCTATCTATCTATCTATCTATCTATCTATCTATCTATCTATCTATCTATCTATCTATCTATCTATCTATCTATCTATCTATCTATCTATCTATAGTAGTGTGTCCCGGCGAAGGCGAATCCCGCCTGTTGCTTGAAGTCATCCGGGATAGGCTGCGTTCTCGCCCAACCCAAGCGAGGACGGGCATCATACAAGAAGACGGATGGATCGTTATTTTGTGCGTTTGCTGAAATGGATTGTCGTTTTTGCTCAGTGACCGAAATCAAAGTCTCTGGTCATCCAGCGACGCACCGCGGCATTGTTGAGATCCCTCTGGGCAGCACTCGAAAAACACTTCATGTTGGATTTGGAGAACACGGCTTCACACGATCATCTTACAAGTGGGAGTTTGCAAAGGACATTTTTCAAATGAGAAATCTGCCATATTAATAATTCACAACCTACCCATTTAAGTACAACAAACTTCAAGCCATCTGCGGTGTCAACATTGCTGGCACCGAGCAAGGAGACTAACCGCAACCCCATTTGCAATTCCAATGAGAGCTGCCTTTCGCTACAAATAATTACAGATAGACCGTACAATCCAGAATCATTCTGCACATTTTTCAAAACTCTGACTGAGGACATTCATTGAAAGGTGGACTTTTAATCAAGTCAACACGACACAAAAGCGTTTCATTTTCAGTCCGAGACACGACTGAATAACCACCACCTTCGACACGGTGAATCGGGTCGTATCAGGGGGGGTGGCGCTAACTTAGTCCCCTTTTAATACGGTGCGCTGTATGGTCGTGAAAATACGGTTCTGCAAATCTTACCGGCTATACCAGTGATTGAAGCACACATCTTCTCCAATAGCAGGACGGGCACTTTTGGATAATTAAAAGAACATGAATCTCAGCACAACTCCAACCTGCTCTGAATATCAACCGATAGACAGGAAAAAAATAAAATAAAAATCCCCCTCCATACTCTCATATTCTAGTGGACAGATTTAATAGGGCTTACTGCTGCACCGTTGCACCGCATAATGACGGCGTCAGTTCAACTGCTTGTTCCGTTTTCTTTTCGAAATGCCTCAAATGAACCATCGCAAACGATTCGGAGTATTTACGATAACAACAAATTTGGATTCATGGCTTGGTACAGGAGAATAAATGTGCAGATAGTCGAGTACAAACATTGCTATGGCTAAATAAGTGCTCATTGGCATGTGCCAACAGGTGAGACCTGCTTCCCCTTCATGTATGTCAATAGTCTTGAGCTCTTCCCAACCACTTTCTCGGAAAGGTCGTTGCGTTCCTCAACTGTCACACAGCGCACTTAGCATCTTTTATGATAAATGTGAGCAGATCTTTATTAAAAGCATCAGCGTTCTTCATTACAGGCATAATTGATTCATCATTAATGATATGCAAATGTATGAAAACTAAAAATCCTAATCAATTGAACAGCATTCTGTTTAGTCAAAGGAGTGATTGTGGGGGGAGAAACCCCCCGCCCCCCACCAACAGATGATGTAGTCTGAATCTGCGATGATGAGAAAGGATGCTCGATATCGAGATGGAAAGTTTCAATCCGCTCAAATTGGTCTGTCACCATCTTGTTGGAGGATGGGCAAAACCAATTACCCATTACATTTCTTTTCAAAGCCCCTTTTCTTTCTTTTTTATTGGCTGTTAAAAAAACACACACACACACACACACAAAGTGGGGTAGCAGCTGGGGTGGCAAACATTTTCATTGGTTGGCAGCAGCCATCGCAGTAAATCCACCCACAGTCATTTTATGAAGTCATCATGTGATAGGATCCCCGAGAGAACTGTCCCCGCCTCCCCCCACTGTCATCTCAAACCCACTTGTCAAAGCAACGCAGCCTCCAACCATACCTCCAAAATGGAATCTTTGTCTTTGTCTCCCTTTAACTGTTACCCCCTTGAAGCATTGTCTTGCTTATCAATGCGTCTTCCATTTTAAAGAATGAATCTTCATATGCGTAAATAACCATTATCATTTTTTTTTTTGTTTTTGTCACAGCAGTCGGGATTTTATTTCATTTTGAAATTTGCATTTGTGTTATCATTTCCTGTTTGGCGCAATTCGCAAAGAAAAAAGGCCCGATTAAGCCACGGTTACGGAAACCTGTTGCTCACAAATGAACGGCCAAATCATCAGTAAAGTTTCATCCTTGTTGGGGGGGGGGGCATGCGACAATATTTATATCAACAGGTAAGGTGTGACCAACGATATTGTTCTGCGTGACTGACACCTTGCAGCAGTAAACGCGTCGTGATTGGAACAAATCTTCCAAATATGCAACATAAAGAAACGGATGCGAGTATAAAAACAAAAGGGTGAAAATCTGGACCGCAATAGGAAACAAACGTATGCTAGCTAACAGCGCCCTGGCACGCGGGCGTAGCTTGACAAGCGAGGGGAATGATAGGCGGCCATATCGTAATTGCTTTTCAGAATGGTTACTTGGCAGTCATCAGCTGGAAGGAAGAAATAGGTGAAAATAATGATGAAATATCAACGAGATGATGAAAAAGTAATCACTGCGCCACGGAAGCGCAGAGCTGAAAGGATTTAAGTGCCGCCATTGAGAAATCAATACGTCTGATCCAACGGGGGACAATTTACACACAGGCTCATCACTCATCGCGCCATTGTAAAGCCCACCGCCGTCTTTCCAGCCGGGAGAAACCACTTTTGCTGTTTAACAATAACCCGGCACGCCGTTCTCGCAGTCGATCATCCGTCTGCAACAATGCGGCCTTCTCGAAGAATAAAATAAATACATCAATAAATATAAAATACACTTCTGGCCAGATTGTGCACAGGTGTGAACGTAACTGTGAATGCTTTTTTGTGTGTAATCGGCACGCTCAGATTTTTGACGGATTTTTGCAGGACATGAGCCTCCATAGTGCAACGTGGAGCCAATCAGAATCCGATTCGGATTCTGATCTGGAAGGGCCAAGCAGTCGATCACACACCTTGCGTTGAACCGACGGTGTACTGAACAAAATATATTCACTAGAACACTGACAGGTCGAGGGTGGCTTTTTTTGAGTCATTCAGTTAATTTGCAGTGTAATGTGTACAGAGTATGCTATTATGATTTATTCACACATCTTTACACGGAATTTAGAGTGAAGTGACATTTCTATCTCAAATCCCAACTGCAAGACTGCTGCCTATGCAGCAGGGGTCCTTAAAGAGCGAATAGGAATGAAACAATGTCTCATTGGTTCACGAAGCTTCACTTTGCCCATCCAAAAAATGAAAATAAAAATTCCTGGAAAGCACAAAAAAGACAAGTAATAAACAAACACTGAGGACAGAAGCGTAAAACAACCCACAACGATCTGACCAAGACTGACAGAATTCGGGGAACTAAATACCAGCAAACTGACGAGACAACCAGCATCACCTTGACAAGACACAAAAGGGTGAGGGAGCTGATCGGCTGACACAAGGGGACTCTGATGACAAAAACAAAAAAAACAAGCAAGCAAGACAAGAGCACACAAAGAAACAAAACCAAATCTAATCGGAACAAAAACAGAATCATGATGTCCATTCGTTTGGGTTTCTCCAACAAATTCAACGTGACTGCACATCCACCAAGGAGAGGTTTTAGGATGGTGGTCGCCCCCCCCCAGGAATGCAGGGTCTTATTTTCTCTTGTGTTTGCTCCCTGCCGCTTGGATCTCTGTCATCCACGATACGCGCAATGTATAATGGCGCAGGACACACACATCTTCTCTTTCTGCCGGGTTCCCAAATAAAGCCAGTGTGCCGAAGCTAAAGAACAACACCGGTAACCGGGCTTGACAGGTATTCCTTTGTGGCCAGTTCAGAGAGTGGCCGCAAAGCCCCGAGCACCTGCTATCAAGCCGTTGCGTCACAGCCGTTGTCACCGGCAATTGCATTCCCAAGTCGAAACCGAACCTTTGTGGTAAAGTGAAGCTGTTGTTTATCTATGCCTCCATTTTGGGATCCGCTTCTCCTTGCGGGGGTCGCGGCCATGCTGGAGCCTCTCGCGTGGGATTTCTACGGGTCCTCGGCTAACTTCCCAAATTCACCAAACATGGACGTGAGCTTAAGACTTCCCGTGTGGAGTTTGCATGTTCTCCCCGTGCCCGTGTGGCTTTTCTCCGGGTATTCCACTTTCCTCCCACATTCTAAAAACATGTATGAGGGGCTGATTGAACACTCCAAATTGTCCCTAAGTGTGATTGTGAGTGCAGATGGTTGTTGATGTATGTGTATGCCCTGCGATGGGCTGGCGACCGGTTGAGGGTGTACCCGAAGGCGGCAGGGGTTGGCTCCGGCACGCCTGTGACACTCGTGGGGAGAAGCGGATTAGAAACTGAATGAATGAACTTTTGAAAGCGCATCTGCAGCTGTTCAATGTCTCTGTACTTTTTGACACAACTTGCTGTTATTTGGCAAGGAGCTGGATGGCAAAATTCACAACTCCTGGCAAGTCCCCCTTACCTGCGATGCCAGGGCCAGGTGGCTCGTATTCCTGCCAGCGCGCTGTCATAGTTTAAGGCGCTCCCTTATGGCTGGGGCAATGCACATGTGCCACGTCGGAGAGGCTGATGGACAAGGTGCACGGCATTCCCTCCCAGCGGTGGACCGTTATCGTCGCAAACTTAGACGTGACTGAATGTGAGCTTGATCTGTGACTGGGGCGGAAGAAGGAATCAAGCAGCGTGCGCGGTGTGGGCCATGGACAACTAGGGCCTGTCCCGCTTGACCGTTGGCCAGTCACGTGTAGGGCAGCCTCAAATTCACACCCATGGGTCATTTAACATTTCGATTGAAACAGATGTACATTTTGGGAAAATGGGAAGAAACCGCAGTACCTGGACGAAATCCAGGCAAGCACAGGGGGAACAAACTCAGTCATCATCCCAGCCCAGATCTACTTACAGTGAGGCACACGATAATCAATCAATCAATCAACAAATTGTTTGGGTGTTGATAACTTTTGTGGCCCATATACAGGGTTCTAAACAATTGGTCATCTCTGTCTGATTTAGATTGACGAGGTTTTCACAACTGGCTTTACTTCTGGTCATCGCCTTACTTTGTCCAAGTACATATGTGAGCCACTAAACAAAATAAATGACACGACACAATTCATTCATAAAGTTTTCTGAATTGATGCTATTACTTAGCTTTATTTGTGAGCGTGTGTATTTTACCTCCTTGAAAGAACCTCAATCAAAAGATGAATTTAATACATTTGAAATCCTTGATGAGCAAGGGTGAATGAACTGGTGGTAGTGAAACAATCTGATACCCACCCACAGGCCAGAGCAAATTTCCTCAAATCGGTCATAAGATGGATGAGCTATTATATTGCCTGGGTCTCACTTTTGCACAAAGAATAAACCCTCTGAACCTTCCTCTCCTCTCTATGTATAAACTTTGTGAGCTCAGTCAGAGGGACCATTAAGTTCCTGGTTTTTGTGGCATTTGCCGTAATGGTCTGCCAGAGTCGTCGGGCAGAACTGTCCAAGCTGTGGGGCAGAAAGTCTCATGTGGAGTCAAAAGCCAAAGAATAAAGATGAGTTTGAAGACAAGTTTTCAAGATGGGCAGCGAGGGGGCTTGCCGAACGTTCAAGGAGAGGCTCAGTCCCCTCTGAGCCCCCACTTCGTTCTTGGTACCTCTAATTGTGTCTGGTGCGCAGACCAGAGGCACCGGGCTGGCACGTCGGAGCTCCGAGAGGTAAGATGGGGCCAGGCCATTTCAAGATTTGAAAACAAATCATAGCATCTTCACCAGAACTCTAAAATGTAGGCAGTATAAAGATGCCAGAGTCGGAGTTATGTGCTCTCTCTTATGAGTACGTCAAAAGGCAAGTGGCAGCGTTCTGGACCAACTGGAGACGCTTCATGGAGGATTGGCTGATTCCAGGATGGCTATAAGGCTTCTGCAAAGCTTGCTGATGAACTGATCATTTGAATCAGGTTTGTTGGAGGAGAGAAACATCCAAAGCATGCAGGATTGGTCTCCTTTTCCAATTACAGCAGCATTGCACTACTGATGAGAGGAATGTCAGTGAAAGTGGGGAGTGTCTGCTTTCGTCCGATCGCCGTTCGATTCTGCTTGCAGCAACAGTATTGATTCCCACTCATGTAAATGCCACTCTGTTGCCTGGCCACAGCATTAGCATCACCGTGCATCCTGCCAACGATGAGGCTGGAGCACCCCCCCTCCCACAAAATAAATAAATAGATAATGCGGTCAAGTGGCAATGTTCTAATTTTGGAAAAGGTATTTCTGTCTTTGCGTTGCTAAAGAGAGCTGGCTGCAAGGCAGAAAAGATGGAGCTTGATAAAACCAGGCAAATGCAGTGGGAGCGTGAAATCAAAAGATAGATTTTTCATTCTGTGCACACCGCGAGGGTGTCTGTCACTCTGCGTGATAAGGAGGAGGCCCGCTTGAGATTAATGACCTGCTTACAGTCAAGCACAAAATAAGCACAGATGTTGTGCGGAAAGATGACTTTGCTGACAAGACAAGTGTCCTTTCTGTCAACGCCACAGACTCGTGACCCCTCGTATAAGCGCGACACCCGATGCGCTGATGAAAATCTTCCCTCTGAATATACCTCTGGTGTTTTCCACTCCAACTAACCGGTTTAGTGGCCCCAACTCGAGTGTATTTCTCGAGCACTTTAAAACAACCACAAAGTGCTGTGTATGGAGCAAAAATCATTCATACAAACAATAAAACCACAAATGAATAACAAAAACAATAGAAACCACAAAAACAGTCCAACTCAAAGTCAAGTCTCATGCGCAGTCAAAAGCCAAAGAATGTAAACTTAGTTTTAGAGATGGGCAGCGAGAAGGCTTGCCTGACGTTCAGCGGGAGATCATTCCAAAGAGAGGGACCGGAAATGGCAAAAGGCTCCATTCCCATCTGAGCCTCCGCTTAGTTCTCGGTACCCCTAAGTGTCTGGTCCGCAGACCTGAGGCACCGGGCAGGGGGAAAGGATCTCAGAGGTGGGGCGAGGCCATTTCAAGATTTGAAAACAAATCATTGCATCTCCAAAACAAATCAAAATTGTTTGCGAGAGCCGGTGAAAGGATGCCAAAGTCGGAGTGATGTTCTCCCTTTTATGAGTCCCAGCCAAGAGGTGAGCAGCAGCATTCTGGACCAACTGGAGATGCTTCATGGAGGATTGGCTGATTCCAGGATTGCTTCATGGTTGATCGGCCGACTCCAAAGTAAAAGTGCACGACCGTCATCCAGCCGGGATGTGACAAAGGCATGAAGGACTGTATCTCCAAGTGCTCGTAAAAAAAGGAGAGGCTTGACTTGAGCCACCTGCCAAAGATGAAAGAAGCTGGATTTGACAACGGCGCCAATTTGCCGGTCCAATTTGAAATCGCTGTCCAGTTTGTATAGCCGCAGCTTCGACACGGGATGCAGGACGATGATAGGACCTTCGAGATGACAACAATAGTATTCGCAACAAATGGCACTCCTTCCCTCCTCGGTGCGGGGATCTTTCTCGGAAGGACAGTTTCCAAAGGGTATTCATTCATATCGTCGTGGAAACAGGGTGGCTGGCATGCCTAATTTCTACTTTATGAGGTCAGTCACCATAGCATCACAAATGTCTGCTCCATACGGCAAATAAAAGAGTGGAAGAATATTAGTTTGGAATCATTTCATCCACTGTCAACATTCCGAAAAAACACAATTCAGAATAATCAACAGCCGTTTCAAAACTAGCTGGCATTGGCGGCAACTTGAGATGAAGCTCGCTGGTATTTAGGTGACAAAGAGATTGAATTGCATCTGGCAGAGGCAGGAATTCAGTTTTGGTTTTGATTAAATGGCAGGACCGCCTGCTTCACACAGTTTGGTTGGCAGTATTTGTCCCTCGCTTACTGGCGCCTCTCCGGGGCAGCTCTTTCCTCTCCCATCTGGCATCACCAGCACTGCCAGTAAGCTTTTCACACCATTTTGTAGTCCCGCGTGAACTTTTCCTATGAAGTATTGCCTTGAAACAAAGTCAGACATATGGCATTGCATTTGAGGTATTCAAGTCTTTTGAAGACTTCAAATGGACGTGTGTCAAATTGGGACAAAAATATGTGACCGGCACTCGGGATGCAAAGCGGAAAACGCGAATGTCCCGGTTAAACCGGGGCATCTGGTCACCCAAGCCATGATTCGGGTAGCCACACAGCTTTTCCAGTTACATCACGGCCGATCCGGATTACTACTGGCGCCAATGTGTCAACTACAAGATGCAGACAATGATGGCATTAGCGGGAAGCTACTGAAGCAGTTTTGGGAGGAAAATGAAGCTTCAAAAACACAAACGAAAAAGTTTCATATTCATGAATTGTCGCCGGTTTGGCACATCAATGTCGTCGGCCAATCTCGGCATGTATTTCATTTGGAAATACAACTTGCAAGGTGGCCAATGGGAGTTTGGTGGCATTTGGCGGGGTGGCAAGTGATCCTGTCAAGCCCAGCTCATGATTTAGCAGAACCACATGACAGCACCATCCGCCCAACTCGGGAACGAGCTCAAAGCGGTGTTGGGCGTGCCTTCGGGCTATCAACAGTTCCCAGTCAACAGCCGACAACTGGGTCTGCAGGTACCCGGGTCGCTGCGGCTTTAGGAGCCGCTTTGGGACCCAGTTGGGGGTTTCTCAACAACTACAACAACAGCACCATCCAAATAAGGAAGCAACACACCGTGTTTTTGTTTGTTTCTTTCCAAAGGATGCGGAGAAGATACCGTCTGCATATCATTGCATTTTCTCATCCCTTGTTCTGAGTAAGATGAGGTCTTGCTTTGCTACCTCGGCATCGACATGACGTCTTTTCACTCAACGTGTGCACGTTGCCAAGCTGTTCGTCAGATACCCCTGACGCAACGCTGTCTTTTTTGACACTGCGATGATTTTTGCGCCTCTACAAAAGTGCCCGCGCACCCCCCGAGTGTGGAGACAGCACTCTGCATCACCTCTCTTTATCTTCTCGTAAAGTGCTCTGGCTTTCGAATGCCCTCCACCACTGTTCTCGCGATCCCTGCCCGCGTATTATCCGTGCATCTATCCATTCATCAGCAGCAATCCATCATCCGCTCCCTTCCCGTCGAAACTCATCCACAGCAGAGGACGGAGGCTCACGGCGAGATGATGTCTGCGTCTCTGTAAAGATACAGCGGGTGGCATACACCAGAGTTTTAGTTTTGAACCTATCACTCCTGCATACACAAACATTGGCATGATTGACACTCATCTCAAGTTGGGACATTTGTGTGCTATTTTTTGGGGGGTTGATTTTGAAGCTTCGCTGACCATGTTCCATACGTGGGCGAAGTATTTCGATTTGAAAGACGCACTTGCTTTGGATTGGCCGAAAAGTCACGATTTCATCGACAATGCCTTGGATAGTGTCGGGTCCGCAGACCTGAGGTACCGGGAGGGGAGGGGCGGAGGACCAGGAACTCAGAGAGGTCATGTGGAGCCGGGCCATTTTAAGGTTTGAAAACAAATCGTGGGATCTTCAAAAGAACGCTAAAATGTAGCCAGTGAAGGGATGCCAGAGTAGGAGTGAGGTTCTCCCTCTTACCAGTCAAGAGGCGAGCGGCAGCATTCTGGACCAACTGGAGACGCTTCATGGAGGATTGGCTGATTCCAGGATGGTGATCAGGCTTCTGCGGAGCTTGCTGATGAACTGATCATTTGAATTTGTTGGAGGAGAGAAACATCCAAAGCATGCAGGATATGGGGCACCCGGGGACCAGAGATGGTGGCCCCAACTATAAACTATATAAGAGGCTACGTTCAGTCTTACGAATGTGTTTCTTTTCAATTCAATATGCATAATTACAACTGCGCCATCATCTGGATTGAAATAAAGCGCTCTTGAGAAACGAGAGAATGTGAACAAATTCGTCAAATCCATGGAGGAAGATTCGGGAGGAAAAAACCCTGGAAATGTTCAGTGTGGCCATTGTCACCGTGCGGCTCGCGGCTCATATGTCGTTTTGAACACACCCCAGGCTGAGTTTTGAGTTGCTGATGGACTGGAAATGGTCCCCGTTGTCATTCGACGGCCCCGCTTTCACATGTGTTCTGTGGGCTTCGTTGTAGCTTTTGCCACTAAAAAGCGCCACTTGCTTGTCCACAGAGACAATCTGCTGCAAACAGCGCCATCTGCTACGGACCAAATGGACACACGCACAAAAAAAAAAGAGGAAAAAAAGAGCGCGCATTACTGAATAGATCTGACAGCACTTGAGAACATGTCACATTTGATTTCCTTTGGACTATTCCACCAGTGTGACAGGCACAAACTCATGCACAAGCCTCCGATGTGCACGAGCCCACCTGCAAGGCATGTGATTCACACAGCACTCCGTCGTCTGTATGGATGCGAATTTCCGTGTCGGGTGCTGCTTTTCCTTTTTTTTTTTATTATCTCCTCGCTGCCCTTTCTCATCAACCTTCATCGGCGCACCTGCAGGAAGAGGCTTTACCACAGGGTAGAGATCAATGAACTCCTGCGCCGCGTTCGGCCGGATCTTCATCGAGAGGCCCCGGCAGGTGGGCTTAGGGTTCGCGTGGCGCGGAGGGAGAACAGACAAAGTCGGCATCATTTCTTTGTTCCGACAGCAGCGGCCGGTCGTCCCATTTATTTATTCAAAGAGTCAAGGTCCGGGGGGTTAATTCTATAAAGGCGTTAATATTGGGAGCGTAATTGGATTCCTGCACCGTGGGAGCTGGGCAGATAAGGAGTGTGTTTACAACACACTAAGCGCCACCGCTTATAAAAGATCTATTTACACCGGCTCGTGTTTGCTGTTATCTGAGAACAGGGTGGCCCGATAAAGCTTGTAAATCCACTTCCGTCTCATTAACACACTCACTCGTGGTGATCGTTTCCAACCTATTTTTCTAGACGGCACAAAGCGACGTCGTTCAAAAGCGGGCATGAGTTGTTCATGGAAGTGCTCGAAGTGGCGTTTCGATTTGGAAGTGACTGACGTTCATGTGATGGCAATTCAAGACTGAAAGGAGTGTTTGCTGGTTGGTGACTGGTCCGGAGTTAAGCCCGCCTCCTGCCCACCTGTGAGCGGGATCGAAAATGGACAGATGGACTTTTGCTTTGTGAAATTTGTCATCCGACCTCGTAATGAACCCGCATGATATTTTGGCACTTTTGGGATATTGCAAAAAAATCGCCGAGAAGTTTTAGGATGCTAATTTACGACCGCAAGCAAATAGCGTTAGCAGTCAACCGCGACATTGCGCATTGGCGGCATTTCCCGTTCAAAGCGATCTCGGTCACATGACATGTCAGGACCATTTAAAGCAGGGATGTCAAACTCATTTTTGTCACGGGCCAGATTGTCGTTCCGGTTTGCCTTGGAGGGCCGTTATGAATTTTGGGAAACCATATCAATGTAGAATCACCTCCACATATTACATACACAGCGCACAACAAATTGATGGATAACAAGTTTTAAATTCAGAAGTCCAGAATAATGACTGTTATTGTGGATTACATATTCATTAATTCATTCATCTTCCGAACCGCTTGATCCTCACCAGGGTCCCGGGGGGTGCTGGAGCCCATCCCAGCTGTCTCCGGGCAGTAGGCGAGGACACCCTGAATCGGTTGCCAGCCAATTGCAGGGCACACAGAAACGAACAACCATCCATGACCACATTCATACCTAGGGACAATTTTGAGTGCTCAATCAGCCTGCCGTGCATGTCTTTGGAATGTGGGAGGAAACCGGAGCACCCGGAGAAAACCCACGCAAGCCCGGGGAGAACATGCAAACTCCACACAGGGAGGCCGGAGCTGGAATCGAACCCGTTACCTCTGCACTGTGAAGCCGATGTGCTAACCATTGGACCACCGGGCCGCCGGATTACATATTTACATATATATTTACATACATGTATTTACATATATTTCATACATGTATTTACATACAATTTAGAATTTTGGTTCAGACTTCAGGAACTTGACATGCTTGATTTGCTTTCGCGGGCCACATAAAATGATGTGGCGGGCCAGATCTGGCCCCCGGGCCTTACTTTGACACCTGGGATTTAAAGGGACCCTTCGCTAAAATGTATGATACGTTCATTATATCTGTCGACGCCTTGCTAGCGAATCCAGAACAAAGGCATAAAAGCTGCTCTTGGGCTCCAACTCTCTAAGGTTTGTGGCGATGCCACTCTCGATTTGACCGTTGTATCAAAAGTCTCCGAAGAAGCTGCGTAGCGGATGAGTCTGAAGAGTTTGAAGCCACACGATAAGCTTCCACTCAAGTCATTTTCAATTCCCTGTTAGTTGGTCTCGGGACGTATGTGAAAACGACACACATGGTGTGAGCCCCGGCAATTCCTTTGCCTCACGCAATTCGCGACGGGCAAAAAGACCCAAAATAGACACGGATATTTTCAACTACTTGTGCCCAGCAATAGCTGTGGGAGGTTTTGGACACAAGGGGCGATCATTTCAGAAGCTAAGTAGGGAATCCGATTTCGATACGGTATCCAATGTCATTTTTCAGCACAAATGAGGGCTTTTGTCTGGGATCGGCAGGGCGCTCTCAACAGTGCGGAGCTCCAGATTGAAGACGAGCGACACGGAGGAGGCCACGGCCACCCCGTAACCCGGCTGTCCTTCGGCAAATGGAGTTCAGCCGTCGTGCTGACGAGCGGAGCAGCCCGCTGTGGCCTTGCTGCAAATTGCATGTCGCGTATTTACTTGAGAGGATTAAGCAGAGGCCCGCAGATTGGAAAGTTGCTTTCTCTTTAATCCCCGCATTGCTGCGACAGTCTGGTTAACACGCCCGCCTTCTCTGCGGACGGCACACTTTTGTTTCGGGGGGTGTGTTTACCGGCGGATATGTGACATCATTGTCCTGGAGGAATAACAATCGTAATTGTTGTTGTCTTCTTGACTGGAGCTTTTCAGCTTCCCTCATACATACACACATACATATACACACACACACGCACACACACACACACACACACACACACACACACACACACACACACACACACACACACACACACATACATATATACATCATACATACTCAAGAACATTAATTTCGCAAGCATATAGTCTCTGCTCACGAACTAGTTTTCGACGGGCGAACCAAACCAAGCGGTCGAAAAGCGCCACGGTGGCGGCCGCGAGAAGCTGGTGCACGCTCACGGCATCCCAGTTCGTCACCCCCTTTCTTTGAATGCGGACGTGGTTTGAGTTTGATCGACACTTTTGCTATTATGGGACCGAAAAAGACCCCACCACAGGCTAGTGTTAAGCCCAACAAAACACTAAAGAAAATTACGATCGAGCAGAAGAAGGATATAATTGAAAAACACGAACGAGGTGTGCGTTTGTGTGACTTAGCGTCCCAGTACCAGTACGCTAACACGCAACAGGTGTCAATTAAGAGGTTTTTAGTCAGCAAAAAGGATAAAGAGTCTCCTTCTAAGAAGCAAAGAAGAGAAGCCACACCGGAGGTTGAGTTACCTACAGTCCTTATGGAAGGTGACTCTCCTTCCAAACCGTAACTCCCTCCCTCCCCCTCCCACTCCATTCCATCAAGCCATCAACTACGATCACAAAGGTAAATAAAATGACTTTATTATACAGTACAGTTTATTTCTTTAATTTCAATACAATAGCACATTTATTATACATAAAATAAGATATATTTATGAGTAGTTTTAAGGCTTATTTCGTAGAAAATTGTTTATGGGGACCTGGGAACAGATTATTCTCATTTTAATGGTTTCTTATGGGAAATAAATGTTCGGAAGACGAACTTTTCGGCTCACACACACTTTCTGGGAACCAATTAAGTTTGTGAGCCGAGGTATCACTGTATATGTATGTATATGTATGTATATATATATGTATTGCTCCAAGTGAAAAATGTTAATCTAAAATTGAAAATCGAAATTATTTCAGTAAATATTTGCATTTTGCACATAGAAAACTGATTCACGATTCCATGTTGATGAGAGCATTAAAATGGGGGAAAATAGGACAAAAAATATAAAAGGAAATTCAGAAACGATAAAAAATGCGTGAGTAATCACGATTCATTTTTAGTTAATTTGAGTTAATTATGACAGTTGAGTTTTTAATTATATTAAATATTTAAATCGTTTGACATTGTCCACAGCAGATCGAGTCCAGGGTGCAATCAATTGCATGCAGTAGCCATATATTTAGCTATGGCTTCAGCAAATTTGTTCTTCGTGGCGTCATCCATTTTCTTCGCTTTGAAATTATCCATAGCTGTCTGTCTGAGACGAGGGGGCGGAGTACAGTACTCACGTCAGCTGTGTGCTTGGCGATTAATTAAGTGGTATTTCTTACTCGACGTGCTATGATGATAGCTCAGTTTACGACTGCAAAACATGCAGGTCACTTTGGTCTTGTCAGTGGAACAATCTGGCAACTTTTTAAAAGTAAACTTTCCATTCATAAACTATTTAAGTATCGTTTTCGGTGTCTCGCGCTGCCGTGGCTGGCAAAACAAACGTGCGTGGACCTGTGCAGCGCGCTTGATGTTTTGTTTCTGGTTTATTTAGAGAGCAACGTGACGTGTGCCGCGTTAATCTCGCGAGAAAAATTTTGATCCCGATAATAATTCATTTAAATTACTGCCGATAAAAACGCGCTAAACTGACAGCTCTAATATATATATATATAATTTATTAATTTTTTTGTAGATGCTGGTCCCTCTCTTTGGAATGACCACTTACTAAACATTCGGCAAGCCCCCTCGCTGCCCATCTTTAAAACTTATCTCAAAATTAATTTGTATTCTTTGGCATTTGACTCGGCATGACTCAGACTTGATCTCAGTTTGACTGTTTTGTGCTTTCTACTGTCTTTGTTATTAATTTCTTTTGTAATTGCTGTATATGTGATATTTGCTCCATGTACAGCACTTTTATGGCTGTTTTAAAGAGCTCTATAAATTGAGTTGAGTTAAGTTAGCATAGTTAGCATAGTAGCAAGTTAGCATACATCATAGCTTGAAGTGACAAAACTTGGACAAATGGGTAAATATGCAACAAATGCAACAAAATGAAAAAAAAACTTGAAAGGCCCATTAGAGGGCTGGGAAATAGTCTACATTTGCCTCTAAGCTCCGTTACACCCTTTTATGTCCTGCAAGGTTTGTTTGCGTTGACTTCATATCACCCTCTCTCACGAGGTTTCTCTACATTTTTAGACAGTTTGAAAATATGAGGTCATCCATCTCGTCTCCATTACCTTACGTCCTTCCACTTTTGTCCTGAAATGTGGTTTCCATGGTTGCCAGGAACGTAGTGTAACTGTTGCGTGATGAGGATAAGTGGTCTGGACAACGGACGGATGTTTCCATGTTCGGACTGCTCTACTTTGTGCTCTTCTTCTGTGTCTTATCAAAGCGCTGCGGAAATTAAGCTATGCAAAAATAGACTATTGAAAGATGTCTACTGAAGTTATGATAGATCGCTCTGCTCGATATGTGAGGGCCTTCAACAGCTGTTCTCAAAGTCATCAGTTATTTTTCAGGCTGAGCCAAAGTCAATTAGGGTTTTTTTTTTTTTGAAAGGCTCAGGTGAAATGGACTGCGATCTTCATTTTGTACTGCAGATATCCGCGTGCACAATCCCTTTGCTCCTCCGAGGATGCGCTTGGCTTCAACCATCTCCTTGAAATACTGATAAGAATGCGAGAAGGTCATCTTCATCGCCGCAGTCAACATTTGGTTGCGCTCGCTGTGAACATGCAGCTCATTTTGGTCGGACACAGTAACACATGGAGCAGGGGTGTCCAAAAATACGGCCCGGGGGCCATTTGCGGCCCGCCATCCATTTTCAGCGGCCTGTGACATGAAAAAAAGTGTGTGTGTGTGTGTGTGTGTGTGTGTGTGTGTGTGTGTGTGTGTGTGTATTTTTGCATTTTGGTTTTTAATGAGTTAACCACAACCTAACATCTCTTTTTTTATTTTCGTGTGGCCATGAGCGAGACGGGTGTCCCGCGTCCCCATTTCCGGTTCTTCTGAATTGTCAAACACACAACTTGGGGATGATGGCCAAGCTCGTGCGTAGCTTGCTGATGAGCTGGTCATTTGAATCGGGTGTGTTGGAGGAAGATGACATGGAAAACGGGCCGGATGGGGGCTGCGGAAGGCTGGACTTGATTAACCCTGGTGGAGGCGGATGCTTCACAAGATGAGCGGAAGCCTTGCGAGATCCGCTGACGTCTTACGAGCTGTCAGTCACAGCTGATGATGGTTTTGACCTTCATGTGAGTTTCAACAAAATTTTCAACTGGGAAAACACGGGTGGAATCTGAACGAAGGGCTCCGCCACATTTCCATATTTCAAGATTCAGTGACTGACAGAGAGAGAGAGAGCGAGAGAGCGAAACCACGCTGGAGTATTCGGCAATGTTTGTGTATGCCTTCGCATGCGGTGATCAGCACTAATGATTCGAGTCAATTTGCTATTCTTGCAAGCTCCAGTGACGACAGCGGGGCCCGTTCCGCTCGTTCCCTCCGGACGGCCAGCGCCGTTTCTGCCGTGTAATGCGAAGAAGTGTTTGTTGCTGCAAGCCGGTTTCAGTGTCGGTCGCCGAGCCGAGTGCTTTCAAAGGTCATCGCCTCCCTTGGGATCTCGCCATTATCCACTCGGAAACCTGCTCGCTTTTCTTTCGAAGGGTAAGAGTGAGATAGCCCCATGCCGCCTTTCTTTGCGAGCGAAATGCAGATTAACTACCCGAAGCTGGGCTGTGACAGAGGAAGGGCTGGCCGCTAACTCTTTTTAATATCGGCACAGTATTGCGCAAGAATTGAATCGCGTGTGTTTTCTTGTTTGGGCTTGGACAATTCGGAGGAATGAAAGCAATAAGAAAGCTCCTCTCAGTCCACGGGAGCTTTTCCGCCACTGGACAAAAGCCAAATTGTTGATTTCCTGTGGCGGCCAAATGATTCCCAAATACTCAAAGCAAGCGGTGGCGACCATTTGGACTTCATTGATGGCCTTCTTGTCATTTTAATGAGCTCTTTAAACCCCCAGGCCGTGAGCTAATAGCCAAGCGGAGACCTCCAGAATGTGGCTTGGAGCTGTTTTTTGGCTCATCTGGGAGAAAGCCTCGCTTGCTTACCTGTTGCCACCCTTGCTGTCTCTCACCGACACTCCAAAGGTGAGAAGGGAGCATGCGGTTGACATTTGATTCCGATCCTTGCTGTTGTGACTTTATCAATGCTGACGGTGAATCGCGCTTTCGTGAGAGAAGAAAGAAAAGAAAATGACGAGTGCAGTAGGCAAGAACCAGGCACAGGTGGTTTGGACTCAAGAGACGGGGAGCAGTCGTAGCACAGACCGTGCGACCGTACACACGCAGTACCAGAGTAGACATCCCCCCCGCCCCCCCTCAATCTCTGTGGATTTCCGTGCCTATGGTGGCATTAATAGCGTTCTATTTTAAATCGCTCGTTGGGAATACTTTCCTCGTCGCTAAGACTTTTTCAGTCGTGCGGATCGAGTCCAGGGTGCAATCAAGTCTTCCGAGACATAACATGGACTCTTCGCCTCGCAGTCCTCCCAGCCAACAACCATCTTAAGATGTTGCCCGAGAAAAAGAAGTAGTTTATCTTCACCACGCGAGTGTGAGAAAGACGCCGCCGTGACATACCCGGCCGCCAATGCCGCCGTCGGCCGGGCGGCGCGAGCCAAACGCCGCCGGTTTCCGTGGAGGTAATCTGCAGTGGCAGAGCCAGGCTGGATTATGGATGGGAGACGAACGAGACTGCGGGCTGGCCGCGGGCGTCCCCGCAAGCTTTTGTCTGTCACGCCGTTTCACTCAAATGTAAGGCATCGCTTTTGGGGAGGGGTGAGAGGATCTTACGTGTCTGTCACCGGGCTCGCTCGGAGGATGAAATGGATTTGGCTGAAGATGGCAAGAAGGCGGAAACATTAACTCATTCACTCCCAAAGACGTTTTTAAACGTCTTTTCAGACTTGATCCAGAATTGGCTGGTACTGAATGAGTTAAAAAAATAAAATTAAAATCCGTGCTCGCCTTGAATTGGGAAGCAGATGCACCGAGAGAGATCATTTGGCTCAGAAAGGCGTCTCCGGAGAAGACCGTGAGGCGGCCGCAAGGATCCGCATTGGTCGGTGCCGTACTTTGTGGCGGGTGAGGGGACTCAAGTGAGCCGTAGCCCGGATCCTTCGCCCGTCTTTCAGTTTCTGTTTTCAAATAACATGCGTGATTCTGAAAAGTTGACGCTGCAGCCGGATGAAATCACAAAGAATACTGAAGGAACTGGAGGTGTTCGTTGGAAGCAAAATCGGCAAATGCAAAAGGAACTTTGAGATGTAAACATGACAGCGGTGAAAACGAATGGAGCAAATGAAATGATCCCAAAGGGAAATCATATTTCCAGTCAAAAACTAGCAATTGAATACAATTGAAATATTATTTCTCGCGCTATTTTTGGGCTCATGGCATGCAAGTTTTTTTTTTTTTTTTTTTTTACATTTTGTTGACCTGCAATGATTTCAGATGTTCAGGGGAGGTCACGATTGGCTGGCCAACACAATATCGATACGGTGTCAGCAGTTTTTTTGTCATGCGTCAATGCACTCCTTGACGTCGCATCGACCCATCACTACAACAGACTCATATCCATGAAAAATCTGTTTTGACTGAGAAAAAAAAACATTCAAATAATAATAATAATAATAATAATAATAATAATAATAATAATAATATCTATGATGGCCGGCCCGGTAGTCCAGTGGTTAGCACGTCGGCTTCACAGTGTAGAGGTACCGGGTTCGATTCCAGCCCCGGTCTCCCTGTGTGGAGTTTGCATGTTCTCCTCGGGGTGCTCCGGTTTCCTCCCACATTCCAAAGACATGCATGGCAGGCTGATTGAGCACTCTTAAATTGTCCCTAGGTGAGAGTGTGGGCGTGGATGGTTGTTCGTCTCTGTGTGCCCTGCGATTGGCTGGCAACCGATTCAGGGTGTCCCCCGCCTACTGCCCGGAGACAGCTGGGATAGGCTCCAGCACCCCCCGCGACCCTAGTGAGGATCAAGCGGTTTCTTAAGATGAGTGAATGAATGAATGAATATCTATGATAAAAATCTGCACATACGTTATTGTGCTTCTACTCAATAAGGATTTGACCCTGTCTGGGTTGACTCTGACTGACACACCCGAGATCGGTCGCCAGTCAGTTGCACGGCACATTACGGCTCAACAAGCGGTCTGTGGAGGCATTGAAACAAGGCAACAGCGATATGCCACAAGTCCAGACAAGCTTGAAAGAAGCCCGCTATTAGTTCCCGCCGATCTCGTCACATTTGATTCCAAACACATATTACTACGATCTTGCCGTGGAGCAAAACATTCGCATTATTTGCATGATTGGATGAGCTCGCCCGCCGTATGGGCTGCTCTGCGGAGATCTAGCTCGCTGCCTCATTGCTATGCCGCATTGTAAACCGATCACCTCCCGCAGCGTTGCCGGTTCACGACGAGAAACGAAGGCCCTGTCATGGGAAACTGCAAACATCGCAAGCTCTCATTCCAGCTGGAAGAAAAGAAATCAAAATGAAAGCGCCGACATGTGCGCAGCAAGCATGTTTGTGTGTTTTTGTGAGGACTCTCAAAGTAGTTTTATGTCACGGACCAGTTGAGACAGCACATGTTGTGCCCCCACCGGCAACCAATTTTTTTTCTCCATTGCCTTTAAATTGCCGTTTTTAAAGTGCCCGCAGTGACAACAAAGATAATTACAGAGTCATTCAACATTTTCTTCAAATAGATTTTGTTTTTAATTCATTTGAATGTTATTCTACCGTAAATGTACAACAAATGTAGAAAATAATGACAAGGAATTGACCAATAATAAATACGCCTTATAATGTAACCATACGAATTTTAAAGTTACGATCCAACATACGGCGTTAGCATCATCGCTACTTGCTAATGCCACTGATCAAACGATCGATGGCTGCCAGCTAGTTTTTAGCGAAGCAACTGCCAATGTTTACGTCATGCTTTCCACTTGATTGATTCCACTGCTTCTTCTTTCGTTATTGGCAGGTTCGGTTGATTTCAATGAGCAAACCAATCCTGGAAGGGGGACTCCCTTGAGCTCCAATCGCGCACATTTCCGCAACGTTTGATGGTAAAGTTGTGGCCGGTCCCAAATGGGCCGAGGCCCGGTACCGGTCCGCGGACCGCTGGTTGATCAAAAGGACAACAAAGATCTCTTTCAGTCTCCCGATAATTAGGGGAATGGGTCGTGGGAATAACAATCAAGAAACAGATAAAATGATGAAAAAGGTGCTTTGGAGGTGAGCGCACCTGCCTCGCGATCAAAAGGATTTCAGTTCCAGTTCGTTCTAATGTACTGATTCGTTATGTCCTTAGAGGGTCGTCGTAGCGAGGTCAGACTGAATTTACATTCATCCAGTTCTACCGCTTGTAACTGAACATTCGAATCTGCGTACAAAACAAATTGCGGGCGTGTTGTTTCACTGCTATTTACCACCGTACAGCGATATGGCAAGAACAGCCCCGGAAAAAGAAATCGCAATGAATAATGAGTGTGGTTTCATTGTGAGAGGACATAGAAGTTCCATTTCGAAAACAAACACAGCTCGTTGTCCTGTGGGGATTGTGCAGTGTTTTTTTGTTGGGGGGGGGTTGTTTTTTTTGGTGCCTGCAGAATCAGCACCAAAAGGCAAAAGTGAAAAATAAGGCATGACATGAGACGTGAAACTTGAGGAAGCCAAAGAGCCCATTCAGATCATTCTTTCAAACGCTGCGGCTCAAACGCAGCTTAATCTCTTCTCGGGATGACGTGTCAAATCTCGCTGGTCTAAAATAGCCTCCGGCCAGATCAAAGGGATCAAACTTCTCGTTTCCCTATTTCGCAATAACCTGATCGGCTCAAAGGGGGGTGGAGCCTTTTCCGCTGCCGCTCCTTCTCCGGAATGATTGGGCCAGCCCCCCTCGCCGCCCATCTTTCAAACTCATTTTTATTCTTCGGCTTTTGACTCGGCTGCACGTTTTTTGTGCTTTCTACCGTCTTTGATATTCATTGATTGCGTGAATTATTTTGGCTCAATGTTTACAGCACTTTGTATCCAGTCCGTATTTGTTCTTCAAAATGATGCCTGAGGGCAAACGAGAATCAAAAAGAAAATTGCTCCTGCAATAACGACATTCGGTCCCGAAACACCCTCAACCATATTAGTCGGTTTGTGCAGTGAACAAAGTGTTCACAAGCTGTCATTTTCCACAACGCGTCCTGTGCAAACAACTTTTACAGGTTGCAGAGGCTTAAAGCGAGTCGGCGCGTTCAGTTTCATTTTTCTTCCTTCCTTCCTCCACTTTGCCAAAGCCCTCAAAGACACACGAGTCGCTCGGCGTGCGCAGGGAGGGAGCCGCCGTCGCCCGATAGCGATGCTGATGGAACGCGTTTTGCCGCGGCGTGTTGGCCGCTCGCCTGTTGTGCGCTGCCGGACAGCCGTTTGCCAACAATTTCACGTCAGGCTTTTTGGTCATCAAGCAAGGACGTCCTGTTCAGGAAGAGGAGATTATTCGCCTAATGTCAAGGAGGGATTTTCCTCTCCCTTGCCTACTTAGGGGGATGCTGAAAGCTCAGAGACGGCCATTTATCCCCCCCCCCCCTCCCCCTCCCGGTTCCCCCATTGGCTTTTTTTTTCCCCCGCCAAATAACACTCGAGATAATGACATTAACGTTGGATGTAAAATGTCTCCACGCCAGCAAAGCTGGATTAAAACGAAATGATGAGCCAAGGTACATGGCGGCGCAAAGGATTCAAGTGAAATGAAGCCTTCCAAATGGGGCCAGCTCGCCTTGTTTCCGCCGAAACTCGACTTCGGCGTCCTGACCCGGCGGAGCTCGTTCTCCTGCTTCCTCCCCTCGCGGGCCACGCGTTCGATCTTAATTTAAATTCTCACGTGGGCGGCCCCCGTTGCTATGTTCCTCTGCATAACCGATGGCTTGCAAATGTCAAAGTTTTTTTTTGTCGCGGGCCACATCGTAGTTACGTTTTCCCTTGAAGGGCCGTTAGAAATTTGGGGAAACCATATCAATGTTTAATCACCACCGCATATTACATACACAGCGCACAACAAATGGATGGACAACTAATTTTAAAATCAGAAGTCAAGAATAATGACTGTTATTGTGGATTACATATGACAATTTCACATTTTGGTTCAGACTTTAGTCAGCATCATGGAACTAGACATGTTTGATTTGCTTTCGCGGGCCACATAAAACGATGCGGCCGGCCAGATCTGGCCCCCGGGCCTTGAGTTGGACACCATGATACAAACCGTCCGCATAACATCAGAGGAGTGCCCCTCGAAGTCACATAGCAACATTCACAGATTTTGGAACTCGGTGCCCCATCCGTTGAGGAGAAAATGTAAAACGTTCAAGTGGGGCCCACGCTCGTGAAAATCCAGTCCATGCGCTGCAATGTCGACTGTAGAGGTGCATCTTCTGTTTGCCGAAGTCTGTATTAATGTTACATTCGTTAGTAAACCAGTTGTGGTACGACCATGCTCAAGTTAGTGTGTGTGTGTGTGTGTGTGTGTGTGTGTGTGTGTGTGTGTGTGTGTGTGTGTGTGTGTGTGTGTGTGTGTTCCTCAAAGGATTGCAGTCTCCTGCCAAGTCGCCCAGCCAGTTGACTTAGTAGTCCGCTCACACTGAAACAGCTTTCTTCTATGGACAAGTAGCGCAGTCTCCTCTGTGATGGATGTGGGGACTATGTGGTTGCACATTTTGGGGGGTGGGGTGTGCCGGGGGGGTTGGGAGGGTTGGCCAAAATTTACATGATTTCAAAATCCTTTCAATCCACGTCAAGGGCAAGATATTTCATGTTCAAACAGATCAACTATTAGAAATATCCATCCATCAATTCTATAGCGCTTATCCGGGGTCGGGTTGCGGGGCCATCAGCTTTAGCCAGGAAAGCCCGACTTCCTTCCCCCCAGCCACTTCTTCCAACTGTTCCGGAGGGATCCCAAGTGACACCCTCTCTCCGGCGTGTCCTGGGTCGTCCTGCCTCACCTAAGGAGGCGTCCGGGAGGCATCTTAATCAGATGCCCGAGCCACCTCATCGGGTTCCTCTAGACGTGGAGGAGGAGCGGCTCGGTTTGTATCCGGGATCTCGTTCTTTCGGTCACGACCCACAGCTCGTGACCAGAGGTGAGCGTAGGAACGACCGGTGCTGAGGTGCCGATGTGCTGATTTTCATCCCAACCGCTTCACGTTCGGCTGCGAACTGCTCCGGAGAAAGTTCGAGATTTCAATTTGCGGTTTAAAGAAGCCAGCAGCTCTACATCATCGGCAAAAAGCAACGATGTGACGAAACCGGACCCCCGCGCCGCCTCGGCTGCGCCTAGAAATTCTGCTTATAAATATATCTATATCTTTTTTGCGATGATTGCAAAAAGCTGATACAATGGCCACCTTTCTCTAGGCCAGGGGCACAAATGCTGAGCAGTCAGTCCTGGACATCATGTAAGTGCGTGTGGTTGTCGCATCTTCATCTTCATCTTCATCTTCATCTTCATTGCAGTTAACTTGCTTTGATTCTTTTTTGACCCCTTGACTTGACATTTTGGCGTATTCTCAATTCACGCTCATCAATAATCGATTGTATTTGTGGCTCATGGAGCGCCAACTAAATGGAGAAGACCTCGGGGCTGAGCTGCTGGAAGCTTCTTTCGGGAGAAGAGAGTCCAAGTGGCAGACAGCGATGAGTCTGAGCGCTAGTGAGGGGTGTCAATATTGTCAAAGCGTCATTAGGGAAATCGTTACCTGCCACTTATGCGCTGAGGGATTTAGTTAATTAAGCCAACAATCCCTCAGCGAATGGCCTTCATCTTTTTCCATGTCAAGGGTGACTGAACGCACGCATGGGCTGGCTCGGAAGGGGGATTCAGATCCAAGTGGATTCTCGAACGCAGTGCCTGAATTTTCGAGACGCTCTTCATTGCCGCGTTCTTTGTATTTTTGTCTGAAAGCTCTTCTCGGTGTGTTTTCTTGTTAGTGTTTGGATTTCTCTTGTCTTTTTGTGGCAAGCTATTTGTATTTTCGTCCGTGCCTTTTGCTAGCGCTTTTGATTTGTCGCGTTTTTCCTGGTTCGTTGTTAAGAGCGTCATTGTTTTGTTTTTTTTTCATCTATATATGCTTGGTGATTCTTGCCATCATTCCAATTTGGCAGGTTAAAAAAAAAATCTCTGCGCTGTTTCAAATTTACAAGACATGTTTATTTTTTTTTCTTTACAGGGTGTTGGGAAAAAAATCCCTCTACATAACTCTGAACAGAAATTCTAGCGCTAAGCTGCCACTTTGACATCCCACGGGTGTAAATCCAGCGGGACCCAAACAGGACTAAAGCGAGGACGCAGCCGCAGGGATCGCTTGCTTTGGCCTCTCCGATCTGCACCATCTGATAGGATACGAAGGTACATTTACAGGAAGCTCGGCAATACAAAAGAAACAATGCTGTCCGCAAAGAAGAATTCTCATTAAAAGCGTTTTTGAAAAAGATGCATCGCTCATTGCTCGGTTGCAAAATGAACACGGTAACCGCTGATTATTTTGACCGTGTCTGGGAATCTATATTGTATTTTGATATATCTGGATTCTTCTTCATGCTCATCGGGGGGGAAAAAAAAGGGTAGCGGTTAATTTAATAGCTTCGCAGGTTCATTCGACTGGCTTAGTCCAAAATTGAATTCAACCTCTCTGCGTGGATGAGATTTGCATGCGGTTAGCACGTATCCCCATCGCAGTGGTGACTCATTAGATTTGCAATTTGGGATGCGATCCAGGCAAACGGCGAGCATAAAATTACAATACAATTATTCGCCCTCGAACTCGTCAAATGTTGATCTAATTCTTTTTTTTTTTTTGCTTTAATTTGAGCCGTTGTTATCGGCTCCGATGCTTCCTTTTCCATTCAGGCCATATTTTGCAATCATGCATAAAAATAATCATCATCATAATCGAGACAACACTTGTTCCATCCATTCCTCCATTTCTTATATGGCTTATTCCTTACACGGTGATGCCAAAAAACTGGACAGAAAATGTTCCTTCACTGATTCCGGTGTGCCTCCTTCTTGAGAATCAATTTAAGAAGGAAAAGATCCAATTACTCTGAGAGGAGGCAAACATATCTGAAGCGTGCATCTGAGTATGAAAAAAATAAAGAAATCCATGAAGTTTGTGCTGTTGGCTGTTTAATAAAATGCTACAACAACAACTGCAGATCCATTGTGGACAGCAGACACAGCGGTGGAACGGCAAGGCTGTCAGGTGGTCACTATGGTAACGCTTAAACTTGCACCAGGCACCGGCACCGGTTACCGCTATTGTTAGAGAAGGAAACAATGCCTTCCGTGCCTTGCTACTTGACCTCCGGAATAATCTCGATAGGCGTGGATCCCACAAACGCGGACAAGGATAAGTCCGTGAGGAAAAATATTTATGAACCGCCCAAGTACAACGAAGGATGCAGGTAACAAATAGCCAGGAAAAAGTGAAACAAACCAAAACCGCTTGCAAAAGGCAAGGAAAATGTCAATAGCTTGTCGTGCAAATGACAAGCTAATCCAATACAGGAGAAAGGAAACCGAGAAATAGCAACAAGAAGTACTTACGACTGGAAGAACACGAAAACGTGGCATGAAGCCAAGAGGCCAAAAGTCTTGCACGTCTACAATAATCTGGCATTTGGAGACAAGAGTCGTGAGCGAGGCTGAAATAATCCGACAAACAGTTGTTGGCGTGGTTGGGTTTAGAAAGGCAGTTGGACAACCAGGCAGATTAGCGACAGGTGCGCCTCCAGAGGGAACACCCTCCACTCCTGCCAGGCACTGGAAACAAAAAAACAAACAAACAAAAAGGACAGGACCATGACCGGTCTCCCTTGAAACTGTAGCACAAAAGCAATCAGTCTGCTTGTTATGTCAGCATTTTCATGCTTAAATCAAGACAAGTCGACTTTTCATTCCCGTGTGCAATCCTACGTGTTGGAAGAGGACCCAAAAAAGGAGGGGGGGCAGGAGAACCAGGAAGTGCCGAACAAAATGTATTCACACACAAAAAAAGAAAAAAAAACACTGCAGGGGTACACTGGAAAAACAAAACACAAAGTCCTGAAAAACCCCAATTAACCAAAGAAACAAACAAAAAAAAACCCCATGACAGTAGCACAAAACAACGGGACAGCAAAACAACATGGCCGTCCTTTGAACAGAAACAGCGAATGACATGATGAGCAACAGGTGCGACGCTGGAGGACGAAGCTCTCCGATGCCACCTGTTGGTCACAAGCGGAATACAACCGTGACAGTCAACTACGAAAGGAAACCAAATCTAAAGCAACCAAAAACAGAATCGTGGCAATTCCAGTTGCTCAAGTTGATGTTTTAGATTTGACTCGGCTCAGTCACATTTGAAAAGATCATTTTTTTCTCCTAGAAATAAACTCAACAGTCCGAGGAGTAGTCTCAAAAGTGTATATTAAGTTCAAAGTGATGCAAGATGGATCGTTTACACACAAATGATGCGTGCGTGTGTGTGTGTGTGTGTATGTGTGCGTCCTACAGAATATACGCTGCCTGTCAAAATCGTTCAGTGTGAAGGGTGGGAACATGCAGCGAAAAGCATCTTGGGACGAATCTAGTGAGCTGGTGCCTCTGTGAGGAGACGGCATTATTTCATGATTTCATTTTTCTACTTCAAGGTTAAGAAAAGAAATGCGCCGTCGACACGGACGGCAGTGAAGGGTTCCTCATTGTGATCGATCCTCACGCGGTGTTGTTGGTTTTTTGGGCAGCCATTTTCAATTTAGTCCAAAAACGCTTCTTCGTTTTAGTCGTCGCTAATCGTTATATCGTAATCCAAAATGGTTTTCGCGACAAATACTCAAAAGGTGAAGGATTCTGATACACCGAGATAAAGAGGTCGGAGCGGAATCAATGTGCATGACTCCAAAATAAGACGAGAGCCCAAACGTTTGCTTTGGCAACCGCAAAATGAACGCTAACAACAAACAACAGAATGATGAGATGCGCCCGTGTTGGGGCGGCTCGCTTACTGCTTGGAGAAAGACATTTCGGGCGTGTGCTTTTCGCAGCTGTCTGACGAATGCGCCGTTTTTTTCCGCGTTGACCGGCAAGTGAGAAACGTGTGTGCCGCTTTGTTCGCTGGATTTTTGCAGGGTGGGAAATAGAAGGACAAATAATTGTCATCATTTTTTTGGACATCTGACACACACCCGCTACTGAACAAAACAAAAAAGCCCTCAAACAAACGTTTCCTATGAAGGTTTCATTTCACCATTTTGAAAATTTGTTCTTGTTTTGTCACTAATGACGCCATCAAACGAGCGCCGCAAATGAACCAAAATCACGAGGAACAGAGCGGCATGAAGACGTCGCCGTTCATGCCGAGGCATTTGCACGCACTTTTATTTTTACAAAGGAGATGCAACTCACGCCTCGTTGGGTCCTCCCGCTCTTGATTTACAGCGAGGACATCGGAGCAACTGATGAACGCTTAGTTGGGCTCTGGGATTTTTAATCGCCACGTTACACATGCCTCTCATCCAATATGTCGGCCATCCGCAAAGCGATTTTTCTGTCTGCGCTTTTGTTTTTTTTTAATACCACCACTGATTGCAAGCATTTTTGTTTTTTTTTAAATGATCTTGGACATACAGCGCTAGTTAACTGGCATCAATGGGCCCAGAGTGCTTTTCATCGGAACACAACCAAGGTCCTCAACGCATCTTGACGGTTGCGAGGCGAGGAGCGTAGATCACAAGTGGCGCCACCAACAAACAGGCTGACGGCTTTTCAAGCTAATTAAAAGCGCCAGCTTCAACGCTCGGCTCCCTGATCACTCGGCACAAAGACCCACGAGTGGCGTCAACGAGCGCGCGAGGGCTTAAGTGAATGTTGACTCCCCCTAATGACTGTCTGCCTCGGCGCTGAGGAAATGCAACTGCCAGAGTCCTCCCTGCCACTCGTTGACTCATCGCACTCCGACCGAGTCACTCAGCCCGGGCGTCTGCCGCTCAATAAATTATTTTGCTGCTGTCTAATGATGACTTCGAGCGGAGTAGTTAATTGGAGCGGGGCCTCAGAGGAAAGCCGTGTTTGTCAACGGAGGGTCGGAGAGCGAGGGCGCTTCCGCACCTTGGTCCTCCTCCTTTGCAGCCACATCGTTTCGGACAGAAATATGTCTTGTGTTCTTGCTACTGCTGGCGTCCGGCGCTTCTTCTGCATGTCTTTGTACACGTTAATCTGATACGGTGAGATATCTGGACAAATTAATCTGCTATAGGTAGATAAACATCTATCTCTGTAATGTGTGCATGTATGCGTACATATATATATACATACATACATACATACATACATACATGTTTTTAGTCAGCAAAAAGGATAAAGAGTCTGGTACTAGTACTGGGACGCTAAGTCACACAAACGCACACAATGATCTCCTTCTTCTACTCGATCGTAATTTTAATGTCTTCTTAGGCTTAACACTAGCCTGTGGCGGGGTCTTTTTCGGTCCCATAATAGCAAAAGTACACTCAATATGGTCCAAAATGTCTAGCAAACACAAACCACGTCCGCACTCAAAGAAAGGGGGTGACGAACTGGGACGCCGTGAGCGTGCGTCAGCTTCTCTTGGCCGCCACCGTGGCGCTGTTCGACCGCTTGGTTTGGTTCGTCCGCCGAAAACTAGTTTGTCAGCCGAGACTATATGCTCGCAAATTTAACGTTCTTGAGGCGAAAAGTTTGTGAGATTAAGCGTTCGTGAGCCGAGGTATCACTGTATATATATATATACACAGACGCTCCCCAGCTTACGAACGAGTTACGTTCCGAACAATCGTTCGTAAGGTGAATTCGTTCGTAAGTTGCTTCAGTGCTATATTTTGTCTGGAATGTATGTTTAAGGCTTATATGTTTGACATCCATATAACGGGGAGAGAGCTTTTCGTCACGTTCTTCCGGGCTTGAGGGTTGGCTGCCCGGTAAACTAGTAGCGGCTTCAGCTTGAAGCTCCCGATCTTTCTGTTTATAATGGTACCGATGGTCGAACGATTCATCTTGTATTCACGTGCATCACAAGACATAAACAATGAAGACGGTGATACAAGGGAGTGTATAAAGGAGGGGTGATGGTGGGGACGCTCACAATTTTTGTCACCCGTATCAAGCTTCTTTATTATTGCCACTTTCATTTGAAATGAAATGGCTTGCCTCTTCTTTATATTTCAACTCTCACTAGAAGCCTTTCGCTTTTCACCAACCATATTGAATAATGGATGCAAAAGATATTTAACAACTGGGCAGAGGAAGCCGGATTCGGGGTGGATGCTGGGCGAGCTCTCACAGCGCCACACGTCGGTATTAGTGGCGGAAAGAAGCACTACAGTACCTGTACTCGGAAAAAGGCGTGCAATACAAAATCTAACCTTTTCTTTTCTTTTTTGACATACCCGTAAAAATGTTTGTATGTACCGTTGTTCGTAACTAGCACGTTCGCAAGTCAGGGAGCGTCTGTACATACTTTATATATTTTTATTTTTTTTAATTTGTTTTATATCAACACCTCTGAAATGGAGCTGACCAGTCATCCACTGCTAATAGTGAATTTATGTTTTCAAAGATGAAGAAAACTTTTCCAATGGAGATATGCAATCTCAGTCCTGTTTTGCGCCGGCTCCAAAAGTCGGCGGTAGTTTGCCTGTCCTTCACAAGTCATCACGGATGCAGAGGGGCAAAAGAAAAGCCGCCCAATCCCAAGACACAATGATGAAACTGTGACAAATCACCTCTTTCTCTCGCTCCCCTTTGGACGAGTGGCCGCGCCACGGGATTGCGGCTTCCCTTTGAGTTTGGGAGTCGGCGAATCTCACGGCTCAGTGGTGTTCATTTCTATAATCCGATCTCAGTATAAAACCGTCCTTTGAACGTCGACGGCAAGGCTGAACGACGGCACGTCTCCCCGCCTTTCTCTCGCTCTGATCCGCGCGCGGCGTCCGAGGCGTGAGCCGGGATGAAGCAGATCTAATTAACTTCACTTACGGCGAGAGCGATGATGATTGCGTCGGAAGAATGAGTCGCGGGAAGAGGGCAAAGATGATAAGTCAACGGACTTCAAGGTTCGATGCGGTTGCCGATCACAGGCGCCGTCGGTAAGACCGACCTTTGACAAATCATCCGACGCGTTTGGGATTCATTGAGCCTAATGATATTAGCCGTTGGAAACAGACATTATGAAGACCAAACCGTGACAGAGTCGGATGCGCTTGCACAGAGAAAGCCCACGTTTGCAATGCTGTTCGCCACTTCGCCGCTTTCCACCTGTACGTGGGTCATCTGGGAGCGGATGGAGCCGCTTCTGGTCCACATGGAGATGAGCCGGATGAGGTGGCTCGGGCATCTGCCTCCTGGACGCCTACGCGGTGAGGTGTTACGGGCACATCCCAGCGGCAGGAAAACCCAAGACACGCAGGAGAACAAACGCTGAAAAATAGCAACAAGAACCACGACGACGACTTGAGTCGCGAGCAAGGCTGAATAATGCCAGTGAGCAGCGCGGCAGAGCTTCTGAAGGCGGCTGGATAACGAGGATGAGTAGCGACAGTTGCGACTCTTGGGGGAATGCCCTCCACTTCCGGCGGAAACTGAAAAAACAAACGGGACGAGATCATCACAGCCACCTCCCGTTTCGAGGCAGACATTTTTGCGTCAAACCATCTGATTTTGTTTTCCTCCCAGCCGGACAGATCGATAACATATACGGTACTACAGTGAAACTCCTCTAGAACGAAACCCACATGGGCGAAAATACCCCCTTATGTGAAAAAATCTTCATGCATTAACACAATTCCCATTCTCCTGCCCCCCATACGACGAAATCCCCTGTTGCGTTATACGAAATAATTTTCTCTGCTCCAGCCTTGCGAAGACATTCACTACAACAAAGTCTTATCCAACAGCGACCTCTACTGGTTCGTTCGGAAACAGCAACAGCAACCACCACACTGGTTTAACGCTAACTGGAGCGCTAATTAGCGTAAGATTTTTAGCCTTCGAGAGCTAACTAGGCCATCGAGGACTACGAAGCGCCCAGTGGCTGGCTTAAAAGTTCATTGCATGACATCAGCTGAGCAACGCTGTCTTGGGTTAGGGTTAGGTAGAGACAGTGAGATGGTGGAAAGAAAAGCCACCGGGTCCAGAAGTATTTGTTATTGTTAGATTCAGACGAGCGTGGATGTTACAATGCTAAAATGGCTACAAAAGTGATTAAAATGAAAGACGGACCAAGCAAAATAAAAGACATTATCCAAGGAATTGATGTAAGTGAAAGTGAATGCTGATTGTAAATTTTGCAATTTTTTTCCCTTTTTTTCTTTCTACACTGACAATATGAAGTGTCAAATAAGTGTGTACTCATACTTATGCACTATTGGAATAAAATTAGAGTACACATACATTTGTGTGTGTGTGTACACATACGTTTGTGTGTGTGTGTGTGTGTGTGCTTACATCTGAGACCAAATTTGCTACAGTGAAAAAACCCTGTTGTGAAAAATTTCTTGCCGCAAACACGATTTCGTTGTAGAGGAGTTTCACTGTACCAGTAATAATAATCACAACAATAACATGCAAATGTGTCATTTAATAAGCGTTTATCAAAGTGGCAGCCCTTTACACTAATCAGCCGCCAGCATTAGCTCAATTTGCTTAATCAACCCTCAAAAAGTTTGGTCCCCCCACCACACACACACACACACACACACACACACACGCAAATACACAAATGTCGGCTCCACTGTCATCCATATCGTGTGTGGATTGTTCTGGCTATGCAGATGTGTGTCTTGAAATCTGATCATGGAAGGTGATGAAAGCGCCAAACGGGGCTCGTGCTGATTGATTTTACGAGCCGCTTATTGAGCATCGGAAGTACGCCGAGGGAATTTGACTGCATGACTCCAGCACTAAATGCTCGTGCCTCCTCCGACCACCGCCTCTGTGAACCCCCCACTGCCCCCACCCCCACTCTCACGCCTTCCGTTACGCGTTCCAGCCAACCGGGAGTGCTCTCGCTGCTGGAATAAATTAGAAAAAATGAGGCTGAGCGTTAAAGACGCGAGGGAGGGAGAGGGCGCCGTTCATGCTCTCCACACCCGCGCACGCACGCACGCACGCACGCAGGCTGGCTGGCAGTCGGCGCCGCGTTTGCGCCTCAAGGTGCGTTGATCCGACTCGGTGTAACTTGCACTCGACATTTTAGCGGAAGCCGGCGAAAGAGTTGCAGGAGACGCTTGTCCGTCGACCCGGAATGCGCTCTTGGATCGTGCGCGACTCCTCCCGTGGGATTGAATTGACGATGCCCATCGCCACATCGTTTCAACCGGATTAAAAAAAAGGAGGAGGGGGAGCGCAACGGAAATGGACCCACTAGGTCGGGTCGCCTTCCACTGAGCACTTTGTTGAAATGTTGATGATAAAACAGCGCTAAAAAAACGGGCACTTTTCCTTCGCCCCCTTTTCCGTTCGTCGCACCATCCGCAACTTCGCTCGCCGATCGGAGGATTTAACGGGGACCCATTTCGTCAAGTTACCAACCGAAACGCTTCCCGACCAGGTAACGGATCTCAATTCAGATCAATCAATGGCAAATGTGGAGCGTCCGATCACATGATCTACTCAATTGGTTTGTATTAATTTCATTTCAAAGAGAACAGAAGTTCCGTGTGGGCATTTTGTGGAGCATTATTTTATTTATTTCTTACTGGACTGTGGGATGGACACATTTGTGATGTGGTTTGTTGGGGGACTCAAACGTGTCCAAAACCCTGAAGCCGAGGGACCAAATCCATTCTTACTCGTCATTTGAATATAAACACAACAAATTTAACGTATTGTCTCAAAACTGCACTTCTCAATCATGAGGTGGGAAATCTTTTTTTTTTTTTAATTAAGGAAGGGGGTGTGGGGGGGGGGGCAGCTGCAATCCTTTGTTTCCTTTGCAAAAGATTTTCCACGTCTCTGTCTCACCTCGCGCTCTCTTCTTGATTCTCTCGAGGACTCGACGGAATTGCGAGGAGAATGAGGAGTCACCGGGGACGGTGGAAGCAACATGAGCGGCCCCTGTATCCTCTTTAGACTGACGGCCCTCATGTTTCTATGGACGTGGGTGACACTAAGCCTGCTGGCGGGCCGGAGGTCGGCGGGGGTCCAGGCTGCCGAGCCCGCGCGAGCCGGCTTCGCTGGCTCGGCGGGGCCCCTGGGCTGGCTCCTGACAGCCAAGGGTCCTTTCCACCACTCGCAGGAGTTTATTGATTTCACCGAGCGCTACCGGCAAGGATTCACGACCAAGTATAAAATTTACAGGTAAGACTTGGCAGCCCTTGTTGGTGGCAAACGGCGACATACTTCAAGATGAATGATCACCAATGTTTGAGTTTGAGCAACATTTTTCCCCTTTTTTTTTTGTACATTTACATTTGATGATAGAAATAACTCTTCGAGTCATCTGAAAACAAGTCTTGGGTTTATGACTTTCTGCAAATGAAAACGAGGCGCCTAGAGGTTTCTCTTGCGCTTTGGGCGCATTGCTCCTTCTCCTTAATTTTCAGAATCATCTGCGGGTAGAAGCGAGTTTATAAAACATGAAGCCTGTGTTGCGTGTCAGTCAAAAGTGAAGATGGCGCAGGCACGCTTGAGCAAGGCGATAGCCTGCTGAGCCAGCTCAAGGGTGACAGACTAGACTGAATGGCTTCAGAGTTGTGTGTGTGCGCGCCTGTGTGTGTCGTGCGTGTCGTGTGCGTGCGTGTTATGAAGCACAGTGGGTGAGTGCACAATTGACGCCACAGGCTATTGTTGGAAAGCTACTTTCCGCTACTTCTTCAGGATGAATTGAAATAAATATCAGGGCTCCAAATCAGCCTTGCCAAAATACTTCTCACATCAGTGGTGTCCAAATTACGGCAGGGGGGCCATTTTCAGCGGCCCGTGACATCACCCAAAATATAATAAGAATCATAATGTTTAAAAAAAACCTCAACTACAAAGGATGTTTGACGGGGGCTGCAAGGTGAGTTGAAAAAGGTGAAAGTGGGCAGAGTGAGAAGGGAGGGCGGCAGAAAAAAACTTTTATAATCTGTAGAACTTTTCTCGATATTGGAAGATACCAATCAACCACTTCTGATTCAAAGAATAATCCAATGTATCTTCAAACCAGTGTCGTGAAGGAAGACAATCCCATTGGAGAGGCCGCGCGGCGCGTCTCTGCTGGTGGCTCGTTTCCATCCGTCTTAACAATTTGCAGAAAAGTTGTTCCACTGTGAGCTCATTTCAGGTTTGGCCTTTCCTAAATAGCTCACGAAATGTAAAATATGACCCCTCCCCCTCCCAAAATGGTGGTGAAAAAGGGAAGAATAGAAAGAAAAAATGCAAGAGAGCGATGTAAAGATTTACTCAGCTCTAATTTGCTGTCTGGAGACATCAATGGACTGCTTCAAGAAGCAGATATGAAACGCAGGTATGACAGCACGCGCGGGAAGCCATTTCACTGCGACGCATGCGGAAAATGTCAGGCAATTAACGTCACTCCTTCACTGACTATTCTTCCTTCTCACGCTGACAGAATGAGTTTGACATTTTTGGGGGGCATCGGAGGTGGCGATGCGGTGGAGACGTGTTGAAAGAGAGCTTCTCACATAGCCTACCAACATGAGCGTGGCCATATCAGTCAAAATTTCACAAAAATCAACTCACTCCAAATTTGTATCATATTGAGTGACTATGTTTGTCCTGCACGTCATTCCCAATCCGCAACAAAATGTTCAAGCCGACTCACAAACCCGGTGCAAGCATAGCTAAGCCGCGTGTCTGCCATCTAGTGGTGAATGCTGATATTACATTTTGAACGATCCAGTGAAATCTCGCCATCCCTGAGGGAAACCGACTGGGCTGTAGCAAGGATGCGTTCAGGTCTTGCGATGTTGGTTGTGTGAAGCACATGGAGTTGCCATGTGCATGACATGTGCTACTTCAATTTAGCGTCTCGGTTTTCTGTCGAGAAATTTGAAGCGTGACATCGTGTTTCACTGTCTTAAGCGTTGCTACGTGCACTCACTGATGTACTGCTATTGTCCAAAGTTGTGAAATATCCGTTTTTTTTTTTTTTATTGCTTGAGAAATATTGCCGAACACTGACAGCGTTTGGCTACATTTGGCGCTAGCTTGATTCAGATTCAGAGTTTGTCTCTGACAAAACAAGTGGCCCAGATGATGAGATGCAAGAGTTTCCATTTTTTTAGTTAACACCAGTTCGTATGTACACACAAATGCCCGTATGGCTTGTCCAGAGAGAACCAAGTCAGTCTTTCGTCCTCCAGTCATAGGTTGTCTGTATCTTCAGGGGGGAAATAAAAAAACAAGTACTTCCCCTGATGTCCGGCAGCGATAGCAATGACGAGGACGTCAGCCAGCGTGGAGCTTATGACTTGTGACAAGTGTGTGATGGAGGAATGATCCCAGCCAGAGGTTCTTCAAAGTAGCCGCCCCCCCACCCCCCACTGTAAAACTATCTATCTGGATCCAGATGCTTTCATTTCACGCTACCACTTGACGAAATACAATTGAGTACAGTCAAACTTCGTTACAACGCACCTCGAGGGGACATAACGAATCTGGACGCGATAACGGTCGGTCAACAAAATGGCCGCCACCTCCAATGTGGAAGACAGTACAAATATCTATAGACATAAAAACACGAACATGCGATTCAGTCTCCAGTATTCAGCCACACAAGTGACCAACATTATCGTTATTGTAGCTTAGTTGATAGCTTTAGCTTCAACTCGATACGGCATACCGCCGTATCATAACGCGACGCGAGATGTTTAAGTCTTGCGGTCTTGTTTGCGCATGACGTATCGAGTTATGTATCGACACACGCACGCTTGGCGATGTCTCGTATGAGTCACCGCATCACTCGTCAAAAGGGATCAGTAGGTCGGCTGTCAGCGCGGCCTTGCGCAAATCTTGCTCTCTCGCCAACTCGTGCGGTTTTGCTATTGTCGGAGGCGCGGTGGCATTGACGGGAGCAACAAATCAATACTGCAATTTCCTTGCTTAATAAAACGCTCTCCCTGCACTTCTGCGGTATTGTCGCGCTACGCGGGATTTAACTGTTTCGTCCAGCTTAATTGGCTTGTTAAAATAGAGCGGCCGTGGATAAAACAAGGTCGCGGGATAAACCTCTTTTATTGTTTTTTTGCGGGGGGGGGCAAAACATGGTCAACAAGAAGGAAGGACTTCCTCTCCATTCCTGCTATTTTGCCGCGTAAAGTTGTGCCCGTTCCTATTTAACGCGGTTACAGGCAGACCCCGATGAGGTGAACGCGATCGCCCGAGCACTTTATCGCGTCGTTACGACGCGCTAATCGTTTCAACGCGCTAATCGTTTCAATCATCGGTCAGCTTAGCAACCGGGTTGAAGCTTATTTGTCGTTGTCACGATTCGGACGAACCGAATCAAGTTGTGTAGACTTCAGAAAAGAGCTCTGTAGCAAAAATGTTTCATGAAGAAAAATTGCACCGACAAAGTAGTAGTTACATAAAGCGCTGGTCAACACAAGGACCAGGCAGCACGAAAAACAAATAACGAAAAGCGCTTGCGTGAAAGGCAAGGGAGGAAAACAAGAACCAAGAATATCAACGAAAAACAATGTATCAACTACACGCTAGCAAAAACCCAAATCACAAAACAAAAGCCAGACTAAAACAACAAACGGTACAGAGAGTACAAAAGCGAAAACGATGACGTCTATCGCAAAAGGTCTGTGAGCAAGGAAGCAGCAAGGCTTAAGCAATTCTCCGACAACCAGCGGCCTGTTTGTGGGTCCCAAAATAAAGAGTTCCCTAATTGCCAGCAGGTGTGCAACAATCAAGACCGCTCAATCTGCCACCTGCTGGCAAAGCCGAGAACTGCAACATGACAGTCGTCACCTGGGCAATGATTTTGGTCTCGGGAGCAAGGGCGCAATGTTTTGAGAGGACTCTGTTGACCTGCCGAGGATGGAAATATTCATCACGTAACAAGGTTACAAGAAAAAAACGCGGCAAAAACCCAACGGAAAGGACCAATTATATTTGTGACCTTTCAATAGTCCTGTGATGAGATGTTTTGGGAATAGACGGCGTAGGTCATGAACATGAGCATGTTTGAGAAGCAGGCAGCTTCACGCTTGGCAATTGAATAGCTCATGTTGACCTTGGGTGGGTCGCGCCCCTCACCCCTCCTCTTTTGGGTCTGCTCCGTCGGGAAACGGGCATGTTTGGTTCGTTTGAGATTTGTTTCTTCGCTCTCGGCGCCGCTATTGACTGGCGAATTTGGAGGTGGGCTCACTCAGACGTCCTTGGCAAGTTGAGCGGCTTTCATTTGTACGACGGCGTTGTGGATGGCCCCAACGCAGGGTGTGTTTGAATTGAACACTTACCGGTCGTGATGAGCGATTATTTCTTTGCCCCCCACGTCTCCGGTCCTCTTCGGAAACGCTCGACGAACATCGAGGCGTGCCCGGAAGGGCCTGGTGCAGTAGTGTCTTTGCCTCGATGGGGAACTGTGTTGAGATCGTCTGCGCCCACTGCACGACCAAAACCGTTCGTTGTATGGCTCATTTCGTTATCGTTGTTTGGTGTCTGCCAAAGTTTGGAAAATACAGTTGGAAGATTGTAAAAATCATTTTGCGCGCACCCGGCCTTGGACTCCTGGAGGATTGCATGTTGGACGCCTGTCCTGGAACTTTTCAGACGCACCTCATACGCGATCCAACCAAAAGGACGCTTTTGTTGTCGAACTGGCACTTGATGTTTTGTCGCTCAATCTTGCGCAGGCTAAAAAGGGTTGCAGAAACATTTATTCAGACTCTCTGATGGCTGCAAGCGCCGAAATGCAAATCAAAGCTTCTGGGCTTTTTATGAACCGCGCGGCCCGTCATTTCACGCTGTTGAAGTTTTTTTTTTCACCTGGAGGTATTTCCACACCGAACGATGACACTGAGGCTGATTCAAACAAGAATGCATGGAGGTCACTGCCAATGTCATCGTACATGAGGCGCGCATACAACATGGAGACGCAAGTGTGCGCGTGTACAATCGCCGTCGTTGCATTTGGCATGGCGTGATCGAGCAAAAAGACTGGGTGGGGGGAATTTAAAAAAAAAAACAAACATCAGTCCACAAGAACAAGATGGCATGTCATGACGTGCTATAATGGCCAACACTTTTGGGGATTCTCCATTTTTTTTCCCATTTGGAGCAGCAAAGAGTATTTAACTCATTCACTCCCAAAGACGCTTTTAAACGTCTTTTCAGACTTGGTCCAGAATACGCTAGTACTGAATGAGTTAAACACAAGTCACTTTTGTACATCCAAATTTGAGACGAAGGCCAGGCTTGTAGTACCCCGAAATGGTTCATTAGTACCCACACTCACACCTCGGGACAAAAGAGAGACCTCCGTTAACCTCTGCCGCACATGTTTTTGGTAACGTGGGAGGAAACCGGAACACCCGAAGAAAAGCCACGCAGGCACGGGGAGAACAAACTCCATGCAGGAAAGCCGCAGCCGGAATCGAACCCTGCGCCTCTGCGCTGTGAGGCCAACGTGCTAAGCGCTCGCCCACCATGCCACCATGCGTTTTGATTTGTTGTTGTGGTCGGGTGAAGAAGGCTCTGAAAATGGATGACACGGAACGAGTTCAAAATGGTGGCCGGTGTGTGCTGACTGACAACCCGACGCCGGATGTGATGAATTCCCAACAGAGGCACATCGTGGAAAACGATTTCCATTCATTCTCGTTTTTTCACGCCAGAAAAACAAAACCTGGCATTTGAACAAGGGGTTGTCGACTTTTTACGTCGCCCGCATCCAATCGGGAATTGAAGGGCATTCTGCTTCCGCCTTTCAGCGAGCTCGCTGAGTGTTACTCGCATGCGTCGGTTGCGCTTGTATTTATAGCGTGTCAGCCATGGGTGAAGTTGCCTGCCCGATTTGCTCCGTTCAGCAACGAGCTGCGCCCTCGGGCTGCCTGCCTTCATGCCGTGATGGATCCGAGACACCCGGGCTCTGACGGACAGACAGGTAACGGCTTACGACCTCTTACGCCGATCGCAGCCCTTGAGCAGTCTCCCGCCGATAGTCGATGCTCCAGCTGGCGCAAACGGGCCGCCGACAGGTACGAGTGCATCGAGGCCTTCGTTCAAGCCGCTGTCTTGGTCGTGAGAGCTATTGGGGATCTCGCCGGGAAATCGGCGAGTACTTCTGTGAAGTTCCACTTGAGGTCTTCCAGTCACATTTTTGGGCGCTTCTGCAGTTGCGGGCTCAGCTGGATGCGAGCCGCATATCTGGCTCGAGTTCTTCCATTTCAAGTCGGTCCCCACGGACGCAAATATATAAAATGGCGGCTGGTCACGAGGACGGGGACAGACATGAAAGCAGGTTTGATGAGCTGTTTTCTGTTTGGTGTATTTATTTCCCAGGGGGTCACTGTTATTGGTGGGAAATTGATTGGCGGCAGGCCCGCACCCACGGGGGCTGAATGATATTCCGGGCAATCGAAAATTACTTTCAGCAAGGCTAGCTTTGTTTCACTGCTCGCTGCTGCGATACTGGAGACGACGTTTGTCTTTTGTGTGTGTGTGTGTGTGTGTGTGTGTCGGGCGTCTGTGACCTCTCAAGGATTTGGTTTCGGTTTTCGAACAGTCTTCTGGAACGGAGTATGGACGAAAACCGAGGTTTAACTGTATAATCAAGCAATGACTTACAACTAGTACAGTCAAACCTCGGTTTTCGAACGTCTCTGTTTTCGACCAAATCGGTTTTCGAGCAAAAAAATTTGAGTTTTTTCTGCCTCGGATGACGAACAGATTTCTGTTCTCAAACAAACTGAGCACACTTGAATGCACCACTTGACTCCTCTGGCCTTCCTTACACAAGGAAGTGACGCTTCCTCGTGTCGCTTTCCATTGTGAGCAGACGTGTTCAATAAAGATTTTTTTTTTTAAAGAGCGTGGTTTTCGGTTTTCGAACAATTTCGGTTTTCGAACAGCTTTCTGGAACGGATTATGGTCGAAAACCGAGGTATGACTGTATAGTATATTGGAGTATCGTTAGACAAAAAAAAAATGGATTGAACTTTCCATTATGCAATAAAAGATGTTGAGTAGCGACCCGATTGCAAGGTGTTTCATTTTCTTTGATCTGCTCAAATACGGCGTCTGTAGTATTTGGGTCGTATTCGTCTCTGTATCAAGCATCAGGTTCTGCACCCCATAGATAAAGGCAGCTTGGCATGCTCCAAGGACAGGCTGAATATCAAACGCTTTCAGACCAAGCTTGCACCAAATGAGGTGCTTAGAGCAGCACGAGTCTATCCAACAAATTGGGGGGGAGGGCGGGGGGGGGCTCACTCGGTAAATGCAGATGAGATTGAGCAATTTTTATGAATAATCCCCTGCAAAGACATCCAATGTTTTTCACTGTAGTGCAAAGCCATTGTCGCAGCCAGAAGTAACAAAATATGATCGTACGTGCAGCACACTTTTTTTTTTTACGGGGGGGGGGGCTCTTGATCTAAAACAATGATTAGATGACCTTGTGTAGTACATACTTGCTTTTTTTTTTTTGTAAAGACATGCATGCATATGTGTGATTTGCGTTCTCTCCTTCTCTTTGTCTTTTCAGGGAGTTCGGACGATGGAAGGTGAACAACCTCATTTTGGAAAGGCAAGTGAACAATGGCGTGCCCTTTCCGCTGGATCCCGAGTTCCTCCAGGCCATTCGGCATCTGGGACGGAGGCCCAGTCTCAGCGCCATCACCGACAACATTATTCGGAAATACGGAACCCACTTCCTCGTCTCGGCCACGTTGGGAGGTAAAAAAGTCAACGGGACCTGGTTCGCTCGCTGTCTTCGCTATTGTCCTACTTTGAATCGGCTGCTGGATGAATGGGATGTTCAGAGCACGCCGTCCGGCAATCTGTGATGCATTTCATGTGAAAAATGGCAAACAAATGTCCAGACTGGCAGCACCAAAAGATCCTGAACTAACAGGATGCCAAGGAGGAAAGAAACGCACGGGACTCACCACCACAGAAGACAGACACGACACGCATGCTGAAGGACAATCACCCGAGATGGGAAGAGACCGGCGAGTCAACGAGGCACACGGACATGAGATGAGAAGTTGGAGAGAGCCGAACGGTCGACACAAGGAGCAGCGCTGATGAGACAAAGTCATTGCAAGCAGACTAGGACGACATGAAGAAGGGACACGGGAAGACGACGCAACAATACTAACGTAGTGCTGATTTAAAATTTCGACCTTTGACTTGTTGCTCGATATTTTCTCAAAATTACAAATTTCATGCCCGGCGTAAATCTAGTGCATGACGCAATCTGACGCCCGATTTTTGCTGGACTTGTGCAGATAGAAGAGGGCGCTGTTGTGGGAAGTAACGCAGGCCAGTCGGAGCGTCTCCCGGCTCATTCCCTTTTAACTCAGCTCAGAAAGGAGGCGCGCACTCCGAAAGGACTCGCTGGAGTCCGCGCAGGAGATCAGGGCACACCAAGTCCATTTACAGTCAACTGCAAGATCTCCACTTGCGGATGATGTCATTTTCGCCGCTGTGGATGCACTCTTCTACTCCTGATCGGGCGTCCGTGCATGACAACACCCCCTTCACTCTGGTGAGAGGGGGTCTTGGTGGGGGCGCCTTGGTCCTTCTTTCTCGGACTCCCAGGGGTCGAGAAACAGCCTTTTTTCTTGAGGTCTTTTGACTTTCTCCTTGACCGCCCATGTAAGAAGCAGCTCTTTTTTGAGCGATATCATGAACGCAACACTGTGAGTAAGCAACATCTAATCCATCGAGGTCATTAATTACAGAGTCAGGAAAAAAAAAATACCTGACAGAAAAAAAAATGTCTAAAAATGTCAAAGTCAAGCAAAATCCAAACTCCAATGGAAATGAAAGTGGCGAGGTCGTCTCTTGAAATTGTCCAACGGCTGAACGTAGCGCCAGAAGAGCACGGCAATATTATGTCCTTGATTAATTAAATCTCCTGCATGCTCGGTGGGCCAGACATCGCTGGCGATTATTTGTTGTGTTCTTTTAATCATCCGAAAGGTCACACACACACACACACACACACACACACACACACACACACACACACACACACACACACACACACACACACACACACACACACACACAGTTCAAGATCTTGTTTTGTAGTAAAACTCTTGATTATTCCTCAACTTGTCAGGCAGTGTGAGTTTATTTCTGCACCGGGGATGCATTTTGTGCACCTTAACACAGCCCAAATTGACATTCTTCTGGTTCGTATTTTTAAGCATAGATGAAGTCACGTCCTTGCATTCCTTATTGTCATTTTTGATTTCCAAATAAAACGTGATGTCTTTGTTACCATTTTCCCATTGCTGGATGCATTTGACTCATGGTATAGCATTCGTTCTTCCACTACAACGTGACGTAAAGATGATTCATTTCCACCAACTGACTCGCGCACAAAAAAAAAAAATGCCCGAAAATGAATCCGTGAGCTGGATCTCAATCCATGATCTTCCCCCTTGAACAAACTAATAAGAAAAATACAACGCGACTGAGATTGTGTTAAAGGTGACATATTACAGATATGAAAATGACTTTTTAATTGCTTGTACAATAATGTTTGTCTCTGTGGAGTGCTTGCCCGCCCATCAAGAGCGGATTAACCTGCCAAGCCAAGATTGTATGTGAGCTGCTTAATTCCGCGTCCGTAAGCGAGGAATGATTACATTTGCTGAGTTGCGACATCAACATTTGACAGATCCAAACACCCGCAGACCGTGTTTGTCCGCCCATGACTGAGTAGCTGGGCGGAGCAAAGATCCCACTTGTCAATTAATTGATTCATCGTTGGACGTGCAGCTCACACGCTGAGCTGGCTGACCGCGGCCTTCGCGCCACCGCCCTGAGATTAGATTTGTATTTATTTAAAAAAAAATTTCAGTGCAGAAGAGACTCAGATGAGAGCCGTCTAACGCTCTGTTCGCTGCGGGGCCTCGGGCAATGAAATGAGCACTGCATCCGCCATTAAAGCTCATTTTGTCAGGAGGATTTTTCAATTGCTAGCTCTCATTGCACTTCGGAGTGCCGCGACAGCTGTAGATTTGCATTAAAAGAAAAAAAAAACCATCCCATGAGGGCACTTGGATTGGGCTCGAACAGGGATGATGTGAAGGTGGCTTGAGATGACGCAACCCAATCATTTGGACAATTGCAAAAAAAATTACACTCATTAGATGCTTGCTTGTATTCATTTGTCTTTCTTTTTTAACGACTGTCCTGAATGAAAAAAAATCTCATTTTTCAAACGTAGCATTTCGACGACGCTTTTTGTTGAGCGTGTTCCTGCAGATTTTTTTCAGTGTCCATCACCTTGGGTGCACGGTTACAAAATTTGAAATATCTTCTTTTTTTTGTTTTGATTTCATCTTCTTTTTTTTTTCTTTATACCGAGCCCTAAATTCGCTTCAGATTATCCTGCATTCATGTCGCTGTTCCTCTGGGGCCAATGAAACGATGCTTCCATGCGTAAATGACTCTCTGGTTGTTGTTGTTGTTGTTGCTGTGAACATTTTACTTGCGCTTGAATTGACTGATGACATGTTAATGTGTCTGTCTTTCCAATTGGCAGGAGAAGAGTCTTTAATGATCTTTGTGGACAAGCGCAAGTTGAGTCGATGGAGTGAGTTGAGTGACGCTAATGGCACCGCGGTGACTCTGGAGGCTCTGCACCAGCTGGCGGCCTCCTACTTCACGGACAGGGAGAACACCCTGCACAAGCTGCACCACATCCAGATTGCCTCCCCCGTCATCAAGGTAAAATGCGGCCGGCTCCTCCGTACACGGACATGCGGAATGTGCAGAATGGTGCGTCTGGAGGCAATTTGCCAAAAGACAGCATGGACTTGTTGAAGTGATGTCAGATCGACAGAGATATAGAAATATACATCCCCCATTTTTTGCAAAAAAATAAAAAATAAATAAATCTAAGCGGGTGGTGGGGGGGCATTATACATTTTTCACATTGTTTAGACGTTAAACAGTCGCTAGGGGACAACCCCGTTTTTATTTTCACAGGTTGAACTGGCGAACAGCAGGAATGCGCATCCGAATTTTGGTGGCGATTCAGAACCATTTCAGACAACAGAGCATGAGAAATCGAGCTAGGAGACGAGACCTATGACAGTGCTTGCCTCCCCTTTGACGTGCATATGCTGAAATGGGGGAAACCAACAAAAAAACGCTCCAAGTCATCACCCCTGCCTGCCCCAAAAAAGGAAAATCACTGAAGATTATTTCAGGGAGGTGAATTTTATACATGCCGATAATGTTTAGGGGGGGGTGAAGAAAAAAACTGGTATCTGGCTGACAGTTTTGGCTGTCGCTTCATCGGAGTTGTCACTTCCTCCCGGTGATGTGTGTTCAAAACAGCTGAGCGGGCCAGGAGAACCTTCCAAATAAGGCTCCCCGACCCCGGTCGGGGCTGCGCTCCAACCCCCCCGTTGCCGTTGAAGCAATGTCCTTAATTAGGCGCCGAGATGGCACCATCAACAGAGGCAAGGGGGGCTTACATACTCCCACATACGTGCCACATTGCTTCAGTGGCGATGGGGGGGCAGCCTCGAACGGGTCGGGGAGTCTTATTTGGAAGGTTTTTGAGACTCGTCAGCAGGAAATAGTGACAGCTCCGATGAAGGCTCAAGCGAGAGCGGAAATTATCAGCCAGGTAAGAGTTTTTCTCATCACCTCCACCAAAAAAAAGACAATTGTCTGGAAAAAAAGAAACTTTCAACCTAATGGAACCATCAGGAAACAGCACGCACGTCATCGCGCTGTTGGAGCCAATGTTTGTTTGGTCCATTCAGATGTCGCTTGAAATCAACGGCGTACAGTGGAAGAGTAAGATTTTGGGAATCCGTGCTTAGCCCTCAACTCATTCGCTCCCAAAGACGTTTTAAAACGTCTTTTCAGACATGGTCCAGAATTGGCTGGTGCTGCATGAGTTTTAATTGTCGGAATGGGAAAAGAGCATCGTGTTTGAGCTGCATTGAAATTGCCATGTTTTGAATCTTCATTGATGAGAGTCAGTCTGATCATAACGGGAAAAATCTTGCTTCTGATGGGTGATTTGGGGAAGGCCGTATCATCCACAGCTGCGTATTATTGAAGGGAGAGGCTGTCTATTCAGCTCCTGATGGATCGGCGGTGCCGTTCAGGAGGCGGCAGGTCAAAGAGGGGGTGGCTTCGGCTCCTCGGAAGCAACAGGACGTGAAGCTCCCCTTCAGGAAGCGCGGAGGGCGGCCGATGATCTTTTGCGCTCTCCTGACCACTCGCCAGAGCCGCTCGTCGTTCTGCCTCGGTGCAGCCGAGTCAAAATGCTCTCCGTGGTCACGAGCGGCTTCCGGCAGATGTTGTTTTTCCTGAGCGGCCTCGGGGGGCGCAGACGCCGCCGCCGCCGCGCCGTCTTGATGACAGCCGAGGTCCAGGAGAGGTCGGAAGAGGTCACCTGAAACCCGAAGATGCGGCGCAGCATGGTCTGTCTTGAATTTCTGCATGCTACTGTCAGTTCTCGAGACAAACAAGTCGGTCTGGAGTCAAATGGCTTGCCTGGTGTCAGAAAGCAAAAAGGCAAAGGAAAAAAACAAAACAAAACATCAGTCTGTTCAGATGTGGCAACCATTTCAGCTCAGAAATTGGAAAATAGTCCAAGAATTGGCATAGAGGAAATATGTTGATGTTCTACATCCTGACTGGGAGGAGGAAGATTTCTTCTTTTTTGCAAGATAGCTGCTAAATTGAGCCTGGATCGTTAGTGTAAATTGCGCATGTCCTGGACTTGACTTTTTCCAACATTTTAAAATGTTTTTAAGAAAAATCTCAGGATTTCCTTTGGAAGATTTTTTTGGGAGGCTCGTAAATAAAATTTTTGGACGGTATTTTTTTTTTCTCGCAATGCATTTCAACAGCTGTCAATCATACACGGCTAGTGGGTCAGCCCAATTCTCCCCCCCACACACACACACACACAATTCACGCGGGTTGACTGTTTAACATTTTAAACGGCAATACGAAACACTTTTTAAAAAATGTAAATGATGTTTTTCTATAATTTGCGTCAGGCCATGGTACTCATCCCCCCCCTCCCCCCTCATCCGTCAACCGGGGATTATCGTCCCCGCTGGAGCGGATGAAACTGTTCCTTAGATTTGATGTACTTTAACAGTATCCGCTATAATGTCGTTCAAAACCATCACGCTGCTTTGGTCTCCGATGGCAAACGAGATGGGGAAACATTTTCCCAGCTCAGCTAACAGTCGATGATGTGATGTGTCATTGAAGTTGACATCCACAAAAGCAGAGAGAAAGAGAGAGCGGCGAAGCGAGCGGTGCTGTTTGCTCATCGCTCGTGTGCGCATTCGCCGGCTCGGAAGGCAAACAGCCAACTTTGCATATCAAGATATGCTTGTGTATGTAAATATCACGGTGCATCTTTCACCGCCGAATACCTTCAGGGTGTGTTCATTCATCACTCTGTCACTTCCTATCGTGCCCAATGAATTCAATTGGCTGAGTTCGCCCTTTGCACCTCGTGCCGAATTGTCATTACGGTTCCTCACGCTACAAACACATCTCACCGGCTGTGTAGCTACAGCTAATTTTCAAATTGACTTTTCATTGACTTCCCGAGTGATGTTGTCTTGTCGATTGTATACCGGGGTGCCCAATACATCAATCACAATCAACCGGGGAAATTGTTCTGAACTCATTCAGTACCAACCAATTCTGGACCAAGTCTGAAAAGATGTTTAAAAACGTCTTTGGGAGTGAATGAGTTAACTCAGTTAACTTAATGAGTTAACTCAGTTAATGAGTTAACTCAGTTAATGAGTTACCTGAGCATCTGCTCAGTTTCACTTTCACAAAAGAAGGATATCAAAAATAAATTCATAAAGCAGCTACGGTGGCGCATGATCAGCATCGCCTGAAGTCGTTAGCGGTCCGTATGCACCCCCGTGCGGTAACGGGTCGATTGCGGGAAGCTGGTTGCTTGAAAAGTCGATCTTCGGTCCAAAAAGGTTGGACACCCCAGGGGCACATGATGAATCCGAACTTCCTTTCATAAATCCATATTCGATACCGCTTATTGCGCAATTGCGTCGCGGGTAAGCTGGAGCCTATTCCGACTTTGGATCGTTTGCCAGCAAAATCATCAGGCATATTCAAAACTGTGGCCACCTTCCAGTCTCCAATTCACCTGCCGTGCGTGATTTTTGGAACGTCGGCGGAAATAAGCGAGCACGGCGAGAATGTGCAAACCGGATTTGAACCCACGTCCTCAGAAGTACGAGGCGGATGCGCCAAACACTCGTCCCGCCATGCAGGAATCAAAAGTTCCGTTTTTGTCATTGCCTTTGAGAGCCTCTTTCATTCGTCCAACATTTCGTACTTTGCGTTGAGGTGTGAGTTGAAACCAATTTGACGAGGGAGAAGACGAGCACAAACGCGTGCGATTCAGCAGGGCTTCAGCCCACCACGGAATGACATCGGGTACGCCGGAAAAGCCTCATCAATCAACGCTCATCCCTTTGATTTGCAGCCCGGCCTCCGCTGGATTGAAAATTCATTAAAGTCAAGTTGGGAGGGGGGATTTCATCGATGGGGAGGAGAAGTGATAAGAAATGTCTGACCCAATTTGCTCGGCGTGCCTTGAGTATCGAGTCCGTCGCGCGCTCGTCCACATCAACTGTCAAAGCAGGCAGGAACACGACTCGGACAGAACGTCAGAAATCAAATTGCTGCCGTCGAGGAGCGGGGGCGCGACTCGGTGGCCGTGAGCCGGCACGCATCGCCATGGCCGCCCGCATCGCATGGACCTATGTCACTTGGGACGGAGTGAGAAGTCGTGGGCGTCGAGAGAGGGAAGCTAGGCCCCGTCACTAATATTCACGAGACTTGAAGAGTTTGAAAAGTACTTTGAGGGTCACTTTTTCAACTGCCGGTTGGGTATTCGTCCGGCGAAGAATCACTGACCTTGGCAACGGGTACATTCTTTGCACTCTATTCTCGTATTTTGAAATACGCTTTGTAAAATGGGCAAAGATGATCTCATCACACCATTTTGCTTCGGAAAGTGATGATGTCATCTCTGCGTTGACCAATTTGCACTTGTGTTGGCCTCGTCTTTTCCTTTCGTTTGTTTATTGAACATAAAAACATATACAGTAATACATTGACAGAAAGTAAGGGAAGTAAAATGGTAAATAGGAAAGAGAAATCAGTCATCATTCTAACACAATTATGATGTTCAAGGGAGTAGGATGAAGTAAAAAACGTATCTAGTCCTAACCCGTGTTATGTGTTTTATATAAATAGATCATTTTTATATCAGTCAGAAAAGAAAGGAAAAAGTTCTTCAACTCATTCAATGCCAAAACGTAAAATGAATGACATTGGCAAAAACCCTTTTGTTGAGTGCCAAAATGTAACTTTGCGTTTTTGCTGTTTCTTTTTTATTACAAAAATCTATTCAAGGTAGATGAGGAGAACACGGATCAACAATACAATAAAATACAATACAATACATGCTGATTTATATAGTGCTTTCACAACAGCGGCAGCTGTAACAAAGCGCTTAACAAAGCAGTTAACATAAAGTAAAATAATAAACACAACACACAACATAAAACACAAACAAAAAGTAAAATAATGAACACAACACATAACATAAAACATGGACAGTCGTGCAGTCCTAACCACTTTTCCCTTCAACGTTCATGCGTCAGTACAGCGTTCTTTTTCTGGCAATAAACTTGTTATTTTGCAATCAAAGTGCCCTTTTTTGTGTCATGTTATTGAGTCAGAAAGCATTGTTCCGATATCCGAGGTATCACAAATGCAAAAAATAAAATACCGTATTTTCACGACCATTCGGCGCACCGTGTTGTTGGGTGCAGTCTCAGTAACGGGTGCTATTTCTGTGTTTGACACGTACACAAAACGCACTGTATTATTGGGCGCAGCCAGGCATCGTAAAACATACATGCATGAACGCACGCACGGTAAAAACACGTTTTTAAAAAGGCAACGGAAGCAAAACTGAGTTCGGTTGTACTTTATTTAGCCATTTTGCAATGTACTCAACGTTTTTCTCTTCACCTCTTACACGCTCACCCTTCACTCATTGGCGGACTTCCGCATGCCTGTCGTCACTCACGCCCGCCTTTTCTCTATATAAACAGCATGCGTCGGCCAGAAGTGCTCTCAGTCAGGCTTTGGAACTCGGCTCATACACTAGACGCTCCGCATTATAAGGTGTCCTGTCCATTTTGGAGAAAGTTTAAGACTTTTAATGGCGCCTTATGGTCGTGAAAATACGGTAGTTGCGCTTGAAATGCATCGTTTCACTCCTTTTTCCTCATAATTTTTCTTGGAAACAAGTTACTTCAAGATAGGTGCCAATGTACACCCGCTGTTTACAACAGAATGCTTAGCGGTAGACATTTTTTTTGTAGGCCTTCAAAAATGAGTCAAAATGGTGTGCCGCTGGCTCGACCTTTTTGGAGGAAAACAACAGCTGGCAGTCAATGAGTTGCGCTTGCTTGCTGGCACATCATTTTTGACACAATGTAAAGTTGTTCTTTCTCAGATCCTTCTGACGTTGCCATAATTCTGTCCCGTGGCCTTCAAGACCTTGACAATGTTTTTGCCATCAGATTTTGAAACGCTTGCATCCCCGTGACCCCGTCTCGCCAGTGTGACGTATTTGCGACGTGATGTCGTCCACGTTCTTTCCATAAAGGACTTCCTTTGCTCCCGTGTGGCTTTGAGCTTTGCTTTATTGCTGTGGCGAACGCGCACTAATCTCATTCGGATGCTACCGTTTTATTTGCGGGCGCCGTTGAAAAGCTCATCTCTCCCCCGCTCGACGTTAGACTGTAAGCCAGTGCTCTTAAAATTCCGAAAGACTGTATAAACAGGGCGGAATTGTCGCCGAGATGCAAATGTGGATTTGCGCGTCTCGCATGCCCGAGTGATTAGGCAAATGACAGTTTGGGAAGGTGTTGAAATGAGGCAATTTTGAACCAAGCGGCGCTTTTCATGAACTATTAAAGCCTCTTCTACTTTGTCTTCCAGTAAGCAAAACGTACCGGCGGTAACAGAGCGCATTCAAGCTTTGTAAGTGACATTTTAGGCTGTTTTTTTTCGAAGGGGCGGCGTGGAATTATTCATGAGCATATCAGTAAAATACACACGTGTAACTGGTTCTCTAATAATTTGTAGGCTTTTTAAAATAACGGATGTGCCTCAGAGCAATCCGTCTCGGCGGACCATGTTAACAGTTTTTAAATACTGCTCGGGCAAACGCCAAGGCGTGACTCAGAGGCGACACTTCATCTCGGTATGGCGCAACACCCAGTAAGAAAAGAACTCTCTTACCTGCTCTGTATTTGTTGTATTAGGAAACCATTTACACATAACACGGGGGACTCGTTTGTGGGGCAAAGAAAATAAAGTGGTACTCAACATTTTCGATCAGTAAAACCAATTATTTGAAAAGATAAGGGAACCCAAACTATGACCTTAAAAAGATTCAAGAAAAAAAATAAATAAACGTGTGAAAACTGTTCGTAAGCTGTCATGTTCAGCGAGGTGGTAGTTTTTGGGAGGACAGGGAGGAGTCGGGGTGGATTGACCAAAATGTATTTAACAAAAATACACACAGGAATACACTGGAGAAACTAACTCCAAAACTCACTCAAATATAGTCCAGCAAAATCACAAGAAATCAATGTAGCAAAAGACAGAAAACAAAACATGACACGTGCACACAGCAACAAACAAACGGCAACAATGACCCGACACCGAGGGGTCGTGCCGGGAGTCCTTTGAAACAAACAAACTAATGACACAATGACCAACAGGTGTGCAGCTGCAGGCGGAGCCCGACAGTGCCGCCTGTTGGTCACAAACAGAACCATGAGAGTAAGCTAAGTAAAAGCAATTGCTCCCATTGCGCAGGCTCTTTTTAGGGATGTTCGATATACACAGACCGATACCACTTTGGGTACTCAACACCGAAGCACGATCCCACTAATAGTTTTCATACCCCCAAAAACATATCGACAGGTAACTTTAAAGACGCCGATATCTTAGTATAGCATTTTACCTTCACTTTATATGATGGCAATTTCCTATGATCTTTTTTTTCCATTTCTAGACATATTAACAGCTTAATGGCCATCTGTCAGACAAGTGTGCCTTTAGCGGCTGATCGTTAAACGGCTGCAAGAGGGGGCGTCGACGCTGGCATTTTGTAAGTCTGACAAATGACATTGTGCCATCAAGCAAACGACATACTTGAGTGCAAGGTTAATCACGAGGGAATTTGCGTCTATATTCTGTTGTCCGATGTTGACACTTTTGGATCCGAGGTGAACCACACTGTCCAGATGCTATTTTATGGCCGTAGCCATTTTTTTCCCTCAGTGTATAAATGGGGAACAAAAAACACCCGTCCATCAAGTTAGTTCATGTAACAATCAATCACTATGTTCTCCGGTGACCAAGTCGCGTCTGTTGAAGACGCTTTTCATCGCGTATCGCTTTGTAGCGGTTGCCGCCATGACACAAATGCATTTCATCGTACATGTGTGAATGCACAACACGCACAGGCGTCACCAACCGCATGTTCTCAAGCAGCCTCTAGGCTTAATTAAATATTCCATTAAATGTAGTCGTTGGTTACTTTGCCACCGCAATTATCTGGTCGTCAATTATGGCACCTTAATAATCAATCTCTGCTGTTGCATGCATTCCATTTAAATTTCACATTTAGGAACACCGTGTGCGTGTGGCATGGCGTTGAGAGCAGGGGTGTCCAAACTACGGCACGGGGGCCATTTGCGGCCCACCATCTGTTTTTCAGCGTCCCGCCACGTGGCCAAAAAGAAGACGAAAAATCACATTTGACACGGGCCGCAAAGTTGGTTCAAAAAGGTGAACGTGGGCAGAGCAAAAAGGGAGGGTGGGCTGTCCAACTTTCCGCTATATTGGAACCATTGATGATGAAAAGAACAACAATGTATCTTCAAAACTCTGCGGTGAATCAAGATAAATCTATTTTAGAGGCCAAAATAGTTTCTTCCACTGATTGATTTTGTTCTGCTAGCATGACTGCTTGAGAAACTGGTGAGGTCTGTTTTTAGTACAAAACCAACTGACACGTTAGTGTTGCCTAATGCCGCCGAGTAGAAATGGCATAAATGTATGCAAGCGCTCATTTACCCGCCAATGCCCTTGTCCGAACCGAGGTATAATTTGCTGTATCAGTTGTCAGTAACACTTTGAAGCACAATCACCGAGCAACGTATGCAATTAAGCAGATGGTTTTTATCCTCCATCCACAAATCTCTTCATCCAAGTCCAATATCAGGTCACAGCAGTCCAATAAAATGTTATGGTTCGAAATTAATCAGGTTCATAATTGTGCTGAGCAATTGCTTATTTCTCTCGTGACAAAAGTGGAGAGGCGGAATTTGTTTTTTGTGGATTCATCCAAGCATAATAACACTCAAATATCTTCAGTTGAGCGGCGGCTGTGTTGCCTGCAGCAAGTGAGCGACAAAGGAAAAGGATCACCTTCTTCTCAGTTTTTGCCCACAAGCTGTCTTCTCATCCTGTTCCTTTCTACCTGTATTCTTATCTTGATCAAAATATAAAAGCGACACTTTTGGTTTTGCTCTCTTGATTTGAGCTGAACTCAAAAATCAAAGATGTTTTCTTTGCACTCAAAAGGCCCATCTCTCAATTGTCTCACACAGATCATTTATACATGATATAGTAAAAACAATAAAGGTTCTAGCATAGACCCCATGGGGAAACCGCTATTTTTTTGATCATTGATGGTTAAAATAAATTGTCTAAATTTTTTCAAGGAAACTCTCTTGTCGAGGTGAGAATCTGTGTGCAGTTCCGTTTTTTGCACGGCCAGCATACTCAACAGACATGTCGCCCACTGAGCAAGTTTGCGATGCTCTGGATTGGCGTTTCGTACCCGGCCGTGTGTTCAAGCAAATGGTGCTCCCTCCAGATACATGTACTTACTGGTTTTCTGAACCACACAATCAATCTGTACATTTTACAGTGGCCTATTATAGTCGTATCCTGCAATAGTCACATTGTCAGATCAACATGAGTGGGATAGGTTGGTTATCTCAGCAAAAGAGAATTGCCCAGTAACACACATTTAGACAGATTTGTGAACAATCAATGATTTAAAAAAAAAAAAGAAAAAAGAAAAATGGTGGTGCCCCTCAGGGGTCTATGCTAGAACCTTTATTGTTTTTATTATATGATCTATAAATGATCTGTGTGACGTATCGCCACAATTTAAACATATAGTATTTGCTGACAACACTGCGACGGACAAACACATGCAGCTACCTAATTGTGATGCATTTCTGTTTCCCCCAACCCCGTTAGGTGACTGAAACAAGGACAGGCCCTCTTGGATGCAGTAACTATGACAACCTCGACTCTGTCAGTTCCGTTTTGGTTCAGAGCCCTGAAAACAAGATTCATTTGCAAGGTTGGCCATTCATAATTGAACTCACATGATTTCTGATGGAAATGTTACACTGTCTCTTTTCTGGCAAACTCATAACTTTAGCACAATAGCATCAGAATGAACCTAGCTTCAGTCACTCCCCCCACCCCCCTGCCCCCCAATCCTTGGAGGACTTTGTGTGCAAAGTGTAAACCAGGCGGTCATGACCGAGAAGAAAAGCAGCGAAAATGTGCAGCATTCAATCAGCATACTGCATGTTATGCTCAGAATATGTCAAGTATGACAGAACACATGCCAATATGAGTGTTTGGTCTTCAGTGCGACACATGGACCAGATTTGCTACCGTGGGTCATTATCTCGGTGACATAATGTTGTCTTGCATGACTCAGGCCTTCATGCCATACTGCCAGAATATCTGCGGGACAAGTTTGTGCAGGCGGCGCTGAGCTACATCGGATGTAATGAGGAGGGCCAATTGGTGTGCCGGAACAATGACTGCTGGTGTCAGTGCGCCGCAGACTACCCGCAGTGTAATTGCCCCCAGTTGGATTTGAGGTCCATGGAAGAGAGTTTGCTGCAAATTCGAGATTCTTGGAACATGGCCAACCAAGACTTTGAGGAGTCAGGTCAGTGTTTTCACTTCTCTGACAGCAAGGGCGGGAGGGCGGGAAATTCACGACGGCTCCCGAATGGCCAGTCTATTCCAGACCATTCTGGCCATCTTGTTTTGTTTTGTATTGGCTCTATTAACTCATCCACTCCCAAAGACGTTTTTAAACATCATTTCAGTCTTGGTCCAGAATTGGCCCGTCCGTTTATTCCTCACATATGCGGCAGACTGAATTACAAAATATATATTCACCCTATCAAAAACCTTGGGATGAAAATTAAAATAAATAACAAGAAGAGGCAATTCATTGCTTAAAGTTGCCCGACAGCTTTTTGGATTTGCATAATTCTGCAGTATTAACAATACTTTTCAACCCCCCCACACCCACACACACAGAACAGAATTTCCAATTTAAGTATTGAGATGAAAGTTTTAGAAAACAGTGGTCTGACTTACACCAAAAATTAAACACACAAACAACCCCCCCCCCAAAAAAAAAAATCTTAAGATGCAGTTTTCAATCTGATGGAATGCGCATGCCCCATCACATATGGGGTCCCTCAAAGTTCCGTTCTTGGACCCCTTTTTACCTCGTGTATAAAATGTGCAGTCGAAGTGAAGGAGCCTTGCCTTTGAATTGCAGAATCATCTTGCGTGTTATTTAAGTGGAGCTAGCACTTGGGCAGACATTTTATTACATTATTAATCAAATGTTGCCTCTTTAAAACTTCTTTGACTGACGGCCACCGAAGCAGTCATTTCATCATCTGACTTTCAGATCAGTGAGAATAAATAAATTGTTGTTGACTACCATGGAAATGAATCTGTTCATCTTAAATGGTGTTTTTATTTGTTCGTCACGACTCAGATAGTCCATGAGCTCCTGTGCCTTGTGCTCTCTGTCAAACCTATTTTCTCTCCCAAAAGAAATAAGCTCTGGAAAAGCTTTTGGCTGTTCATGAGAAAATAGAAAGAAAAAAAAAGGGAAAAAAATACCCCAAGCCCTTATTTAGCTCTGCTGTTTTTCATTATCATATGCATCAAACAATTTCACTTCCAGTTAGCCTGGGAGCTGCCCGGGTGGCCTGCGTGAAGGGATTCTCTCATTTAGTCTGATTAAATTAGCCAAATATAGTTGGAGCAAGGCAGAATGTGTGTGTGTGTGTGTGTGTGTGTGTGTGTGTGTGTGTGTGTGTGTGTGTGTGTGTGTGTGTGTGTGTGTGTGTGTGTGTGTGTGTGTGTGATAGAGAGAGCGAGAGAGAGAGAGAGTGCTCACGTTTTATTTTCCTGCTTTCCAGACGAGTTCCAGAACTTTGTTCGAAGGCTTCCCACATTTTATGCTTTGAACACATCTGCCGTGGAGTATTTCTGGAAAACGGAGCCGGAGATCCATCAACGCTACAAACAGCTGCAGCTCACCACTCAGCAGCTTCTGAGCAAATCCGGGCGCATCATCAACAAGCTCTTCACCCTGGGCAAGAGGTGCCACGCCAAGCCCAAAATCGTTCTGCTGAGAGAGAGGTGAGAAACGGCGCTCTCGGTTGTTGTCAAGTATTCCTGCTGACCTTGCGCTTGACACGCGTGTGCGCGCGCCGCCGTATGAGGGGAATAAGCACAAATTCTCCAGCCTCCAGCCACACATCACACGTCCCCGTTCAAGCCACATGAAAATGGCACAGCTCGTTTCTTTTTCTCTGGCAGCCTCCGCGCGCAGCACTTTTGCGACGGCCTGAACTCGGCATTATGCTAATCCGACGCGCGATCTACTGGGCCTTTGATTTTTCAAGGCGCCGCCGATGTTGGCGATGGTCTCACACCTGATCATTTGGCTGCGCGTTCAGACGACCCACTTGACTAGACTGCACTCGTGATCTTTTTTTGTTTCTTCACATTTCTATTTTATGTGAGAACCCAAATAATCATTTTTAACAGGTGCAGTCGCCTTCTCGCTATTTTTTGGGGTAAAACATTTCATAACCATCGATGAAACAACCCAACATCTGTTTGTAAAAAACAATCTGATGAAAACCTCCAATTTATTAACGTTGATTTTTTTGATTGTATTGTATGTCGTCGTTAAACCAAATAGACATGATTTTATAATAGCAAATGCTTTGAAATATGTCCCTCCACACGAATCTCTCCCATTGTCGTTGAAGTGAATTTTGCCATTCATTTCCCAATCACGTTAGTTCTCTGGAAACAAAAAAAAAGACAAATAAATGATTTAAAAATATACACAATTGTTTTCCATAAATTGCAGCCATCTGTGTGACAGGAGCTGTAAGTGGAGATGAACAGTGAGGAGCTTTTCTCCTTTACTCGCCGTTCAAACTGCGTCTCCATGACAGTTTACATGTCCCGCTGACACGGTGTGCATCCGGATGGCGGAACAGCTTCCTCTCACCTGCTGTGCACAGCCGAGACTGCAAAGAGATGTGCATGACAAGCGGATGGCTTTCAGGGGAAACATTCAGCACGCTGACTGACAACACAATCTCATTCATTAGAATGTGTCGTGTTGTTCGCTTTAAAATTTTTGTATTTTTTTATTTAACACATCTAAAGTACAATGATGTCTTTCTAGCTCGCTATCAAGCTCTCCGACTTGCTAGTTCTCTTGCTAGCTATCTGGCTGGCTATCTATCTAACTAGCTAGCTAGCTAGCCGACTAGCTCCAGTTGCATCTCAAAATGAGGATGCTATGTCCTTTAGCGTGCTGCAAGTAAATGAGCCCTTTGTTTGCAAGAGATGTCGTGGTACTCCGTTGTTTCATATTGAGCACCAATCAAGTACAAAAAAATATATATTTTTTTTAGATGAATCATGTTTACACATGAACAGCTTTACTATTTTCATACCAAGATATTCAGTTGAAAAATGGGTCCAAATGACCAATTAGATGAAGAGGATGACCCGAATGGTGCACGATGTTTGTAATATTGTGAGCAGTGAAATTAATTGTGGAGGGATGAATCAGATGTTGATTCTCAAAGTGGATCGGCGTTTGAAAATTACTATACTGAATTTATATGTGGTATGAATTCAGTATACATAAGTGGTCTGAGCGGTAAAACTCAAATTGTTGCCATGATTCGTGTTTTTGTTTTCGTGTAATGTCTTGTTTTCTCGTTAGGGTTTTGTGTCCACTTTATCGTATGTACAAATCAGCTTCGTCACCACTTGTGTCTCGACAAAGGGGGGTGTACTTTGTTGTCTTTGGAGTTGGCTTGTTTTGTTTGTTGAGTCGCCTGCTTCGGTTTGGTCTTTGTTGGATGGTTGCATCTGTTTGTTTTCGCTCTCAGTCACAGTCCAAGTGTCTTGGCCCACGTAATTTTGATTGCGCTTTTGGACGTATTGGATTCCCCATGTTTGTTTACTTTCCTTTTTGAGGTCTTTTGAGGGAGGAAATTCCCTTTTTGGAGCGCAAGCCTTCCTTGCCTTCACTTGGGTCCTCGACCTCACATCCGACCCTTGTAACATAACACGTTACTCGCCGCATTATACTGGCCATGGCCTCCAGGTTTCATATGCGCACGGTGCACACTACCACCACTACCACCGACTTGATGAGCTGCGACAAGAGCTACGATGTACAATATTGAGCATGAATTTGTCCGTTCATTTTGTCCGCATGTTTGTGAGAACTGAAGGGCGCTCCTGTGTCTCTTTTCCAGACCCGTGACCTACTGGTTGAACTACATCCTCTCCATAATGTACTGCAGCGAAAACAACCACATGGGCGCATATTTGGAGGAGACCCGCAGTTGCTCGTGTCCCTACGAGCGCCCGCCCTGCCAGAGTGTGATTCCCTGCACGGTGGGCGAAGGCACCTCCTGCGGCTCCTGTTCCTACGAGAACCGCTCCCGCTGCGCCACGTGCAACCAGGGTTACATGCTCAGTCAGGGCACGTGTCGCAACGAAGTTCCGGACTCCATCGACCATTACATCGGCTTCGAGACGGACCTGCAGGACTTGGAGTTACGCTATCTTCTGGACAAACGCAAAGACGTTTTTAAACGTCATTTCAGTCTTGGTCCAGAATTGGCCCGTCCGTTTATTCCTCACATATGCCGCAGGCTGAATTACAAAATATATATTCACCCTATCAAAAACCTTGGGATGAAAATTAAAATAAATCACAAGAAGAGGCAGTTCATTGCTTAAAGTTGCCCGACAGCTTTTTGGATTTGCATAATTCTGCAGTATTAACAATAATGATGCACCATTTTTGTTTCTAAAGGACTTCTCCAAATGAAATTGGAGCCTTTAGAATGGCGCTATTGAGTCTGCTGCAGCATCAATCATCAATGTCTTGTGTCCAAACGTTTTCATTTCAGAGTGTCGCATCCGAAAAAAGGCAAGAATGAAAGGGCCACTTGAATATTCTTCAACTTTTCGACCCCCCCCACACACACACAGAACAGAATTTCCAATTTAAGTATTGAGATGAAAGTTTTAGAAAACAGTGATCTGACTTACACCAAAAATTAAACACACAAACAACCCCAAAAAAAAAAATCTTAACATGCAGTTTTCAATCTGATGGAATGCATGCCCCATCACATATGGGGTCCCTCAAAGTTCCGTTCTTGGACCCCTTTTTACCTCGTGTATAAAATGTGCAGTCGAAGTGAAGGAGCCTTGCCTTTGAATTGCAGAATCATCTTGCGTGTTATTTAAGTGGAGCTAGCACTTGGGCAGACATTTTATTACATTATTAATCAAATGTTGCCTCTTTAAAACTTCTTTGACTGACGGCCACCGAAGCAGTCATTTCATCATCTGACTTTCAGATCAGTGAGAATAAATAAATTGTTGTTGACTACCATGGAAATGAATCTGTTCATCTTAAATGGTGTTTTTATTTGTTCGTCACGACTCAGATAGTCCATGAGCTCCTGTGCCTTGTGCTCTCTGTCAAACCTATTTTCTCTCCCAAAAGAAATAAGCTCTGGAAAAGCTTTTGGCTGTTCATGAGAAAATAGAAAGAAAAAAAAAAGGGAAAAAAAAATACCCCAAGCCCTTATTTAGCTCTGCCGTTTTTCATTATCATATGCATCAAACAATTTCACTTCCAGTTAGCCTGGGAGCTGCCCGGGTGGCCTGCGTGAAGGGATTCTCTCATTTAGTCTGATTAAATTAGCCAAATATAGTTGGAGCAAGGCAGAGTGTGTGTGTGTGTGTGTGTGTGTGTGTGTGTGTGTGTGTGTGTGTGTGTGTGTGTGTGATAGAGAGAGCGAGAGAGAGAGTGCTCACGTTTTATTTTCCTGCTTTCCAGACGAGTTCCAGAACTTTGTTCGAAGGCTTCCCACATTTTATGCTTTGAACACATCTGCCGTGGAGTATTTCTGGAAAACGGAGCCGGAGATCCATCAACGCTACAAACAGCTGCAGCTCACCACCCAGCAGCTTCTGAGCAAATCCGGGCGCATCATCAACAAGCTCTTCACCCTGGGCAAGAGGTGCCACGCCAAGCCCAAAATTGTTCTGCTGAGAGAGAGGTGAGAAACGGCGCTCTCGGTTGTTGTCAAGTATTCCTGCTGACCTTGCGCTTGACACGCGTGTGCGCGCGCCGCCGTATGAGGGGAATAAGCACAAATTCTCCAGCCTCCAGCCACACATCACACGTCCCCGTTCAAGCCACATGAAAATGGCACAGCTCATTTCTTTTTCTCTGGCAGCCTCCGCGCGCAGCACTTTTGCGACGGCCTGAACTCGGCATTATGCTAATCCGACGCGCGATCTACTGGGCCTTTGATTTTTCAAGGCGCCGCCGATGTTGGCGATGGTCTCACACCTGATCATTTGGCTGCGCGTTCAGACGACCCACTTGACTAGACTGCACTCGTGATCTTTTTTTGTTTCTTCACATTTCTATTTTATGTGAGAACCCAAATAATCATTTTTAACAGGTGCAGTCGCCTTCTCGCTATTTTTTGGGGTAAAACATTTCATAACCATCGATGAAACAACCCAACATCTGTTTGTAAAAAACAATCTGATGAAAACCTCCAATTTATTAACGTTGATTTTTTTATTGTATTGTATGTCGTCGTTAAACCAAATAGACATGATTTTATAATAGCAAATGCTTTGAAATATGTCCCTCCACACGAATCTCTCCCATTGTCGTTGAAGTGAATTTTGCCATTCATTTCCCAATCACGTTAGTTCTCTGGAAACAAAAAAAAAGACAAATAAATGATTTAAAAATATACACAATTGTTTTCCATAAATTGCAGCCATCTGTGTGACAGGAGCTGTAAGTGGAGATGAACAGTGAGGAGCTTTTCTCCTTTACTCGCCGTTCAAACTGCGTCTCCATGACAGTTTACATGTCCCGCTGACACGGTGTGCATCCGGATGGCGGAACAGCTTCCTCTCACCTGCTGTGCACAGCCGAGACTGCAAAGAGATGTGCATGACAAGCGGATGGCTTTCAGGGGAAACATTCAGCACGCTGACTGACAACACAATCTCATTCATTAGAATGTGTCATGTTGTTCGCTTTAAAATGTTTGTATTTTTTTATTTAACACATCTAAAGTACAATGATGTCTTTCTAGCTCGCTATCAAGCTCTCCGGCTTGCTAGTTCTCTTGCTAGCTATCTGGCTGGCTATCTATCTAACTAGCTAGCTAGCTAGCCGACTAGCTCCAGTTGCATCTCAAAATGAGGATGCTATGTCCTTTAGCGTGCTGCAAGTAAATGAGCCCTTTGTTTGCAAGCGATGTCGTGGTACTCCGTTGTTTCATATTGAGCACCAATCAAGTACAAAAAAATATATATATTTTTTAGATGAATCATGTTTACACATGAACAGCTTTACTATTTTCATACCAAGATATTCAGTTGAAAAATGGGTCCAAATGACCAATTAGATGAAGAGGATGACCCCCGAATGGTGCACATTGTTTGTAATATTGTGAACAGTGAAATTAACTGTGGAGGGATGAATGAGATATTGATTCTCAAAGTGGATCGGCGTTTGAAAATTACTATACTGAATTTATATGTGGTATGAATTCAGTATACATAAGTGGTCTGAGTGGTAAAACTCAAATTGTTGCCATGAATCGTGTTTTTGTTTTCGTGTAATGTCTTGTTTTCTCGTTAGGGTTTTGTGTCCACTTTATCGTATGTACAAATCCGCTTCGTCACCACTTGTGTCTCGACAAAGGGGGGTGTACTTTGTTGTCTTTGGAGTTGGCTTGTTTTGTTTGTTGAGTCGTCTGCTTCGGTTTGGTCTTTGTTGGATGGTTGCATCTGTTTGTTTTCGCTCTCAGTCACAGTCCAAGAGTCTTGGCCCACGTAATTTTGATTGCGCTTTTGGACGTATTGGATTCCCCATGCTTGTTTACTTTCTTTTTTGAGGTCTTTTGAGGGAGGAAATTCCCTTTTTGGAGCGCAAGCCTTCCTTGCCTTCACTTGGGTCCTCGACCTCACATCCGACCCTTGTAACATAACACGTGACTCGCCGCATTATACTGGCCATGGCCTCCAGGTTTCATATGCGCACGGTGCACACTACCACCACTACCACCGACTTGATGAGCTGCGACAAGAGCTACGATGTACAATATTGAGCATGAATTTGTCCGTTCATTTTGTCCGCATGGTTCTGAGAACTGAAGGGCGCTCCTGTGTCTCTTTTCCAGACCCGTGACCTACTGGTTGAACTACATCCTCTCCATAATGTACTGCAGCGAAAACAACCACATGGGCGCATATTTGGAGGAGACCCGCAGTTGCTCGTGTCCCTACGAGCGCCCGCCCTGCCAGAGTGTGATTCCCTGCACGGTGGGCGAAGGCACCTCCTGCGGCTCCTGTTCCTACGAGAACCGCTCCCGCTGCGCCACGTGCAACCAGGGTTACATGCTCAGTCAGGGCACGTGTCGCAACGAAGTTCCGGACTCCATCGACCATTACATCGGCTTCGAGACGGACCTGCAGGACTTGGAGTTACGCTATCTTCTGGACAAACGGGACAACCGCATCAGCGTCCACGGGATCTTTGTCAGCAATGACGTCAGGCTCAATAGCTGGTTTGACCCGTCGTGGAGAAAGAGGATGCTGCTGACTCTGAAAAGCAACAAATACAAGTCCAACCACGTTCACATGCTTCTGGGGATTTCGCTACAGATTTGCCTGACCAAAAACATCACGTTGGAGCCGGTGCTGTCCGTCTACATCAATCCGTTTGGCGGAAGTCACTCGGAGAGTTGGATCATGCCCATCGACCAAAACAACTACCCCGACTGGGAGAGGACTAAATTAGAGCTTCCCCACGACTGTTACAACTGGACGTTGACTTTGGGCAACAAGTGGAAAACCTTTTTCGAGACGGTTCACTTTTACTTGCGGAGTCGGATCAGGGGCCCTTCAAGTCACGGAAACGGAACTGTGTATTACGAGCCCTTGGAGTACCTGGAGCCAGGGCAAAATCTCGGCTACATGAAAATCAACAGCGTCCGGGTGTATGGCTACGGCATGCACTTTGACCCCGATGCGATCCAGGACTTAATTTTACAGCTGGACTACCCGTACACTCAGGGATCCCAAGACTCGGCCCTGCTGCAGCTTCTGGAGGTCCGGGATCGGGTAAACCGGCTGTCCCCGCCCGGAGCGCAGCCCCTGGACCTCTTCTCTTGTTTGCTGCGGCATCGGCTCAAACTGTCCACCACTGACGTCGCCCGCATCCAGGCCGCGCTGCAGACGTTCAGCGCCAAGCAGCCCAAGTCGATGGAATACGAAACGACCAAATTATGTAGCTAATAAGCGGGCAGGAGGCCAGGTGGGCAGATGGAACGCGGTTCTCGCAAATGCCTCTTATGACGGGGTTAAGAGCGTTTCTGGAGCGGTGCAAAGGATGTTTGAGGGACGTTCTCAATGTCATCATGAATCTCGAGAGAGCACATTCAGCCTACAACACGAGAATCTCATCGCTATCCGGTTTATTATTATTATTATTATTTTTCATGGACTGGCACTTCAACATCCGTACAGGTGTACCATACAATCAGACAAGTTGACAACACGGGCGCACAAAGTTCTTTTCCTCATCAAGAAAAAAAAAGCCTGAGCCTTTGTTAGCCTTCAAACAACGTCATGCTCTCACGTCTACGTTGGCACCAGCATAGTTTATATTTTTGTTGTCATGTTTTGCAGCTTTTGCAGTTCAGACAAACATTATTTGTCGCCGACATCCCCTTGACCTTTGATTTGAACTTGTGACTTGATTGGCAGCTCGCGGTTTTCAGAGTGGGGGGGAGTCTTACGCATATTTGTATGAGCGGAACATATACAAGAACAGACATGTACTCCACTAGAATTGTTCAAACGACATCATAATCACGATATGTTACATGTGTGTTTATTTTTATAATATAGTTGTTTGTTGGGGTGGGGGGGTGTATAAAATTGTATGATCTCAAATGTGTTAATACACGAAATAAAAAGCTTTTTACACGTGATGTGTAGAAAGTGCATTTTGTGGGGGACACCACACAGAGCTCCCTCGCTTCATTTATCACTGCTTCAGTCCATCACGTTTTTTGTTTTTTTTCAAAGTACTGTATTCAGAAAAAAAATGCCGAATGACTCCGAGGTTTTGTACATGCCTGTACGCATGATTGGTTTCCGGCGCGACGTCGACTGTGACAGCACGAGTGGATTTATCCCATGAGCTGATTGCCGGGCACATATACAATCCAAAAGACATCTGGCCAGCTAAGGTTTTTAGGTTAACCTTTGGCCTTTCAGTTGTCTTTGAGCAGAATATTTTGACAACAAAAGCATATAATATCGCTGAACCCGAGGGAGTCAGTGGATCTAATTTAGCGGCCATAAAAAAGGAAATTAATGGACTACAAGCATCAGCACACATAAAGAACTAATTTCATCTGAAAGTTCCATTAGCATGGGGCGGTGTGTTCTTGCAAAGAGGCTCTATAAAAATTGTGATTGGAGCAGCCAAATGCAAATGTGTCCCTCAATCAACTCTGCCCAGTTTTGCTGAGGCGTGTCATGCAAAGCAGAAAATACCTTGACCGAAATCGTCATATTCATCGCGTTACATCTTCGAATGCAGGCTACATGGTTCACTTTTGTCCGTTCAATCCACTCATGCGATTTGCGATGTTGGCTGCTGATCGTTGGCTGCACAGCATCTGCTGCGACATTTGGCGATGCCGCTCAACTTAGCCAACCCTCCATTAGGCATCTCCAGTTGGTCCAGAACGCTGCCGCTCGCTTCTTCACTGGTACTCGTAAGAGAGAGTACATCACTCCTACTCTGGCATCCCTTCACTGACTACATTTTCGAGGTTTTTTGAAGCTCCTATTATTTGTTTCAAATCTTGACATGGCCTCGCCACACCTCTGAGATCCACCGCCAATGCCCGCTGCCTTACGTCTGCAGATCAGGCGTACCGAGAACGAAGAGGTACCGAGAACGAAGCAGAGGCTCAGAGAGGATGGGGCCTTTTCCGTTGCCACTCCCTCTCTTTGGAAAAATCTCCCGCTGAACGTTTGGGCAAGCCTCCTTGCTGCCCATCTTGAAAACTCGTCTTCAAACTCATTTTTATTCTTTGGCTTTTGACTGAGGATGAGACTTGATTTTTAGTTGGACTGTTTTTGTACTTTCTACTGTCGTCAATATTCATTTAGTGTTTGTTGTATGAATTATTTTTTACCCATGTACAGCGATGGTTGTTTTCAAGTGTTCTAGAAATACACTTGAGTTGAGTTCATCATAAATGGTTTATAAGTATCTTGGAATGAAGCGGAAAGTTCAACAGTCCACTCTCCCTTGTGGCCCATCTCAAATGTCATTGTTAGGGTTTTGTTTTTTGTGGGGGGGGTTTTGGTCATGCCGCTGAAAAATGAATGGCAGGCCACAAATGGCCCGCGGGCCGTATTTTTAAGACTGTTATTTTTTTGGGGGGACAACACTGGTCTAAAAAGACCTCCAAGTTTCACTGAGTCCGAATTTTTAGTCCTCGGCAGCCATTTCAAAGAATTTGGCCTTCCTTGTTAAAATATCTTGGAGGGGAATAATTACCGTGAACAGAAGCAGCGCTTGGGATAAAAGACACATTTTCCATTGCGACAACCACAGTGGGAAATGCAAAAGCATTCACACCAATCTTTTTCAGTCCCCTCTCTGCCTGAAACAGTTTGGTTTGCTTCTCTGGACACACAAGTTGCACAGCACATTTTGCATTGATGTTTTCGAGGAGCGCCAGTGTTAGTGGCAATCGCAGCCATCGGAATACAGCTAACGCTCTCTCTCAATCGGTCTCTGGCGCCTGTTATTTCTACTTTAACATCCGTCCCGACTTGCTGGCGCTTCCTCATTATTCCGATCTTGGTATCTGCCACGGTTAATGAGTGGAGGGACTCCGGTGGCGGAGTTTGAGCGTTTGGATTAAAGCGGGTGCCGCAGTCGGCAAGTTTGGGGATTCACTTCATGAGATTGCGAGATGGCCAGGCTAATGATGCTCTCTTCAAAACACCAGAGACTTCCCAGCCGCTGCACCTGAGCACGTTCCTCAAAACTGCGCAGATGTCAACACTGATAAGTCCACTGCCTCACGACCAACAAATGTTTTTTTTGGTCTGGGTTTTAACCACAGGAGGTATTACTGAGCCTACTGAGAGTAAATGACCAGCTTTTAAGAGCACAGTGGTGGGAATATGGTCGAGGCAACATCGTGTAATTTTTTCCTGCGGTATTTAGGGTGGCTGTCAAAAGTGACACCACTGTTGAAAACATTTGTCAGTTAGCACGCTGTGTGGCCACATCTCCGAGCCACAATGCCTCCTAACATGAACGGAGAACAGAAAAATAAAGCACCTGCAAGATTTTGTGAAAAGGAAAGTGAAGACCTGACGCCAAAGCATGTCGTCAGTGCAGAAACGATCGCGGGAGACGTGTAGCATTTTTAAAATGCTTCTCCTGGCGCTGCAGATAGCCAATCTTTGCCAGTGCCATTGATGAATTGCACATGAAACAAACTTTGATGAGAATAAGGAGAAGATATACGGCAATTGCAGACTGCTGACCGCTAGCATCTTCCAGTGATGGAGGTCACACGCCGTCGTAGGTTAAAAGTGACCTGCTTTTTAATTGTTGTTGGGGTTTTTTTTTTAGCCCCACCCCAAAAATGTCATTCCATTTCCTTCTGTACCTGGATCTCGAACAATGACGCCCCCTCACAGCTTCCTCCACCCTCTTCTCTCCCTTTAGCTCTCTTGCTTTTTGTGCTGGCTGAACTTGACAGCCAGCGACTGGACCGTCTGCTTGCCTGAGTGATTAAAGGGAGCTTGGGGCCGACAGTCTCGCCATCCCCGATAGCGGCGTGGAAGTATAGTTCTGTTGAGTGAGGCCGAGTGGACAAAAAGAGGGTCGCTTGGCGAGAAAGGAGAGATCCACAGGCAGATATGATAGAGATGAAAACAAACACACTCGACGAGGCGGCGATGCTCATTTGGTAGAAAAACTTGAGACGAAGGAAGCAGATCAGGCGTGAGCCGCTGATTGCTTTTTTGTTACGGGAGCTGCGTTCGGAATGAGTTACGCTTCTCTGCCTCCGAAATCTCTCAATCACACACCCGAACACAACTTCTGCCTCAAACTAGTTTGTACTTCTTCAAGTGTTTCCTTTTTAGTTTAAAATGACTTCCCTGAACGCGCATTGTGGCCAAAGGGAGAGCCACGGTCGATTATTACATCGGCATATTGGCCCTGGAAATCGTTGCTGCGGCGCCGTGGGTCCGAATGCCGGTTGCTATGACTACTACTTTCAATTCATCGATGACGCAGTGGTTGTTCTTTCTATCCACCAAGTGACACTGTCACTGTTGTCCACATTTCAGACCAGATAGATATGTAGATGCGGCTCGTCCTTTCTAGCGCCACAACTTGTGTCCATTTCATTTGATTGAAGGAGCGTGCAGGCCGCGTTTCATTCAAATGTTTGTAATTGGGGGCCGAAGCTCCTCCATTGAATCTGAGCCTCGCCGTCACGAATCATATTTTGGGGGGGTTGTATCGTATCAGTGGTGAGAGGCACTTGAGGCAATCTGAAATTGACGGAGCTCCACGCAGTTGCGGGTCCTCATAGAAGTCATTCATTGCTGACATTTTGCCAGAGCTCCTGGAAGGAGATCATCAATGACAGAAAAAAAAATGGAACTTAGCTTCTTATGAAGACGGGACTGCAAACCAAGTCATTCATTTCTGCGATTGATCTTTCCTACTTGATCAAGGGCCTCCACTTGATGGCTGCTGCAAATCACAGGCACTCCACCTCAGCATCTGACCATGAACAAATATCAAAGGCACCGTTTTGGATTCCAGACGACTGGGAGGGACACTTCTTACAATCATACATTCTGCTCATGTGAAATTGGTTGAGGAAATATTTGAAAAGATGACGCTAGCTTCTGTTCGATGCGGTACTACAAAAGCAGGGAAAACAAAGATCCATACCCAGTAATGGGCATCGGGCTAACGACAGGGATGAGCCTTCTTTTTTTGTTGCTGTTGTTGTTCAGTCCGGAATATGTTCACAGAGTGTCATCAGCAGCAATCGAGGCAGACGAGAGTCACAGAGAAAGGCTTCGGTGGATATTGGTAGAAGGAATATCCCAACTTGACATCATATATTTTAAACCTATCGGCAACGCTAATGAAGGTACTTCTCTAAAAACAAACCGGAAATTTGTTAACCAAAAGCGTTTTTTTACACAGAGGCCAAAATTACAGGAAGCGAGTGGCCCTCCAGCAACTGCGAGGCTCACCCAGTGACAGCCGTGAACGATGACACAGGCGGCGGCATATTTCTTCCAGACATTATAACGGTGATGATGGATGGAAGCGCAGGCGGGGTACGGAACATTTTCGCAGTATAGATGCCTGAAATGGATAGCGCTTAGGGCCAGAAAGGAAACAAGCGACTCTCTTCTTCCCTACGTTGAAGATAAAGAGACATTCACCTCTCGCTAACCTCAGGTGTCAAAGGCGCATGAGGAAGTGAGGCCTTTTTCCCAAGGGACAGGCTTTATGATGATGATGAAATGCTTTTAGCGCGCTGCTCCTTTTCCAATACGCCAGCCACTAAAATATGGAATAAGGATATATAGAGGTCACGACCTTCAGCAGGAGTGCCCAATACGTCGATCGCGATCGACCGGTAGCCCGCAGACTAGGGCTGTCGGAGGAAATGGTTCTTCGTATGATCGATTTTTGTGTTCGTGCAGACCGCACCCTCGGCTCGTGCGGTAACGGGTCGATCGCAGGAGGTTGGTTACTTGAAGTCGATCTTTGGTCATAAAAGGTTGGGCACCCCTGACCTCGTGCCTCGATGTTGACATACCTCGGGGTACTTAAACTGTAATCAAGTAAACCAACCGGTCAGGGCAAATTTTCAAGGTCACAAGCTCCGGATGAGAGCTTTCCCCGACATTTTGACTTCATCACCTTTGTCGTTGATTTTCAGCTGTGGTCCAACAAGAGGATGCAACACTCGCATTTCTCTTGAAGAACTCGGAAACGGCACTGCAGAGCTGCTCCGACAGGCTTTTGGGAGACTGGCCGGGAAGTGAACTTCATGCATGTCTCTTTACAGGGGTGACTTAGTCGCTAATAGTAAAAATAAAATAGTCTGACTACTGTAGTGGGATTCGCACTGGTGGCCATGGTTTGACCAATACACCAGTCACGGCTCAAAGGACTTGTTTCCTCGTATCTCGGCTGGCCCGCTTCCACAACCACAAAAGGACAACCCAATGCGAGCGCATTAAAAATCGATGCAAGATTTCTTCTCATTTATCGGTTCATTGAAAGGCCAGTAAAGCATACGAATGAAGCGAATGTAAGATCATTTCCACGTAGACTGAAGACAATCTCACGGAACGCCAGAAATCAATCACCCGTCGTGATTTCTACCAAGAAAAATGTTTGTTTGTTTTTTGTGATACGCGGCAATTGTACAGCCACAGCCAGCAGGGCGGGAGAGAGAAAGGAGGACTAAATGGGGGGGCCAAATATGAATCCATTGTGTTGGCTGCGAATTAATGTGCAGTATGTTGTGCTTTCCATCCAGCCATTTTCTCATCCGTTTGAATCCACTTCTCCTCAGCAGGGTCGCGGGTGTGCACGAGCCTATCCCAGATGTCTTCGGTGCCCTGAACCGGTTGCCAGCCAATTTTGCATTGTCCAAATTGGTTGGAATTTGCTCCCGGTGCCATGTTTTTTTTGGCCATCCCTTTCGTTCTTCTCCTCAATCACCGTCCCCATCGCATATGCATGTATTCATGGTGTTCAACGGCGGCTTCATGCATTCATGCATATGTTCCATGACAACACATACATTACGATGATGTTTGCTGAGAATCCTCCCCCCACTAGCGCGAATCCACAAAACACAAACAAAGCAAACGCGAGCAATCCATTATTTTGCCAGCTCGTTGTCTCTAATAGAGAGGTAAAAATACTTGGGTCAGCTCTTTAGGTCTTTGGGGATAATCAGGAGTGGGCGCGGGGGTGGGGGGGGGGGAGAAAAAAAATGGTACAGACAATTTGATCCCACACTCCTGGGCAGGAGCTCTCCATTACCTGACTGAAATAGCCCCTTTCCCATGAGGCCGCTGGCCTCATTGAGTGAGCGAGGTGGGGACTGTAATTATGTCTCGGGCAAACCCTAAATCGTACGCCATTAGTCTGCTTCCAAAAACACAGCCGCAATCGCCTCAATATGTCCCCTGCAGCTCATATCCTGGGCCATGTTGACATGTCAGCACTCTTGGCCGTCTGCTAATTTATCAGGGCCTTAAATGTCTCATTGCTATGTTGGTTTTGGCCCACGCTGGCGCAAACAGCAGCCTTTCAGCCGCTTCCCAAATAGAAACACACGACCTTGGGGAGGTATATTGTTGTTGTTGCTTTTATGTCCCATGATCACTTTGTTTTTAATTTTGTAAACCACCCCAATGCATTTCTGTTTCAATTTAGACACGTCAAATTAAAAATCACCACAATCAAATGGAGGGCAGTAAGTAACCTTATGCTACAATTTCTACAATTTTTGTAGATTTTTGCATGCAGTCATCTTTAAATCAAAGACAAAGCATAAAAATTGTGTGATATGAAATATTTCAATTCATGTTTTATATATATAAAAAAATAAAATAATCCTCGTCTCACCCCTCGGGTGGTGTCCTGTCCCCCATTCAGCTCGGGTCCTCTACCAGAGGCCAGGAAGCTTGAGGGTTCTGCGCAGTATCCTTGCTGTTCCCAGCACTGCACATTTCTGGACTGAGATGTCCGATGTTGTTCCCGGGATCTGTTGCAACCACTCATCTAGTTTGGAGGTCACTACCCCGAGTGCTCCGACCACCACAGGCACGACTGTCACCTTTACCTTCCAGGCTCTCTCCAGCTCGTCTCTGAGCCCTTGGTATTTCTCGAGTTTCTCGTGTTCCTTCTTTCTGATGTTTCCATCACTTGGGACCGCTACATCCACTACAACGGCTTTCCTCTGCCCTTTATCTATGATCACGATATCCGGTTGGTTCGACATTACCATCTTGTCAGTCTGGATCTGGAAGTCCCACAGGATCTTCGCTTGGTCATTCTCCACCACCTTCGGAGGTGTTTCCCATTTTGACCTTGGGGTTTCCAGTCCATACTCGGCACAGATGTTTCGGTAGACTATGCCAGCCACCTGGTTATGGCGTTCCATGTAGGCTTTCCCTGCCAGCTTCTTACACCCTGCAGTTATGTGTTGGATCGTCTCGGGTGCCTCTTTGCACAACCTACACCGTGGGTCTTTTCTGGTGTGGTATATCTGGGCCTCGATGGCTCTGGTGCTCAGGGCCTGCTCCTGAGCAGCCAGGATGAGTGCCTCTGTGCTGTCCTTCAGGCCAGCCCTCTCTAGCCACTGATAGGACTTCTTGAGATCAGCCACTACAGTTATGGTCGGTGGTACATCCCGTGTAGGGGCTTGTCCTTCCATGATGGTCCCTCTTCCAGCATCTCATCCTCTATATATATATATATATATATATATATATATATATATATATATATATATATATATATATATATATATATATATATATATATATATATATATATATATATATATATATATATATAGATAGATATATATATATACACTTAACATCCATATATATATATATATATATATATATATATATATATATATTAGAGCTGTCAGTTTAGCGCGTTTTATCGACATTAATTTAAATGAATTTTATCGGGATCAAAAATTTTCTCGCGAGATTAACGCGCAGACGTCACAGCGGATGTGACGTTGCTCTATAAATAAACCAGAAACAAAACATCAAGCGCGCTGCACAAGTCCACGCACGTTTGTTTTGCCAGCCACGGCAGCGAAGACACAAAACGGATATTTAAATAGTTTATGAATGGAAAGTTTACTTTTAAAAAGTTGCCAGATTGTTCCACTGACAAGACCAAAATGACCTGGATGTTTTGCAGTCGTAAACTGAGCTATCATCATAGCACGTCGAGTCTGAAATACCACTTAATTAATGGCCAAGCACACCGCTGACGTCAGTAGTCCGCCCCCCTCGTCTCAGACAGACGGCTATGGATCATTTCAAAGCGAAGAAAATGGATGACACGACAAAGAACAAAGTTGCTGAAGCAATCGGCAATTTAAACAGCGTTGGCTAAAATGTTGCTAGAACAGGGGTGTCTTTATTTAGCTCATTTGTGCATAGTTGTCATGTTTGTCTGTCTGCAATCTGACGTTTAAAGAAGTAAATTGCGTTGCAGCCGGCGCTCCACTTCGGGTTGGACCTTTGGGACTTGTAGTTCTTTTGTTCGATTCGACTTGATATGTTCATGCCGCGCTCCACTTCCGGGATTGAGTATTGGGACTTGTAGTTCTTTTGTTCGATTCGACTTTATGTTTGTGTTGAATGGTTTCTTACGTTTAAAACAATGAATAATGATGACGATAATGATACATAGTGAAATCAGGGTTATTGTTAAATAAAGGTATTCATTAATGTCAATTATATACATATTTACATTGCGATGCAGAAAGATAGATATATTAATTTTTTACTGCATTTATGTGTAGTTTAGGTTATTACCTGCTTCTGATACTTCTGTTACAACTACTACTACTCCTACTTCTGCTGCAAAGTGCTCCAATAAATGATCCAAAAAGTACAGAACGAGAGATCCTTCCATGCTGACCGACAATCCCTAACTGAACAACCATTACTGATTGCCAGCGAGAGCCTCCATTACAAGAATCCGAAATGATGTCGACACAAAACCGTAGAGAGACTTCCGAGCAAGAAGGACCAACAGAATCAGCATAGCCTGACTGCTGTGTTCAAAGCAAATTTGAGAAAAACGAAGTATGCAACCATGGCTTAAATCCATTATAGGCTGAGTACTTTACTTTAGATGTGCACTTTATAATGTTATATTGCGCTGTTTTGATTCCCTAAATAAAGCTGTTCAAGCAGCTGTTGTGTGACAAAATATTGTTTTCACTGTTGTTGATGGACAGTAATATTGTGTGAGAGATAATGTGTGAATAACTGCTCCAAGTGAAAAATGTTCATGTAAAATTGAAAATCAAAATTGTTATTTCAGTAAATATTTGCATTTTGCACATAGAAAACTGATTCATGATTCCATGTTGATGAGAGCATTAAAATGGGGGAAAATAGGACAAAAAAATATAAAAGGAAATTCAGAAACGATAAAAAATGAGTGAGCAATCATGATTAATTTTTAGTTAATTTGAGTTAATTATGACAGTTGAGTTTTTAATTAGATTAAAAATTTTAATCGTTTGACAGCTCTATATATATATATATATATATATATATATATATATATTGGTCATAATACAGTACCGCTTTTATTTGACCATAGAAGGCAAAAATACAAAGAAAAAAATAAAAACTATATATGTATGTATAGCGCTGATGCCACTGAACATTGTCGAGTGGTTGAAAGTAAAAGAAATATTCAGGAATAATGGTTTTACAATTTTTGCAGAATTGTATGTTGTTTTATTTAAAATTATTAACATCGACTGCAGCACAAGGGTTGTTAAAGACGCAAAATCAGCCATCGCAGTTGCTCTCGGGTATCAGAGAATCAGAATCAGAATCGCCTTTATTGTCATTGTATAGCATACAACGAAATTTGGGTGCTACTCCTTAGTGCATTTTTATAAATAAAAAGAGAATAAAATAGGATAAAATCAATAAATAATAAAATAAAATGACGGTTTATAAATACAATATTCAAACAACAACAACAACAGCAACAATAGAGGTAGTGTGGACTGAGGCTTTTCTCGCACGCAGGACACATATTGCACTTGAAATGACTGGCTCATTTATTGCCTAAGTGAGGTAGGTGAGTATGGGTTTAGATGCAGTGGTTTATTATATTCTGTGATTGTTTATTGCAGTAATAGCTCTGGGGAAAAACTGTCTCTGAATCTGCTTGTTCGGGTTTGTGTGATCTATAACGCCGCCTGAGGGTAACATAACAAACAGGTGATTGCAGGGGTGGGATGCATCCTTGATGATGTTGGCAGCTCTGCTGAGGTACCGTGAGCTGGCAATGTCCTCCAGGCTGGGCAGAGAGCAGCCTGTGACCTTCTGGGCCATGTTAATCACCCTCTGCAGCGCTTTCCTGTCTGCTGCTGAGCACTTCGCATACCATGCTGTAATGCAATACGTTAGGGTGCTCTCGATGGTAGCTCTGTAGAACATCACCAGCAGCTTCTCCTCCAGGTTGTTCCTCCTGAGCACCCTCAGGAAGTGGAGTCGCTGCTGGGCTTTCTTCACTACCACCATGGTGTTGGCCGTCCAGGATAGGTCCGCAGAGAGCTGCACACCCAAGAACCGAGTGGAGCTCACCCTTTCCACACATTCTCCATGAATGTAAAGCGGCGCTGGGTCTGCTCGTCTCTTCCTGAAGTCCAGTATGATCTCTTTTGTTTTTGTGGTGTTCAGTGGCAGGTTGTTTTCTGAACACCACGCTGTCAGTCGGTTCACCTCGTCTCTATAGTCAGACTCATTCCCCCCTGAGATGAGTCCGACCACGGTCGTATCGTCCGCAAACTTAATTATGGAGTTTGAGAGATGGGTCGGAGAGCAGTCAATTGTGTAGAGAGTGAACAACAGGGGCTCAGTACACATCCTTGAGGAGAACCGGTGCTGAGTGTGATGGTGGAGGAGGAGTGGGGCCCAGTTTGACGGATTGTGGGCGGTCCGTTAGGAAATTTTTAACCCACTGGCAGATGGAAGTGGAGATGCCCAGGTGAGTCAATTTTGGACCAGGATATCCGGGATGATGTGGTTGAAGGCTGAGCTGAAGTCCAGGAAGAGCATTCTCACGTAGTTTCCCGGGTGCTCCAGGTGACTCAGCGCGGTGTGAAGTGCTATGTTTATAGCGTCTTCGGTGGACCGGTTTGCTCTGTAGGCAAACTGGTAAGGGTCTAGAGTAGGAGGCAGGCAGGCTCTGATGTGCTGTGATATCAGTCTTTCAAAGCATTTCATGACTACAGGCGTAAGTGCAACAGGCCTGTAGTCATTTATACTGTCGGCTGATGATTTTTTGAGGACGGGGATGATGGTGGAGGTTTTGAGGCAGGATGGGATGATGGCCTGTGACAGAGACTGGTTGAAAATCCTGGTGAAAACTCCAGCCAGTTGGTCCGCACATGCCCTTAGTACCTTGCCAGGTACGCCGTCCGGGCCAGCCGCCTTCCTGGGGTCCACAGATTTTAGCACACGTCTCACTTCGTGCTCCAGAAGTGTCAGTGTGGAAGTTCTGGGGGGAGGTGTTTGTGGAGTGTCTGCTGGGGTTCTGGCTGCTTCAAAGCGGGCAAAGAAGTTGTTAAGTTCCTCTGCCAGTGAGGCATCAGTCCGAGCATTCACCTTGTTTCTGTTTTTGTAGTTTGTGATGTGATTTATTCCCCGCCACATCTTCCTGGGGTCATTCGCAACAAAGTGGTCCTCTATTTTTCTCTTATAGGCCGCTTTGGCCTCCCTGATGCCTCTTTTCAGGTCTGACCTGGCTGCGCTGTACAGGGCCCTGTCCCCTGACCTGAAGGCGGTGTTGCGGTTCTTTAGAAGAGAATAGACTTCTCTGTTCATCCAGGGTTTCTGGTTTGGAGAAACCCTGACCTTTCTGTTGACCGTGACTGTGTCAATGCAGTTTTTGATGTAGGAGAGTACGGTGTCAGTGTACTCCTGCAGGTTGTGGTTGTAGAATAAATCCCATTCAGTCCTTGAGAAGCAGTCCTGTAGCTGAGAGAGGGCTCCCTCAGGCCAAGTTTTTATTGTTTTTTTCTGTGGTTTCATCTTCTTCAGCAGAGGAGTGTAAGTGGGGATGAGGGAAAGGCAGAGATGATCAGATCCAGCGAGATGTGGGAGGAGTCGCTCTGTAAGCCTGTTTAATGTTGGAATAAACACGGTCCAACGTATTGTCACCTCTAGTGGCGAACTTCACATACTGCGTGAATTTAGGAAGCACAGTCTTTAAGCACGCTTGGTTGAAATCGCCTGCGATAATACAGACTCCATCCGGGTGAGCAAGCTGCAGTTTGTTTATACTGGCGGTCAAGACGCTAAGGGCCGTGCTAACGTTAGCATCGGGTGGGATATAGACGGCGAGCACAATAACAACCGTAAACTCCTCGGAAGATAAAAGGGTCTGCACAAAACTGCCAGAACCTCTAAGTCAGGTGAGCAATGCGTGTCGATGATCCTGTTGTTGCTACACCACTCGTTGTGCACGTAAACACAAAGTCCCCCACCTCTGCTCTTACCGGAGTCGCTGTTTCTGTCCTGCCGGTGAAGCGTGCGGCCTGCTAGCTCGACTGCCGCGTCGGGGATCAGCGGGTGAAGCCAGGTCTCCGTAATAAAAATAACGCTGCAGTTCCGCACAAAGCTGTTTGTGGCCAACTGTAATTCCAGTTCGTCGATTTTGTGGGTGATGGATCTGGCGTTGACAGGAAGAGACTCGGCAATGCTGGCCTGTAAGGTTGTTTCCTTAGCCTAGCATTTGAGCCCGACCGGCAGCCTCGCTTTTGCTTCCTTTCTCGCCGCCTTCTCCGCTTCCTGAATGGGCTGGTAATCCACGGAGAGCCCGGTGGTCTCGCTATGCCTTCCGGGATGTTGAATTTGTGATGAAAACCGCCGGTAATGGACAGATTGCATCTCCGACCTAGGTCAATAAGTTCTTGACGACTATAGGTAAGAGCGGTTGCGCAAACCTCAAAAAATAACCAAGAAATAAGTAGATAAAGTAAGCACCAAACTGGAGAGCATAGAGCCGCTGCACCTGTGCGCGCCGCCATTAGTTTGAAAGCGGGTATGTGCTAAAGTCATCTCCTTTCTCATATACTCTTCCCTGAATGTGCAAAATATATAGCAAGGCTATTTTAGGCATTTGGCAGATGCAGTCTTGGGTGTGCCTGATTAATCAGAGTTTGGCTTCCGCTTCTGTTTGAAAGAATCTCAGCCCGCTGTCTTGAGATTGCCACCATACGCACGCATATGCCTTGAGCAAATGCATACTATCCCGACTTTGCTCGTCTGATGTCATCATTGGCAGGCGGATTTGATGTGGAAAGTGAAGGAAACAATCGCGGAGCTCCCATTTAGAGCTTGAAGCGGTGGCAGCCGACAGAGAGTGCCGTCTAATGGCGCGCTAAGCCGCAGCGGTGGCGGTAAATGTGACCCTGAGCAGGTGACCTTTATACCTGCCTCGGGAGCAGGCCACCTCGCTGAGAGAGGGAGAAAAATGGCACGTTGCCTCACCCCCCCAGCCCCCCACCGATCCAGGAGGGTGATAACAGTTTACCCGCTCAGTCAGAAGCAGACGGCGTCCAGACGCCTGGTTATGAGCGCCGTTTCCAATCTTACAGGATATCGGGATCAATAACTTGCCCCTCTAAGGTATGAAGTAATTACCAGCATGGTCAGCGAGCTGCATTTCACCCTAAATCGATGTCGCCAGTGTTCTATATATGCGGTGCCGTTTTTTTGTTCACTAAAGACTGTACAATTAAGAAAGGAAGAAATCTTCGAATAAATAGCACATAGCGCATCCCTTCTGCCAGGCCCACTGTCCCTCATTATAGATGGTAGGCCCCCTAAAGCTGAAGCGTACACAAACACACACACACAAAAAAAAACTGCAATAAATGCTGCCTTCATAACAACATCTCTCGTGTCAGGGTGTCATTTTATTCCCAAATTAATCCGTAATACGCTTGTGCAAAAATCGGTGCTAGAGCCGTTGCCCCCCGCGACCCGACCCCGGATAAGTGCTCGAGAATGGATGGATGCATTAGAGAAAAAAAATGTCAGGCGCATGATTCAGGCCAGTGAAAACTCGTTGCACATTATCGCCAGCCATACATTTGCAAGCTGTGACACGTTGGGCTTCATGCAGACGCCAATATTCTTAAAAGGGGAGAAACACAAAAGCCCTCGGCCACTTCCACGCTTCTAAGAGGGTGTGCGCACTTGTGCAACTGCAATTTGTCAGATATGTTTTTTTTTCCTGACTGTTAGAATAGAGAATACAATGTTGTCATGTTTTCAAGTTTCATCTTGTTACATGCTTGATTGACCTCGGAATGCTTGTGTTCAGAACATCTCGCACACAATGGAAGCATAGAGTCAGAGAGATCAAGAGACCGGAGCAGATGGTACCTGACCACATCATTAGTAGACACACTGGTGCCTGTTATCTTATAACTTGGCAAGGAAGATTTAACCTTGGACGGAAGGGAGTACTTGAACACTCCATCATGAGAAAAGAGTCACGAGCCAAATTATAAGGAGATACCCCTTGGAATGTACACGTGTCTGGATGTTGGTGCGAGTACCAAGAGAATGCTTTGTCTGAGGGGCGACCCAATGGGGCCGTCCAGAGGTGTGTCATGTTAATGAAGATGGGAGTGTTTTTCTGATATGTTTCTCGTAATTTGCATATCCAATCAATAAAAAGGTCGGCAGAGGTTGCAGGGGTCGGGTGTCAGTTGGGAAGCTCACACTGAGTGGCTTCATCGAAAACTGTGCCTCCTGCCGGCAGAGAAAGACAATCTGTTCCTGTGTTCGAGCCTTTGTCGACCGTCCGAGCGAACATCTCTGACACTGACTCACTCGCACTCCTTCCCCGGTGGAGTCGTTCAGGTTCATGGTGACACATGAATGATGGAAAAGCTTTTCAAATTATTTGTGTTGGTTTCTGGTTTTATGCCCCCACCCACCCTCTCAAGAAAAAAAAATGGCATTTGAACAGAGGGGGGTGTTCCTGAATGATTTCGTTTCTTTTGTATATGCACATTATGCACATTTAAAGCTCCTCATCTTGTGCTGTTCTCTTCCAGGAAACACATTTCGAGAGCAACAGTGCTCGCACCTCAAGGATAAGAAGGAAAACTTGAGTGGGGGAGGGGGGTGGGATAGTCCACAAGCAGCAGAGTCAGTTCATCATTCTATTCCAGTGGCAAGCACAACAATTTTATCACCTCTTCTCTTCTAAACCCCTTCACAAGGTCAGGACAATCTCATTCTCGCTATCTTCCATGACGGCTTTGACGAGTGCGACACAACTCTGGCATTTATTCCGGCCAAGGTTTTTTTTTCAGCTTTTTCCGTCTGAGGCTCGAGTCGTCACGGCTTTGTGAGCTCAGTAAGTTTTAAGACCCGTCAGGTTGAATGGAAAATTGTTGGAATTGATGTGAAATGTGTCCGACCACCTTGGACTTGATCGCCGCTCTTTCTAATCTGCATTCCACACCCATGGTAATGAAAGCTGCAATTGCATTCGACTTTCAGATAACGTAACAAGTGTCGGACGGCGTTTGTGAAAACAACTCAGAGGCAGTTGACGGTACGAGCTCGTCGGAAGCGGCCCGCGGCTTACTCGGGAAGCGGCGACGGCTACGCCCAGAGAAGTCACCTTCGCTGTTCCAGAAGTCGACCTTGGGAGGCCTGCGCTGCCAATCTGCATTGAAGTCATCGGGGTCATCCTCTTTCCCCGGGATAGGCCCCAACTGCCTTCTTAACTGTCAGAGGAGATCGAGGTTCCAAGTCACTTGGGGTCACAATGAATCAGACATTCCGACGCAACGAGCCAAGCGAGCGTGTCACTTATCTCATTAAGATTCACTTGTCTCCCTTCGTCAAAACACCGCCTTGACGGCCGTCGACTTCGGCTTTTTTGGAATTTGGACTTCAAGTTGCGAGTGTTGAAGGGCGTCGTACGACTTCAAGTGTACATGCGGTGCTCCGAAGCAAAATAAGATCAAATGTCCGATGTCGTCGACCGAGCGACCAGTGTCGGTCGGCTGCGCCGCTTGCCCGACGAGTGTTTCGCAAGTCATATTCGGAACATTTGGACATGTCATGCTTTGTCAATTAGGCTGCTCCGTGATATTGACGGTCTGACCTCATCCATGACAGTTTCAGCCCCCGTCGGAGTTCCCAAATCTTGACAAGACTGTAATCCGACTCTGTCATGTCAAAACACAAAACGAGTGAGCTGCGACTGTATTTTGTTTTAAAGGTCACATTGAACTGTTTCATAATAATTGTGAATTATTTGTCACCTTCCCATAATTTCCATTCATGCCATTCCCCGAAGGGCTCCAATCCTCGTGGCGATTCGGAGCGGGCGCGCGGCCGCATTTCCTCAAGCTAATGAATCCGCTGCGGGGTTGTTTATTCCGGCTTTCCGATACAATAATGAGGCAATTTTACAGTAGCCTACACATTTCCTCGCACGAGTCTAAACGGCACGCCGCATCGCCCTGCTTTGCTCATTTGTCAAAATAAAAAACTAATTGACTATGTCAGGCGAGTTCTTTGAGAACACGAGTCTCATCCTGAAACGGTGGCATCGTGCATTACGGACCATTTCCCAGTAAATAACGTTGCTTTAGGAGCACGGAAAACTTTTTAGCGCGTTACTTCATTAGCGGTTATCTTGGGCGGAGACCGGTGACCTCATCGCTGCAGGGGCGGCGGCAACATTGTAGAAGCGTTTCCTGGCTTGCTGCGTGTCTGCATGCATTCGTTTTGAAACGACTTTGGAACAATGGAGCGCTGCTGCCGATACTTGGCTCTTTGCCGGTGGGAAAGCAAACATGTTTGTCGTCGGAACTTGTGAAGCACCAGCTAAGCACAGCGCTGGCCCTGGCGCCCAATGAGCACCAATTTTTTGGGGGGGTGGAAAAGGGGTGTACCCGTGCTCTGCATCATTTGCATGCTAGCACCAAATTCTCGTAGCAGGGCTGACTTTGTGCTATCCATCCTCTCTATTATCGCGGCCAATTCAGAACCTAGCAGGCTACCTAATGGCTTATTGCAGGAGGGAATGCTAAATTAAACATTTGCGCCTCAATAAATGTTGCATGACATTAACCTCACAGTGCTTCAGAAATGCATTTTTTTTTTTACCCACAATCAGACCCTTTCTTGACCCTGACTTCTGCTGTTCCACAGTCCTTATTTATTCCCAACCACGAGGACGACAACCCTGCCCACCGTGACCGCGGTACGGTGACAATATCTTTTCATCTCTTGGGTCAATAGAGTCTTGATTTGTTGGAACAGTTGGCAACAGGTGGCACTCATATGACCACCAAGCAATTGTTTTTATGCTGGCTTCTGTTCTATCTGTCGCTTCGCTCGCAACTGTCGTCCGAGTGCTGATTTTCTCATTTAGACTTTCATCGATCTCGCTCATTGTCATAGTCTCGGTATATTGTCTTGTTTCGTTTCTCGTTTTGCATTATTCTTGTGTGTAGTGTTATCCTTGGAGTGTTTTGGTTGGGTTGGGGTTTTTTTTCTTGTTGATTGGCCTTTCCTTGTCTTTTCTTGACATGTGATTTTGCGTGATCGTTTCCCTTGCTTTCCGTTTGGGCTTTTTGTTCATATTGTGATCATCCCGGTTTTCGTTACCAGCATTTTACGTTGAACTTTGTCGGTCCTGCGACCTTATTTTGAAAAATTGACATTTTTGTCATCCATCTTATCGCGGCAATTTTGCGCTTCAAAAAGAACCCCAAAAGTAATTTCTGGCAAGTCAATCATGCTATTTGAAGTCAAGTCTTGGTTCTCATATGACCTTGTCTATTGCCTGTACAAGACAAACACAAAACAGACCAAAAAGAAAAAAACAAACCTACGGTATCTGTATAGTGTATATAATAGAAGGTGAAGGCGGATGCACAGGCATTCATCCAGTACCCCGAGGCCCTGTCATTGCTCTAACTGCATTTTGGGTCCAGGCCAGAAATACTTGCCGGTCGGCGTACAGCAGACAAGCGACCCACCGGTGCTCATTATGTGGAAATACTGCGTGCTTGTGTGGAGATGACAGTCCCGCATCCCCAAAGGTCCGTGTTTGCTCAGGTCATGACTGTGAATTAGGTGGCAGTGCTCTCCTGCGAGCCATTACCAACTTCAGTGTCAACATACTGTCTGCTTAAATCCGTCTCCGAGCGCCGTGGGCCGGCCATGTTGGAAGCGACAGTCATTTTGTCCCTCAACTGCTCCGTCAACAAACGCGGGCAAAGGCAAACTGGCACCCACATGCTCGCTCTTTAAAAACAGGGCAACTAGCGCAATCAAAAGTGAAAAATCAAACGTCGGCAAGGTTGGGAGACTGAATCGCCCCACCCCCACGCCCCCACCGACGCTGTTCCCGCTCCAACATTTTTCCTTCCTGATCTAAACGAGAGTATCTTGATGAAAACTGAAAAATCCGAGATCACCGCTCATGTTGAGGAAGTCTATGCGCACATTTTCTTGATCTCCCACGCAGAGATTGACTCATTTCAGAGTCATTTTATGCAATTTGGGCACTGTCGAACATCTTTTCTGGCATTTCCACAGCTCTTTTCTCATTCTTCCATGCTTCAAAAGTATAAGTATTGAAGACCTCGCCACGTGGCGTTCCAATCTGATGCTTTTGTGGCTTTCCCCTGAACAAAATGACGGCCGATCTGCAAAGTAAGCCTGGATCGCGACATCACAGTCACGTGAAAGCGCAGCGGTTTGAGCACGGCGGTGTCATTGCACCTCGTCTCTTGGGTAGCTCTTTGAACTCTTGCTAATTGCATATCACGACGGCATAAGACTCCGACGAATGCATTCAAGGCTGCTATTATGCTAACAACGCCATCACACACAATATTTGTCAGGTAAAGTCCCGTTTTCCTTTGGACTGAGGTTACTCCTTGTTTATGTGTGAAGCCAAAAGTACAACGCTGCTTGGCGGAGTACCTGGAAGCTCAAGTGTTGCATTTTCTCAACGGCAGGACTTGCGACGAGTGTGACGTTTCCGAGCGTCGACCCCGTGTGGCGCTTTCTGTGACTTGCTGAGCGAAGGGTAGATCCCGGCCGGGAAGATAACCGTGAACACCTTTGGCCGAGCAGAAACGTCAGAGTGAGGGAGCGCGACGTCCATCAAAGTGAATCGAAACGATCGGCCAAGTCCCGGATGCAGCAGTCCTTTTGTATCGAATGGAACGAAGCCGTCTCACATTGAATCGGCCGTCACTCGGGTACTCAAAGCGCTCAACACCGTGACTTCATTCACCTACTGATGACGCAACATCAGCAGCGACCGGGGGCTCGGTCTCTTTCTCGCTCAAGGACACTTGGACGTGGTCGCAATGGCTGACGTTGCTCATTGACTCATGATGTGAATTCAAATGAAAAAAAGCACAAGACAGACCTTGAGGTTGGTCAGAAGGCTTTGAAAGTAGCGTTCGGGTTTCCGAATGACAACAAAACGTCACGTAAACTCTCAATTCTCGCACCCACGATTTTCATTTTCGAACCGCAGCAGAGTCGCATGTTCCACCAGAACACGACAACAGCACGAGATCACTTTGACCATGCGGAACGAAAAAGAAAAGCAAGGGTTAGACCCGCGTCACGTGAAGACGGCGAGATCCTTTTTCTGCAAAAAGAATTGCCCGCCGGCGCCACAGCCGAGCCTCTGTTTCACTTGCTATTTTGAATGTCGAATTGTCTTTATTGGATCTGTCAATCAGGGGTCTCCCAGGCAGACACACGAGCCGACTCGTGCAGGAAATATGAAACGAAAGCCCAATGCGCCTTGTGTCGGCACACAATACAGTGGCTGGCGAACGGGAAAGTCGGCGGTGGCCGAGAAAGGAGGAAAGGTCAGTCGGTGTTCAAATTGCTCTTTTCTTGCTCGACAGCAGAAGGTAATCAACACAGCCCTGCGATATTTCATCGAAGCCAAAGAAAGCGGCGCGGCCGATCCCTTTTCTGGGCGTCACAACTGATCTAGCATAGATGTGTTTCGTTAGTGAGCCGTTCGGTCCGAAATTGAGCTGGATACAGAGCGTGGCTCCGTGACACCGCGTTCCCCCACTCAGAGAAAAGTTCAATTTGCCACTTAAAACCCCAGACAAGTCCAGAATCCAAAGGATTGATCACAGATTCTTTTGACCTTCCGAGATGGCAACGGCCATTGCGGGACATAAAACCCATTTTTTTTGTGTGTTCTGACCAAAACTGCAAAATGGCCCCACCAAATCTTGTCTCGCACAGCTGTACACCGTTGCACATCTTCGGGTTCACCGAGCAATTTTGTGATCGAAATTTAAACTTAAGAGTTCGAAGGAAGCAACGAATGACCAGTGCACCTGCACTTTTTTTGTTCAGCAATTCGCCGCAGAGAAACAACATGGCGGTGGCTGCAATTTGAGGGGGTCTGGTTCAGCGGCCCAGTGTGTACGGCGTCTGTCGCCCCGAAGTTGCTCCAGCTCACCCTATGACCGTCAACACAATAAATGGGAGCAAAATTCCGACAGATTAAAGTGGAGGGGGGGACGCAGGTGTTATCCTCAGACTGGAATAACATCTCTTCCAAATGTGTCAACAAAAATCAGATGTGTGCCAAAATGACTGCCGCATTAAACCGAGAGATCAGATTGGAGATCAGGGGTTGTTGTGGTCATCTGGGTTTTAATCAATGATGCGTCGAGGTCACCTCAAGCATACAATTGGACACGTATTGGAAATGGATCCGACCAATCAGCACAACATGTGGTTGAAGGTAAAAGCCAAGTACCTCAGTGAACATGATCTCGTTTCTTCACGTCGCCGACCTTTTGGCACCGCTGCTTTTAGTTCACCTGATGATGGCCCTTCAGTGTTTCAAGTGAAGTTCCGCGACATGAAGTTCCCCATCCTCGGATACATCTCTCCGGACATACTGTACTATCTCCTGGCAATTTGTGTGTTTCCTTATCAGAAAATTGAGCTTTCACAGCTGACACGCAAGTGGGGTCGTTGCCTGGGCGACTGCGTGAAGAGCAAAGGGGGATGACGGCCCGACCTCGTTACAACGTACCTCGAGGGACATCACCGATCTGTGCGTTATTACGGTCGTTCTTCGTCACCATTTACAACAAAATGGGGGCCAACTACGATGTCGAATGCGTTAGGAATATTTACAAATGGAAAAACATGAATGGACTCCGGCTGTCGCCCCGAGCCGGGATAGGCTCCCGGTCCCACGTACCTCTCATGAGGACGTCGATATCTACATTTGCTTGCCTCGTAATTTTGTTGACAAAAGTCTCGGAAAGTCTCCAAAAGATTTTTTCCTGTACCATTACAAGATCGAGGAACAAAGTTGCCAATTTGGAAATACCACTTCAGAGACACTGTGTGCCGTTGACGGCACCTGAAGCTACTGCTCGTGAATTATTTGAAATAGTTGTAGGAACACAATCTATATATATATTTTTTTTAATGGTCAATGATTTATTGGAACAATATCAGGAAAATGACCAAACCGTGTTGGTTTTGTTCGTGTCATCGTCACAAGATCGAATTCCATTTGGAAGTATTTCGATATCAAGGGACAGAAACACCGTTTTCTTCGACAAAGGTCACCAGCATTTAATCACACTCTGCATAAACAGAATCGGCTTTCAGTTCGAGATAGTTGTCTTATATTCATAGTTGTCTCGTGTAACCGTCTTAAATGATCGATGTCGCTACTGCAATATTTTCTTTGGCGTAGCGTTTGAATTAGCATTTTGGCTGTCATCTTCAACTGCGCTGGAGGGAGGCAGATAAGAGCTTCAAGTCTGTTCCGGTGTCAACAGAGGTCTGCTATCTCTTCTGGTCTCTTTGCAGTGGCCGGCGGTTATAGCCTCCCTGCCGATAATGGAACAATCTTCAGCCTCCATCTTCTCCCGGCTCGATTGCCAATCCACGGGGCGCTCTAAACACTGTTCGAAACAAATAGCAACGGGGGGGGGCAGGATGTCACCTGAGTGTTTTCCACGTGTGCTCTTTGGGCTGCGTTTTACTAGATAAGATGCAAAGGTCAAGTCAAGTCATTGGCACTGATTTGAACGCAAGCCAAGTCACGAAACAGAGCTGAAGACATCACTCATTGATCCTGGACTCCGTTGACCCAGAAGAGTTCAACAACTATGAAGGCGGACTCGAAACCGGCACGCCAACTGTGGCCGTGATGTCACTCGAGACTTTAGCCTATCCAGCAAAACGGTTCAGGGATCTCAAGGACGATGTGTACGAGAATAGTTGGCATTGTGTTGCTTTGACTTCGGTGCTTCGGCTTGTTGTGTTTTTGTTCCGCCAAAACAGAAAGCGGTCCCGAAATGTCTTGAAGACTGCAATGTTGACGTCTGAGTGGCCCGGTATGATCCATCTCTCCATTTTCAGTCGATATTAAGAAAGTAAGGTATTGAAAAGGGGACGGAGAAATATTGGCTGGCTGGGATTCAAAATTGAATGCATGGGGATTCATTAAAATGCTGATGCTAAGCGTCAGCGGCAGCTTCAGTAATGGGCTGCGAAGCCATTTGTGCTTAGCGGCAATGCAAGAGACATGGACTCGAGCCAGGCAGGCATTTTCCGATCTGATTTCAGCATACAACGCTGTTGATATGGACAAACGAATCATTTAGGGAGAAAATGGCCCGGCGCTACTTAATACGACTTCTGCTAAGCTCGTGGCGCCTCATAACTGGCTCCATGAGAAGGCAGTGAGCAGTCACATTGAGCTTGTGTTTTCCCTCTAATTTTTATCAGCACGCCATTTCAACCTCTCCCACTTTACATATTTTAGATCATGATCGAATGCTTCCGGGCAGGCACGTATGACGGTCGCGGAGCCCACCTCACGTGCCATCGCGGCAATCACGGCATGGCCATAAAGCTCCACCCGTATTCATTATCGTTATGATTTTGGTGACAGGGTCCTGCCATCGACCCAAACGTTCCCCCCTGCGGGATACGCGGGACTCGTAAAGACTGCCTTCCCGCCCGCAGACCTCCCTGTTATGGCGCCCATAATTGGCTGATTGGTGGCGAAGAGAGAGCAACGCTGTCTTGTGAATGGATGACCAATAAGGCACAAGTGTGGTCCCCTGGGCAGGAAAGGACCCATTAAGGCTCCTTTCCAGTTCAACGCCTCATTGTCATTGTTATACACAGCTGACCTTTTCACACTATTACCTTTTTTTTTTTTTTTGCCTCTGCCGTAGTGCAGCAAGGCATCAATTCTGCATTGACTGTTGTCCGGAGAAAGTATAAAGTGGCCCCATTTCCGCTGCTCCGTAATGTTTCATTGCCTGCTCAACTGTGCCAGATGTTCTGAGGTAGTCGCAGCGCACAATGGTGCGAAAACATGCATGTTCTGGAAATGATCGGCGCTCGCCAGCACGTATTCAATTCCAAACGAGCTGCAATTGATATTCCAAGATTTACTTTCTGTGGCGGCATTGCTTCACTCTTTCATTCCACAAGACGTACTTGTAGGTCTTTTTAAAATTAGGCCCCGCCTACCAAGGATGTACTTGTACGTCCAAGTCTTTTTTTTTTGCGTCATAGAGAGGAGGAGGGTCTGATGCAATCTGTGAATGAGAATAAGCCGTTTGCATTGTAAATCATGTCAAAAAGCGACCAGTAGGTGGCAGTGGTGCCTCATGTGTTTGAAATGCATGCTTTTACAAAAAGCTCTTTTTCTCCATTTTTTGCCCAGGAATCGCCATTTTCACGAAACTTAGCTATTTTGTAATGTCCATTGCTGAAGAATGAAAAAGATAGAAACCATTTTTTTTCTGCTGAAAGAAGAGAGTCCAAACTTTATTTTGGTAGGCTCCATGTTGATATAGCATTAGAACCAAATATTCTAAGGGCCTTGCAAGATCCAGTCAATATCCAGGGATTGAGGGGGTTGCTCCAGTGAAAATGGCTGGGATTGAAGGAGTTAAATGAGCACATTTGGTGTAGTTTTGTAGTTTAAATCAGTTTCAATAAACTTTACACGCATTCTCGATATTAACATTCTGAGTGCAGCGCCGAGGTTGAGGGTCTGTAGGCTAAACACTCTGTCTTCATGGCAGAATTATCTATGCAGGTTCGGGGCAGTGCCGGAAGCTGCTTTGCTTTAATAAAGATCTGATGAATGAAAATCGGGCCGGAGAGACCTCAAGATGAATAAACTGCTGCTGCTGCTGCTGTCTCAACTGCTTTCGCATTGAAATTATAAAGTTGGTTCGCTTGTCCGTGAAAATGTTCATCCATTTTCTCGTCCGCTTCTCCTCAGGAGGGTCGCGGGCGTCCCGGAGCCTATCCTGGCCGTCCTCGGGCAGTGGGCGGCGGACACCCTGAGCCGGTTGCCAGCCCATCGCAGGACACACGTAGACAGACCAACAAGCATTGGCGCTCAGAATCACACCCGAAACAATTTCAAGTCTTCCATTAACCTGCCATGCATGTTTTTGGGATGTGGGAGGAAAATGAAGTACCCGGAGAAAAGCCGCGCAGGCACGGGAAGAACATGCAAACCCCACAGAGCCAGAACTGAACCCTTACCTCTGCACTGTGAAGTGGACTTGCTAACCAGTCGGCCACCTTCTATTCACACGCCTTATATTCATCTACAGAACGTAAATCGACACTCGTTTCAACGTACGCCGTAGACAAAGTTTCAACCGTGATAACATTCACATTTCAAAGTCCCGATTCCACGTCATTCATTTTCCATTCACCGATTTCACTCACAACGACCACTTTTACGACATAAATGTCATTCTACCAACAAGATTTTCCCCACCAAATTGCGAAAAGGCCTTTGTTCCAACAAACTGCGGGAAGCGAACCACCGCCGTGACCTCGCATAGCAACAAAGTGTACAGCACGGGATTCCCATCCGATACTGAGCAACGCCACCGATTGACCCAGTACGTACATCGTTGCATTCCCGGGGGCACGGCGGACGCGCTCCGAAAACACGTCCGGTCAACGCAAGCCAATGTGGCCGTCCGTCTGCGAAGGCTGAAATTGTCTCTCACTTCCGAATCGGAGTCTCCCAGACGAAGCGCATCCGAATATGCCACGTCGACGATTTTGACAATCGTCCGTAATGGCAACAAAATCTTGGCAGAGTTTGAGGCCGACCGATTGAAAGGTGATCGTCAGCGACACATCCTGCACTGGAGAAGAGGCACGTTCCATTTGCTGATTGAATGTTTTCAGAGATGAAATTGTCCATCATGACGCGACCTGAAAATCGGGATGGCGGCAGGCTCCTCATGACGGAAAAGAAAACCGCGACGGTTCTGTGCTCTGCTCCACGCCTTTGTGCTTTCCCTGCGTGCATCTAAAGTGGGATGCAGCCAGCCGAGCAAATAATGGTCGTCTACGTAGCGCAGTTGTCAAGGGACGAACGCAGGGGCAAATTACAAGCCCTTATCGCGCACAGTGTGTAACTGCATGTGTTGGAGGATAAGAAAACATGGCTTTGCCGGTTGTCCTGGCAACCTCTCGCTTCTGTCAACCAGGAGCCACAAATCAATTATTTATTGTGTACAGTATATTCGCACTGGTGTCCGTCCTTTACACACACACACACACACAAGCGCGTGTGTGTGCCACAAAAGCTAACACTCCTCATGGACGAGACCAGGATTATTTTTGTCCATGTGCATTAAATTGAAATTTTTAAACCATTTCAGTGAGGGAAGTTATTTATTTATTTATTTTAAATGAAATCATGAGCTTGTGGCTGTTTCACAATCAAGCTCATGACAAACGGGAGTCTGCACACGAAGACTTGCCTTTGCACCTCCGATGGCAGCGTTACAGACTCGAGGTCATGTGCAATTAAAGTCCAAACACATCCAACAAAGTACAGAAATGAGAGACGGCTTCCGAAGGTCACTCTAAGAACACCGAGCGCTTGAAATGGTTGGACTCGCGTTTAACCCCAGTTTGAATTTGGCGAAATTTGAACTCCGCCACATCCCAGACAAAGTTTGTCCAAAATGTCTTCATTGTGAACTCGTTTCATACCGAAAGTGACATTCCAGTCACATCAATTCAAGTCATCCAACAAAATACATCTTTCGGCCAAACTGAAAATCAGGAAATGTCAAATTACGGCGTTGTCAGATTGACACCACTGCTGAGTTTGGGAACAAAACTAAATTGCAAAAGTCTTTGCTGGTGTAATTCCCTCAGGCCACCACGCGCGCATTAATCATCTGCAGTCGAACCTCGCTGCAACGTCCCTCACATTGAAGGACATCACGAATCCGTGCGTAGTCACGCTAGTTTGTTGTCACCATTTACAACAAAATGGCCGCCAATCACGATACAAGGTGGAATACAGTCTGAACATTTGGAGATGTGAAAACATGAACACTTACGTGTACACAGTACGAAGAAAAAAGATTTTCTAAGACACGAAACGAACAACAGGAGCGTTCCGAGTTCAGCTCTGAAAAGATTCGGCCAGCGAATGAAAAACGCCTCTTCTCCGGTTCAGGATGTGCTTGGAATGATTTTTCTTGGTCTCATTTTGTCACACGACAAGAAGCCGGGCTTTGAACTCCAGCGTGAGGACTTTTGATGCGCACTTATCGCGACCCGCTCGCGATGACGATCTCCCACCCAATCTGTCACAGGACTCCGGGGAGCTGCGGATTCTCATCCAACAGTTTCAGCGGAACAAGAGAAGCCATTAAGGCGGCACCCAAGCGAAAAACAAGTCATTGTTTGATTCATCAGAGGGGCGGCCGGCTGATCCAATCTCTGCTTTGGCCCCGTACGGCCCCCCGAAGAGCAATAAATCCACATTTACACGGTCTTGTTTAAAATTTAGAATCGCCGAGGTCAAACGGATGAAATCGATGCATGTATATTTAGCGTCCGGCCGTGTCCTGATGATTAAAGCATCTTTCATCGTCGATGTCGAAAGAGATTTTCATTTGTGCTTTGGCGCAATGCCCGAAAATAAAAACATCATCTGGTGCCGCGCCATAACTGAAAAATCACTACATTTACACCAATATTTATTATTTATATGCAATTACGTTTGTTTGTTTGTTTGTTTTTTATTTTTTCAATGCCCTTTGAGCAGAGATTTTGCTCCGAAGATCCAAACACTCTCAACAAAAGTGCTTCCATTTTACTGCATGGGCCAAATGTACTGGTTTTTATTTTAGATATCGGCGTGTTTGTGGCTTTCTTTGAAATGTTAATTCGATGCGAGAGAGAAACAAATGGACGCATACTTTAGGGAAGTCACCGCAATAAATATTTGATTTGATTTTTTCCAGTGTTCGTGTTTTAGTCTGTCGAGAAACGTGGCATTGTGTCCCGCGTGATGGAGGTTTGCGGAAAGCAAAGCGAATGTTTGAACTTGCCAACGCTAAATTGGCCTCCGCTTGGTCACTCAAGTTCAGCGGAACAGGAAAACGGAAGGAACATAACGTGTGGCGATGAGAGCCGAAAAAGAAACCGGCCGTGGACACGTGCCGCCGAAAAATTCTCCAGTTTCCACAAACATCAGTTTATTCTCCACAAAATCACACTTCCTCGGCTATAGCTTTTTGAAACACGCTCAAGTCAGTCATAAAAGCAATTCTGGATTGTTTGCAATGTTCATCGGCTTTCTATTAAAGGCGTGACAGCAAATAGTGGAGGATTTTTTGGGGTGGCCAACAGCCCTCTATCTCACAGAATAGATCCAGCTCTGCACTGAACAGAAACTGAATCCCAGCTCCACATTCAGAACAAAGAAAAACAAAAAAAGTGTAGCAAAGACATTAGGCCCACATTCGGCATGAAGCTGGCACAGGTGGCATAAGGCAGGTGGGCCGAACATGGCCCAGTAGTGGCAAAGGAGGCATTGGCTTGACTCTGACAAACCAGATGTGGGCCATTTGTTGAGTAAAGTATGTGGGCCAGAAATCAATTTACAAGGTGACCACTTTCAGTGGCTTGAGGATCATCAATTTGATGTTCTCTTAAATCGGCTATAGAGCATAAAGTGTAAGAAACAATTTTTGCCTGTAAAATTGACTTCTCTTTCTTCACCACAGGGTTTGGGAGATAAATTGCGTTATTTTTTTAATCATGAATGGTTTGTTTGTGTCTTTGAATATAGGAAAAAGCTCTATGGTATATAAACACACATACTGGAAGTAATGGGGCGCCCTCCCCCAATCACTCCGCCCACCGTCACCTTTTTTAACTAACCTGGTCAAATGTCATTTTTAGGTTTTTGGGGTTTTTTTGGGTCACGTCGCGGGCCGCCCAAAAATGGGTGGCGGGCCACATATGGCGCCGGGTCGTAGTTTGGACACCACTGGTAGTCACATTAACAAAAGCAACCTGAGTGAATGGCTTTTTGCTGAAACACTGTGAAGGTCACAAGGCAGATTTTGTTGCTATATATTTTGCCCCCCCCCACCCCCAGTCACGCCTCCATCTCGTCCCAGCTGACAGAGGTGCACTGCGGGCTGTTCGCCAGCCCACTCAAAGACCATGAAAAATCCACTCATGAGGGCCCGAGCTGAGAATTTCACCCGGGAGCAGCCGTGACGCAACCGTTGTCTGCTAACCGCTCGTCCGCCGTGCGGGCGTAACGCACGTGACGACGGATTTGAATTGTAAAGGGATGAGACTGCATTTCTCGGGTCGGGTCGACTTCCTGGGGCAAACAAATACCGTCAGCGGACCGCGCTAACAGGTTTTTCCCGCCTTACTGCGCGATCAGCATTTCCGTCACGACCACAAAAAAAAAAAAAAATGGGCAGGCCAAAGCAGCTTGGGATTTCATCCTTTTTTTTTTTTTTTTTTCCTTCTTGAAATCTCTGCAACCTCCCATTTAATTTGCTCACGCAAGGTACCCCGTCGCTATCTCCCCACTCCTTCCAATCTCGGCGGTTGGCTTCGTTACACGCGGTGCCATCAGAAAAGCCCTCATGGAAAGAGACAGAGCCAATCCAGGCTGACTGCTGTGGAAATGGGGAGCTTTGCCACGGGGGGGGCCTTGGACAAAATGGCTTGTTGTGTCCTTTTCTATTTGTCGTGGCGGCCGGCCTTAGACACTGGCGCCGACATCAATTCGCTTCCAAAGAGCTTTGTTGCGGCTCACGAGGAGGCCGATTCTCACAATCAGAATCGATAACTGCCTTTGAATTCAAACACTTTTTGAAAATGACAAGATCGTAATGACAAGAATTCATTCATCAAAGACTGGAAAGAGGGATACAATTTTTTTGGGGGGGGATGCTACAACCAAAAATCAATGCACTCAAAGTTTGTTGATGCTTGTCGTGCATGTCATTCCAAAAACAACAAAAATAGAATTATTTATGGACCTTAAAACTACAGGCGACGGCTGCATATTCACAGATTCTTTTTTTTTCCACTAGTTTTTCATATTTGGGATTTTTCTCTAGATTGTCTCCGTTTTTCACAGATGATATCGATGGAATATTTGTCAGTTTTGTTTTTAAGAATTTTGGGCATGATTTAAAAAGAAATCAAATCAAAATGTCCCCCCACACACACACACACACACACACAATTAATGTTCTTTACTCCAAGGTCGAGGTTCAAATGTGAACATCGTCCTGTCACTTGATGACCTCTGCTGTTGACCTGATCGATTTTTGGCCATCCAGAAAATTGGATGGTGCATGCGCATTTCGAGTTGAGGAGAGTCGACTTGGCCGGATAAGAAGGACACGGGCTCCAAACAAAAACCTGCCAAATGCTCGATTTTTTTTTTTTGGCTTGCAACTTTGCGATTCCCACCGTTGTGAGTTGGATGGGGCAGGCAGGCAGCCCTGGCAGATGAAAGCGCACGCCACGCTCCGCTGGCACAGCTCGGAAGCAGCCAATCAGAAGCATCCGCATGCCAAGTCAGAGCAGCGAAGGTGGTCTGAAGATTGGCTCGCTTCCACGCTGTGGTGCCTCTTCTTCATCATCATCATCATCATCATCATCTTCATCATCAGCATCATCATCATCATCATCATCATCATCATCGTCGTCGTCATCCGGTCATGCTCACGCAAATTTGCTACAATGGCAGGGGACTTATTTACTCTCATCATTGGTCGTCACTATTTTTCCGTTGCTTTCTACTTAAACATGAATTGTTAGCTGTAGCACTGAAAGAGTTGATAGTTGACATCTCGTGCAGGTTCCCCGCTTGTAAGAAATTGGTTAATGGACCAGAAATTTCAACTGGATTTCCCCCATTAAGCAAGCAATGATACAACAGTCAAAGTACTCGGCGCTTTCTGCGGCTAATGAAAATAAAAGAGTGTCTCGAGTCTGGCTTCTGTAGATATGAAGCTTCACGGGGAATTAATGAGTTCAGATAGAAAATGTGACTCAGGAAAACTGCAGGGAACGGTTCTGGATTGCGCTTCGGTGCCGTTTCCCCGCTGAGAGACAGAGCGGGGCAAAAGTTCAAACTAACGTTTTACAAGTCCCCAAAATAACGCTCCCGTGATGAAAGCAGAAAGAATGTTCATGCAAACCAGTTGACATTTCAGCACACGTTTTAGCAAGAACATTCATCATAAGATGAGGCCAGGCCATTTCAAGATTTGGGAGCAGATACGGTGAGAACAGCAGAGGCCACAGAATTGAACCCTGTGGAATACCACATGACAGTGGGGCAGTTTGTGACTCAGAGTAACGCAGGGTCCTCCGAGAGCAGCCAGGTCGGAAGATTCCAAAGAACATTCAAGTTACATATCTTTGATATGAAGGTACCGGGATTACATTACAAACTGCATTATTTATTTTTTTAAACAGATGACCATAGTACCTGTATCGTAATGCATTTTCAAAGTAAGCCTCCCAAACCTGAATGTGGCTTATATGAATTGAATGCAACTGAGTGTCATTTATTTTCAGAATTCATTCCAGCCTCGCCCGAGTACTGAACTGGCTGCTTTTGAACAGTGACCACAATCGGTTGGAATTAACTGACTGTTTTGTATTTTTCATGAGCACTAATAAAGTCCTAATTCATAATGAGGCAATCTCATTAAAAGAGAGCACCAACAAGAGATTACCTTGAATGGCAAGGTCATTCGAAAGCAACACTTGGCACGCTCACGCTCATATGAATGCATTCATTAACATGAAGTACGAGGGCCAAATGTCTCCGCCGGAAGCTCACTTTGACCTTTAAACTGGATTCCATTCTTTTATGACAATAATTCAAGCCTACGCCAAGTGCAGCTGTAAGATTTTATGGGAAATGAGCACAACTGCAAATGGCAAGATGGATGACTAAAAAGACAATGTAGAACACACACCCATCATCGCTCCATCTGATAATGGGAGTCTTTGGTGGTGCGGGAAAAAAAAAAGGTTCGCTTTGCTGTATTCATTCACACACTCCATTTGAGAGGAAAATGAGAATATTGGCATCCAACAAAGGTCCCAATATGTGTGTGTGTGTGTGTGTGTGTGTGTGTGTGTGTCTGTCCATATGCACGCATGTGTGTATGTGTAATATGTCTAAGTGTGCGCAACCAAATTCTGAGGCAAAGCCAAAGATGGATATACATTCGCATCATGCCAACATAAAAAATCTGATCATTCAAATCCCGTCATTTTTCGGGAAAATGAAGTCCGACAACAAAGTGTTACCGAAATCAGTCCGAGGAAAAGCTGCAGATGGATTGGCTGAGGGCACATGCAGAGGGTGCTGAAATGTCAGCTTTGATTTCTGTCCTCCTCATCGGTCCATCTCTGTCAGTGGGACAGAAGGAGGGCAAGTCCGCCAAGGGTGCATTCGCCCCGCGGCCTTCAACCACAAGCAGATTCTACTCATCAGTATAAGTACCCGCCAGCGATAGCATGGCGTCATCTCAGCCGTGACCTTGATTGATTGGTGTCAGCCATCAGCCCTCGGTTCCGAGCGCGCCTTTATGTGTTAGCGGGTGGCTTCCGAGGCATACGGTGCGTCCCAGCAAAAAGTATGAGGACGGCGAGCGACAACTTACACCGAAAAAAATGGTTTGTTGAATGGACTTCATTTTATGAGGTCCAGTGGTTGCACAAAATGAAATCATTCGGTTCCAGATACACCCTTTTTTTTTAAGTAGATGTGGATGGTCTACCAAAAAAAAATGCATCAAGAAGAATCAAGATGAATTTATTAAATGCTGCCACTTCCCAAAATAAAATGGAGTCAATGCAACCATGACACTTGTTGGGAGTAGTTTTCCCTCTTGCTGCGAGATGACACTTTTCATTCACAGAACCCATGTAGCCAACGCAGACAATTAAAGTGCATGTAAATAACTTCAAAGGCATCAATCGGCTGTACGAAAGCAAACAATAATACATGAACACAACGAATATTTAACGTTGCAAAGGCTTTAATTGGCCTGGGCTGACTTTGCCCCCAAATGATTTCAATGAGGAGAACCTCCACATCCAGTCGATGCACCATCGTCGTCGCTTCGTTATTGCAAAACGATACCTCGCATGCGTCCAATCGAATGGGCATGTGCACAAATAAATGTCATTGGGGTCCACGTGTATGCTCGTATTTTGGGTTTTGCTTGTTTGTTCCGAGTAGTTGCCCGCTAAGTCCCATTCCCGTGTTTCCATAGGAACTTGATAACACTTTTATGGCGAAGAATATTCTTTTTTTTTTTAGGCGCCTGGAGTGGCGTGGGGGGTGGTTCATACACAGTTCCTCTCGTATATTTAAAGAAAATGCTACTGTTCACTGGGTTTTTTTCGTAGCAGGAAAAAAAGAATTCATCTCTTTGACAAATTAGTTCAACTACAACATTAATTTCTCACCCAGGATTGATTACTGCAGAGGTGTTGAAGCATCCAAGTGTATCCATCATCATATTGTGGATTCTGGTCAGACTTGGAGGGTGGGACTTATTGATTTATTTATTTTGCACGCTTCTCAACGTGAGTCTATATTCTGTCAAAATGTATTCATCACCTCAAGGCTGACTGAACAAAATATCAGGAGCTTTAATGGAAGCCAACAAAGCGGCATTTAAAAAAAATGTTACTCCGGGTTTATTTTATTTTATTTTATTTCTTGTCAATCTGAGTACAGTGATACAAACCAAATGGTGTGTTGACTGTCAGTAGTTAAAGGAGTAGGTGGTGTCATGGGGGAAGCGCTCTGGATGTTTGGGAGCATGTCAGAAAATCTCCCCAGTTCTCCCTTGCAATTGACGCACTTAGCAGCCAATTAGTCAGAATGTGACAGATGGCTCTTTGGCAAGGACGGTTGGATTTGAGTGTGTTCTTCATCCATCAGGGTGTCAATCATATTCTGTTCTTCTCAAGGTGCTCTCACATTTGACGGTGATATTGGAATAAAAAAAAACCTCTGCGGGTGGCTGTGGTCCGCGTGCATGACGAAGCATCAGCGCCCTCTAGTGTTACATTGTTTTGTTTTTCCACCCTCGGATGGATTGTTGCAAAACGTTATTCAATTTGCTCATCTTCCCTTTGACCAAAACACTTGATCTCATGCACTGATTGCATTCGGAGGTTTTCAAGTTTCATCCATCACAATAAATGCACTCGTTCAATGACCGTGTGTTGCTTTAACAGGAGCAGATCGGTCTGGAGCTAATGATCGTTTTATTACAAGACGACACCGAAATAAACCCGGTGAACGTGCTAATTGACAAATGATAAGGTTCGATTTCAGGTGTCATGTCACCTTGATCATAGATAAGGGTATTATTGTCGGTTTCATCGTGCAATTTGTTAAAACGTTAGGATTTCAAGAAAAATGTGAGAGTGAGACTTCTTTCGTCGTTCGTTTCGCCTGTCAATCAAGAAAGCGCATCTGTCATTAATAGTCGATCTCTGACGTATTACTCCGGCGTAAAGCAAGTTCTGGTTGCAGTTGCTTCAGAAAACATCATAGACGCCCAACATTTGGAAAACGTTGGTCTTTTTATCATACTCACATACATACATCACAGATAGACCCTTTTTGCATTTTGTGGCCAAGAAAATCACAAGAAAAGTTCATAAAGTAAGCCTCGTGTTCGGAGTTTCCTTGACTGTCTCGCTACACGCAGTTTGCGTGTCGTGAGAAGACACCACTGCGAGCTGCCCTCGCGACACGCAGAGTGCAGTCATTATGGAGTGAGGGAGAGCACCAAAAAAAAAAAAAATACTCCAATCTTCCTCACCATTTCAGGTGGATGGAGTAGCAGCAGTGTTAGGCCCACTCGTCGCCTCACAAACATTCCCATCCTTAAACTCGTGCTCCCCCTGCTGCTTTCGGAGCTAGAGTCATGACTGCATGCGGAATCACAGGATTTACTGGTCCAGCGGGGAGGAAAAGATTTTTGAGACTTGGGAGGTGAAAGTGTTTGTTTGATCAAGTGTTTGGAATCCATGCCTGTGGTTTGGCGTTTCCAAACTCAACAATGTTCGGACGCTGCGCCATGAATGAGATCAAGGCAAAATGGGCGGGCAGGTCAAGTGAAACCATTACAAACATCAAAGCGCACTCATTCTAACTTTGGGTCACTGTTTCACACTGAAAAAGCTTACCGTAAATTCCGGACTATAAGCTGCTACTTTTTTCCCAAACTTTCAACCCTGCGTCTTATTCAGTGATGCGGCCAATTTGTGTATTTTTTCTAACGGCCGCCAGGGGCGCTCGAGTAGAAAATGTAAGATTAAGACCGGTGGAATATATGCGTCGAGGAAGACTGCAACTTCTTGTCTTGTGCATAAATTAAATTAGCGTGAACATACCCTCATCATGTAAAATGCAAAAAGAAAGGCATATGACGCAGCTTTCAAACTAAAAGCAATCGAGCTGTCCGATAAAGAAGGAAACAGAGCTGCTGCTGGGAAGAAAGTTATATTATTATTATTGTTAAGTTATATTATTAAATATTTGAAAACTCTCTCTGTGTACCGTCTTTCTTTGTAAATATGTTTACATGTTGTAATGTGGGCACATGCGGCTTATATACAGGTGCAACTTGTGTATGTACAAAATTGGTTTTCCTCTAAAAAATGTAGTGGGTGCGGCTTATAATCAGGTGCGCTCTATAGTGCGGAAATTACGGTAAATAAATATAATAATAATAATAATAATAAAATACGATTTTATTTCGTGCAACCACTTGACAAAATACAATGGAGTCAATTCAACACGCCCTTTTTTTAAGTGCAATTGTGGTTCATGAATTAAATTTTTACACCTGAAAATCGTCAGCGGTGCTTTCTGATTGCTCAGATTTTAATCAAGAACAATGTAACATTATAAGAAAATCTTACTAATGCTGAATGAAAACTGTATCTTGAGAGTGTGATCCACATATTGTGTCTGACCTTCACTCTGACATTAGAGTCACTCAGACAGTGTGGTGGTTTTAGCAGCAGCAAGAGAGCGTTGTGACACCCATCTTGTGGGTTATAATTTGCCATTGCATATTTGGAATTAAACACGACAGTAAATCTGGGGGAGTTTGCCCTGCTTATTTCCTAAAGTAGGGGCTGTATTTTTGACTCCTCTAGATGGCACTGTCGAGTTCAAGAAAGGAAATTAAGAAATGGCAAATCAGTGTTACTTTCAGCTCTAAGTTGAAGAGAGAGCGCCATATAGAGGGCTCGATAAACACCACAACTGGTTTGCGAAGCATCTTGAAGTTTCATTTTCCCATCGCGATGCATGACTGTGGTCACCAAACCGGACTCCCTCTGGAACCGAACATCCCGCGTTTGGTACCCTGTATTCCCAGAGCGCCCCCTACAAGATCCCCCGTGGTATAAGGTCGAACACAAAGCATGTGCGATCGGGCGAACTCCCATGCGCCCTTGCCGAGGGAGTAGCGCACGCCCGCTGTTCCACGTAGGCCATGAATAGAAGACAATCAAACGAACACCAGCAAGTACAGTAGTCCGCGTGTGCTTTCATGTGCCACATCGTCTTAGGCTGTTGGTAACCTTGAAGAGACGAGCCCCCGCACACTGGCGGCGCGTGACGCTAAACCCCCCCTCCGTACACGCTCATTCCTCTCCCCGTCCTCCACTTCCACCCATTGCACAATATACACCGCAATGAGGCTGTTTTATGAAAAGACAGTATTCATTATAACTGCCTTGATCCCAGCCAACTCCCTACCTCATATTTCATCCTTAATGTATAATCACTCACAGCTCCAGGCCGGGGAAAACTTCTTAGGTGAGAAAAGAACAATGGGGAAAGCAGATACATCTAAAGCTCCCATATCGCAGTAGATCAAACTGCCTGAATTATGCTATGTTCTCGCGGGGTTAAAAAGTGGGGGGCTTTCAGGAAACTGGAGAGGAACAGCAGATTTGAGTGATTGACTGGGTCATTATACGCACTCTGTCGTTCCTTGTTGAGTGGCCAACACTGCCCTGCTTTGCATATCTGTTCTTATAAAGCTTCGTGTGAATATCTCTCACCACAAGGCTATATGCTAACCGACAAAGCAATGATTGATGGATAAAAAAAAATGGTATCTCCCCTGTCAAAAAAAATGCTTTTCGCCCACTGGACTTCAGAATCAGAATCAGAATCATCTTTATTGGTCAAGTATGTAGAACACACAAGGAATTTGTCTCCGGTATAACACGCTGCATTAGTATCATCATAAACAAGAACATGACAAATAGGTATGGAAGGACATTTCGTAATGTAAGTGAACCGTAGTTTCAAGCAGAGCTAAAGTGATCCGTGGTAGAATACAATACTATAAATCTCAGAACATTATCGTCACACATCGTCATCATGACAACAAGCCGGTTAGCTTTGCTGCTGTGAAGTGGGAATTTCTGCATTGTGAGACTATTCAAGGTTTTCTTATCTTATCTAATAACCAGGTCTTTAAAAATGCAACAAATCATTTAGGAAAATGAGCTGCTGTGAAAAGGGCGTGATCAGGTTGATTTTTTATTTCTGCCAAAGGCTGTTCAATAACGAAGTCAAGTGAGGTCAGATGGCACTGGGGCTCAAGAACCTGGACAAATCTTTTTCTGACACCGGCTTGAATAAACCTTCGTACCCTTTCAAATTCACGTTACTGTGCAATTGGTAAACGGCACGTTTGAAGCCTTAGAAACGCACAGCCGCTCAGAGGCTATTTCAGTCCCGGGGCGAAGCCAGATTTGACATGAGGTCAACAAACAACATGTTCTAAATCTGAGGTTGTTGGAAGAGACCCGACTGCAGATTTTGGCCACCGTTTGAGGTTACGGGCTTGGCTTACCTTCGCTCGATTCTGATTCCCACGAAGAAAACGTCATCTCTGTAGCAGTGGAAACTGGGCAAATGTGCGGGTGCTTAGCCACCACCCCAACCCACATGGTGGGCACGCATGACTTTCCTCGAAGACAAAACATTCAATAAAAAGACGGAGAAGAAAAGGAAATATTTAGAGAATGTATCGATTTTCAGATGAGCAAGATAAGGCGTGTATGGTTACAAGTGAGACGGTCCAATTAAGGGAGAAAGCAGAGCGCAGCACCGTTAGTTATAGCTGGACGGATGATTTGTTCTTTTTCCTCTGTCTTGCATTGCAAAAAGGACAATGATGTTTTTTTAAATGTCCTTTTACAACAACCATGCTCCAAAACGTCAAGTCATGAAGTGCCACTTTGACCAATGATGGAAATAAAATCTCTATTAGTGAAAACGTGACTGATTTCCATGTCGACCATTTTAAAAAGATTTCAATAGCAAACCCAAAGGGGAGAAAATATGCATGCACATATGTCATTGAAGCTCGTTTAATATGCACTACATACATGAAAAATGACCGTGCAAAGACATTTATTTTTTCCCATAGTCCATAATTCACCGCCCCTAGAACATAGAAGGCATAGGAACAACATCCATCCATCCATTTTCCGAACCGCTTGATCCTCACTAGGGTCGCGGGGGGTGCTGGAGCCTATCCCAGCTGTCTTCGGGCAGTAGGCGGGGGACACCCTGAATCGGTTGCCAGCCAATCGCAGGGCACACAGAGACGAACAACCAACCACGCTCACAGTCACACCTAGGGACAATTTAGAGTGTTCAATCAGCCTGCCACAACTGTGAAGTCGACGTGCTAACCACTGGACTACCGGGCCACCCCAGGAACAACATTCGTTTGGCAATTTAATTGCTTAATCTTCAGTTGAGTAGAGACCAGCTGCTGCCATCCGGCATGTGCACTTTTATTGATTGTTGTCCAAATACATTTCTGTATTCCCCTGGAACCAAAGGCAATTACTTCGTGTAAACTGCATACAGCTGGGAGATTTGTAAACAGTTGCACGGAACAGGGCAGTCGTGTTCTCTCTCTCTCTCTCTCTCTCTCTCTTTTTCTCTGAACCACAAAAAAACGAGAGGAACGACGTGACGGATCGGATATTGTTGTACTGTGCCATCTGGCGGCGGAAATGAGAACATCACTTTCTGTCAGGAGTTCACAGAGAGTCAAAGAACTGACGTCATAGGTCTGACTCGGTCAAAACATAGCTTTCATCTTTTGAATAGTTTGCACAGCAACCAAGCAACACAATTACATGTTTACCTGAAACATCCATCCATCCATCCATTTTCCGAACCGCTTGATCCTCACTAGGGTCGCGGGGGGTGCTGGAGCCTATCCCAGCCATCTTCGGGCAGTAGGCGGGGGACACCCTGAATCGGTTGCCAGCCAATCGCAGGGCACACAGAGACGAACAACCATACACGCTCACATTCACACCTAGGGACAATTTAGAGTGTTCAATCAGCCTACCATGCATGTTTTTGGAACGTGGGAGGAAACCGGAGTGCCCGGAGAAAACCCACGCAGGCCCGGGGAGAACATGCAAACTCCACACAGGGAGGCCGGAGCTGGAATCGAACCCGGCACCTCTGCACTGTGAAGTCGACGTGCTAACCACTGGACTACCGGGCCGCCCCTACCTGAATTTTTTTTTAAATTATCTGAGGCATGTATTATTTGCGTTTCATTTTTGTATGCAAATTAGAACCAAATGAATGAACCGTAACTAAGAATGAAGGTATGTTGATATCAAGTGTGATACCACCTTATGACCACTAGAGAGCAGCACCTCCAAACAAGAAGGGAGACAGGATTCTTCTCTCTGGCCTCTGCACTATTCCGTCTGCTCAATCGTAACGCGCAAAAAGCACTTTGCAACTTTGCAGATGTGCTCAGTTTGTCCTTGGAGGTTGTTCCAAGCTCACTTTGCACCCCTCTCTTGTCTCTTGTCTCTCGCTTTTCTCCACTCGCTCCCACATTTCACACCGACGAGCACGCCGGTGCAGGTTCACAGAGCGCAGTCTGGAACATATGACATGTTTGCTTCTGAGCTGTTCACGTCCATACATGCACAGCGCCGGTAGTGGCTGCACCCAAGACCACATCTTACTCGGTAGCACATTTTTTTTTAAACTTTTTTTTAATTTTTATTTTTTAAAGGAGATGAGTACCTCATCTGATCTGCACAGACTCAACAGAATCCAGGTAAAAGATGAATATTAATTTACTAACTGATAGTGTTATGTAACTCTTCTGTGAACATGGAGCTCAACGTATAATGTGAGTGGTTGCTCTTGACTCACGGTTCACTGACTGATTGTAATCGACAGCTTTTAATGGAGGCTTTCTGTTGATTCAGGGAAAACAACGATGATTAAAACACTGTTTGGATATTAGCTCCAAAGATAAATGAAATGATGAGATAAAACAAATCCCAATTCCGGTGAAGTTAGAATATCATTAAAAATAGAATGCTGCGATTTGCAAAGACAAATTATTTCATGTTCAAAGCGATTCAGTTGATTGCTTTTGCAAATATTCATGAATGTTTCATTGGATGTCTGCAACGCCTTGCGAAAGAATCTGCGACGCGGGTATGTTTAACGTGGTGTTTCTCAAATGTCTCCGTTGTGGCATTTTGTGTTTTCGATGGAAAGCAGGTTGGGACTGCAGGCAGGCCAGTCTCGTGCCCGCACTCTTTGATGGCCAAGCCACGCTGCTGCAACACATGTCGTCTTGCAGAAATTAGCAGGGCCTATGTTTCTCCACACCCTGGACGCACAGCTCAGACATGAAATGGTCCATTCACAGATGTGCAAGTTTCCCAAGTCGTGGGCACTAATACCCCCAGATCATCACAGACGTTGGCTTTATGAATTTTGCACTGATAAAACTCACAATGGTCCTTTTCCATGAGGTTTATTATTATTATTATTATTATTATTATTATTATTATTATTATTATTATTATTATTATTATTATTATTATTATTATTATTATTATTATTATGAAATCCCGACTCGTCAGACCAGAGCAGACTTTTCCACTCTGCGTCAATCATTCTCTGATGAGCTTGGGCCCAAACGAGCCGGTGGCATTTCCGAGTGTTGTGTTTTGTCTTTTGCTTTGCAGAGTGGAATCCCAACTGGCACGAGCCACAAAATCCGCCAACTGGCAGTGTTTTGAACAGCGGTGTCACTTTTTGACACCCACTCTTCTTGTATGAGTGTGTGAATTGCTAAATGTGCTCATCTTATGTTGCCCTTCTCACAGATTCCATGAGTGAGATTCAACATTGAAACAGCGGCTCGCATAATCTGGCGAGAGTAGATTAAAAGCATCAAAAGTGTTCCAGGGCAGCTTTGTCTTTGTCAAACCTCCGGTGAGTGAATAAATGGGATGTCCTTCACGCTAGAACATTTTATTTTATTGTTGGGGTTAACGCCGCCTCTCAAGCGGGTCGCGGCCAAGCAGCGGCCCATCCCAGCTGGCGAGAGGCGGTCGAGATCCCGAACTGGTCGCCACCCATTCGTAGGGCACGCATTGGCACCTCCAGACAATTTCGAATCTTCGGTTCATCTCCACTTGATTTAGAAACGCTCTGAGAAAAGCCAGAAAAGCGTGCGGGCCACGCACACTCGCTTTCCACGAGATCCTCAATAAATGTGTAGTTTGCCACACGCCGAGAAATGAGGACATGGATAGGGAAAATGAAGCGTCCTGCAGCAAGTTAACGTCAATGATGTTGCGACGGGCAAAATGACGGACATCTGTGTCTCTTCACAAAGCCTCCGAGCATCTTTCAAGGACAACAATCCAACGCGCTCTTTCCAATACAAGAGTGGTGTGTTTGGGGTGCTTGCTGTTGCTATTTTTAGCTCCCCGGAGCCGGCCTTTGCTGCATGGCCGCACCGTTTCCTCCTGACTGCACAGATTCGTCAGGATATTGTTAAAAATAGAGCAGTGGAAGCACGTGTCGGCACCCGACTGCAGAGCTTGACGGAGCAATTGATCAGAAGGGAGGGAAGAGGAAACCTGCTCGGAAAGCACAACTCAATAAGGCACAGAAAATGAGAAAGTTCACCTTGAACGTATTTGATGCGGAATTAATAAGTGTAGCGGGAACTCGGGGCGGGGGCGGGCCTGGGGGGTGTTCATCCAAATGTGTGCCATGCGCAGTGGTGGCTTAACTACCGTGAAATCCCATACAGGGTGTGCATAGTGTTCCCCCCGAAGATGATCCCAAATCCGGGTGGAGTTGGGAATGACCTACCAATCATATCCCAAGATTTGGGATACCATTGCCGCTTGAACACGTTTTGGTACGCTTAGACCTTTTTCAAACAAAGATTTGGTGTTCTCTTCATTCCACAGGAGTAGTGCCATGAAGACCAGACTGGGATGTTTCTCTCACAAATCTGACTTGACGGACTTCCTGGCCCCAGCCCATAAAACCACTGCCAGGTGTTTGAAGGGAGTGCATTCGCACATCCGTTTTCTTCCGCTTGTCCTGCGTGAGGTGACGGAGCAGCAGCTTGAGCGAGAAAGCCCAGACTTCCTTCTCTGCAGCCACTTGAAGAATTTGCACCGTTGGCGCAGCTGAGGCTGTCGAGGGGGTCCGATTTGGTGACCGCAATATTTTTACAGATGATGTGTTGGCGTTGGGCGGCCCGGTAGTCCAGTGGTTGGCACGTCGGCTTCACAGTGCAGAGGCACCGGGTTCGATTCCAGCTCCGGCCTCCCTGTGTGGAGTTTTTGCATGTTCTCCCCGGGCCTATGTGGGTTTTCTCCGGGTGCTCCAGTTACCTCCGACATTCCAAAAACATGCATGGCAGGCTGATTGGACACTCCAATTGTCCCTACGTGTGAGTGTGGGCGTGGTTGGTTGTTCGTCTCTGTGTGCCCTGCGATTGGCTGGCAACCGATTCAGGGTGTCCCCCGCCTACTGCCCGAAGACAGCTGCGATAGGCTCCAGCACCTCCCGCGACCCTAGTGAGGATAAAGCGGTTCGGAAAAGGGATGGCTGGATGATGGATGGATGGATGGTGTTGGCGTTGGCTTCATCCAGTCGCCATCTTCAACTCTCACTGGCCTTATTCCACGATGCCTAAGCCTGACCCTGAACATGACGAGTAACTGCTTTTCCGATTCAATTTTTACACTCACTTTGCTACTACCGGTCCCCATAACGCATGTAAGTGTGAAATGCACTTTACCTCGGAGCCTCTGGCAGGCCAACCAATCTGCATATGTCGCAGGATAAATCATACATAAAATCATGCCGCCCTTCGCTATTACATAATCCATTAAAATGCATGACGGCCATTCTCCCCGAGGCATTTTTCTCCCCCTCAGATTGTCAACAGATGAGGTGCTTCAATGGTCTGAATCATTTGATCACGTTCTGTCCCACAAATGTAAGTCAACATGTTTCTGTTTTGGAGCTTTGAGGAGAAAAACGAGTAATGATACCACTACATGATGCATGTTAAACGGGGCTTTCATTGATGTAGCGCTTTTATTGCGGACATGTTGCCATTTAGCATCTCCTATTTAGTAGGATGTCAATATAACAGACCTTGTGAGTCCAGATTAAAAAAACAATCAAAAAGATAGATAGACGTGTGTATACGTGTACAAGTGAAAACACACACACACACACACACACACACACATGCACGCGCAGTGCTACCGTGCGTCCTTGTGCAAAACAGCATGTTGTGAGGGCTGCATAAGTCATGTTGCATATTTACAGATGAGCCATCCTGCCCACTCTTGCTTCTGTCAACAACAGGGACGAGACGGATGGAATTGAGATGTCAAACTGACACAGGCTTTGGAGAAAAACATGCCCTTCCTCTGCGCCGGCGCATAAATTGATCATTTATCTTTGCTAATGATTTGTTTGTGTTCTCGCGAAAACAGCTTCGAACATTTCTGGGAACAAGAGTCGCCTCATAGAATCTCCTGAAGAAAATCGCGGAGGGGGTTGTTGCTACTTTGCGATATGAATCATGTTTATCCCCCCCCCTTTTTGTCTTGGCACGTGCAGATGGTCTGGCTGCCTTCCGAGCGTTTCTCAAAACCGAGTTTAGTGATGAGAACATCGAGTTTTGGATGGCCTGCGAGGACGACAAAAAACTCAAGAGTTCAACCAAACCTGTCGAAAGCAAACGAGATTTCCAAGGAATTCATCGATGTTCAGGCAGCGCGAGAGGTCAGTGTGGCTGACCCTTTGGTGATCGGCAATGTAGCCTTGTAGAGCTTCGCTTCAATCGTGCATGCGATTGTCGACCAATGGATTTTCGGGAAAGTTTGGATTGAACAACTGAAGTATCAAATCAATGGCGTGGCGTTGGCGTTTTCTTCTGCCAGGTGAACATTGACTACCGGACCAGGGAGAAGACCAAACGGAGCCTGGAGGAGCTCCCCCCGCCCCCCTCGCAGCCTCAACGAAGCTCAAGCTCTCATCTCATGGAAAAAGATTCCTATCCTCGATTCCTCAAGTCCAAACTGTAGCAGGATCTTGTCAAGAGGACGCACGCCAGTGGCCAGTGGAGATCTCTCTGATGCGTTCAGAAGGCGCCCGTCCATGGAACATCGCCTTACAACTCTCCAAGAAGACAGCGTTGAACTCTCCAACGATACTGCGACATCAGAAGAGACGAGACGAGAGGACATGCTTGCCCAAAAGCCCCGTTCGTTTCCACCAGATCGCCGCGCGCAACATAACGTCAACGGTACAATAAGGGGCTACGTGCTCAAAAAGCTTGACCTTTTGACCTGAAAAAAAAATGCAGTAAAAAATAAAAAATTAAATTAAAAACGATGACTGAAATGGTGAAAATATAGCGAGTGGTCTTTGCACGTTTTGAGCAATTGTCTTAAAAATATATGTTAAGAATTCACTTCACAGGGTCTTAGATGTGTCCAAATCACTCGGGGGCTGTTTTTGCTCGGTGACATCATGAGCTCTGGACTAACCTATCAGAACAAACAAAATGCATGAATATTTTTCGAGGTGAAATTGATGTTCTTGTCTTTGGTCAAAAGGAAGAAACCACACGAAGGTCCTTATTAAAATTGACACTGCTTCAAGGTGGAATTTACTGTCAATTACAAATCCCCTCCTGGAAAGCAGACAGTGAGCTCAATAAAATTTGATATATTTGCACAATTCTTGCTCTATGTCATGTTTGGGAAGTGAGGGGCGGGGGCGGGGGCGGGGCGGGTGTCTCGGTCATGTTAGGGTGTTTTGTAGTTTTGCAACATTGCAAAACTGCAAATACAATATTTCAAAAACAAAATAACAAAACAACAAAATCAATATAACGTTTGGGCCGCGAGCTGTCGAGCCCCGGGGGGGCCTTCGCGGACCCTGCCGCACAGACTGTGGATGACTGCGTTGATGTCACATGGAGCAACGCACGCCCCTGCGGCCACGCAAAGTATGCATCGCCCTTCTTCTGCCTGACCCTGGCATGCATGCGCTCACACGGCGTGACTCAAGAAAAGCCTTTTGCCCCACATCACAATCGTCGAAATATGTTGACGGTGTTCATCGTGTCAGCTTTGTTGGCCTCCGTCTAAATAGACCCCATGGAGTCGCTGTAAGTTTGAGAACTGCGGAAACACACTTGAGTGGTTATTATCTAACAGCCTTTGCGACCATCTGGCCGGGCCCGCTGCGGGCTGTTCGTCGGCTCCCCGGAGTCCCATCAGACAACGGAAAAAAAAAGAAATAATAATAATAAAAATCGAAGTTGCAGCAACGCATACTGCCAAACAATCCCACAGAGACCGCACGCAGAACCATCTCGCGATGCCCTCGGACAAATTCCAGCACTCAACAACACAGCAACAACAACAACATTCAGGACGTGTGACTTCGTAGAGGTGATGAGCGGGGGGCGGGCATTTCACTACCTTTACTACAACTTAATGGAAGACTTACATTGAACATTGAATGAATAAATCACGGCGAACCACCTGGCTCTTTTCGGGTACGCTCAATATCAACCGTAACTTGTTCGATTCATCAAAGCCACGTTCAAACTGCAGGCAGATGCGACCCAAATCTGATTTTTAATTTTATTTTTTTGCCCTGATGTGCATCCGATTTTTGGGGACGATCAATTGCCATCTTTTCCAATCTGACTCATGTGACGTTCATCTGCGGTCGTAGATGGAGTCCAAACATTTCTCTGAACCGACCAAGCCGCCGTTGCTGAAAAACAGCGAGCGCTCTTCTTTCTCAAGATTCTCTAGAAGATTCTATGGAAGTAGTTGATTGTAATTCTGCTGATTGGAAAAGAACAATGCTGCACAAACGCTTGTGCGCGGGTCACTCTGGGAACATATTTGGTTCACACACCACACACACCGAGGTCCCCACGAGCACGTCAGGTGAACGATGACACCCAAAAGTTGGACGACCGAGTTGAACGACTTGCCGCATGACGGGGCAGCCTGGCCTTCGGCTTGAAACAATAACAGCATGATGTCGGGAAACATCATAGCGACTTCCTCTAGCATTGACCTTGGACCAGAAGGTTGTTTTCTTTCGACCCGCTCTTCCAGAGTAAATACAAACAGAGTCTGAGCACCTTCCCATCAAATGATTGGTGTTTGGGTTTTTTTTGTGAATGACTTCCCCAGGAATGACGTGACGTCGATGCTACGACGCGACACCGCTGTCCAAGTGAGGCCCATTTTTTCCTCCATTCGGTTTCACTGATGACAACCGCAGCAGTAGCCTGGCAGCGGACAAGAGTTGACACAGAAAGGAAACGCTTCCTCGTAAATCATGGGGGGGGCAGATGCTTGGTGTGTTTGCTATGCGCAGGTTCTGCGCTGCGGATGTGATTTGTGGTCGGCATCGCAAAGCAAATATCACTTGCAGCGAGTTCAAAGTATTTTCCTCTTTTAGCTTTAGCGGAATGGATCCTGAAAATAACCGGGATGGTTTTGTCCCAAGCTGCCCAAAGACCAAAAGCGGACGGCACCCCGGACTGGTCACCGAGCCGTTACTGGGCCCATCCAGACAAGCGTGGAAGAGTGGAAATTTCACCCACAGTACTCGTGAAGCACTTGGCCATCGGCAACTCTGTGAAGTCGCTACCATTCGTCAGACACGGCAAGTTTGCCAAACGTCAACAAGGGCTATGACGGCTCCTTCCAGAAGGACGCCAAAGTATCACTGTTGAGTACCATTCAGTTGTCTTGCACTTTAAAGATTCAAGATGCTTCTTTGTCAGATACATGCTAAACAGCAGCGGTGGGCAATGAAAACGCTACCTTGCTCGTCTGTTTCAAAGTACCCCGTTGACCACGTTTCCACCCCTGTAACGTTCACATTTCAAAATCCCCATTTCCCATCATTCATTTTCCATTTGCCGCTTACAACGAACACCTTTATAATGTAAACCTCATTAACTCATTCAGTACCAGCCAATTCTGGTCCAAGTCTGAAAAGACGTTTAAAAACGTCTTTGGGAGTGAATGAATTAAAATGACCGGATTTTGCCCATAAATGAGTGAAATGTATGGAGGCAAACAGTGTGGGGAGCAAAGCGACCAACAGGTGGCGGTAGTGTGGTGCGCTTGAAGCCAACGGCTTGTTCAAGGCCAAAGAAGAAAATCTTGGATTTTTATTTATTTATTTTTTTAAATTTTTTGCACCTAATTCTTCACTCAAAGACAAGTAAGCGATGCAGTTGATTGACAGAGCTCATAGGCACGATAAATGCGCTCAGACACTTGAGCCTTGGAATTCGTCCATCTCTGTAAGTGTTTCTAAGTTCACACAGTTATTGGAGGTTAAATGTGTGTTTTATTTTGAAGATGGATGGATGGAAATTGATCAACACGGAGATTTTCCATGACCGAAATTTAGAGCTGCTCGTAAAAGTTTTTGTTTGGATATGTGTGTGGGGAAGGGGGGGGACCTTGGAATGGGTACAAGACAAGCAATGCCAAAATAGTCATTGTTGCATCAGCATGTGGTTTGGAGACTGGGTCTTCGACTTGGCTTGATATGTGCCGTTTTGTACTTTGATTTGATTCCGGTTGTCTCTTCCCATCGTCGGGGTCGTTCTTTTTCATGACCATTGCTGGTCTGAACATTTGATGCTGTGTTGCAGTTGATCGAAGCATTGCTGTTTTTTTTTTTTCTCATCGTCTACTCCAAAATGGACAAGCATTCCAGTCAATCTGACTGGAAGTCGCTCAACAAACTTTCCAATCGTGTTGTTCATGTGAGGTTCATGTTTTCTTTTTGTTTGGGGTGCGACCTGTCTTGAATTTTCTGCGAGCACGAGAGAACTCCATGAAAGCAACAAAAAACAAAAACGTACGCCTTGTGTACGGCCTTTTTGTTCACGTTTCGGCTGGCTGTTTAGCTTCCCATAGCCGCGTGTCATAAGGACAGCACATACAGTACCGAGCGTTAAGTGGGCCATCATTTTTGCACGGAACGCAGTGAAATTGTGATTGTTCGGCCGTCTTTGGAAACAGTCGAAGCCTGTTTCGACATACCCCGTTGACAACGTTTTAACCGCTAATACGCTCTCTTTTCAAAGTCCCGATGTCACCTCATTCGTTTTCATATTTTGCTTAGAACGAAAACCTTTATAAGGTCAACTTCATTCCAACGACCAGAATGTTTTTTTCTCACAAAATAATTTATGAACAAAAAGTACAGCGCAGGATCCCCCCCCCCGTGTTGCTTAGCAACACGACTGCACTTCCGGCTGAAACTCACAGAAGCACGGCGGGCGGGCGCTGAAAACACGTCTGGCAATCGGAAACAAATCAGGCTGTCTGCCAAGGCTGAAACTCTCACTCCCTTTTGAAAGGGAGTCCCCCAGACCAAGCTCAGCCGACAATACCAAAATTGGTGACGGTTGGCTTCGGCGGCAGCAGTTGCCTCTGTGGCCGCTAACGTTTGCTGACTGAATGTCATTTACGTATTTGTCATGGACATGTTGATACTGTCTTCATGTTTTTACACATGTAAATGTTCCGACTGCATTATACATCGGCGTTGGCGGCCATTTTGCGGAAATAGTTACAAGGAACAACCGTGATCAGGGACGGGTTCGTGATGTCCTGTGAGGTACGTTGTAGCGAGGTTTGACTGCACCGTGGTTCTTGTCATGGTTCTGTTTGTGGCCAACAGGTGGCACTGTCGGGCTCCGCCTGCAGCTGCACACCTGTTGGTCATTGGGTCATTAGTTTGTTTTTTTCAAAGGACTACCGGCACGACACCTCGGTGTCGGGTTCATTGTTGCTGTTTGTCCGTTGCTGTGTGCACGTGTCATGTTTTGTTTTCTGTTTTAGGTTTTTTCTACTTTGATTCCTTGTGATTTTGCTGGACTTTAGAGTTTTTGAGTTAATTTCTCCAATGTATTCCTGTTTACATTTTGTTAAATACATCATGGTCACTCCACCCTGCTCCTCCCTGCTGTTTGGGGTCCTCTGCACTACCATCACGCAAAACGTCACAGTTCTGTCTTCCCGTCAGTTAGCCGTTCGCTAGAAGTAGAGCAGAATGCAAGTCCACTGACCATGGATGAGTTTCCCGACCTACTTTTTCAGCGCCACTAAAAGCCTCCCAGTGGAATGAGAAGAAGGTTCATACCAGGCATTGTCCATCGACTTCATAAATGCGTCCTTATTATCTCTTCTCATTGCCGCAAATGTGTTTGAGTCTCGCAACAAAGGCAGCGAGGCAAAAGAAGATTTCAAGGAAGCGCTCGTCTCAGCGCATCCTTCTTTGCTTTGGAAGGGATTAGAAAACAAGCATGCTGAGCTTCCGATGAGATCCGCCACCCACTCCATTCTAACGGAGCCCGAAAGAACAGCTTTTCACTGGCACGGATGTCAGCGGGCGATAAGGGGGAGGCGATTTCAGGTTGCATGGGGTGAAGAGATTCTGTCAAAAGCCCAGGTGGGGTAAAGTAAGGTTTCGGTACGCAGATGGAGTTCGGCCGAGGGGGCGGCGACGAGGGTTCTTCGCCCAGCTCGGGTCGTGTCCCCGTGCTGCCTTTCGGCTGCTGTTTTCATGTTGCGTCTTTGGTCTGTTGAGTGTTGACCGTTGACGTTCGTCAAGGTTCGTCAAAGAACGCTGAAGGTGGGCAGAGTGAGAAGGGAGGGTGTCCGAAAAATAGTTGCCACGACTGCAAACACAAAATTGGCTTCCCTACTGTAGAACTTTCCTCTCTCGTCAAATATACAAAGAAACCATTTATGATTCAGAGAATAACGCCGTTTCTCTTCAAAACACTCGAGTGTTTTGCATTCTGAATGTGGAGATTTGGCGGTTGTCAATACGTGCACAGCTGCATCTATTCCGTACGATTGACGGCCGTCGGCCACCCCCCAAAATTCCCAAAACTCCTCAACGATTCGTCTTAACACCTTGAACAGAAAGCCGATGAATACAAACAATCTCCAATTGCCTTCTTAACCGACTTTAGCACGTTTGAAAAAGTTGTGGCCCCTTCATCCTTCCATTTTTTGCCGTACGCGGCCCTCCCACGAAAAAGCTTGAAGACCCCCCCGAGTTTGAGTCACCAATCCGTGCGGTGATGAGAACCGCTGCCATGCTTGTCGTTTACATCAGCCGACTTCAAGGACAGCGAACCTGCGGCGCACAAAGAAGCCGCGGCAACATTATCAATGAAAATGCACTTCTTCTTGCTTTTTTTATTTATTTCTTTTCCAAAGCCCCGCTTCTCTTCCGGTTGCGCTTTCTCCCTTTGTCGTCAGTACAAAAGGTGTGCTGACATCATCGAATGAGTGCACCAATGAGTAGGTGGCTGGGTTCCCCAAGGCAACTCTTCTTGGAATTGCCTGGCAACCGATGGAGCTGTTAAATCTTCGCCATATGACCAAGATTCTGGAGCAATTGGGTTGGGGGGGGGCATCCACTGCAATCTATTTCACCATATGCGGTCTTGGTACAACACATGCTGGCTAAATGCTTTGGTATCTGTAGCGTGCACTTGCTTTCGACGGGCTGTTTCAGTGATTCCCAACCTTGATTGAGACAAGGCACTTATTTTAAATGTGCACAATTCCACGGCATACAATCAAACTGAATTGTCACAAAAAGAAGATAACGTCTGGCCATGTCATACTTTTTGCCATCGAATAATCGAGTGCGGGATTCAATTCTGGTTCCTGCGGGGAGTTTGCATGTTCTCCCCGTGCCTGGGTGGGTTTTCTCCGGGTACTCCGCTTTTCTCCCCAAAACATGCACGGCAGGTTAATGGAACCCTCGAAATGGTCCCTCAGTGTGAGTGTGGGCACAGTTGGTTGTTGGTCTGCGTGTGCCCTGCGATGGGCCGGCGACCAGTTGTGGGTGTACCCCGCCTACTGCTCAAAGACGGCTGGGAGAGGCTCGGGAGAAAATGGAGGGATGGCTGGATGACACGAATGCTGTACAGTATTTTTGTTCTTGGAAAATGAAATGGTTCATTTGCTTTGAATTTGCCCCGTTGCTCGTGTCATGCATGTAAAAAATCGTCTTGAGGCGACCGCACAACAAGCACACAAGCAAACCTCTGTTGGGCACACGCCTCTGATAAGGCAAAACGAATCGGATGCCTTGATCGGTACAAGCCTCGCGGATTTTTGAAAGTCACGCTGGCTTTTGAACCAGCACATTAGGAAACGAGAGCTAAATGCTAAAGTCATCGAAATGCGCATTTAATGTCTGCACGTTGTGTAAACGACCCCCCCCCCGCCCCACCCTCCTGCCTCACCCCCCTAGGAGACCAAATCGCTGGCCGCATTTTCTTCAGTGTTTTCAAGCTGCTTGTTTTGTGTACCGGGAGGGAGGCGGAAGAACAAAAATGTTTATTAGCACCAGCTTTGATTTTTCTTGAATCATTTGATAGAAATTTCCAAGCGTGTCGCCCCCCCCCCCCTCCTTTTTGGGTGACTTCATCATGAGTCTCGCCCATTCGCCTGCTCCGATTAGCTGTGAGCTCTGATGACACACCGGAGCCCGGCGGAGGGCAAATACTATAAAGAGCTCCTCACTCGGCTGTCGTCGGCCACACAGAGAATCTGACTTGCTACTGAGGATATTATTTCAACCCCCGCACCCGACAGCGGACTGAGAGACTCCAACCGCCCACCGTCTAGCCTGCCAGCATGTGTAAAGGACGAGCATCGATGCCGACGTGCTGCTTGGAAAGGTACACAGAGCTTCATGAAAATGGATGGATGACAAGCAAGCCACTGGAAAGGGGGTTGTTTTTAAAGTTTCCCTACGTCTATGAATATTATTCGACTCTCACTGTGCAAGCGAAATAGGTTTGAGGTTAGGATTAATTCGCGTGGATGACAAATGATGGCTGTGAGCTGCAAGACGCACTCAAGGTCGCATCCCAACTCCGTCCGACCTTGGATGCTTTTCTCTCCGCAGGGCCAAAGAGCTGAAAGCAAGGCTGGGAAACATTTTGCACAAGTCAGAATGGGGTCCGTTCAGCTGGAAAATGGGGAGAAACAAGTAAGAGAGCGCAAGATGACGGCCCGTCTCGGCAAGTCTGCGTCGCTTGTTGTGTAATTTTGTGAAATCTTAACAATGTGCCGTTTGTTTTAGGCCAACACTGGAGGAATGCCTGAGGTGGAAAGGATCATTTGAACAGCTCCTGTCGAGCAAATGTACGTACATTGTATATCCTTAACCCGTGTGCTCAGCAGTTTCGACGTTTTAAAAGAAAAAAAGCCAATGAAAGCAATGCATTTTGCAGATAGAACGCATCCACCATTTTGTGCCCGTCGTCATTTAATTTCCTCTCCTTTTTTCCTCCAGGCGGATTGTGCGCTTTCACTGCCTTCTTATTATCCGAATTCAGCGAGGAGAACATTGCCTTCTACTTTGCGTGCGAAGATTACAGGAGTACCAAATGCCGCGCCAAACTCCCCGCGAAAGCCCAGAAAATCTACAATGAATTCATCAGCAGCGACGCCCCGCGCGAGGTAACTCAACGACTCCACTCGAGTGTATTTCTACACTGCCACTGGATACAAAGTGCTGTCCGTGGAGCAAAAAGAATCATTACAACGACAAAGAAAAACATAAATGAATAACAAAGACAGTAGAAAGCACAAAAACAAGTCAAAAAGCCACAGAATAAAAATGACAAGTTTGAAAGATGTCCGCAGACCTGCGGCATCCAAGGGCCTCCGAGAGGTCAGGTGGCGCGAGGTCCTTTCAAGATTTGAAAACAAATAACAGGATCTTCAAAAGAACTCTAAAATGCAGCCAGTGAAGGGATGCCAGAGTAGGAGTGATGTGCTCCCTCTTACGAGTACCAGTCAAGAGGCGAGCGGCGGCATTGTGGACCAACTGGAGATGCTTGATGGAGGATCGGCTGACTCCAAAGTCAAGTGCGTTCCAGTTCTCGAGTCGAAATGTGACAAGGGCATGAAAGACGGTTTCAAAGTGCTCTTGAGGAAGGAGAGGCTGGACTGGATTTGACAATGGCACCAGTAGGTTGGTCCAATTTCAAATCACTGTCCAGTTTAGGACCCAAGTTTGAGACTGTTGGTTTAAGATCAGGAACCAGGAGGGTCCCGAGTCCGTAGGATGGGCTGTAGAAGGGCCACTTGGACCAAACGCCAACACATCAGTCTTTTCTTCATTGAAATTCAAGAAATTCTGTGCCATCCAGCTCTTAATTTCCTTCAGACAGGATCAAAGCAGCCTCACAAGTCTTTGTGCAAATATTCTATTTTGGGCAATGCATGCCGGCTTGCAGGATTAAACGTTCTGAAATCTTTGCCGAGCTATCAATCACAGACGCAATTTGACCTTTTGTCTCTCGCTCCCATTTTTTGCAGATTAACATTGACCATGAAACCCGCGACATCACCAAAGCCAACATGCACTCGCCGTCACCGTGCTGCTTCGACCAGGCGCAGCACAAGATCTACATGCTCATGGCCAAAGACTGCTACCCGCGCTTCCTGCGCTCACCGGCCTTCAGGGATCTCGTCAGTGAAGCCAAGTCGAGCGGCAAGCCGCCAAAAGAGCCCCGGCTGGGGAAGAAGGCGTGAAAGGAAGCCGTGCTGAGGGTCAAAGGCGTGTCCTCTCATCAAAGACCTCGCGCTCTCAAAGCTGGAAAAGAGAGAAAACGTGGGATTCCTGTCCCCCAACTGGAGTGTCAATGAAAAGCGGTCAGGTGGTCAAGAAAGGTGGTTTGGAAAATCACAAAAACCAAAAAGGGGCCACCGCAGAAGCTTGTGACAAATGGAACAGCACTTTTTCAAGTTTGCCTATACTGAAAAAAATCCCAATAAAACCGAGGCAAACGTGTTTGTAACGTCTACGTCAATGTCCTGCACTGTTCGTGACGAAATCGATTTTTGTATTTATGTTGCTGTATTTTGTGCGTTTTTACAAAACGGCTATAATCATGTGCAATATGTTGAGATATGAAGGTTTTTATTGGTTTGGTTTGGTTTTATTGAACATAACATAAAACATATACAGTAATAATAAGGTAAGAGAAATCAGTCATCATTCAGCACAGTCATCATTAAAACAGTTATGTTCAAGGGAATAGGAAGAAGTAAGGAACTTATCTAGTCCTACCCCGTGTTATGTGTTTATATCTAATAAATAGTTTTTATATCAATCAGAAGAGAAAGTGAATAAGAAGATAGAAGTCTCTATTAAGGCTCATGCTTTACCCTTAACCATGATATTTTTACTACTTTTGGTGTGAATCGGATTTATATATACACACCCTGGCACTCTTGTGTCATAGTTCTAATTTATCATTATATTTAACGTTTAGAACTTATCATTTTAACTCTGATTGATGTAGGTTGTATTTTTACACGGCAGCAAATAAAGTTGACATGCTCAATTCATTCGGTTGTCATCGTCCATGCTCCACCCGCACAATTCCGACCGAGGAGAGCAAGGGGCACGACGTATGGGTGCCCTGTGACTACACTGCTTCTTGCCCCAAAGTCAGCTGGGATAGGCTCCACCCACAATCCCAATGAGGATATGCCCTAGAGAAAATGGATAGTTGAGACAGTATATTAGAATATTTTTTTTTACTCGTGTCTTAATAAGCACTATCAGTTAAACAAAATGCTAATACATTCATTAGGTGTTTAAATGTGCCTAATATTGTGGCTGTTCTCACACAAACTGGAGTGCACTTGACATTGGAGTCGACCAATCCTCCATCAAGCGTCTCCAGTTGGTCCAGAATGCCGCCACTCGCCTCTTGGCTGGTGCTCGTAAGAGGGAGCGCATCACCCCTACTCTGGCATCCCTTCACTGGCTCCCGAAACATTTTGGAGTTCTTTTGAAAGTCCTGTTATTTGTCTTGTGACGTTTTTTGTGCTTTCTACTCTCTTTGTTAGTAATTTACTGTCATACGAATTGTTTTGGCTCCACGTACAGCACTTTGGATTCAGCGGTGGTCGTTTTCGAGCGCTCTCCAAATGCAGTCGAGTTGAGCTGAGAAACAACTGTTGTATCGTTTTTGATTCCTCTGCTCCTCCAGCTGACAAGGTTCAAACTTCCATCAACAGAGACACGGGTCTATAAATAAGATCCGACACGGTACGTGCAGTAAGTCTCACCTGAGATGGTGTCCCATCTAAGTGCATAATGTGATGCTATTAATACGTGGGCGCATGTTCTCATTCCGTGGTAGCCAGCAGCATGCGTTGTGTTTAGTTGTTGCACCTTGGAAACCGTGTGAATCGGAAATACTTCAGCAAACAGGAGGGACGGCGAGAAAAGTGACAGCATGAACGTAAGAGAGCGAGCTGTAAAACTTTATTATGAGCGGAGCAACTGTTTGCACTTGTCATCAACTTCAGGTCCTAAATTGCACACAAAAAAAAAAAAAAAGGTCCAACTAACAAACTTCAAAGGGGTACGGGAGAAACTATTGGGCAAATGTTGGTTATCCAATTTGTTGTTGCGTTTGACGTTGTTGCGCCACGTGATTTATTTGATCCAAATCTGCATGCCATGGGAGGCGGTGTTGGGCAGGAACAGCTGGCTCACTGGCCCGTTGCATAATGAAACACTTCGAAGGCTGCAACACTCGTGCGTACGATTTCCACGCCGGCATTTTGTCTTCATGGCAGTATGGCAAGGAGGGGATTTTCCAATCATTTCAGGCCCCATTCATTCCCGGAGATGACTTTGGATTGCCTTCTGTGGCCCTTCACCCACGTCTGTGATTAGTCTTGCCTTGGGCAGCTGGCATTACACGCCTTGCTCAAGAGCACCTCAGCCTCGATAAAGGCGTACAGAAGGAGGGAAAGGCAGCTATCGGTGAACCCGCTCGGAGCAAATGATCGAGAATGTCCTTGAGGTTTTCGTGTTTTGTCGTACATCTGTACAGAAATGGTCATTTGAGAATTGTAGCTTTTTCTAGTGATCTTTTTTGTTTGTTTGTTTGGTTGTTTTTTTAAATCTTGCGCTTGACAAACACTCCATTTAATCGAGAGACCTCAGATTCGCTTCGGATGACTTGTCTTTCCGGAAATAGTTCATGATGCGCCTGTTTTCTGTATAAACGTCAGGGGGCAGTAAAAAGCAGCAAATGGTCATGACAACCACACACACACATATCCACATTTTAAAACAAATAGTGTGAAGACAAGAGCTGAAAAGCTGAACAAGGACTGAAAACAATTAAGTATCGATTTGTTGAGACACAACATCAAACTCTTTCTCACCGTCTCGGTTCTCTGGATTATTGTGCCCACGGCGACATTCATTGGAGAGCAGCACAAAAAAATTACCTAAAGCTTTCCCTCAAAAGTCATGATTTATGTTATTTTTTTTTATTAAATCAAATAAATGTCGGGTATTTCCCATAAATGTTTGTCCCCTGCAAATGGAGATAGTCTTGTGCTTTTGTTGTGTTTTAGCACCCTCTGGTGGTCAAGATCTGATGTTGCACTACTATTGAGAGACCGTGAACGGAAGTCCTCTTCAGCGTCACCCTAAGTATTGTTCATATGTTTCATTACTGATTGAATTCATCTTTTTTTTCTTCTTCTCGGTATATTTGGCGGAATTGTGAGCATGTTTAATCCAATCCAGAGATCAGTGTGATATTTGTGGGCAGCAGTCGCTGTTTTTGAACCAAATTTCCGGTTCTTCTTCATCCAGGTTGGCGTGGGAATGATAATCTCTTCTCAATTTACTCACAAACATATTTCCTCGGGCTGGAATATAGCTCAATGTATTATGCCACAAGACACATAATGGACACTTCAGTCATTTTCTTGGGGGTGGCGGTGTGGGGGGGGGGGGGGATACAGTAATTGTTACTCTCACGTTCGATTTAATTTGGTTGTTTTTCATTTTTTGTTTTTCTATTCTCTACATTTTTGTCTAAAAGCCCAAAGTGGAGTTTTGCCCTCTGTGGAGGTGGAAGGTTGATGACCACTGTCCACATGACATCCTGACAGAATGCCGCGAATACATTTCTCACAAATGATGACGTCGGATGAGACATTCCACGAGGTACTTGCTTCATGTTTTAGCACGAAGAGCACGAAGCATGACGCTCGTGAGATTCTGAGGCCCAAATCCAAAGAGATCAAAAGACCGAAAGCCCGCAGTCATGCCAGTGTGCCCTGTTGATTATTTCGATGCTTTGAAGTTGTCTGCAATGCATTTTTGCATCCTCGCATTAAAACTCATCAGAATGTCAACCCTAAACTACAAGACCTTGGGATTAGTCTGTCTGAAATGTCAGTGGAACTTTTTGGGCGTGGGACATCAGCTTTATGTCAACAAACTCAAAATTGAAACTCATTTCACTTGATATCGAAAACAGAAGTGATGGTGTTTGGTCCCAGTGAGCCTTGTACATCCCATCCTGTGGCTCCTTGTCTTAAACCAACAGTCTCCAACTTGGGTACGAAACTGGACAGTGATTTGAAATTGGAGCGGCAAACAGTCCTTCGTGCCTTCATCACCTCCCGCTTTGGTCGGTAGGTGTGCCTACTATTGTGGCTGCTCTCACAGGAACTGGAACACACTTGCCTTTGGAGTCAGCCGATCCTCCATGAAATGTCTCCAGTTGGTCCAAAATACTGCCGACCGCCTCTTCACTGGTACTCGTAAGAGGGAGCTTTTCTTTTCCTGCTGCTCCTAGAATGAACGTTCGGCAGGCCCCCTCGCTGCCCATCTTTCAAACACAATTTTTCATTATTTGGCTTTTGACTGAGCATGAGAGTTGATTTTTAGTTAGACTGTTTTTGTGCTTCTGAGTGTCTCTGTTATTTATTTATGATTTGTTTGTTGTTGAATGAACTCTTTTTTGCTCCATGGACAGCACTCTGTATCCAGCGCAGGTTGTTTTCAAGTGCTCGGGAAATACACGTGAGTTGAGACGGGCGAGCAGACCTGTTTGTGCCAATTGCAATCCATGTTAATGTCCCGTGAAAACGCCCTTTCTTTAAAAAAATGCACACAATAAAAAATGAAATCGACAAGTTTGATTGTGAGAAGGCAGAGGATGTGACCTCAGATGAACTTTGGGTTTCTCCATGTCCCAATATTCTCTTTTACACTTGGGACCCACATTTGGAACTTTCCCATGCTTGGACTGTTAAATTGTTGTTATTCTCTTCTGCGCCGCTCATATGATTGAACAAGAATTTCTTGAAGACGTCGACTGCAGTGTTTTTACGATGCTATTCATGTCTGGGGCAGTGGTTGACACGAACAAAGTTGCATCTTTGAGTAGGACATTTTCCAAGCGCTTTTATCGTTTAAGGACCGATGTCTGTCCTTTCTGGTCCCGACTTCATCAAAGCAGGCTTGTAACTTTTTTCAAGCAGTGCGGATGATGGCACGATGTCAAACAAGAGAGGTTGAGCTCTGAGTAAGGAACCGGACCTGGTGCGCGCTGGGCTAAGAACCCCCACTTGGGGTGGTCCCCGGCGCACATCTCCGGTGTGAACATGCCGAGCTTCACAAGTAGCGTTGAAGCTCCAGACTGCGTGTCTGCTAAATGCAAGATCATGGAGGTCGGTGTCGTTCCAGTTGCGTAACAGGAGCCACAATGTCAACTCCGCCTTTGTATTTCAAACTGACCTCTGATGGAAAATATTCTCGGAGTAAAGGAATTCAATGTACTTTTCTAAGATTAGGATGATAACTAATACTTCTTGTACCTTTGTGTTTTCTCTTCCCTGTTTAGGTCTTGAAGTGGCAACAGTGAAAGCTGTCATATTTCTGAAGCAAACAGGAGTTGGAGATGTTTCCTGTCCCATGTGTAAGAAGGAGTTTTATCTGAGGAGCCCTTGCAAATAAACATCTGAATGAAAACAATTTATGCTGCTGTGGGAAAAGCGATTTAATTTCCTCTTGCATTCGTGTGGGCTGGAAAAGCCCTGAGAATCCGGACACTTATTAGTCAGCCGACCTCGTGTCTGCAATTCAGCAAAGCCATCTGGACGACAAAGTAGACTGCAGATATTTCGAGCTGGAAATAATTTCGGCTAATTTCAGTCAGTAAAGTGTCAAATGGAGTGCTAGCTCAACTCAACTCAAGTGTATTTCTGGAGCCCTTTCAAACAACCGCCGCTCCATGTACACCACGTGCTGTACATGGAGCAAAAAGAATGCATACAACAACAAACAGTAACTTCATAACTGAGAGCAGAAAGCACAAAAACAGTCCGATTCAAAATCAAGTCTCATGCTGAGCCAAAAGCCAAAGAATAAAAATACGTTTCAAGACGAGTTTTCAAGATGGCCAGCGAGGGGGCTGGCCATCCCAAAGAGAGGGAGCGGCAATATTCATTAAATCCCAACAACAATAACACAAGTGTTTTGGTGAAATGAATGATGTATTGTAAGCTGTTAGATCGGCATGGAACAGATTTCACACGGGCAACGGTCTCCATCGTTCAAGATTTAGCCTGCTGTCTTGACTTGAGCCACGGGCATTGAAAATATTGTCAAGGTTAGCTGCATTCTAATATATATACAGTAATCCCTCGTTTATTGCGGCCTAATGGGGACTAAAACTAACCGCGATAAACGAAAACCCGGGAAATAGCGACCAATTAACATATATTTTAAAAAAAAAAATAATTGTTTTTGTTTTGTTTTTATTGTTTGAAAAAATCCGCGATGCACCTAAGCCGCGATAAACGAACCGTGACATAGCAAGGGATCACTGTATATACGTATATATATATATATATATATATATATACGTATATACAGTGATCCCTTGCTATATATGCTATATATATATATATATATATATATATCCATCCATCCATCCATTTTCCGAACCGCTTGATCCTCACTAGGGTCGCGGGGTTCTGGAGCCTATCCCAGCCGTCTTCGGGCAGTAGACGGGGACACCTGAATCGGTTGCCAGCCAATCACAGGGCACACAGAAACGAACAACCATCCACGCTCACACTCACACCTAGGGACAATTCAGAGTGGTCAATCAGCCTGCCATGCATGTTTTTGGAATGTGGGAGGAAACCGGAGTGCCGGAGAAACCCACGCAGGCCCGGGAGAACATGCAAACTCCACACAGGGAGGCTGGAGCTGGAATTGAACCCGGTACCTCCGCACTGTGAAGTCGACGTGCTAACCACTGACTACCGGGCGCCTATATATATATATATATATATATATATATATATATATATATATATATATATATATATATATATATATATATATATATATATATATATCAAATATATATGTTGAGGTATATATATATATATATATATATATATATATATATATATATATATATATATATATATATATATATATATATATATATATATATATATATATATATATACCTCAGCATGGTTGCATTCTATATATCAAAACATATTGGTCTTGTCAAATATAACAACGGAAAGGTAGTGAGCTAATAAACGAATGATCTTGGTGAGAAGTGGTGACACTAAATCGCAGGAATAAATTGGTGGGAATATTTATTTTGTCTCTTGCCTGTTCAAAGACGACGATCCCTTTGGATTCCGTTTCAAATTGTTGCTTACGATCGACCGAAGATACATTTGGAAATGTCAGGAAACAACTTCTTCCTCAGTAGACGAGTTTCCCAGAGCGGGAGCTGGGGAAAGGTCAGTCTCTTAGCCTGTTGCTCACTGCGAGGCTGTGTGGGTGAGTATGCGAGAAAATCGGAGTGATTTGCCAATAAATGAAGTCTGGTGCCGAAATTCCCCTGTAGCAATTTAATTTGCTGTGCGTGTGTACGTATATGGAAAAAGGCTCATTAGCCGTTTGATTTTACTTGTGGATGTCATAAACTACAGCTCCGGAGCCACCGATCGGACTGTTGTCAAATAAAACGGCTGTGATCAGAAAACCACCTCGATCGAATGATCATCGTTTCATGATTTAGGAAGACTTTCGGGATATTTTTGAGGAGTTCCGCAGTAGCTTGCCAGAGTGTGCGGGTGGTCGTGTTTATTCATCCATTCCAATTAATAACAACGGCCCTGTAATTCACGATGAATATGCCGCAACGTGGCCCTCGCCGCTCGAAAATCTTTTCACTCCAAAGGTGTTCGAATGTAAACACCTGTCCTTCTTTGTCCGGGCTCTGCGCTCGCCAGGGCTGCACACATTCCAGTCTGATTGGCTTCACTTTTGGCCCGCAGCCCAGAGGGGTCTGCATAAAACCCCGCCGTCTTTCAAGCCGCGGTCAGAAGGCGAGAGCAACTCACAGGCTCACTTTGGACAAACAAAAAAAAACTAAACAACGCACGATTCGACACATTTTTGAGCACACTGCCTGAAAGTTCTGCAGAATGTGTAAAGGATTAGCTGCCCTGCCCCAAACCTGCCTTGAAAGGTAAGACCTACCTGCAAAGGTATTTTTTTCGAGAATTAGAGGTTTCTCTGACTTGGAGATAAAACTGCAACGTCAAGATTAACAGCATTTTTGTTTTTGTATCATTCATCTCGTGACTGTTGTGTTTCTGGCACCGTTATATCATCCATGTGTGCAGGATGTTGCATAATAAATCAGTGACTAAAAAAATCATTAAAATCGAATGGTTTGGTTTTGTCACTGGAGGGTCACGGTTTGGGTCGCTGCTGACAAGATGTGAAAATGGCAACTCGTTTCGGGAGAGATACTTGTCCGCGTGCTGCTGTTGAAGTGCCCTTGGGCAAAGTCACCCCTCGAGTTCAAAATGCGCAATTCGTTTTTGTGCGTAACCGATTTCTCTCCTTTCTTGTGCGGGATCGAATTCGATGTGTGGTGTGCAACACAAAATGTCGACTGAGCCGAGTGTCGATTGAATTTCGCCTCGAGGGTTTGTCATCAGTGAAATCAAAACAGCAACAGCCGCATCGACTATTATGTGTGCCTCTGCTTTATTTCTTCCAGGGCTAAAGAGATCAAGTCCAAATTAGGAGTCTTGCTTCAAAAGCCAGAGAATGCAATCGACCTCATCATTCCCTATCCGGAGAAAACGGAGAAGAAGCCGGACAAGCTGCAGAAGTAACTCTTTTCTCTTGCGTCTTCTTACAATGTTTGTCGCGAGCCGCAGTCGCAAGCGGAAACGTTTATCAGCCGTTACAAAATATCAAGGACGAAGCGCTTTCGGCCTTTCCATCACACGGCTGATCTTTATCGAAACTTGGTTTTATTCATATTGAAAATAGCACGGCAGTTTTCCACTTGATGATTTCAAGGAGTGTGATCAATAAAAATGGAGGATTGGTTGCTGAGTGTCACCCGTGCAGGACACGAGCAGGACCAGCTCAATGACCAGCAGCTGTTCCCTGCGCAAAACCATTCGACCAAAACGGCTAAACGCTCACAACATCGGCTACAGCAAAATGATTTTGCATTTGTCTTTGGCTTACGTTCACTTTTCGAATTGTGACAAAGCATTCAGAATGAGTCGACAAATCAACTGTTGATTTTACAAATCCTGCGACTCATGAGGATTTTTTTTCCCCAGCCTTGTTTTTCCATGATTGAATCTGTCGTCAATGTTAAAAAAAATCGATCACTTTTTTGAGGGAGGGGATATTTTTTTTAGCGAGGGCAGAGAATTTGCTGTCATTCATTTGTCATTAATTAATTAATTGATTGATTAATTCATTAATTAATCGATTGATTAATTCATTACTTGGGAATTTCTCCATTGCGAGACAAATAAAAGGTTTTCTTTAAAAAAACAACAAGATTTTAACGAACAACGTGAATGTGCATGAAGATTCCCTCGACGTTTTGTTGACATGAAACATTCTCTGCGCACAGACCGTCATGCGAGGAAGCGTCGCAGTGGCGTGAGAGTCTGGACCGAGTCCTGAACAACAACTGTAAGTAGGCCCCCTTATCTCAGTCTTACTTTGGCTGTCTCAGCACACAAACACACGCGCACACTCACACACACACACACACACACACACACACACGCACACACACACACAAAAGCATATCGGAGTACGTACGACACGATGACACACGTACACGACATTGCAGATTAGGAAGTCTGTTCACTGTCGCTGCGCTGGTTCCGTCCGTACACATTTAACCAGAGGTGAAGACTATTTTGGATGTCATTTTGGAGAAGTTCCTCTGAGATTACACAAGAGCTGATCTTGAGTTCATCAAGAACCATTCCCGAACAGGAAACAATGCCTTCTAGAGGTCTGCTATCTGTCTGGGAGACTGTTTACAGTGGAATGCTTGTTTGAATTTGGATTACATTTTTTTGGGGGGGGGGGGGGGGGGATAGCATGTGTTATTTGATACATGCAGTATTTGCCAGACGCAAACTCAGATATTTTTTTTTCCAGCAGTTCAGAGCCCATTGACTGATTTCAGAATTGATGACATCACTAACTTGACCCCTACCACTTGATGATGACCCCTGTGTCGGTATTGGGTTGTATTCCAAAGCAGCGGTCCCCAAAGGACCAGTTGAGACAAGCACATGCTGTTCGCGGACCGGCAACCATTTTTTCATTGCTTTTAAATGGCCCGTTTTAAAGCACTGATACTGACAACAACATAATTATACGATCAGTGAACATTGAATGAACATAGATTTTTGTTTCATTCATTTCAAATGTAGAAGCAAATGAAATAATACAGTGAACTACGAAGAAACGGACCAATCAGGAATCATAATGACATCTTATAAACATGAAAAATGTTAAGTTATGATCTTAGATGCGCCGTTAGCATCGTTGCTACTTGTAAATGCGACACGATCGATTGCCGCTTTCATTCGGTGGCTGCCGGGCTAGTTACTAGCGACTCCTGTGCTAATGTTGCTGTTCAGACTCCGCTCGCGTTTTCACGCCTTCCACTTGATCACTTGGGTGCTACTTGTTCAAATGATTCAACCGCTTTCCTTGTTGTGGACGACATGCCACGCACAACAGCTTCCTCCTCCACGTCGCTCGGGGAGGGACTTCTCTTGTCAAACGAGTTTCATCTTCGGAAGTCGTGGCTACCCGTCACCAGCGCGATGAGCTGTTCGTTTGGTCGATTCGTTACAATTACTTTCCGCGTGCAGTACTGTGTCTTTCGTTGATTGGCGCATGTTGTTCATTTCAACTTGCAAACCAAGGTTAGAAGGAAGACTCGAGTCGCGCACATTTCCGCCACGTCTGAGTGCATAAATATGCTCCCTGCTCTGTTTGTCACGCGCTACCAAATGTGCCGTGTCCCGGTGCCGGACCGCGGACCGTTGGTTGGGGATCTTCTCTGTTTCTCGCGGTTCAAAATGTGAAGGGTTTTTTTTTCTTTCTTCAGTTGTATTGTTTAGCTCCACAAAACAGCTCGTCAACACCGAATGGGCGTCACGCGCGTCTCTTTGTGTATCTTTGCGCAGCAGCTTGATTGCCGCCCAGAGCTATTTACATCCGAGCCGGCCATTACCGCGCGGTAGATGACAGATAAAAGCCTCGCGGGCCCAGCAGAAGGCTTATCGTCAGCAGCGCACACTTGACCAGACAATGGAAACTTTGAAGGGTATTGTGCTGAATTACAATGGCTTTTAATGAACCGAGCTCATGTCGCTTCTGGCTTTATTATTCTGGAAAGTAAACACCATGTATTTTTTTTTTCCAAATAAAGTCGTCGGGCAATGATGCGTCCGTGACTGAAAAACATGAAAACCTGTGTCATGAATGACTTTCCTGAAAACCGCTGCATTGACTCGCCGTCGACAGCGTTAGGCGAGAAAAAAGTAGTGTGTTTCCGGTAACCCGACCGACCGAGAATTTCTACCTCGAAAAAAAACGTTACGGTCGGCATTTTTTTTCAAATCTTCTACATTTTTGTGTAATAATAATTATAGTACATTTCATTTATATGCGCCTTTCAAAACACTCAAGCTTTACAATCAAAACAAGAGCAATAAAACCACAGACAAAATTCTAAATAACAAAAGGAAAGATGAATTTAGAGCATTTACATTGGTGCAAACTCTCGCGATATTCACGTTGCGTGGTTTGCCCTGTCGTCTGTCAACAACATTGAATCATGGCGGCGCCACGATCTCCGACAACAGTTTAAACCGCGTTTTGTGTGTTGCAATCGCATGCTCGCACCATAATATTAAGAAAATAGCATCCACTGCTGTATTGAAAAGATTCATCGAACTATTTGGCGACCACCACGGGCCGTCTAGGACGCGGGACGCAGAGGTAACGAGATGGCTGTAACACCCAGCCGCCGGGTACTCAACTCTCTCGGGGGTTTCAATCAGTGGCGATTGCTCTCGGACTGCAAGGGAAGCTCGGCTTCCCCTAAAATGTCAAAGAATAAGTGATCAAATATATGAATGTAAATTTCATTGTGTGTACATGTCATTGACTAAATATGCGCTACAACGTGCTCAACTTTTGTTCCGAATCAGCTTCTTCTTACTGGTTACGACGCGACTCCCTTCTCATTCATCCCGCAGCTTCGCTGTGCTTTAAACGGTAGTGAGTTCAGGGTAGGTTGTCCCAATACGTTGAACGGAGACGAGTCATTGGATACAGGCTGGTTTTTGTCCCGCCCACCGACGCTCGTCGTCTATGGGACTGGATGGCAGTGGGAGGGTACCGGGCGCCAGGCTTTTCTGCATCAGATTGGATGCCTGTGTGCCAGTTCGATTGACATTGAAATGAGCCAGTCACCGAGCTTTTAGTGTAGACGTCCGTCGCAAACAATTTTTCAACTCGCATTCTGTTCCGAGTTGAGCTGGAGACTTCTCCTAATCATTTTAGCGACACTCTTTGTTGTAAACAAACAACTAGCGACAAATTAATCTTTTATTTCTGGTGGGTTTTATTGTAGTTCCTATAGTTGTAGGACACTAATTAAGTAGCGGGAAAAGACGCCTTGTTGGTATGACAGGGTCACAGATCATTTTCTTGAAAAGGAACGGAGCTAGAGTAGAATTTGCGTATAAATAAACGGACACATTTTATGATGTCGCCCAAAATTGAGCTTCCCCTCTTTGACAGACGAGCATCCGGCACTGTCTCCTTGTTTTATGGTTATTTTGCTTACGTTTTTGATGGGGGAGGGAGGGAGAAAAAAATATTTAAAAAAAAAAACTTTGTCCGACCTACCAACCCTATGCTGAAATGTCATGTTACCGGAAACACACTACTTATTTTTCTACGCCTTACGTGTGTTCCAGGAAGATCACCGATGTGATTGTGTGGTCTCAACAACCAAGTCAATCATTTCATGTCTAGTCTATGTTTTGCATTTGGAAAGATATTCTGTGCAAATTCTCACTCACTTCTCGTATATCACCATTTTTTTCACCCTCCATCCATTAGATGGTCTCGCTACTTTCCGTAGCTTCCTGCAGTCTGAGTTCAGTGACGAGAATATTGAGTTCTGGATGGCCTGTGAGGATTTCAAGAAGACCAAAAACCCAGTCAAGATGGCGGCCAAGGCCAAAATAATCTACGAGGACTACATTCAGTCCGAGGGACCAAAAGAGGTCAGGCTTCCCTTCTCCCACTCGATTCCTTGTGCTCCTTGACCGTGATTGGCTTCCAAATAACGTGGGGGGCCGGGGGGACTGGGGGGGGCAGCAACCGCATGCGGATCTTTCATTCTTACGTCGTGGCTCTGCGTTGCAGGTCAACATTGACCATTTCACCAAGGATGTGACCCTGAGGAATTTGGTGCATCTTACTCCCGAAAGCTTTGACCTGGCCCAAAAGCGGATCTACGCCCTGATGGAAAAAGACTCCTTCGGTCGCTTCCTGAGGTCCGAGCAGTACCAGGAGCTCTTGGTCAACTAAATCCGAGCCGGAGAGCAAGCAGCTGGGTGGGGAAGTGTTGGATGGATTTGGCTCCAATATGATCCCTTCACGATTAAAAGTGAACATTCTGAATCATTACATTGAATCGTTGTCAAGAGAAAAATATAGTTTTTGTTTTTTTTAACAAAATGCGAGTGAAAAGTGGAATGAACAATTCAAAGAAAATCCTCGACGTCGCCCACCCACTTCTCCACCCGACACCCAATCCTGTTCGAAAACTCAGCTGCTCAAACTAAATTGGACCCTCAAATTTCCCTCCACATCGTATTCCTTGCGACAAAATCAATAACGAACAATCGTCTCTCATCAAGAAGAGAGGACGTCGTTAGAAGGTAATTTCTTCAGACTTGATTGAGTTTTCGAAGGCGGAGCCAATCTGCCCGCGAATGACGCAAAACTGCATTTCGGCATCCCTTCAAAAACAAGTCTGATGAACGGCAGTTATTTATTTTGCGCCAGAACAATCGCAACCTCAGCGCACACAACAAAGTCCGTCACGGCACGGTTGGATGACGTTGCTGTGGAACAAATTAGGACTGCCATGACCGAAAGCCCACCAAAACGCGTTTGGACTGGAGAATGTGAGGGAGACTCAAAAGCGGGGTCATTCTCCAAAAAAAAAAAAAAAAAAAGTAGTTTGAACTCAAAATGTCAAGCTGGACAGTTAAATCAATATTTTTAGTACTGCACGCATATAGAAAATAGTTTCAAGGACTCTCGCCCCCCCCCTGGATTGTCACCCCAACAACTCAGCAAATTGTTTTGAAGCAAAAAAATACAACAAATTGCTGGCTATGGTGTGCTGAGCGGCGGCCCGGTAGTCCAGTGGTTAGCACGTCGACTTCACAGTGCAGAGGTGCCGGGTTCAATTCCAGCTCCGGCCTCCCTGTGTGGAGTTTGCATGTTCTCCCCGAGCCTGCGTGGGTTTTCTCCGGGCACTCCGGTTTCCTCCCACGTTCCAAAAACATGCATGGCAGGCTGATTGAACACTCTAAATTGTCCCTAGGTGTGAATGTGAGCGTGGTTGGTTGTTCGTCTCTGTGTGTGCCCTGCGATTGGCTGGCAACCGATTCAGGGTGTCCCCCGCCTACTGCCTGAAGACAGCTGGGATAGGCTCCAGCACTCCCCACGACCCTAGTGAGGATCAAGCGGTTCGGAAAATGGATGGATGGATGGGTGTGCTGAGCGACATTGTGGCCCTCCATGTCAGTCATTTCAACTTAAATTACGGTCGTCATCGCCTTCCACCAAAATACAAGTTGTGTTCTTTCCAGGGGGAAAAATCTTCTGGTTAGCTTGTCTTGAACAATGATTGCGCTATGACGTTCATTTCGTCTACTTATGGTTAAAATAAGTTGACGGTTTCTTTTTTCCAGGCAATTGTTGGGGTTTTTTTTGTTTCCTGACCCGGTCAGCTGTTTTTAAGACACGTCAGCGGGAAGTATTGACAACTCTGATGAAGGCTGAAGGGACAGCCGAAACGGTCAGCTAGGAAAGAGCTTTTCTCTTCACCCCCCCAAAAAGCCCTTAAAACTAAATCAGCTAATGGCAAATTATTGACGTGTTCCTAAAATGAAACGTGCACCGGCCCTCCTGTAAATTACGATGCGCTTCATGGCGAGTGATTATCACAAAACCCTCTTTTGTCGTTTCCCCGTTTGTTTGTCGTTCCTCACACACACGCACACGCACGCACGCATTTCTGTCGAGTGTCCACCACGCTCCTCTTTCGGCTCCTGTGATAGCCGCCCTTGCGGAAAGTGCTGGCAAGTCGGCTCAGTGGTCGAGCTCCTCGGCTCCCACGAAACTGCAAGTCGCTCGGATGGGAAATCATGTGGGAGGGAAACTTGGAATAAGGCAACTGCGCGGCGAGATGCTTTTATGAAACGTACACAAAGATATCAGCAAAGCCTGAGTGGCGTTTTTCCCACGTGCTCTCACTTCCAATGTTGTATTCACCGTACCCATAAACATGAACCAGGGATGAGATTTACGATTGCTGCCAATGCTAGTTGATCGCTTTCTTCGATATGTATATTCCCTATAAATTGATTGGCATACAGTGATCCCTCGCTATTTCGCAGTTCGTTTATCGCGGCTTCAGTGCATCGCAGATTTTTTCAAACATTAATTTTTTAATTTTATTTTTTTAAATATACATGGAGTACAGTACTGTATATGTTGCTCTATGTGACTCGCAGTTGTTTTGCAGCTTCTCGCGGACCGATTGCGGACTTTTTGCGGATTTAAAAAAATTTGCGGATAAAATTTTTTATTTTTTTTTCCCTGTATATGTTAATTGGTCGCTACTTCGCGGATTTTCGTTTATCGCGGGTGGTTTTGGTCCCCCATTAACAGCGGTAAACGAGGGATTACTGTCGATTTGAGCAGAAAGTCAACAGTGATGGAAACAATGATGGCTCTAATATTTGTGTTCAATGGGAGAGTTCACATACTGCAATGATATACATGTTTACTACTTACATATGTTTACTATATATATATATATATGTTACGAAAAGCATTTATTCCGTAATCAACGCATTTATTGTTGTTTCCATATTCACCATTTGTGAAGTCCTTTTTGTTTTAGAGCATTGGCGTGGTGTGGAGGCGCGCCGTGGCACCGATTAGCCAGTCTGATGCCATCAAGGAGGCGCCAGTCGATCCGCATCGCCAGATGAAAAAAAACAAAAACGGACTTTGAGAATGATGAAGATGTCACCGAGTCCCGCATGTATGCCTTGGGAGTTGAGCACATAAATATATATCTGCATACTACACACTACTTCTGGAGATGTATTTATTTGACGTGTAAATATCGATTTGCATTTCTCTGTGTCTAATTTATTGGTCAATACAAATGCTGATTCTTTCAATGGAGAATTGACAAAGGCTTTCTCCCAGAGACGGGATGCTTCTTGACATAAAAAAAAAAAAAAAAATAGAAGAAGAAGAAGAAAAATGGGCTTTGTGGATTTTGTGTTCATTCAAAGCAAATTAAAAAAAACACCCCGAGAAGACTGATGACTGCAAATGACGTTTGCAAGTTGCCATCGGGTTGCGACCGAGATAAATGATCACAACATGAAGTACGCACAAGCACGCAGTATGTCGGCAAAGATCTTTTTTTTCCCCAGCGTTGACTCCAAAGATGTTTTTGTATTTTCTTTTTATTTCACATGAGGTGCATATAAATGTGACACTTATTTGAGATGGATCGCATGAAAGCAAACCTCGAGGTGGCCCGCGGACTGGTCCCAAATTGATCGTGGTGAGAGACTTGTGTGTTTTCCCACTTGAATTTTCTCTTTGGCCGTTGCTCATCACGGCGTGCGTGCGTACGCGTACATGTCGAAAAGCTTGAAAAGTAGATGTTTGCTCCAAAAAGGTTGGACACCTCTGCGGTGCCGTGTTAATTGATTGATTTATTGTTTTATTTAAGGGAGGGGGCGGGGTCTCAAGGGTCAGCATTTTGCTCGGGGTCATTGAGTTTCCAAGTTGTGTGTGTCCACCGCCGTGAAAAGCGTCCCGAGTTGGTCACTCTTAAAACGGTCGTTCAAGTTGAATTTGCCGTCTTGGTGAATTCCCACGGTGCGTTTCACAATAGAATGTTCCCGATCCTGAGTGAGCATTGAGATGAGGTCATGTTTCGGACGTATTTCAACCACAGACGGGCTGTGATTAAGAGCGGCTCGGCAAAAAGCTTCCATTTTCTCCTAATATGGTCTCACCCCCAACATAATCTGGCCACCCGGCTGAGATTCGGCCTGTAATCGGGAATTAATCGAAGAGTCAAAGTTCAGAATCAGGCTGATGTGGAATTAGGTTCCACAAAAGGGCCCTTCGTCTGATTTTTAACGTGAAAAATGTCGACAGTCGTCTCCACTTGTTTCTTGAGAATGCGGCCCCTGTTATTTATTTTATTATTGAGTGAAAAACAGAACGGAAACAGATGTGACAGAGAGAGTCGGCCAACACAAACACGGTCAAAGGCCCGCCCGGTCACAACCGCGGCTATTTCCAAGAAGAAGTTGGAAAAGCTCCGATTCCTTCGGGCCTCGCGGGGAGGGGGCGGGGCTTGGTGACATTTCCAAAGACTTGTTTGCTTTACGGATCTTGCGCATTGTCGCGAGGAGCCTCGGAGGGCGGCGCGTCGGCGTCGTTAAATATATTCAACAGTATGTCAACGACACAATAAGGGGGAACGCGATCAGGAGACGTGGAAATGTCGTCACCAGTTTTCAAGACGTAAATACGATCCAGGAAGGGGTCAAAGTCACAATGTCGACTTGGTGCCTCAGCGACGATGGGATTGACGTCAGCCTCGGCCTCGGTCTTGCGGAGGCCTCTGGGATTTGGAGCCACCTTTTAGAGATGACCTCATCTGTTGTTATGGACGTGGGGAAATATAAGCTCACCGTTACACCAACAACGTTCATTAATTTGCCATTTGGAGCATCTGCCGAGAGAAGATTGAGAGCCAATGCGTCATCCCGTCCCGCTGCCTTCTGTCCGCATCAAGAACGAATCATCGGATGACAGGACATTATCAACCGGCGCAAGAACTTTGGTTTGTTTTCAGAACTGCCACAGTGTGAGCAAAATCGTTTGGAAGGTTCATCTGGCGTAGACGCGAGTCACCGTTTTGGGACCAACTGAATGAGCAAATGCTCCAACAATTTCGGAACAATGTTTCTCAACGTACAATTGCAAGGAATTTTGTGATTCCATCAACTGCGATCCATAATATGATGAAGAAAACAAAATCCAGAGGATCTGGAGAAATCTCTGCGCATAAACCGGCAAGGCCCGAAAACCAACATGGAAAAACTTTTGATGCCTCAGTGCATTAAAAACCGCCAGCGTTAGTTGCTGTGCGCTGTGGTCTGACGAGTCCACATTTTTGCAACAATTCATTTTTTTGAAACCACGAACCGTTGTGTCCTCCGGGCGAAGACGAAAAGGAAAGTTGTTGGATCGTTACGTTCAAAAGGCAGCATCGGTGATGGCCATGGTGTGTGTTATTCAGTGTCCCGGTATGGGTAAAATGCACATCTGCTCCCCGAACCACTAATGCTGATGAGTACATTGTCCCGAAGTTGTGATTGTGAATGCGTTTGTCTGCGATTGGCCGGCAACCACTTCCGGGTAAAGGCAGCCCACTACCCGGGCGGCCGGATTGGGCTCCAGCACGCCCGCGACTCTTGTGAGGACGAAGCGGCTCAGGTCATGGTTGGATGGACCAGTTTGAACATGAAACATCTTGTCGTGTTCTCAATGAAATGAAGGTTGAAGAAGATTTGCCAATCCTTGTCTTTTGTCATGAGTTCCATTTTACACGCCGTCCCAACTTTCCTGGAATTGGCGTTTGTACATGTACAAAATCCGCATTCACATAATATCGATTCAGTAACCCCCCCACCACCACCCCCACCCGCCGTGGCACCTCAGTCCTGTCGTGTTTCCCGTCAAAGACACAAAAGTGATTTGGCCACGCATCCCCGCCAGCTGTTGTCCATTTAACGTCCATCCCGGGTCACGGCGTTCACGTGGCGAGCGCCTGCGTGTGTACGTGCTGCCTTGCATGGATGATTACATTAAATGCTCAGATCCTGTCAGGTTTCCATTAGCGGTGTTTAAAGCAGTTTGATGTTGGGGAGGCGGCGGAGAACATCCAGTGATAAGCCAGTTAATGTGGAACCAATCTCTGCTCGCTCTGCCGGTCTGTGGCTGATCAACCCTGATCTAATATAGCTGCAGGCAGGGAGACACAAAATGAAGTCATCGGCACGACAGGACGTGGTCAAGGTGTGTTTCTCGTGACATCGTGTTCTTGGCCTGTTATTCATGTTCAACGTGGGGGAGAGCGGGAATTTAATTTGGGGCCCACCGGTGACCATCCTGACTTGGAAAAGCGTGCCTGCCACCGCCGCAATGAAGCCTTTCTGATGACTGTGACATCTGACGGCCATTTATTTTAGATTTTGGGCCCCGAGCCTCCTACTCGCTCATCTGAACTTCAACCTGACACGTGCCAATCCGACACGAATTGAGCAGCCATTTGGGAATGCATCTGTCCATCCATTCATTTTCTTCTGCTTACCCGGGATCGGGTCACATGGGCGCGGCTTTAGCAGGGTAGCCCAGAGGTCCCTCTCCCAACCGCTTCGTCCAACTCTTCCGGTGGTTGGAAGGGTCGTCAGGCAGGAGACGTCGTCTCAGCAACAAATCCTCGGTTGTCGCCGGGGGCCTCCTCCTACTACGACATGCCTGGAACACGTCGTTCCACTGCAGGGAGGCAGTAGTACCAGATGCCCGAGCCACCTCATCCTCCTCTTCTCACTGTGGCGGAGCAACTGCTCTATTCTGAGCCCGTCCCGGATGACCGAGCTTCTCACCTTATCTCTCAGGGAGAGCCCGGAGAGCACCAGTTGCCACCAGCTGACCAAAATGCGCCAACAACAGACAGTCCGCCTTTCCGAACACATTCTTCATTGTTGTCTTATTTTCTGTTTTGGTCTTTTTCTCGCTTTCACAGAGAGCAGGGTTTTGCATGCGAATCGAGTAAGAATTGATTATCTTTGGACAGTGTTAGCCATTTTCATTCAACCGATCATGAATTCAGTACCAGCCAATTCTGGACCAAGTCTGAAAAGACGTTTAAAAACGTCTTTGGGAGTGAATGACTTCAAATTTCATTCAAACAACACTCTCTGGATAAAGGAATGTTTTTGGTCAAAATGTGTTTGAATTACTCTTTTTTTTTTATTTTGTGGATGACTGGTTAGCGCGTCAGGCTCACAGTCCCAAGGGTTTGCGGTGAACCCCTCGCTCCTGTTCCTCCCGTTTCCTCTTGCATTTTCAGAATGCGAACAGTGAACACTGCGGCTTGACGAAGCCGGCGCAACTACAAGTGCGATGTGCAATTTCAGGAAAAGCGCTAATGGAAATCATTTGCGACTGCAGCGTTACGGGCAACAGAGGTGAAGGCAGCAGTGGATCAAAAGCGAAAGAAGGATAAACGCAGGGTCGAGTGGATCGGAAACCGCAGGGAGGCAGACTTGTAAATCACGAATCCTCTGGCACCCGCTCGCAATTCGGCAGAGGTCTCAACCCACATTGCTGATCAGCTGCAGGTGTGGGAACATCCTCCGGCCCGCATTGACCATTCATGGAAGGAGACAAACAGAAGGTCCCCGGAAGTGGACTCGCCACAATAAATGAGCAAGTGAGAATAAATACACAATAAGGAAGCGGGTCTGTGACAACACATGACATAGGCCAAAAAAAATAAATCACAGCAAAACAAAGTACACTCATGTCATCAATCCATGTCTTCTGTTTATTTGAATTCTAAACACACACACACACACACACACACACACACACACAAACCAAACACTATTTTGTGTACAGGACAACAATTCATAAACAACTTTTTTTTTTTTAATCATTAAATAATCATGCAAGGTTACATTGAAATCAACTGCTTTCATATTATACTGGTAAAAGTCCGAATCGATTTAGGAATGCAACACTAAGGCATGCTAATTCTTTTTATATTCCTTCAATAATTTACAGTAAGGTTTCCAATCTCTTTCTCTCTCTCTCTCTCTCTCTCTCTCTCTCTCTCTCTCTCTATATATATATATATATATATATATATATATATATATATATATATATATATATATATATATATATATATATGTTAATATTGTTTCCAAACAAAAAACATGTTTTCAGATTTCCCAGGACAAAACCCAAAAGAAAAAAAAGGTTACTGACATTAATTTCCAAGTACATTGAGGTAGTAGACAAAACTCAACACTGGGCAGGCTGTGCTTTCTGGGTTTCTTTCTTCTTTTGCATCCAAATGCATTGTCGTGACTCAAAGGTGGTCAACAGCGCACGCAAAGGCGCTTTTCTCCACAGTCATCTCGCATGGAAACTGTTGGAATGTTCTTCCGGTTTTGCTTCCCGCCTAGGCACCGCCAGCGTTTTCTTGCCGGATGGCGGCGGTGTCCCAGCCACTTTTTTCTTTCTTCCGTGCAACCGAGGCGTCGGCCTGACACAATTCGAGGATCAGCTTGGAGTGCAGGAAACGTCTGTAGAGTCTTTCTCCATCAAAAGGTAGATCCTCCTCTGAGCCTCGTCGAAACACACGCGAGAGGCGCTCGTCACGTTCTGCAGAGCCTCCTCTCTGGTCGCGGCATCCAGGTTGACCTTCAACAGACACGAAGAAAAAAAAAATCCCCAAACAGAATACGTCATCATCGGATTTCGCATTTGGCTTTGTGTTCTCAGCCGCGCTACCGCGTCCCGGTTACCTCATTGGGAGAGTCTTGCGCCACGTAACGCCGGTAGATGAACTTTGCTTTCTTCTCCAACTCGCAAGTTGGAGTCTTCTTGAAGTCCTCGCACGCGAGCCAGAATTGCATGTTCTCTTGGCTGAACTCCGACATCAGGAAGTCAGTAAACACCGATCGGCCCTCTGCCGAAGATATCAAACATGAAACGCTCTTCCATCGGCAAATATTTGCTGCAGAGCCGAACGAAGCATTCGGTACAAGAGCCCAGTTTACGATAGTCTGGAGGATTCAATGTGCTCTGGAAATTCTACATTGCTACACGAGATGATTATTGTTTTAAAAAAAGGATATGATTAGCATCGTCATGAAACACCCAACCTATGGACCTAAACTAGTGTAGCCATGGTGGACATCAAAAGTTTGTACACTCCTCTTCTAATGACTGTTTTGGGTTTTTTTTGGTGACATAAAAAACTAATTAGACCAAGGCAAATCATTTGCAAAACCTGGTACTGACCCAGGTGGCATGACAAGACCTGCGCCACAACTTAGACCTGCTTTTGAACTTGTCGAAAATCTGGTCGACTTTCGGTCCATAAATTGTCAGGTGCGCTGGGCCGAGGTCAAAGAAAACGGCCGGTATGGCACAAATTGCCAAACGTGCTCCACGAGGCACGAAAGTCAATCTGTGCCGGTTTTTACACCCGAGTGCACGTGCGCTGTCCAGAAAATTAGAGCCCCTTGTTTTCATGCGTGGTGCATTGAGCTCGGTCGAGTTGTGCCAAAGCCATGACATGACCCCATATGTTCTCACTGAGCATCAGACTCATTGCGATTCTAGAATGAATACCAGACTGTATCAATTCCCGCAAATGTGGCCTGGAAAGACTCTGAAAACGTGTCATGACGTTCAAATGAAGCGATTGTGGTCATGCGAGGAGCAGGTCAGATCTTCTCCGGTGACCCTCAGGCCATTGCTCTTCCACACACTCCCACACGCACACACGCTAGCTGTTCGGCGCTGGCCACCGAGGTCCCGGGGACGGCCCAGTAACGCGTCGCGACACGTAGCAGGGAAGCCGAGCATGAGAACGTATGCGGTGCTTCCGTCTGAGTGTTTGGGGCTTCGGGCCAAGTCTTCTGAGCTTCGTATTTCAATTCCGACTCAAGCATTTGCTGCTATGAAGAATTTCATCATTGGAAAACTGGGCCAGGTTTGCAGGGGTCCCGCCTCTCCGAAAGCATTTCATTGTATCATTGTAACGAACATTGTCGCGTACAAGATTGTGTCAAATGTTGCCCACTCGACATCCATTGCAGCCTGGGAGGGGAATTGCCCCATCTGCGGCCCCTTCTCAAGGTAAGGGTTTCTCTTTGGTTTTGCCCTCCTGGGGGTTCAGGTCAGGGCATGTCATGAATATTTGTCATATTTGTGATTAAGGGCGATAGAAAGAAATGTGACTTGACTTGGCTTGTATCTGACTGGACTGACAGTCATTAGAATAATCACGTGGAGGAGTTAGTTTAGGTCCATAGGTTGACTTCTTTACGTATATTTTTTTTTGGGTGGGGGGCAGAATAAATGTGTAGCATTTTAATCACACTTACTTTCAGAGTTCATCACGTGGCTGAACGATTCCTTCCATTTCCGCACCTCAGCAGCAGTTGGCATCCTAAAACAATTCATTTCGATCAATTAGTTTTGTTTTTTTTTAAAGAAAAGGGAACACAACATTTTTGTTTGCTCTTAATATAATCCACTATCTATTGACCCCCACCCAATATCTTCCCTTGTTTGCTGAGAGACTCTAAAATGAGTAGAAAGAATCAATCGGCCCGCAGCGACCCAGCAGTCGATAATTGTTGCGAGCCTGATCATGCCCCCCCCCTTCCCCGCCTGACCCCCTGACCAAATCGACGGGAGCAATTCTTTCATAAGTATGTCCTCGTATAATTATATATACACACGTCCTCATGTAATTATATATATATATATATATATATATATATATATATATATATATATATATATATGAAGGTGTGTGTGTGTGTGTGTGTATATGTATATATATATATATATATATATATATATATATATATACACACACACACACACACACACACACACACACACACCTTCATTTATTTATATTTGCGACCATATAAACCTTTACTGCTGTAAATTGGGAATTGCAGGTAATGTCGTATGCGGGGTGGGTTTCTGCTGACTGGGGGTTGAACAACAATTTCTTCCTGCACTAAGTGATTGCGTCAGTCTCGGTAAAGACGTTGAAGTAGTTCCAATTTGATTTGAAGCCCTCGTTGCGAGATCCTCTGCGCAAATCAGGTCCTCCGCTTGATGGAGTGGACCGCACGTCGAGCGACTTGAACGTTTTCATCGACAGGGCATCAATCAAAGTGACTCGGCTGTGTAACCTTTCATTTCTCTTCCCAAATGAATGATGAAATTGTCTTCTCACCTTTGTGCGGCGTCTTCATCCTTCTCTTTGGTCTGCTTCTGGTCCGCCTGTTGTGGCTCTTGCTTCTGGAGCAAGAAGCTGATTTTGTGTTTGATGTCTTTGGCACTGAGGAAAAGAGGACAAAGCGAAAGACAGAGGACTCTTTGTCAAAAAATCTCACTGAATCATTGATGAGCTCATTTGATTCAAACGAATGCAAGACGTAAGATGAAAGCTAAAATGAACGTCATCCGACAGTCGAAGAAAAAAAGCTCACAGTCCTTTTAATTCTCTGTCATGTGACATCTGACTTACCTTTTCAGGCATGTTGCAGGAAGCGTCGCAAGTCCTTTGCACATGGTGAGATGTCACGCGGCCCAAATTGGCACGATTTCTTTTGCCTGTGACAGCGCGCACAAACAGAAGTGAGGTGCTTTGAAGCAGTTCTGGAAGCGGATCTTCTGTTGAACACAGCAGTCTCCACCCCTCCGAGTGCACGTTGACACAAATGCCATTATCCCACCGGACAGCCGGGCGGGGGAGCAATGGAAAAGGAGGACCTGATACAAACAAATGCTTTGTTTTGCTCTCGTCGGCATGCTTTATTTACTTACCAGTGAGATATTACGGAAGTAACACTTGGGGGGGGGCATGAAAGACAACAATATTTCCTACAAATTAGGAAATGCATATGCCTTGCTCATATATATATATATAGAGAGAGAGAGAGAGAGAGAGAGAGAGATTTTATTTTATTTTATTAATTTAAAATGTTTTTGTTTATTTTATTTTTTTATATATATTATATATATATATATATATATATATATATATATATATATATATATATGTATATATTACAATCTAAAAATAATCTAAAAATAAAGCATGGCAAGATGATATTAATAGTAGAAAACAAAGAACACTTGTCACAAGTACTAATCAAATGTACGTGAGTCCTTTCCAGAACGCGCTGTCTGCGTTCATCACTTTCATACGGACGCGAGCGGAGCAGTACTTGGGCGATGCGTCACTGTTTGCAGACGACGCGGATTTGTGCAAGCAGACAAAGCCTCATCACGCGCATTGTGTCATCCGTCACCGCGGCACCTTTGGGCAGTCAACGCCGCCACGCAGCAAGGCTGCTTTTTGATCCTGATCTCAACCTGCGCCGGCCGCACATGCTGTTCCACACGTAGGCCCGTCACAAGTCATCATTGTTCCGTGACTTGCTGAACGACGAGGCCTCCAAAACAACGAGGCAGTGAACGTCTCCCCCCCTCCCTCAGATGCGCTTTCGGGGTCATTACGCTCAAGCTGGAAACAGCTACACCGTGTGCGTGTGTGTGTGTTTGTTAGTTGGATTTTCCTTCAAGTGCATGGAATGAAAGTTGCCTTCCCTGTAATCCCTCCTACTCGGACTCAGTCACTGACTTCCACACCTCACCAACCTTCTCCATGGTTACGTGTTGTAAAACTGCAACGAGTCAATAAATGCACAACGCGGTGCCGATTTATGGACGAGGGTCAACGCAATGGAAGTGACGACGATATATTTTTTAAAGTTGTTTCAAGAGATCCTTTGCTTTCAGGTATCTGCTGGTCTTTAGCATCAAACCCAAGCAAAGAAGCCCAGTCGCGATGAAAACAAAACCATGCCTGGGTCAATCAAGTTTGCTTCCTGCATGGACTCTGAAGTTTATCTTGGAACCGGTGACAGATTAGGCTCTCCACCCACTGGAATTCTTAATTGGAGAAAAGGTCCAGACGCACAGGGGCCCCATTTCTAGGTCTTTTTGGCGTTTTTTGGGGGAAAACAAAGGGAAGATTGAAAACCCGAATGGAATAACCTGCGATTTCCTTTTTAAATCGTGTACAAAAGTAACCCAGAAGCATCATTTTGCACTTCAAAACCACGTCCTGATTTAGAGCAAAGGAGAGGAAATGCAGAATCGCACAATTGACGTCAATTTAACGATCGCACACGAGAAATTCAGCCACTGCAGACTGGAATGACATCTGCATAATGTATGAAAGGGTGAATTGAGTCCATAAGTGCGTTTACACCTTCGGACACGAAAGCAATATGAAGACAGAAACACATTTCATGATGTCCTTGAATTTCCCTGTCCTGCCTTTGACTGTTCCTGACGATATTGACTGTGTGGTTGAATTATTATGTTGGAAGTAAGTTGCTGAGCAATGCTGGGAGCGCATCTATTACGGGCCTGTCGTGTGAGTGGGCCTACTTTTGCCCCCTCTGATGATCACCGCCTCCCTTGTGCCCTTGAGCAAGTTATTGAACCAGCAGTTGGTCATCAACATGAATGATCGAATACAGCGGAACCTCGTTTCAACGTTTTCACCCCGAGAATGTTCACATTTCAAAGTCCCGATTTCACGTGATTCATTTTCCATAAGCCGATTTGCTTACAACGATCATCTTCACAACGTAAGCGTCATTAGTGGAAGTAGTTGGCGGCCATTTTATTGGAGATTGTTACCTCGAGCGACCGTGATGACGTGTAGATTGTTTTAAGTTGAGTGGCTCGTTGTTTTTAGTGGCTAGCTCTACTTGACGAACGGCAAAAGGAGAAATGGAATCCTTGAAATCGCAGTTTTATTAAAAGGGGGAGGGGAGACGTCTGCACCGCATCACGTTGGAGAAGAGAACTCTCGTAACTAAAATCTCTTCCGGCTTCTTTCACTTCAACAGCCAATCAGAAGCTAGCAACATAAAAACATGTCTCAACTCAACTGTATGTCTAAACTATTATTAAACAACAGAATATAATTTAGGTCTTCTTTAACACCCTTTCATACATTATACATATGTCATTAATAATTAATAATATAACATGAGCTTACGATTGTTTACGTCCCCGGAGGTACTTTGGAACGAGGTCCGACTGTCCTTTTCACTTTTCCGTTCCTTTTGTTTCATGTGTCTCAGTCGGTCCAGAAGGGAAACAACACATCGATGAGCTGAGTGGTTGTGTGGATGACAAGGCAAAGCGACCCCACGTGTCGTGTAGTTAATGCAATGGCGCCACCTAGTGCCACAAAAAAAAAGCAGCAATGAAGCTGACCGAAGCCGATTCGGGTCTCTACTTTGCAAGGCAAAATATTCGAAAATGTTCGGTCTCAAACTGGATTTGGAATCAGAATTTGTTTCACCCGGCCACCCGACTTGACACCCTGTTCCAGTTAAAACCCGATTTACTGTATCTGTTTATGTATTTGGGTAGTGGGTGGATGTATTGCAGTCATGTTTTTTCTTGAAAATATCTATTTATCCATTTGTCCAATGATTTTTTTTATACTTTTTTAGGGGGGCGGGGGGGGGGGGGCAGTGGTTATTGAAACCTTTCTTGCTCAGTCTTGCCTGATCTGCCTTTCTCTTGCGGTCTTAGAATGCACATTGTCACAGTTGAAAAGCTGAAGCTGCTTTGAAAAAAAAGCTAAATCTACTTGAAGGCCACAGTGTGGCCAGTATCCCCCCCCCGCCACCTTGTGTGTGCACATGTCATAGGCTATCAAGATGGCATGTGCGTGTGCACCCGCGTACCATGTACTCTGAGGCCCCAAATGTTATCTCTGCTTTCGACATACATGTCACGAGCAAGAAATGCAGCGCCCAGTGTCGGGGGGGACTTTCCTTCTATGAGGCCCCGATCGAAAGCCTTTTGAACAGGGTCGAAACTCATCGAGTTTAGAAATGGTTGGATTGCAAGTTGTGCAAGCAAATGTTAAGTTAAGGTTCCCATCAATTTTGTTGTTTGAAACGTTTATTTTTTCAGGTTAGAGTGCCTTTGCTGACATTCTGTTTTTAATGGAAGAGTATGATCCTTGTGCCACACGTGCATAAAAACGTACCACTTCACAGCGGTGGTGTGTTCGGCTTTCGTAAGCGAACATGTTAGGTCTTGCAACACAACAGTTGAATAAGAAGTATAGATTTTTACATCGATGCTTGAGGGTGAGGCTCATAGTTCAAAACGCTTTTCGTGACTTCTTCATTTGCCTGTTGAGAGATGACGACTTTTACGTTGCCGCGTTGTGGGTCACGATTTTCTTTGCTGATGGTTTTGGTGTTGGCATGTTGTGGACAACGATTTCTGAAATATGCTTTGTCATGTAAAAAAGAAAAGAAAAGCTGTGGCTTCATACTAGGCGTCTTCGAGTGGCTCGTTTGCCTGAAAAACTTTGTATTGACCATTCGCTTTTGTATTTTTAATTGATACCGACTGACTAAACGAACCGAATAGGCGAGCAACCGAATCCATGAGTAGATCAAGTCATTTGTTGCTCACCTACTGTCCCAGAGAACAAATCGTCTCTCTTATGCAAGTCTTTTGATCAATAGACGGAGGGGTCAATCAAGCAGATCAAGCCCGATAGGATTGTGTGCTTTGAGAGAGGGGGAAAGGGTCAATGGTTATATTGACTCGGTGTGACGAGGGGAGCGTTGGGTGTCGGAGCGCTGCAGAATATAAAATGCCCCCCGCATCTCGCCGAGGAGACCGACATCGGAAGGCCCGCGCCATGAACAAACGCTTGGTGTTCTCGCTGCTGTTGGCTTTGGCCTGCGCGTGCGTGCAGGGCGCGCCGCTGGACCAGGACGCCCTGGTCACGGAGTCTTGCCAAGATGCTTTGGCGATGGGCGCTGCCGGGGAAGCTCTGACCAAGATTAACCGGGACCGCAAGGAGGGCTACATCCTCAGCCTTCACCGCTTGTCCAACGCGCACTCCGCAAAGCACGTGAGTCTCGCCGGTGACTTGGCCTTCCGACTCCTCGACAAACGTGTCGCCCGCTCGCGGGGGTTGGTTCGTTCGGATTTAGGATGAGTCGCAGATCGACCGGAGACTAGACTATAGATTGATCTCCAAATTTGACGTTTCAGCGATTCTGTTTTTTTGAGTCCAATGTTTCAAAAATTATTGATTGTGTCTGATGTGCATACCAGGAAGAAAACGGCATCGTCTTCTACCTGACCCTGGATGTTGTTGAGACCAACTGCAGCGTGCACAGCAAAAAGGACTGGAAGGACTGCCAGCCTCGCCCCACGACAGACACGCCTGTTAGTAGCAAATCAGCCGCCGTTTTTTTTTTTGCCAATACGAACATTTTTGTCACTTGCCGTCGACTGAAAAGGACATCCATCACATGGGCTCAGGGGTCAGCTGACCTCCAGGCGCGTGAACTTCGCAAGCTTAGCCGCGATTGGTCATTGGCTGAGCGCCGAGCACATGCTGTGTCGTTTTCAGTCGACAGCACAGGGAGAACATGCAAACTTTAACCAGGAATCGAACCCCACACCTCTGCACTGCGAGGCGGACATGCTAACCGGTCGTCCACCGTGCCGCCGAAATGTCAAATTGTCGCACGTACTGTATTTTTCGGATTATAAATCACTTTTTTTTTTTCATAGTTTGTCCGGGGGTGCGATTTATAATCTAGTGCGATTTATGTGTGAAATTATGAACACATTATTACGTATATCATTTGACATGTTATTTTCACACTAAACCACAAGAGGGCGCTCTAGGCCTGTGTGATAAGTCGACAACGATGTAGAATAGGAAGCGCCACATGTTCTCCCTCCAGAGTTGGCAGACCTGTTTCAAACAGACACCGAGGATGAAGATTTCATTGGATTTAGTGATTTGGAGGACACTGATGGTTTGGTAAAGTTGTTAGCATGTTCTTTATGCAAAAGTTATCTGAATAAGTCTTAATATGTAACGTGAACATACCAGGCATGTTCCTTGTTTACGCGTCATGTAATGTTGGCTTGTAACATGCTAATTCAGCCTGTTGTTCTCTATTTTAATTTTTATTTGCCTTCCAAGGTGACGTGTCTGTTCTTGGAATTGGGTTTTATCACATACATTTCCCCCCAAAATGCGACTTATACTCCAGTGCGACTTATATGTTTTTTTTTCTTCTTTATTATGCATTTTATTGCTGCTGCGACTTATACTAAGGAGTGACTTATAGTCCGGAAAATACGGTAATAAGTAATGGTGAGATAAGGCAATAATTTTGTTCCCTTGGCTACACTCACTTGAACAATCATTGATGAGATGAGTCAACGTTTTTTTATGGGATTCACTGTCCAAAAGGACCCGCGACAGAGTTTGACAGTCCTGCTTTCAGGCAAAAAAAATAAAAATAAATTAAAACTAAACGTTTGGCACATGGACGACTCATCATCTGCGTTGTCATTTTTTTTTTTTTGCCATTATGTGTAATGAAAGTGGATATAACCAAAGTTGTGTAGGTCTCTGTACTCGAGGGGTGAATACCGATACTTAGACTAGTATTGGTTTGGGAAAAAAAAATGCTAAATGCTTTTTTTGTCCTTCAGGTGTACGGACAGTGCAAGGCGGCAATCTACATGAACAGGGTGCACCGGGTGGTGCGTCTCTACAAGTACGACTGTGTCGTCCGACCAGGTAGATGCTTGTCGTTCTTTCCTTTCATTTTTCACTACCTGTTTCTCTTTCAAACTGTCACGTAACGAGGTGGTGGTGGACCCCAAAAAGCAGGCACGAGAGAGGAGCAGGTTGTACTTGATGAATTGTATTAAAACAGAGAAAACTAAATCCTAAAGCAACAAAGTCCAAAGTATCAAACAAAAATCACGACTGAAGATAAAACATAACAGTAACCGAAACATGACTGAAACAAACCTGATAGCAGCAAACAAACATGACAGTAGCCAACTGCAACAATGACCCGCCCATGAGCGCTCGGGCTGGGAGTCCTTTGAAAGCACTAATTACATAACGACCAACAGGTGTGCAGCTGCAGGGAAAAGCCCCACAGTGCCACCTGTTGGTCACAAACCGAAACATTACAGTACCAGCACTAATTACATAATGACCAACAGGTGTGCAGCTGCAGGGAGAACCCTACAGTGCCACCTGTTGGTCACAAACAGAATCATGACACAAACCTGTCTGGAATCAGACTAAAAATGACAACAAAGACACGGTCATAGATGACTTCATTTTATTTCCCCTCTTTTTGTTCAGTGCCCGCAGAAAGGGTGAACCGATTGTGCCCGGACTGTTCGACTTTGCTTGGTTCCGATAACGCCGAGATTCAGAAGACGGTGTCGGAGTCTCTGAAGAAGTTCAACAAGGAAAGCGGATTGGCCAATCGCTTTGCTCTGCTGCAGATCACCCGAGCGACATCGGGGGTACGAGCCGCACTTGACGCCGAAGTGTCAAAAGGTCCACGCTCAGTCGAAAACTTCCGAATTTTGTTGCGGCCTTTCCTTTTTTTGTCCAGATGGCAATGGGAATGTATTACCACGCCGAGTACACCATCCAGGAGACAACCTGCCCCAACGACAAAGAAACAAGCGCGGACAACCACTGCCCGCTCATGGAGTGCGAGTTTTCTGTAAGTCTCCACAAAAAATTCGCTCAACACGACGACATTCGTTTGAAAGGCTGAGAGAAATTCTCAAATTTTCTTCCTGCCATTGTCGGTGCGCATTTTTTTCTAGGTACAGTGAACCCTCATTTTTTTCCATGGGGTGGGGTGGGGGGTTACATTCCCTGCGATCGGTGAAACCCGTGAACTAGCCAGTGTCACCGCTCCGACGGATTTCTTCCTAGTTTCGAACGAATTGACGAACCGACCGATGTTCAACTGCCCCGATTGTCCAGGATAATCAGTCTGAAAAGCGAATGGATGGATCATTCAATCATTTCCTCGTGTCTTTTCTGTTTGTTTGTTTTGTTTTTACCCTTCAGCACAAAGGTTTCTGTAAGGCCTCCCACCACCACACTCCCACTGGCAATAGTGAGGTCGACGTAGTGTGTGAGATCTACGAGCCCGAGGTAAGGCCACAAAGCAGGATTTTAGCATCTCGTGCAATTAGGATGCATCGTTGTCGACCACGGGTGTCAAACGCGAGGCCTGGCGGGCCAGATCTGGCCCGCCACATCATTTTATGTGGCCCGCCAAAGCAAATCAAACATGTCAACTTCTGTGATGCTTGCGAAAACTTTGACCAAAATTTAAAGTTGTTTTATGTAATAAATAAGAGACATATTGTTTTCTTGTTACCAAAGCCCTCATCACAGTAACTTAAGCAATAGTTGAATAAACTGTTATTATTGACTTTTTTTTTTATATAGATTCAGTCATAACGGCCTTCCAAGGGAAACGGTAACTAAAATGCGGCCTGCGGCAAAAACGACTTTGACACACCTGTTGTAGACGATATTTCTCAAAAGCCCCTCCCACAAAAAGGGGCCTTGAGTTTTTGCCTCATAAATTGAGCTTGCGTGGCTTCACTTTCGAACTTGAGGGCACGTCGGCTTTTGACAACAGCGACTCGTCCGCTCACATTATGACGCATGACGGTGACTGAGCCAGAATGTTTCCAGATTTCATTTTTATTCTGAGCCTCAAATACGTCGTCCGCGATGCATTGATTTTGCTTACAAGAGTACTTTCGTATTAGGAAAACTTGAATGATGTTAACTCATTCATGACCAGCCAATTCTGGACCAAGTCTGAAAAGACGTTTAAAAACGTCTTTGGGAGTGAATGAGTTAATGGAGATTGAAATCGACAATTCAAGAAGCATTTTTGAAACATTTATGGCATCAGGAGCACTCCTTATTTTTTTTTTCCCAGGGTGCTGAACGGGAGAAGAAACTCCACGTCTTGGCCGATGAGCTGGATCACAGTCACAACGACAGCCACCCGCACGGCAGCGGTCACGACGAAGCGCACGCCGCAGACTCGGCGCACGCTCACGACCACATCCACGACCACACCAAGAGTCACGCTCAGCACGGTAGCGAGCACGCCGAGGGCAGCGGGCACCACCACACGCACGACCACCACGAGGGAAGCGCCCACAGGCACGCCCACGACCACTCCCACGACCACGGCCACGGACACGACCACGAGCACGCGCACCACGCCCGGGCCCACGATCACAGCGGCGACTCGCCCAACCACCACCATAACTACGAGCACGAGGCGGGGGTCCACACCCACGAGCACGACCACGAGCTTGCCCTGGACCACGACCACAAGCACAAGCACTTGCACGCGCACGAGCATCACCATCATCATCACACGCACGACCACGAGACGACGGTCCACGACCATCCAGAGGGCGGCGTAAGGCAGTTGCCGGCCATGGGCGAACCCGTGAGCGTGCCGTCCATCCCTGACGCGCCCGCCACCGACGCAGGAGCCGTCCTGCCTCTTCTCCCCGATCCGCAGATCCCCAACGCGACGCAACCCACCATTCGGCCCTTCCCCACTTCACTTTCACCTCAGTGCGCGCCACCCCTGAAGGGCCCAACGCTGGTGGAGGAACTCTTTGCGGAAGACCCCTTGTTCCAACTCGCCGCCTAAGTTAGCGTCGACGCACAGCGGCGGACTGAAGCAGAGCGCCCGTTCGAACTCGCCGCTCACTCGGACGAGATCTCCTCAGAAGTGCTGAGCGCCACTTGTGTTCTGTTGAAATCGGCGTTTCCTATCGGTCGCACATTTCAAATAATCATCTTGTGTTTGGAAAGCGTTCAGTTGAAAACCATTTTCAACTCGAGTTCTTTTCAGCGGATACAGCACCGTTCGTGAAAATGGCAGTGAATCCGGCACGCATTCAGCTTGCACTTGTTTGGTTTGCGTTCATCTGGCTTTTGACCCAAACTGGCAACTGGAGAATTCATCAGGAATCGAATAAAAAAATGACACTGTCAAAAAGTTGGTTGATTTGACTCCATTTTATTTCGTCAAATGGTTGCACGAAATAAAACCATCCAGATCCAGATACATTTTGGGAGTAGGCTGCACGTGCTCGCTTGCGTGGCTTTTCTCCAGGTACTTCGGTACTTTCCAAAAACAACACTTGAAATGATCTTGGGTGTGATTGTGAGTACGAAGAGTTGTTTGTCCAGGGCTGCCCTGCGATTGGCTGGCAACCCGCTCAGGGTGATCAATGTAAAGGTAGAATTTGACACAATGGCATTCTTGCTTCCTTTCAGATAATAATAATAATAATACATTTTATTTATAAGCGCCTTTCATGTCATCTTTCATTTTTCTTCTTCCTATCATTTCTTTGAAGGCTACTGTTTTTTTTTTGTTTTTTTTGCCAGCTGTCAACAAGAACGCATGTTGCATAAGGAAAAGTACCTCAAGATACACTTGTAATTTCCACATACAGTGGTACCTCGGCTCACGAACGCTTTAGCTCACGAACTTTTCGCCTCATGAAAATTAATTTCGCGAGAATTTAGTCTCAGCTGACAAACTAGTTTTCGGCGGACGAACCAAACCAAGCGGTCGAACAGCGCCCCTGTGGCGGCCGCGAGAAGCTGACGCACGCTCACGGCGTTCACTTCGTCACCCCCTTTCTTTGAATGCGGACGTGGTTTGTGTTTGCTAGACATTTTGGACCATATTGAGTGTACTTTTGCTATTATGTGACCCAAAAAGATCCCGCCACAGGCTAGTGTTAAGCCTAAGAAGACATTAAAGAAAATTACGATCGAGTAGAAGAAGGAGATCATTGAAAAACACGAACGAGGTGTGCGTTTGTGTGACTTAGCGTCCCAGTACCAGTACGCTAACACGCAACAGGTGTCAATTAAGAGGTTTTTAATCAGCAAAAAAGGGTAAAGAGTCTCCTTCTAAGAAGCAAAGAAGAGAAGCCACACCGGAGGTTGAGTTACCTACAGTCCTTTATGGAAGGTGACTCTCCTTCCAAACCGTAACTCCTCCCTAACCCTCCCACTCCATTCCATCAAGCCATCAACTACGATCACAAAGGTAAATAAAACGACTTTATTATACAGTACAGTTTATTTCTTTAATTTCAATACAATAGCACATTTATTATACATAAAATAAGGTATATGTATGTGTAGTTTTAAGGCTTATTTCGTAGAAAATTATGTTTATGGGGACCTGGGAACAGATTATTCTCATTTTAATGGTTTCCTATGGGAAATAAATGTTCGGAAGACGAACTTTTCGGCTCACAAACCTTTTCTGGGAACCAGTTAAGTTCGTGAGCCGAGGTACCACTGTAGTTCTATTCAGGAGAAAAACAACACGACTGCACTGAGCCACACGTCACTTCCTCTGTCCTTCAAAATCTGACCACATGATGTCACCCTAACATTGTGTTTGCTGCATCTTTTTTTTTTCTTCACAGTTTGCTGGAAACGCTCCCGGTTTGTTGTGATTTAGCCAAACGCAGCGGGGGGATGTTGACAACCTATCGACATTAAATGTGTAAGTTTGAATGTGAGATAACACAGATTTGCGATTTGATTCGTTTTTTCATTTCTTATGCACGTTACGGTTGACAACCTATCGACATTAAATGTGTAAGTTTGAATATGAGATAACACAGATTTGCGATTTGATTCGGTTTTTTCATCAAATAAGACGAGAGAGCAGCACCAAAAGCAGAAAGTGACAGCCCGCTCTGCTTTTGGCCAATGCGACAAAAGAGAAAATGGATTGCAGGTCTAATATAAATCAAGCGTGGAGTGCGATCATCATGATAACCCCGCCAGAATCTGGCCCAACAAATAATTGGGGCCAACTTTAGCACCAGTTGCAAGCACCAGAGTTAGAGCCAATTTCACTGGCGGGTTTTCCAAATTCGCTGGGAAAAAAAAAACTGGTTCTAACCTGGGCACTGGCCCAGAACTGGCACAAGCACAAGCACAGCGGTGGAAAAGGGCCAAGAGTGACCTGGGCGCAGGCGTGCCCCGCCCCTGGCCTCCACATTGTTCTGCCCCTGTTCAGGCAGTTGACTTTACCTTCTCTCTACTTAGGCGTAGAAAAAATAGTAGTGTGTTTCCGGTAACATGAAATTTCGGCATAGGGTCGGTAGGTCGGACAAATGTTTTTATTTTTTTATATTTTTGCCACGCCCCCATCATAAATGTAAACAAAATAACCATAAAACATAAAACAAGGAGACATTGAAACCCCCGCTCGCCGCCGAAGGAAAACAAACAAACAAAAAACTACGGCAAGCCTGAGGATTTCACGTAACAAAAGTTACCGGTAGCGTGTCGTTTCCGTGGCGTCATTTTACGGTACCGAAACATAGTTTAACCAGTAAAGTCACTGCACACGACTTGACTGTGTGATCAACGCGATTTCACTGTGCCTCTGTGTGTTTGTGGTGTGTGGGTGTGTTTCTTCGAATTTACTTTCGTTTTGAGTGTTGGGGGGGACGCAACAGATAGGAGCGTATGCGGGTTGCTATATTAGTCCGCAAATTGAGGAATCGCGCGGATGAAAGTTTGAGATGGCGGAAAAAAAACTCACAAAGGTCTACTAATTACGTCATTTAAGAAATGGCAATATCAGTCTGATTTTTCGTATGAATCGTCCGAAGGGCATATCACTAAACTCACCTGTGACGTATGCACAAAACACGAGAGCGAGAGACGGACGACGCGAGGCACGATTACATGGCAAATTGGTCATTAGATTTGTAGGCTAATCGCTGTGAAAAATATTATGAAAAAGTATTGGTTATTCTATAATTTACTGGTTGTAGCATGGTAACTTTATGAATAAAATATTCGTCACAAGGTGTAGTAATGCTAGACTGCAACACACAAAACGCGTTCTAAACTATTTTCGGAGATCGCGGCCGCCGCCATGATTCAATGTTGTTGACACACGACGGCAAATGACGCGCATGCTCAACGTGAATATCGCGAGAGTTTGCACCGATGTAAACATCTTTCCTTTTATTATTTATAATTTTGTCTGTGGTTTTATTGTTCTTGTTTTGATTGTAAAGCGTCCTTGAGTGTTTTGAAAGGCGCGTATAAATGAAATGTACTATTATTATTATTATTACACAAAAATGTAGAAGGTTTGGAAAAAATGCCGACCGGAACGTTTTTGTTCGAGGTAGAAATTCTCGGTCGGTCGGGTTACCGGAAACACACTACTTTTTTTTCTACGCCTTACGTCTTTTTTTTTTTTTAATGTTGGGTGGTCAAGGAAAGAGCTGAGCTGCTTTCCACCACGAGATTCGATGCAGTACAGATGAAGAATAGAAGCCACTTTATCACGTGAAGAACTTCCGCACGGCAATCACCGCAGCGCTGCAACAGTTTCTAAAGCTGCGGTGTGAAAAATAAATGATCGCTGCTCCACTTCTCCTTCCCTTCATGCCTGGAACCACCTTCAGGGGAGTTCTGCATCTTTACTCCCAGGGTGACACAGATGCGCTGTGCCTTGTACAGCCGGATGACTGCACTGTGAAACGATCGCAGCTTACAGGCGCACGTGGCAGCATGCGGCATCTTTTGCTGCAGACTAACGCCAGTGAAGGGATGCTAGTTATGTGCTCCCTCTAACGGGTACCAGTCAAGAGGCGAGCAGCAGCATTCTGGACCAAATGGAGACACTTGATGGAGGATTGGTTGACTCCAAAGTCAAGTGCATGAGACTCATGGAATTATGATTGTGTTGAGCAAGGTGGCTGTATCTCTGTACCGTGTGATGTAATCAAACTCTGCCTGTGGATGGTATGACAAACGACGACTTCTCAGTTATAGAGCATCAGCGGAAGGAGAGCATGAGCGCGTGCCTTTTCTACATAACTGCGGGCCGGTGTGAGCCATTCAACCGAATGAACGAGACGAACATACGTGACGGGTGTCACTACTGATAGTCACCATTGCTCCCACCATACTGTGCGCTGTTGTGTCACTTCCGTCATAATTTAATCAACTTCATGTATCACTCCGTTAAACATAGAAATAGCCACTATGGAAAGATTTCATAATTTATCCCTAACCGCACATTGAAAAACAGATATGACATTAAACAAAAATAAACTTCAGGTCGAAATGTCCAGTACAGTAATCCCTCGCTACTTCGCGGTTCGTTTATCGCGGGTTCAGTGCATCACAGATTTTTTCAAACATATAAAAAAAAAAATTATATATATTTTTTATATACGTGGAGTACAGTACTGTATATGTTGCTCTATGTGACTCGCTGTTGTTTTGCAGATTCTCGCGGACCGTTTGCGGACGTAAAAAAATGTTTTACCTGTTTATGTTAATTGGACGCTACTTCGCGGATTTTCGTTTATCGCGGGTGGTTTTGGTCCCCATTAATAAACGAGGGATTACTGTACTATGTACTTGCTTGTTCAAAACGGACCTTCCATATTCAGAGTTCCGTAAATTCCTGGTTTGTCCCCGCCTTATATATCCACGTGAATTGGCGTCCCTGCCCAGATTGCCCAGTCCCGTTAATTCCCATGGTGGAAAATTCCCAGAATTTTGCAACCACCGTCAGACCACGCGTAGAATGAAATGGCAGCCCGCCAACTGAACACACTGAAAACGCCGGACACGGGACCGTTATTCGTTTTCCTTTTTTTTTTATGAACTGGCACTCAAAGACAACTTAATACCGCGCCGAATAATGGATTCCCTTTGGCCATAAAGAGGCGAAGTTTATTTACCTCGGAGCTACAGAAGCCACTCCTTCGACTGCTGGAAGGGAAAATTCCGGTTGCTCCCGCGCACGTCGCTGCGTGCGCGCGCTAAACAGAGAAGAGGGCAGGTATAGCAGGCGGGGCCCCTCCTCCAGAGAGCCGAGGTGGGTTCGCTCCAATGGAAACCGCTGGAATGGCCCAACTGACGCCTCCAATCGCTCCCCCCTGACGTGCTGGCGCGGGTGGGGGTGGAGGTTGGGGACGGGAAGGGGAGGGGGGCAGGGGGTGTCCGGCCCGGCAGACACTCCGACCGGAGGCGGGATTCGTCCGAGTTCCACACTCCGAGTAAAACTCGGCCAAAGAAAGACGTCGGCCTGTGCGCGCGCAGCCTTCGTGTGCCCGCAAACGCCGAGGCGGCTCCGGTCTCGGCGCTATTCGGAGCCCGGCGACGCGTCGACTTGGGTTGGCCGAGGGCGGTGGAGCGCCGCGGCAATGCTGGGACGGCGGACGAAGGCGACGAGGAGGAGGAACGCGCACTGTGACCGGATTCGAAGTTGATTCCAGCCCATAACGACGCCTCCCTCGGCTTTTTCTTGGACGGCTCAAGAGCGACTGCGGAGAGAGAAAATGCCTGTGAAAAGCAAATACAACCTGGTCGATGATGGGCACGATTTGAGGATCCCGCTCCACAACGAGGAAGCCTTCCAACATGGAATCAACTTCGAGGCAAAGGTATGTCTACCCCCCAAAGAAAAAGTTACATGCACTCAAGTCTAATTGCACCTCCCCAGTTCGTTAAACCCAAACGAGCTTACTTTTGTTCTTGTGCATGTGCAATTAGCGTTTTTTTTTCATCGAGCAGCAGCAGCGTTACTGTACAGTACTCGCCTCAGACGTCGGAAAACAGCGCGAATGCATTGAAGGGCGAGAATGCGATTGACGCAGTGCTACTATTTTGAGTTTGCCACGACGAAAGCAAGAATAAGCGCACGAGATAAAAACAAAAAAAAGTCGACGGGGCTCAAAGGAGATTTGATGATTAATATGCTCCGTTTCCATTGTTGACACCAGTACATCGGCAGCCTCGACGTGACGCGGCCGAGCAGTCGAGTGGAAATCGTGGCTGCGATGAGAAGAATCAGGGTAAGCTCTGCGAATAACACTTGGTGTTATTTCTGTGTGTGTGTGTGTGTGTGTGTGTGTGTGTGTATAGTGCAGTGGCATTTTGTCTCCATCAAAAGTTGTGAAGAACGAGTTTGACAAACTAACATGGAAAACATGCGATCACGAGAAGTAGCGTTGTAGAATATGTGTTGTAACTGTGAGTGCAAATATGCAGAATGAATACTCCATCGGTGGTTGGTGGATGTGCTCGCTCCATCGCCGTTTTCCAGCATTCCTTTGAAGCGGTGCACTCAAGTGCGATGTCTCCTGACCCCCAGCTGTGCAAACTCAAGATTTACAGCTTTCTCTCTGAGAATGAGCGCCTGCGTGCCAACTTGGCAACGTTTGACTTTGCATCGTTTAATTGGATGCCAGCGGTGTGGGGCTGTCTGACAGTCGTTTTCAAAAGAATTGGATGAGATTTGTTGCTGCTTTGTGCACACCATAAAACGCACACATTGTCATGCTCACGTCATTTTTCAGCATTTTATCGTCCAACTCTTTATAGGTTCTGAGTTTTCAGAAGTCACTCAAGAGACAAAAACAGTCCGTTTATAGGCCCCCGTTCAAATCGACAGTAATTCAGTTGACCTTGTGATGTGTGTACTGTCATGATCTTGTCCGGTGAAATGCATTCCAGCACAGCATCCGCACTCGAACGCGTGCATTCATGCACGACCGGGTAAAAAGCTCCAAATGTTCTTTACGCCTTTTTTTTTTTTTTTTCGCATATTGCCCCCGCACCTCTGAAGCGGACCTCCCAGTGTGCTGCCATGGCAGCTGTTGTCGGCAGGAAAAGGAGCTTTGCTTTGGCTCGCTCCAGTGTGAAAATGGTCCGACGCTGGCCTGAAAACACAATCGGAGGAAACCACAGGAATTGAACCCTGGAAGGAAGATGGAATGGAAATTAAAGCGGCAACTGACATTACATAAAAAAAAAATATATATATATATTTTATGTGTATATATATATATATATATATATATGAGTTTATTTCGTACATTGCTCAAGTTGTTGAACCATGATTTTAATGAGTGCAAGCATTTTGCACTCATTAAAATTTCACGACATCTTCGCCCTTCCAATTCTTGACAGAGGTCAGCAAATCGCGAGAGGCTTGTGGTCAACATGTTAGCGAATTGCTGCCAACGGCGTTCGGTGCTCTCCGGCGGCGGCCCCAAGACACCCCCCCCCCCCTCGTTCATTTGAACGGAGAGGTCGCTCTCATTCAAGTGAATGGAGCCAGTGAGGTGCAGGAAGCTCACTGAATTTGATTTTTTAGCTCACGCTTTACTATTTCATCCAATGGCTCATATAAAATTGTAAATATGGTTTAAGTATGATTGTCAAACATATCTATTTGTCTATGATTGCAAAGTGTTCCAGTTTCTTGCATGTTCTCGCTTTTAATCTGTGGTCATTTTCTAGTTTTATTATTTTTTTTTTTAAATGCTTGAAGCTCCTCCTGTAAAACAGGTCCAGAACGTGCTGAGTAGCAATTACCGTGTTTGCCGATACCCACGAGAGCCCTCCCATCAAGTGACCGAACAACAATTTTTGGAGGAGTTAAGATCAAGGCCCACGCAGGCAGCGGAAAACAGACCGTCGACGTGATGACAAAATGATTGGATTTCTATACCCACGGAATTTCCTTCTCGCTCTCCACTCAGACAGCCATCGGTGCTGAAGGCGCAAGAGAGTCACGTCAACGTCGGTGCAACGTTGCGATTCTTTGCCATTTTGCTGGACGCCGAGTCAGTCAAAGCTGGACTCGTAACCTGGCAACCTTTCCTTTCCGCGGTGTCATTGTTCACCGCCCGCATGAGTCACCTGCGAGCTGGGTTGCTGATAACAAACTCGTGCCGTCGCAAGGCAGGAAATAGCTACCGGGCTGCCTTGTGCGTTTTGCACTCTAGTGTCATTCCACCAACAATGCATAGTACACACTTCAACTTGTTGGTTTTTTTTTCCCGCTTTTTAGCAGGAGGATTGATGCTTGTTTCCAGAGGAAATGCCGTGGATCAGTTCAGTGGTGAGGGAAAACGCGGTGAACCTCCTCCCTTCCCGTGGATCTAAAAGAGAATTGTGGCGCTGTCACGGTATGCCACTCGGTGTATCGGTCATGTGGCAAGGTGACATGTTATTCAGTCGGCAGGCGAAGTGGTTAAGCGGGTGTTACTTGCGGTTTGCTCTTTCGCCCCCCCCCCCCTCTGTTTGTCCCCTCTTCAACGTTGTTCTGCCCAGCTGCATTTTCCAATTAATACCAATCGTAGAATGTAAATAATGACAGAGGAGTATGTCAAACTTCCCCTGTTGTACAGAAAAAAAACTCTTCCCGTGTAAAAAAAAAAACAGGTCTACTATTCTGCATGTTCGTTTACTTTTGACATAAAAAAAAGGATTCTATTCATTTATTGATGAGATCAATAAATGGCTGAAAGTACATCAGCCCTTTGTGACTCTTTTCCCAATTGTAAAACATCGCAACGTTTTGTGATATTGTCGTGGAATGAATTCATTCGCAGTGTGGCGGTGTCCCGTGGCCGCCGCGCTCTGTTTTTCTGCCTCCGGCACGGATGGCACAGCGAGCTGGCCTTTCCTCACTTGGATTCTGTGAGCTCTGCCGTAGCGCATTTACGACGTGAAAAAAATGGATGGCGGGCCGCAAATGTGCCCCCGCGCCATAGTTTGGACACCACCGACCCCCGCGCTTTACTTCAATCTTCTGTACCCCTAATCCGTGTCTGTACTTCCCCCTCTTCGCCGTCTGCCCCCTTCAACCTTCCCCCCTGCTGCTTTATTTATTTATTTATTTTAATCTGGGATTGCTTCTTGTCCCTCTCCCGACTTTGGGGTTTTCCACCCCATTCATATCTTTAGACGGGAAGGCCGTCTCTGCATCATGACGTCACCCCCTCTCCCCTTAGCCCCAGCAGCCACCATTTCAATTGTTAGTCGATAGCTTATCCCCCCCCCCCCTTGCCCCCTCATGCATGCTTCCGCTATACATAGCATGCTTCCCATTGCTGAGACTTTCCCGCCTACGCCGCGGCTCGCGTTTATCCGTTGGCAGGCTGCAAAAGCGTTCAAATGGTAACTTCGAATCGGATCTAATGTCTTGCAAATGTTGCCGACTTTTCATTCAAATGTCATTCAAATTTCTTGACAAGGTCAGCTATTTGTCCCGTTCCATGAGGCAAAATCGTTTCGACTTTGTGGCTCTCTGCGGCAATCTGCTTCCAAGCTTGACCTGGAAGCTCCCCTCATCAATCGGCCCCGGTCCTGCGCGTTATCTCATCCCGACAACAATTTCCGCTTCCTGCCTCCTTGCCGTGGAGGCGTTTCAATCTCGCAGTCAGCTCCTCGGAAAATGGAACTTTCTGAGAGGGCTCTTTTGCGTTACCTGAAGGACGTGATGGGCCCATCTTGTTTTCACGGAAGGAAATCGGCCTTGTGGAGATTTGGCCGACGGATTTGCATTTCTACCGTTTCCGTGTGCTGAGCTAACCAAAGCCCCGCTCAGGAGGGACGTGGACTGAGTCGTGCCTGAGTCACCTTCGAGATAGATGCGACATCCATCCAGCCGCACCGACTCAGACCGTCCAACAGCGCTGACATCTCCGCTGAACAAACCGGGGCTGTGAAAAATGCTGCCAAGCGGCGCCAGCCAAATCGTTTTGACATCGACAAATGCTCATACTGTATTACACCGTAGTTGGCGGCCATTTTTTTGGGAACTGGTTCGAACGAACGACCGTTATCACGGCCACATTCCTGACGTCCCTCGAGATCATAACGGACAGTCGTGTGATTTCTTGGTATGGATTTTTTTTTGTTTGACGGCATCCGTGGCCGAGTGCGATGTGATTTGCGTCTTCACACATGCTGACGCTGACTCTCTCTTGCAACAGCAATCACGCTGGCCGCCATATTGTCTTGATGTACATAATAATTGGATTACCCCCAGGGATTATCACCAGGCCACTGCTAATAGTGCTCCAAATGATTCCCAAGGCTTTTAGATCAGGGCGGATGAAAGAGAGTTCAACAAATTGCATGATGAGGCGATAGTGTTCCTGTCTGTGTGTGTGTGGGGGAGGGGGGCTTGATAGTGGGCGAGCGTGAGATGGAATTATGTTGCCTTCCATTATGGTTTTAATAGAACCTTTTCGTCTTCGCGGACGCTTCCATTAAGCCGTATGCCGCGGCTCGTGGCCTCACTGCCGCATTGGATAGAAACTTTTCTCATCCACCGAACCTGCAAATGTTGTTCGCTCGATAATGTGTCATTTATATGCCCTCTGATTGGCTGTCAAGCCGTCTCGGGTGTACCCTGCCTCTCCCCCAAAGACAAATGGGATTGGCCCGAAAGAGGAATCGGACAGACGGATGGATGTCATGTCTGTGTATTGTCAAAAAGAGGTTTCGATCTCAATCTGATTTTTAATATTTATGGATGTACAGTCTTTATGCTCTCATTATGAGAACATTTATTATTCACTGGCTCCCGACACATTTTGGAGTTCTTTTTCTTTTCATCACTCTTATCCATTCGAGATGCGCAGCCAGCATCGTGAAGTGATTGAACACGGATTCTTCCAAAGTCAGTCCACTCTTGATATTTTACTATTTGGAGCAGGAAAGTGGATGTAAAATGTGCAAAATGGTCAATTAGAATTTGTTGAGCTTTTGGTATTTTGTCAGATGCGTGATGGTAGAAACTGCCGTTTGTTTGCGCCGTTGTGGGCGTGAACACAGTCGACTTGCTATTGGAAGAAGAGAATTTGGCGCAGGAGAGGCTTACGGTTTACATGGCTGGAGACCGCCCACCATTCAAAAGTGTGGGGGAAGGGTGGAAAAATTCATGAAAGAGGATAAAAGTACTCCGGCATTCAATGAATTGATTGCAAAGATTCAGAGGGAAGTCTTTTGCAATTTGGTCTTGCTCATTTCTCTCGACCAGTGGCTTTAAAAGAGGGGGTCCGCAATCCGTGGATGTTGACCTGCACAAAAGCAACCGGGGGCCTGCAACACACGGTCGTCAAAAACATCATGTAAGAGTATGAGGGCACTGTGGCCTTTGAAAGAAAGTGACTATTGAAAAAAGTGGAAATTCGAGGTACCCTGGCTTGTCCATCTCAAGTTTGTCATGCAAAGTTGGCGTTGCACTGCAACAAGATGAAATTGCATCAGGCTGTCTCCCTGCCTCTGCAACACCCCGGGGGCGGCTTCAGATCCCAACCGCGCTTGGGTTATCCTCAACATTCCATCCGCAGCTTTGTGGATTGGCCCACGTTACGCCGGTTGATTTGCTTCTGTCGCTCATCACAGAGGGCAGCTGTTGTAACGGTTTCCGAATTGCAGTTTTCCAAAGTAACGCAGAGAAGCGACAGGTGGGGAAGCAGCGGCGCTTTGCGGATGCTACCGATGTACTACGGTGTCCTCGTTTAAGACACATGGCGCAAAATGAATCAAAGACTTTGTCAAGTTGCGGCGCTTTGCTAACACCGGCAACTAGGCAGGACGTGAAGACGAACGGCGCCATCCTGTCCCGTCCAAGTTCATGCATGGTACTGCGTGTGGATGTCATGGAAAGCTCTGCTGCGGGTTCAGTTGTGGAAGCAATGTTTTTGTCCGTTGTCATTGTCAACATTGTCACTCGCCCTTCTTTCGGTGTTAAACGGAAGGGTATTGTGTGCCTGGGTGTGCTCGTGCTTTTTTTCAGGAAGGGGAGTTTATGGGGGGCGGAGGGGGGTGGAAGAACAATACATTGGCTACTCATTTGGCCTCAGAGTCAAGTGGACTGCTCTTGCCACGATCGATCCGCACTTCAAGGTCTTCAAATTTGCCACAGTGATTATTATTGTCCATGTTTCACGAAATCAACACCTTGAACATCAACTTGACACCGTCTGCAAACACGTTTGGATGCTTTTTCATGCTCTTCATGTCGGCATGTCTATTTTTGTCGGAGCTAAATCCCTTTTTGATAAAGATGCTCATCATTGAGATGCACGGCATTTAAAATTAAGCTCCGCGTTCTTTGAACTCATGTCATGCTCAAACGTAAAAATACGTTTGGCAAAAACCTGATCGTTTAGTGCAGGCGTAAAAATATATATTTTTTAAAAATTAAAATGAACGGTGTACTCACCCCACCCCCCAGGCTTTGCCATGGTGTACGACTGTCAAAGAAATAAGCCTCTTTGGTCGCTGCGCCCCTACCAGCCACTAATCCGCCATCTCTCCAGGGACTCAAGATAATGAGTCCCAATGAGGGATTACAGTCACTTCCGGCCACTGCCCATTTCAGACGCAGCAGACAAAATGGCTGGCCCGTGTGAACCTCGGTATCGCAGATCTACAAGTCAACCTTGTTCTTAGATGTCATGTATTCGTTACTTGTTGTTGTTTGGGGAGGGGTGGGGGGGGGTGCATGGAGTGCTTTGTAGATCAGGAGCAGGAAGCCAGTGGCGATGGATGACTGGGGAGTGAAGTGCTGCCAGGGCTCTGGTTGCGGGTGACGACTTGATGAGTTGCTTACTTGGAAAGGTTCAAAGGTTGAATGAAGTCATGCCAAGCGATCGTGACGTCATTTTGTCCGAAAGCATCGCATGATCCCAACGTCAGCCGCTTTGATGTGTTCCAGCAAAAGAGACGGACAAAATCTGGCAGAAAGCATTTTTTTTCTCTCCGTTTCGGCAATTTTCCAGCAAACTGAGGCCCTTTCACAGTCGTCGAAAGAGCCTCACTGGATTTCATTCATGGAAAAAAATGCGTCTGTTGACTGTTCATTGCGATTATCGTTTAGATTGATATATTCTGTCTTTTTTTAATACAGTTTAGTTTCGCTGCCTTATCTTTAGCTGCTGTGTGTGTACCGATGCACTGCATGTTTGCACTGAGGATTGAGAGGAAAGACATTTCTTCTGTGCTGTCTGTTGCACAGAGAGCATATTTGATAATCAAGATGACCTTGACCTTGAGGTCCACACCAAAAGAATCTTTATGAAACATATGTATGCAGATATCGTTTTTTTTTTTAAGCATCAAATTGAAGTGATCCCGGTTGAACAAATACCATTTAGCGTATATGAGCAAGACTCTCTCTCACGGAACTGCAATTTCCTGGCACCTTCTTCTCTCGCAGACCGATCTAATCTGCTGTCTCATAAGGAGCACCACGGGACCTGCTTTTCATGATGAGCTGGTCACTGTATTCATAAGAGGTTGAGGTATTAACTCGGTTCATACATCACCCGCGTTGCCGAATTCTGTTCTGTGACTTTGACAGACGGTCTCCGTTGGGGAAAATGTAGAGGTACTCTGAATACCATTAGGACATCGTGATCAAGATAAGTGCAGAGACGCGTGAGCGAATGCGCTGTTTGTCATGGCTGTTAATGAGAGCACAGGCGGGTTCCAGACTTAGAAGATATCGCGTCCTCTTTGTGACGGCGACGCAGCCCGAACTCGACTTCCAACTCGGCCATTTGTAAGCTTGGTGACGACGGCTTGAGTCTCGTCCTGCGATAAATTCACTCACAAGAAAGACGTCTTAGCCATGCGGTAATGACCCAGAAATCATCGTCATGACGCCATTTTCTGGGCCCACATGAGGATTCCGTGTTTGATGGGGGTGAAGGGGATATATATGTATGTATGTATGTGAACTTAGCCTTATGAAAGCTTTAATTTGCTGCTGCTAATTGTCATGACATGTCATGTGTGACACTATTCAGCAGTTACGGTGCGAGGAACGCAGTCTTATTTTCCTCATTTACATCCTGTCCGACATGTGGCAACGTTTTTGTTTGTTTGTTTGTTTGTTTGTTTTTTTCAATCCAAGAATTTGCCTATTTTGTAGCTGAGCCACAGGTGCCGGCCGGGCGTTCTCTTCTGCTCTCTCCTTTGCTTAAGACGACGCCAGAATCCGCGTTCATGTCTGACAATGTTCTTCTCTTTGCAGTATGAGTTCAAGGTGAAAAACATCAGAAAGAAAAAGGTCAGCATCGTGGTGTCGGTGGAGGGCGTCAAGGTGGCCTTGCGAAAAAAGAAGAAAGTGAGTGACGTTTCTCATTGTGCTTGTTGTGTATACAGTGCGGGCCTGTTCAGCACGGCTGTCTTCTGGACGGGTTCAGTCAGAGCCCTTCTGTGTCTTATATATAATTACAGTATACATATATATATATATATATATATATATATATATATATATATATATATATATATATATATATATATATATATATATATATATATATATATATATATATATATATATATATATAAACCAGGGGTGTCGGACATACAGTCCGCGGGCCGGAACTGGCCCCCAAGGAGGTTCGATCCGGCCCGTGGGATCTTTTAAAAGTGAAAAAAAAGATGCATTAAAGACAGAATGAATATTTTAAATAACATGTAATTCGTGGATTATCCGCTAGGGGGCACACTGTTTTGATCACAGTAGAAGACAACATTGTTTTGATCGGGGAAGAAAACAGCAGTCTCAGTCTGTCACCGAGACAGACCCAATGCAGCAAATGATATGAAAGTGCCAATCAATGCTTCCTGAGACCAAAACAAAGGAAAGAGATGATATTTTGGCGATTCATAGCCCAGTATGGAATAATGTTAATAGTTCGGCCCACTTGACATCTACTGAGTTTGTATGTGGCCCATAAGGTGAAATGAGTTTGACACCCCTGATATGAACGTTATGTCGTGGAGAAAATTTGGCAAGCTGTACAGCGATGAGGCACGGAAACTGTTGACATTAGTCGACAGTCCCTTAGCCAATCAGGATGCAGAACACAATGCACTGTGAAAAAAACTAAATCCGTGAAACAGCGAAGCCGTGAAAAATGAACCGTGTTCCAGCCAGGCATCGCTGTCCATCGGTACGAATGATCTAATTTGCGTTGCATCAATGTGGAATATTGTTTTAATGAGGGTTGAGCCGCCTCCAAGTAATTGATTGTTTTCAAAGGTTAATATGAGCGTCATCGGTGTGGCTGAGATGCGGCGGAAGAGCCGTCCGTCCGCGTTGGGCAGCTCAAATGTCAGGCGGCAGTCTCGCAAACTCATTTCAGAGTCCAAGCGCAACGATGGACTCGAGATAGGAGTGATTGAAATATTGAGTCAACAAAGCTTCAGCGCGATAGGAATCGCTCGGAATAATTCCTCCGTTGGCATTTTATTGTGACATTGAACTTCCATGGGGGCCGACTGACGGGGGGCTGAGTGTGTGGGTTTGTCCCGCTCAGTGAGAGCCACTCTGTGTCACTCTTTTCTGTGATCTCACTTGATCGTCGCCAGCAGTAAATGTCACGGGACTCCCGTGAGTCATGCGTTTGCAATTCCAAAAGAAGCAAAATTCCAAATTGTGCGCTTGCACGCTGCAAAGTCAGAGCCTCGTGTTATCGTCGCCCCTTTCACCACTTTCGGTGCTCCCCGCGTGGTCCAAAGTATTTGGGGTTCGCTTCCAGTAAAGTCGCGATTGCTTTGCCGCTTTAAGCAGGATTGAAAAATCGGCTAGATGAGTTTCATTTGGTCATATCTGGTCACAAAGCAAATGTGGTCGTCTTATGATATATCTCGGGTGCTTGTTTGAATTTCGACCCGTTTCTTCTTCGAAAGTTGCTTCGGGTCTTAAACGTGTAGCGCCTCCCTAGTGGCGCAACGCTGCAACTGCAATTAAAATACCATCAATCGCTCGCTCAGCACGGCAGGAAAAACGCAGATTGAATTAAACACTTCTAATGCTTGATTTATTTTGATTACAGAAGAAGGAATGGATGTGGGATGAGAATAAGATGATGGTGATGCAGGACCCCATTTACAGGTAAGATGCCAAAAACGCGTTTCGATGTTCATTTTCTGACACTTGTTCATTTATCGCTGAGGCTCCGGCAGTGGTTTTGTTTCGAATGACATCATTAGGATGCTACTTCTTGCGTTCGTCCTGAGCTACTTGGCACATCGTCAACACTGTAAACGTCGATGGCACGCATGGTATGCGATGCAAAAACAAAAAACAAGGCCATGACAAAGAAATGAAGTGCGATGTGTTCCTTCATTCATCAATGTTTTTTTGTTTTTTTTAAAAATGTAATTACCTTGTGCTTGTGAAAGAGCGCAGCACAGATGGGCTTTGTCAATCAATGTCACTGAAGAGCTTTTTCACTGGCAGACTTTCGCCTCATGTAACCTTCTCAAGTGCGATGGAGGCGGGCTGTTGCACAAAAATACGTTCCAGAACGGCCCAAAATGGGTGAACGGTTGTGATTTTGAGACCCCCCACACACGCACACACAGAGTGGCTCCCTTTCTAGCAGCTCCTATTTATTTTGTTCTTCTACTTCTTCCTCTCATAACTTTACTGCTGTAAAGTGGGAATTTCTCCATTGTGAGACTATTAAAGGTTTTCTTGTCTTATCTTAACTTACCTTATCCCCCCAAAATTGTTTTCTTTTAAACCAATGTATCAAAGCCATGCCGCCATGTTGTTGCCGTCGTGCGGGCGCGTGTCCGAAGACCAAAGAAAGAAGCGAGAGGTCGATCCAAAGAATCGACTCCATCTCATGGAGAACGTTTGCTTCCTCACTTCACATTTTCAAAATGGATTATCAACGTCGAGGATGACACAGCGTCCAGTCGTGCCTCATGCCCTTGAATATGGCCTCCAGACGCAAAACTTCAAACAAGACTGCAAAATCTGGTTGACGAGTGTCGTGTTGGCACATTGCTAGTTCGATATGACACAATACCTCAAATAACAGTCAAGTGCCTCGCGTCTGCGGACCGGACGCTGTTCAAGGTGGCGAGAACTAAGCGGGGCCTCAGAGGGGACGGAGCCTTTTCACGTTGCCGCTCCCTCCCTTTGGAATGGCCTCCCGCTGAACATTCGCCCCCCCCTTGAAAACTCGTCTTTCAACTCATTTTGATTCTTTGGCTTTGGACTCAGCGTGAGACTTGATTTGCAGTCGGACCGTTTTTGTGCTTTCTACTGTCGTTGTTCTTCATTTTGCGTTTTATTGTTTGCCGTATGAATTCTTTTCGCTGTACGCGCAGCACTTTGGACACAAGCGGCGGTTGTTGTAAAAGTGCTCCAGAAATCCACTTGAGTTGAGATGTGCTCGGGCACACTTCTCACTCCGCATGTATGCCTGGTATGCGAGGAAACAGTGCTGACACAGACGCCATCGGTACCACAAGACCGGAGCTTGCCGGGCCTCCTGAAAAAAAAATTGTTAAAAAGCCACAAAGTTGCCCGACTTCCAGAGCTCCAAACTACAAGGCTAGTATGCAGACGAACGCAAACACAAAGTTCGTCAAATCCAATATTGCAAGCTGACTTTTCATTCGTCCGACAGGTTGCTACGATTTGCTCCAAGACAACGTGAAACGTCATTCTTTTAACGTTTGTTCGTGCCGCTTTGTCCCCTTTTCACTGGATCGTTTGGGCAACCTCAAAATCTGGTTCTCTCGGGTGACCTGCTTTTTGGTTGCATTTACCTGAAATGGAAAAAAAAGTATTTCTCGAAATGAAGGTAACTAAACGAGCTGATTTTCTCCACCAAAACGTGAAAAGGCCTTCGTTCCCACGAGCCCCGGGAAACGAACTACCGCCGCGACCTTGAGGGGCTCATCGGTTTGTAGTGAATTTACACTACTACTTTAAGATTGGACAAAAGGAGAGATGGAGTCCTTTGAACGCAACTTTTATTCTTTCAACGCCTGCTCCGCAACTGCCGAACGAACGAGAGCACAGCACACCTCCTTCCAGGAACGAAAACACTTCCTGCTTCTCTTCAGCCAATCAGTTGCAAGCAACATAAGAATGTTTCAACAATTATTAAACGCAGTATTATTTAGGTAACTATAACATAAAAGAATATCATGCTCAAATATTAAAATGAAAATAATTAATAATTTAACATAAGCTTACACTTACGGCGCGTTCCCACGTTGCAATTTCTGGCATAAGTTTTGTGGCATGCAACACATTGCAATGTGTGAACCCCAAAGTTGGACAGAGTTTTGTGGCATGCAACGTGTTGGATGCGTGTTGCATGAAATAGGACTTGCTCTATTTTCTTGCAACGTGTTGCATGAACCCGACCAATCAGAACGCGTTGCGCTATCACGTGACAAAAAACATTGCGTCGTTATGTAAACACGGAACGCGGAAGTATAATGGCGTCGACACAGAAATCCCAAAAAATTGAGCTCTCCCCGGGGCGACACCGAAACGTTCATTATTACCATTCGTATTGCTGTCGTATTGACAATTAGCCGCCATAGTCGCAGAACGAAATATGTTGCTTAGCAACGTTAAACGCGCATTCGGAAAAATATTCTCGCGAGATTTGAAATTGTTTGCAACTGTTGCAACGTGGGAACACATTCGGTTTGCAACATCATATTTGCAATTTGTGTTATGCAACACATTGCATAACACAAATTGCAACGTGGGAACGCACCTTTATAAACAAAATGTTTCCCCTATGTTGCCTAGCAACACGACCGATCGACTCGTACATTGTTATACGACTTCTGGGGTACACGGTCCGAAAACACGTCTGTTCAACGGAAGCAAATCAAATGATCATGACAACGTAGCGCCGTTATAATGTTCAGTTTTGTGATGTCCCTCGAGGTACGTTGGTTCGACTGCGTTGGTTTTGGCCGGCAAAATACACTCGTACTCGTCTCGCATCGGCAGGCTACGGTTTTGCTCGTTCCGTATTTCAATTGTATTCTTTTTTCCCCCCCTCTTTCAGAATATTCTACGTGTCCCATGACTCCCAGGATTTGAAGATCTTCAGTTACATCGCGCGAGACGGCCACAGCAATGCCTTCCACTGTAATGTTTTCAAGTCCAAGAAGAAGGTGACAAGCTTCTCTGGAAATGTTGAAACTGCACCTTGTCACCGACGAACGAAGTCGTTTTTCAACCTAAAATAGAAACCTTCCTATTATATCTGCTTCGGGTTTACCCTCTCCGGGTCCTATTTTTCGACAAAACCTATTTGCGGATTTCATTCCTGCTCACAGCCAACGTGAACAGAATCGATGGTCACGCTGTGTTCCATGTGGCAAGACGGGCTGAAGGCAATCGCCGAACGTTTGACAGGCTGCCAAAGACACGGGGAGCATTTATACGTTGCAAAACAAGTCATTTGTTGACATCTTTGAATCTCATACAACAATCGCCAGAAGGGAAAGCAAACAGAAAAAGGACAAAGCTGAAAGTCAAACAAAACGTTGCTGCGTGCCTGTGTGTGTGTGTGTGTGTGTGTGTGTGTGTGTGTGTGTGTGTGTGTGTGTGTGTGTGTGTGTGTGTGTGTGTGTGTGTGTGTGTGTGTGTGTGTGTGGGTGTGTGTTTAGTACCTGACAAATGTGCTACATTATTACGGCCCGAGTAGTGACCGCTGCAGTAGCACCCTGCTATGTGCAAAAAAAAGCTCCCCAGGATATGAGCCATTTCCTAAAACTGTGGGGTCCAAACTACGGCCTGGGGCCATTTGCGGCCCTCCATCCATTTTTCAGCGGCCTGTGACATGACAAAAAAAAGAAAAGAGGACTAAAAATGATATTTGACGTGGCCCACAAGGTTCGAAAAAAAGGTGAAGGCGGGCAGAGTGTAAGCAACTTCTCTCCTGACCCAACAGAGTCAGGCCATGCGCATTGTCCGGACTGTAGGTCAGGCATTTGAGGTCTGTCACAAACTGAGTCTGAAGAACGCACAGCACAACAAGGATGGACAGGTGGACTGCCACAGTGAAAAGAATGGAAACGGCTCCTCCATTTCAGGTAAGCGCGACACACACGCGCGCACACACACACACACACACACATTATTTACAGTGTATTAAACAGAAAGGTCAGAAAAAAAGGCTAAAAAATAAAAGGCAGCAAATGCTGCCACGCAAACAAAGGATCATACAAGTGTAATTGACGCTACGCTTAGTTGCCTAGCAGATGCTAACCGGGCATTTTTATTATTATTATTGTTATCAATAGCGCTCTCGGGTAAACGTCGACGTGAGCAGTGACGTTTGGACGCTTTAAGTCATGACGGGGCTCCTACTCGGCAACTAAATACAGCCCTGGTGCCGAACAAGCACAAATTATTATTTTTATTTTATTTTTTTTTGGGGGGGGGGTGTAACAATGAACTGTGTTTGTGTAGACCCAGTAAGCGACAGAGTGAACCTCACTATCTCACTGGGTCACGCCGCTCCGCCACCCGTCATTTTCAACTTGTGTGTTGAACATTTGAAACATGCCCTTGACACATGTTTGAAATGTGCTTTCAAACGATTATTCCTGGCCCCCAAAATTCATCCGTCAGTAGTCAACCCCCCCAGCCCCCAAACTAGTAGCCATTAGCTTGCGCGTCTTATCAAATTCTTCCCAAAACTTGCACAGAACATCAAAGCCTACCTCCAACTTTGGGTTAGCCTGAAGAGTAGTCAGTCTGGAACCCCCCCACCCCCCAAAAAAAGGTCAATTTCAGCCCCGCACTGAATACGATCACTGCAGGTCTGCCGAGCCGGCTAAGTGACTTTCTCACAAATGAAACTCACAAGCTCCTCCGCTTGACCCACATGAGTTGTACGGGTCAATCCGAGCAGTTGATGTCTCCGACAGAACAACAAAAGCGAATCAAAGCAGGCCGGCGCATTCCCTTTCGAACTCTGCGCTTTGCTCGAACTCTGACTTTCAAACCAAGATTTCGACTTCCCCATTCGCTCAGCACGCATGCGACCAATCCTCGAGTCTTCTTCTGAAGTATCTTTTATCTTGATGGATGTCGACTGACTTGTTTGCGTTCATTTGCCGTCCACCCATGCGTGCCTGCGTCCATGCTCCCCGCCTCCCACATGTGCGCATGCAGGGGTGCGTGCTCATCCGCCCGTGTGCGTCTGCCTTCTAGTCGGCTCCGGCGGAGCGGACAAGACGGCGACCGTTCTCGAGGAGACCGACATCGATGCCGATGAGACCAACCAGCTCCCGGTGGCCGAGGAGCTCGACGTCAACCGGGGGGTGACCGATCTGGATGCCACAGCCAAGACGTCAGACCTCGGCCGCTCACGCCATACGGTAAGGAAAGAGCGCAAAATCAGTTGCAAATGGTTTTTGATCGGCGCGGTGACGACCTGGACTTGACGTGTCCCTCTGCGGCGGCAGATTTCCGAAGACGCCTTCTTGCTGACGTCCAGCCCCAGGCTGCTGCTCCCCGCATCGAGCATCGCGCTCTCACCCGGCGCCCCCTTGTCCGTTCATCATCAGATCCAACTCCTCCAACAGCAACTTCAGCAGCAACAGCAGCAAACGCAAGTGGCCGTGGCACAGGTTTGCTGCAGTTTATGCTTTTGCTGATAATAATAATAATAATACATTTTATTTATAAGCGCCTTTCAAGACAACCAAGGACACTTTACAATAACAAAAAACACAAAACAATACGGGTTGAGCAGCGGCAGCCAAACCCGCCAGCGTTCACTCATGCACTTCAGTTCCGTCGAGTGCGGTAAACCACACGAAACCCATCAGGGTTTGTCCTGGGGGGGTTGTCCTGGCTCAAATTGTGTTGCCTGTTTGTCAAAGAACCTCCTTTGCCATCATTTATAAGTCTGAGTCAACATGGACCTGTGCGTTAAAACCACAAATCAACTCTTTCAATCCCAAAGACGGATTTTTCTGTCATTTAAGAGAGCAGACGTTCAATCCCAGGTACTTTTTTTTCCTCAGGTGTGAGGGTAAAGGCAAGCCGTTATAGTTCCTTTGTTTGCTCTGCCATTACTTAGATAACTGCGGTCATTCCAGAGCTAATCCATGTTTTCATGCATGATGCTACAGGCTAAATCCAAGTGAAATGTGTGGCAACACTCTTTATGCAAAAAAAAAAAAAAAAGTAAAAACATGGCGCGCTAACTTCATGAGTCTATGATAGCCAGAGATTAAAGTCCTCCGGATTTTCCCTGAATTCCGGGTTTTTCAAATTTTTATGAAAATCTCTCCGGAGAATTGAGGAAAATTTGCCTAAAATTAATCCGGATATTAGTTGACAACATTGAACGAAGACGCGTTTGAGTTCGTTGTTTTGCTTTTACGAGCGTAGCCATGTTGAGACACTAACACTAGTAACAGTAAATAGATTTCCGTCTCTTTATAAACACACTTGCTAAACCCCATGGGAATGAATAAAATACACAGTGGACAAGACAGTTGTCGTAAAAATATATTTGGACAAAAAGGGAAACACAGATTGGCAGAAAAACGTGCCCGTCCGACTTCGAGTGTCGTCTCGGCTAGCTTAGCTTAGTTTAGCTGTTGTTGTGTGTGTACCGGGTGTGTGATGTCATCGCGTCGGCGCTGATTGGTTGAAATCAAAAGACGTGCTTGCGTACATGTTCGCGCTGAAGCACGCACAGCAGAGAGCCGCAGACTATCTATCTACTGCTGAGGCTCGCTTAGCTTGAGTGGCGTCGCCACAACAGTAATACCCTCGCCTCGCATTCACAAAAGGAAAATTAATCATTGAATGTCGAATTTTTGAATAGCGTTTTGTGTAAACTAATTCATGCGTAATGTGCGTGTGTGTGTGCATGTACATATATATATATATATATATATATATATATATATATATATATATATATATATATATATATATATATATATATATATATATATATATATATATATATATATATTAGAGCTGTCAAATGATTAAAATATTTAATCTAATTAAAAACTCAACTGTCATAATTAACTCAAATTAACTAAAAAATTAATCATGATTACTCACATATTTTTTATCGTTTCTGAATTTCCTTTTATATTTTTGTCCTATTTTCCCCCATTTTAATGCTCTCATCAACATGGAATCATGAATCAGTTTTCTATGTGCAAAATGCAAATATTTACTGAAATAATTTCGATTTTCAATTTGACATGAACATTTTTCACTTGGAGCGGTTATTCACACATTATCTCTCACACAATATTACTGTCCATCAACAACAGTGAAAACAATATTTTGTCACACAACAGCTGCTTGAACATTTTTATTTAGGGAATCAAAACAGCGCAATATAACATTATAAAGTGCACATCTAAGGTAAACTAGTACTCAGCCTATAATGGATTTAAGCCATGGTTGCATACTTCGTTTTTCTCAAATTTGCTTTGAACACAGCAGTCAGGCTATGCTGATTCTGTTGGTCCTTCTTGCTCGGAAGTCTCTCTACGGTTTTGTGTCGACATCATTTCGGATTCTTGTAATGGAGGCTCTCGCTGGCAATCAGTAATGGTTGTTCAGTTAGGGATTGTCGGTCAGCATGGAAGGATCTCTCGTTCTGTACTTTTTTGATCATTTATTGGAGCACTTTGCAGCAGAAGTAGTAGTAGTAGTAGTTGTAACAGAGGTATCAGAAGCAGGTAATAACCTAAACTACACATAAATGCAGTAAAAAATAAATATATCTATCTTTCTGCATCACAATGTAAATATGTATATAATTGACATTAATTAATACCTTTATCTAACAATACGTTTAATAAATAATGTAATCAACCCTGATTTCACTATGTATCATTATCGACATCATTATTCATTGTTTTAAACGTAAGAAACCATACAACACAAACATAAAGTCGAATCGAACAAAAGAACTACAAGTCCCAATACTCAATCCCGGAAGCGGAGCGCCGGTTTGATGATCCCAAGCTGAAGCGCAATTTACTTCGTTTAAACGTCAGATTGCAGACGGACAAACATGACAACTATGCAAAAATGAGCTAAATAAAGACACCCCTGTTCTAGCAACATTTTAGCCCACGCTGTTTGCTTTGAAATGATCCATAGCTGTCGGTCTGAGACGAGGGGGCGGAGTTACGCACGTCAGCTGTGTGCTTGGCCTTTAAGTGGTATTTCAGACTCGACGTGCTATGATGATAGCTCAGTTTACGACTGCAAAACATACAGGTAACTTTGGTCTTGTCATTGGAACAATCTGGCAACTTTTTAAAAGTAAACTTTCCATTCCTAAACTATTTAAGTATCCGTTTTCGGTGTCTCGCGCTGCCAAAACAAACGTGCGTGGACCTGTGCAGAGCGATTGATGTTTTGTTTCTGGTTTATTTATAGAGCAACGTAACATCCGGTGTGACGTCTGCCGCATTAATCTCGCGAGAAAATTTTTGATCCCGATAAAATTAATTTAAATTAATGCCAATAAAAACGCGCTAAACTGACAGCTCTAATATATATATGTATATATATATATTTTTTTTTTCCCGGGATTTTCAGAAAAGTCCACTTTCATCTCTGGATAGCATCAAACTCTTACTCGCCGTGTTGTTGTCATGACGTCTGGTGGTCGGCAAAGCGATCAAAGCATCTCCGTCGGATTTGATGAGCCGGTTGTAGTTTCACAGGCTTTTGCAACCCGACCAGCAAATAAACACAGCCTCAATATTCAACTCATCCCCCCCGTAATAGGCGAGTGCATCATGGCAACTTCCAGGATAAGGACGTCGAGCTGGAGAGCTCACTCGCCGCCAAAGGAACGAGACGGCAGTGCCCCCGAGAGAGACACAGAGATGGAGCTTAAACGTCGCGTGATGAAATTAGAAGAGAATTAGGAGATGAAGTATCGCTCCCGCTCTCCAATAAATGTCCCGATGAAGTCATTCGCTGATTCATTGATTTTTTTTTTTTTAATCCTATCTGCCATTAATTGGCCGGGGGAACTGCGGTGTATCGTCTCATCTGTGCCCTTTCTTCTCGTATGCCTTTGAAATGAACAATTCAAATCGCTGCGGTTCTTGTTGGAGCGTGTGTTCAGGCAACGGCGCCTTGGCTTTGTTTGGCCGCAGCGGAGGTTCAATTCAGGTTCAGATTGTTAGGTCGGCGTTCCGGGTTTTTTCAGACCGTCTCCAAACTCTCAGGTACGGTTCAAATTCATCACCGGATGAACCTTGAGGATTTCCGTTTTTCTCAGCTCCGTTAGCGCCGCCGGGGCTGCGTGTCTTTCTTCTGGGTTTTGAAGAATTGGCACATTGAGAGAACGTTTTCCGAGCATGATTTTCAGATTGTTTTTCTTCTGCGAAGGCGCACCTCTTGAAAGACCAGCTGAGCGCCGAGGCCGCGGCCCGACTGGAGGCGCAGGCTCGGGTTCACCAGCTGCTGCTGCAAAACAAAGACCTGCTGCAGCACATTTCGCTGCTGGTCAAGCAGATCCAGGATCTGGAGACCAAAATCACCGCACGCAACTCCAGTAAGTCAAACTTCAAGTTCACTTTTGCTTGACCCGTTGGTGGCACAAACGTTTCTTGTGGTAGCGACCGTATTCTGACACGTATTATATGACAGTATATTGTTTATGGCACTGTCGTCAAAGTCAAGGCCCAGGGGCCAGATCTGGCCCGCCACATCATTTTATTTGGCCGCGAAAGCAAATCAAGCATGTCAAGTTCCATGATGCTTGCTAAAATCTGAACCAAAATTTCAAATGGTCATATGTAATCCACAATAACAGTCGTTATTTTTTACTTCTGATTTCAAAACTGAACAAAAATTGATCGACAAAAAATAAAATGAATCAAGTTTTCCTCAAAGCTATGAACGAATCATTTGAAAACCATAATTGTGCGCCCGGAACCAATGTTGCTCGTTTCCACACGAACATTTGTTGGCGCGGACGGCAACAAACGTGTCCAGCGCCGGTTTATGCCCGCCGGGCTTGGTGAAACGTTGTCCGACTGTGTTGACGTCTTCCTCTTTTCTGCGCTTGTCAGCGGGATCGCAAGACAGTTTGTTGGAGATCACCTTCCGCTCCTCAGTGGCCCCGGTAATCTGTGACCCAACAACGCCCAAACCGGAGGTGTCTGCCTTGAACCTCCCCCTGCTTTGCACCACTGACGTGGCCGTGAACGCATTCGCATCTTCCAACGGGAACGTGGGAAGCCCGCTAGGTAGGGACCGACGTGTTCTCAAATTAGAATGTTTTCGTTTTCTCCCGGGACCCCCGGGGCCTGGGCCGCCTCCCCTCTCCTTGCCCCCCCCTCCTTTGGAAACCAACGAGCCCGAGGCGACGGAGATGCCCGGAGACACGGCAAAGTTATCGGCTCGCAATGGCGGTTCGCTCAGCCGGCGCGACTTTGCTGCTTTTCGAGAGTCGGGCATCGTCTCCGAGTGCGAGTCCAACACGGATGACAGTGACGAGAGGGAGGAGGAAGGGGAGGAAGAGGAGGAGGAAGAGGAGGGAGAAGAGGTGATGGAATTCTTTGGTTGGGGAACGGAGGCAGAGACCCTGAGGCTGCTCAATGTTCTGAACAAACAGGTGACTCCCGACTGCCTGGGAGATGTAACATGCTAAACTGCACTCCTGAGGGAGCAAACTTGAGAGGACTGCTCCCCCCCCCTGTCATTCCAGCCCCAAAATAGATGACACACGTCATGGATTCATCTCTGCTCCACAAACATTGTACATTTGTACACAAATTGTTATCAGTGCACTTGAATCTTGTTTCCCAATTGTAATACAAGGTGTCAAGACGTCCGGTTGATCGATGATCATATTCAGGCATGGGTGGGCTTACTGTCGTTTTAGAGAACAGACCGTTTGTTGGGGAGCTTGAACTAACTTCAACCCTGTAACTGGGCAACCTATTGGCATGAAGTCGGTATGCCTTTTTAAATTTTAACTGATATCTTCTGAGTGATGAAATGACCCGTAGAACAAGTGCTTGTATCGGCCATCTTGTTCTTTGGGTTCCGTCGCGCAGCTCGAGACGACCTTCGAGCGAGCGTAAATGGAAATCTTGGCCTTGAGGCTGACCACTTTCTTGACCACTACAGAGTCTGCATCGCACGCTGCACCGTTCTTTCCTCGCTCATTCGTGAACGAGACCCTAAGATACTCGGCGGCAGGGTCTCATTCCCGACCTGGACGATGGCATTCCAACCTTTGCCGACTGAGTACGATGGTCTCAGGTTTGTCTGTGCCGATTCTCACCCAAACCGTTTGGCACTCGGCTGCAAATCGCTCCGGTGAGAGTTGAAGATCGCAGCCGGATGAAACTAACAGAATCACATCGTCTGCGGAAAGCAGATGATGTAACTCTGCGGTTAGTGCTTTGGCTGTGCCAGGAAATTCTGTCCATCAAGGTCACCAACTGAATTTATGACAAAGTGCAGCCTTGGCAAATTCCAACTCTGACTGGAAACAAAGTCGCCTTCTTGCTCGCGATGCCGGCCAAACTCTGACACAGAGCAACCGAGCCGCCCATATCAATGTTGCCGCTCCTGTCGTCGGAACACGGCCTCTGGCGCCTCTTCTGAAAAAGTGGAATTGCCAATCCAGAGGCCCTGCACCCGTCGTCCATGCGATGTTGCAGAGGTTGCGTCCGGCAAGGCGGTCGGTCCCACGACATCTGGAGCCTTGAGGAACTTTCACCCTCCTTGGGGGACTGCCCCCAAAGAGCCTTTTCACAACTTTGGTGACCTCAGGCCCAGAGGTGGGAGGGCCCGCCCCAGAGTCCCAAGAATCGGCTTCCTCATGGGAAATTGTCTCAGTGAAATTGAGGAGGTCCTCCAAATTTTCCGCCCACCGACTCCCAACGTTCCGAGTTGAGGTCAGGAGATGCCTCTTCAAAGCAGTTTGGAAGTGGCGCTTTAGGAGCCGCTCATTGTTGCATTTCTTCTTTTTGAGCTCCCTCAATGTCTTTTGTTGTTTAAGAAACGTTGTCGAAAGATCATTTTCCATTCCTCTTTTGTGCTGCGCCACCGATAGACTCTAAGATGTCTTCATGAACCGCTGCTGCAATAGACTGACAGCAAAATAAAAACGCATCCAATCGAATCAAGACACATTTTCAAAAACAAGCGTAGTGGGGACGTCACTCGAGGTCATCACTGATGCTCACTTAGCTGAAGTCTCCACTTGTATGACCTTCAATTGGGGGTCGTCACATGCAATGACGAATTGCCGAGTGCTTCTCTTGAGCCTTGAGATCATCCTGCAGGTCTTACGATGATGAAAATCAAGTTCAGTCAAGGACAAAGGGTGAGCGTCGCTTGATACGCTCCGACCGCTTGGCCGGTCATGACTACCGTTTGAATGCTTGTCCGCTCCACGGATGGATCAGACAGACGGTGAACTACGCCATGACGGAATAAATTATTGATCCGATAACTCGACTAATTGGAAACAAATTGCATCCCGTCCCTGTGATCACATTTTATTTCTTCGGAAGACTTTTCCTGACCGCGGCTCGCGAGCATACAAACGGGACGGTTTCTCCTGCGGTCGAGAAGATTAATCTTGCCTCGTAATGCGCGCGAGTCGCTGTGTCGTGGTGCAGACGGTGTCGGTTCACGACCCGCTCAGTGATGATTGAGTGCACAAACGTGTTGTTTGTGTCTGTAAGTGCCCCTGAAAAGAATAAGCAGTCCAGAAATTGGATGGACGTTGCGGTTGTCGATCTGACTGGAATTCTTTGCCGTTTGGGTTCTCCGAATGTTATTTTGTGTTTCACGGATGGTTAACTTTTACTGGCAAGTGACGTGGGCGCGACATGATATTGGAGGGTGTAGGGACATTCCCACCCCCCAAATCCTGGACACGCCCGATCAAATAAAACTGAATCATGGTGAAAAGATGAAGTCAGAGAAATGTTGATTGCTTACTATTGATCTCACGAATAGTGTGATTTATTTCCAGAATTCTTGGGGTTCATTTTGGGTTATGTGTGGCTTTTTGGAAAACAATAAATGTTTTCGTTTGGACGCCTGTGTTCCAAACTGACCCCCCTCCCCCTTCCCCCCATCAGAGAAAGGAAGTTATTTGGCCTTCATATGAACAAATGTGGGGACCCCCACAATGCATCCCCGTATGTCAATCGATCAATAACGGTGACCGGCTGTGGTCTTGATTCCACATCCTATTTTATTTTCCTTCTCCATTCACATGCTGAAATGATTCTTTTGTCAGTTGAGTGTTTATTGCACGTCGTCTAGCCGTTTGGGGCAAATCGACCGATCTACGTTGGAGCCAATTGCCCAGTCGCTGCCGTAAATCTTCCCGCTGAAATGGGACATTACTCGCGCTTTCTGCACCACTTGTCTAATCGTCCGCGGCATTTCTGCTCGCTCATAAAACCCCCGTTAAATTGTGCACTTATTGCCGATCATAAAACAACAGTGAAATGAAGCTTTTATTTAAAAGTGGCGTTCGAATGTGCTTTGCTGAATAAAACCGCCAAGCGGGTCGCGACGACTCACATGAGTTGTTCTTTTATGTTCGCGCAGCCTTATGCCTGCCTTGGGTGGTCGCGCTGTGCTTTGCTCAGCTTCGCGTTTAGCAGCGCGATCGCCGAGCACAACCTGGTGTGGTTTTCAGTCGTAACTTTGCAGTCGGCATTCCTCTGTGGCTTGGCGAATAGTTCAGCCATTGTACACGACTACACGGTATTGTACCCAACGTGTATACTGCAGAGAGAGAGAGTATTTCCTCTGTCTGCGTTGGCCTTTGTAACGTCTCTCTTCCTTGAACTGGCACTTGACTTTGGAATCGGCCAATCCTCCATGAAGCATCTCCAGTTGGTCCACAATGCTGCTTCTCGCCTCTCAGCTGCTACTCATAGGAGGGAGCACATCTCTCCAACTCTGGCATGCCTTCACTGGCTCCCGATACATTTTGGAGTCCTTTTTTTAATGGTCTGGTGCCCCACCTTACCTTACACACCTCCTGAACGGTGCCTCAGGTCTGTCTGCAGAGCGGCCGCCATTCGAGGTGGCGAGAACTAAGCGGAGACTTCGAGGGGATGTTGCCACTCCCTCTTTGGAATGACCTCCCGCTGAACCTTTGGCAAGCCCCACCACCATCTTTAATGCTGGTCTTCAAACTCATTTTTATTCTTTGGCTTTTGGCTCAGCATGAGACTTGATTTTTGATTTGGACCGTTTTTGTGCTTTCGATCATCCTCGCTATTCATTTATTGTTTGTTGTTGTACGTATTCTTTTTGCTGCATGTCCAGCGCTCAGTCTACAACGGCGGATGTTTGAGCGTACTCTAGAAATACACTTGAGTTGAGTCGACGCATGCATGTGATTGTTTCTCCTTTCTCCTCATATTTCCTTCCTCATTTGCGTGTCGTAAACGGCGCCCGATTCCTCGTGCCTGATCATTAGCCGCGGCCCTCTGGCTAATATACTTTTGTCGATCTCTAGGGGACAACGGTAAGTAAAAACACTTGCGCACGCAGCCTGGCGTCAAGGTTGTACAGTGAAACTCCTCTACAACGAAATAGTTTGCGGCAAGAAATTTTTCATAACAGGGGGTTTTTCACTGTAGCAAATTTGGTCTCAGATGTAAGCACACACACACCCACACACACAAACATCCAATTGTGCATAAGTATGAGCACACACTTATTTGACACTTCATATTGTCAGTGTAGAAAGAAAAAAAGGGAAAGAAATTGCAAAATTTACAATCAGCATTCACTTTCACTTACATCAATTTCTTGGATAATGTCTTTTATTTTGCTTGCTCCGTCTTTCATTTTAATCACTTTTACCCTCTCTTCCAGCATCAGAGCTCTTCTTTTCTTAGCTGCTTGACATCCAAAGGTCCGTTTTTGGAGCCATTTTAGCATTATAACGTCCACGCTCGTCTGAATCTAACAATAACAAATACTTCTGGACGCGGTGGCTTTTCTTTCCACCATCTCACTGTCTCTACCTAACCCTAACCCAAGACGGCGTTGCTCAGCTGATGTTATACTTCGTAGACCTCGATGGCCACAGTTCGCTCTCGAAGGCTAAAAAAACTTACGCTATTAGCGTATTCGCGTAAAATCCTTACGCTGTTAGCGTAAAGTGTTTAGCCTTCGAGAGCTAACTAGGCCATCGAGGACTACGAAGCGTCCCGTGGCTCGACGGACATTCAAATAAACGAACGTTTCCTCGAATGCTTTACTAGTTATCATGCTAAAAACAGCCACGGGACGCTTTGTAGTCCTCGATGGCCTAGTTAGCTCTGGAAGGCTAAAAACCTTACGCTAATTAGCGCTCCAGTTAGCATTAAACCAGTGTGGTGGTTGCTGTTGCCGTTTCCGAACGAACCAGTAGAGGTCGCTGTTGGATAAGACTTCGTTGTAGTGAATGTCTTCGCGAGGCTGGAGCAGAGAAAATGATTTCATATAACGCAACAGGGGGTTTCGTCGTATGGGGGCAGGAGAATGGGAATTGTGTTAATGCACGAACATTTTTTTGCATGAGGGGGGATTTTCGCCCATGTAGGTTTCGTTCTAGAGGAGTTTCACTGTACCTGCTCTGGCAGATTTTGTGGCTCCATTGGATTTCAAATGGCAATATTTTTTCCCTCGCAAGACAATGTATCACTCGGACGTGCGCGTGCCGTGCCGCCAAGGCTCCCTCACCCGCTCCCCGATGCATCACGAATCGGAGGCGATGCAACGACAATCGGCCCAAATATGCGCCATGTGTAAAATGGTCTGAAATGTGACCGCTTTGTGTTTCATGACTCGCCTTCCGAGAAACCTTTCTTCTCCGTGAGGTAAGACCTTGCATCTCGAGTGAATTCCCTCGCATCTCGTTGTGTTTCACCGTCCCTCTATGCCCGCTCCACGCATGCCTTCTCTCATCAAGTGTTGCTTGCCTCTCGCAAGTTGGAGCCTCAAACCGGGGTGCCATTCGCTCGTGGCATCAAACGTGTCCCGACGTCATCTCGCTCTTAACTCATTCACTCCCAAAGACGTTTTTAAACGTCTTTTCAGACTGGAATTAGGTGGGACTGAATGAGTTCAAGAAATCCTCCACCCTGAAGCCATCGTAAATCACAAAGTGTTCTTTGCTGTGGGGAGCGCCAACTTTTAATCGGCATCTTTCAAAACAACGTTTCAAGACATCGTTGTCCCTCCCCAACCCGCCGAGAACGCATCATGCCAAAAGCACCGCAACGTATATGGAGGACATCATAGGCGGGGCGACGACTCGAGCTGGATGGAGACCCTCCGCTGGCGGCGACTTACTCCTCCTTCTCTCTGTCCACAGTTGACCAAAGCATGTTTGAGAACTCTGTTGCCCAGCAACAGAGTCCCCAGACCAGCAGGCAAGGCCAGCCCTCGGCCAGAAGAACCCCAGCATCCCCAAACGCCAACCTGGGCGCGGGCTCGTCGGACTCTCCTTCCTCCGGAGGCCAACAGAGGCTGAAAAATGCCATCAATCTGGGCAAAGCCGTCGGGGCGAAGGTTGGCCTCGCGTCGGCGATTCGCTCGTCTCAAATGTATTTCTTGCAGCAGGACGGTGAAAGTGAAGCGCTTGACATTTTGACTCCTCCTTCCACCCTTGAAGATGAACGACCTGTTGAGGAGGAAGGAATCCAGCCACGCTGGGGACATCGGCGTCACCGAGGTCAACAAAAACGCTGCGGACGCCTGGACTTGCATGGACCAACTTGGCCAAAATTCGGCAAACAGGTACGATGCTCGGATTATTATTTTTTTTCCTAGGGATGTTCGATACCACCTTTTTTTTTCAATTTTGAGTACCCACCGATACCGTGTACCGATACCACTCGTACTTGTTCTGATGCACGATCATAAAATGAGTCGTGGCTACTTTGATGTACAAAACGCGATGGCCTCGATTTTTAGTCAGTTTTTTGAGCGTTTTCGTAATAATGCCAACCTCCTTACAGTATTGTGATAATGATCGCATATCATATTGATGAGTCACATTTGGCTATCATCACATCTCTGGTTTATTGTGACAGTTTTAACAAAGGTTTCCCTCTCGCTGCAAAATGCCGAAAGCATTTTCTTTTTCTTCAAGTATGGAAGAAGTCAGCAACAGCCTTGAACTCAATCAAAGAAAGAGCCCGTCGGTGGCCGACGAGCAGACCCAGCATCCGAAATAAGCCAAAAAGCTTTGACGCGCCGAAAAAGACTGCCGTTTGAAAACTCTTTCATGCGCTCACAATCTTGACTCTCCGACCTAATATCGTTCGGCGCCGCTTCAGCAATTATATTTTGAAGCAACGATGCCTCTGAAACGTCTCATTAGAACGGCTCCAAGTTTGTTCATCCGAACATCAGCGAGAGGCCTCCTTGTTACACAACTTAACTGTCGGTCCCGTGTAAGCCTTATTAAAATCGGCCAGAGATTGCAAATGAGTCCCTGCGGCCGTATCGGCAGCACTCGTCTAAATAAGCCCTGCCGCCCCCCAGAAAAAGTTTGTGGGGGGGGCTTATTTTAGCTTCTCTGCTCTTCTCACACATTCATAAGCGCACACGTTTGTTGTCTTGGAACATGACAAGTCGGAAATAGATTGTCACATTTGCCATCAAAAATCATTTTTATTCCCTTTTAATTGTGTATGCTGTACTCAAATCACTGGTTTCACAAAAAAAGAAAAAAAACAATTATGACGTGTCAGTCGTTAAGCTTATGTTATTTGTATTAGGCACTTGTCATACACACTCACGCATTGCGCACTCCAATCGCAAAGGAATCGTGCACGCACGTTGGCGCTGCAGCTTTCTGCGGCGCCGCTGTCCTATTTTGTCCAAAGGCTCGGCTTGCTTGGCGTTGGCGGCGCTCGACGCAGTCGCACAGCGCGCATTTGTAACAAGAAAGCAGCTGGCGGGAGGGGCCGCGTGCCCCTTTTGGCTGCACGCCAAGACAGCGGGGAGCGATTTGGCATTCTGACTTGCCCCAAGTTAATCTGCGTGAGTTATTCACTCAGGTGGCTTGTCGTGTTGATGCAGTGGCTTCCGTGCGCATTGACTGTGGGGGAAGTTTATTTATTCATTTTTTTGGAGCTAATGAGACACCCCCTCATGAATGCATTGCACATTATTTCGCAGAGCCCCGGAGTTGAGACAGCCAAGAAGGCATCGGCCGATATTTTTTACCGACTTCCGCATGCGTCTGGTTGGATATTGACAACGCTTTCCACTTTCAGTCACTTTCCCTTCGACGCCATCCCTCGGCTTGACCCGCCGCCGCCGTCGGGAAAGAAGCGTCTCCCTCGGGCGCTGATGACCACCCGGGAAATGATGATCTCCTCCGACCCAGTGGTCTCCTCTCCGGATGCTGCGGACTTGTCCTCGCCGATCTCCTCCTCCAAACCGACGGCCCTCATCACCGAGGAGGATGCGCAGAACGGCGAGCCGGACGACGGGTCGGCAGATTTCGGCTCCGCTGCGGAGCGAGCCGACGGGACCTCGGCAGTCGGGGAGACGGAGATCGCGGGAAGCGATGGAGAGGCGGACGCCGAGACGTGCACTGAAGAATCGAGTGGAGGACACGCCGAGGAACAGCAGCTTCATCCCTCCGTGCCAGACCTCCTCAACAAGGATCCTCCTTTACTCGAGGCCCGAGCGAAAACCTGTGACGTGCGGCAGGGGCCGTTGGATGTGGACTCGGGCAAAACTCGCCGGCGCGCTCAGCCTGAGCGAGGAGGCCTCCGTTGCCGAAAGCGGGAAGGATGACTCGCCGAGTCCGGAGGACGCCGAGCCGCATCCGGATCTGCTCTCCTTTGACTGAGTCCGAGACGCCGTCACAGTTGGATTCCACTCACTCTTCATTTTCGTCGGGTGGCGCAAACCCGTGACGATCGCCGCCGATCGAAAGAATTGGAGAAAACAGACCGGCCGGCTCCAGAATTTCTTGGAAAAGGGAACAAAACCGGGAAGGGAGCAAATGTGTTTTTCTGTAACATTTCAAAGGCATTGACAGTCAAAAGTCCAGCTTCTCAGGGCGGTTTGGTGTCTGGAAAACTGCATGCAAACGTAGTCCGTCTCAAGAGAAATGTGGCACATTTCAAACGAGACGCCAAAGGAGAAGAAGAAGGTGTTGGACGGTTGAAAAGGAGAAATGACCACTTGTACTTTTTACTGACATATCTGCCTTGATAATGAAGGAAGCTCAAATGCAACAGTGAAGGGTGCAAAAAAAAAAAAAAAACAGGATGAGGAAATGGGATGAAATAAATGCTCACGTAGGGAGTGACCGGTGATTTTAAAATTCCCTTTCAAGCTGTTAGCCATTGGTTCCAAATGTTGACATCCATCGGAATTCACATCAAACTAAAAAAAAACATTGGTTGTGTTTGTTGCGATTCAAAAAGGTTGCAGCAAAATAGAGTGAAGATGTTTCATGGAGGAGCTTCCCCGGCTGAGCGAACGTTTCCCTTTGCAAAAACGGGCACACGGCTGAATGGAGGCATTGATTGATTGACGGATAAATGAATGTATCGGAAGTGAGCTGGTTCGAAAGATCCATTCTGTGGTTCTTCCCGTCATCAATGGTTTATTTGTGTGTTTGAATATCGAGAATAATTCGACAGTACATCAAAGAATGTCATCGTACCTCTTTTTCTGACAAGCTCCCTTCCCACTCGGCCCACCTTCACCTTTTTTTTAACTGACCTTTTGACCCCTGTCAAATATCATTTTTCAGGGGTTTTTTGGGTCACGACGCGGGCCGCTGGAAAATGGACGGTGGGCCGCGATGGGGCCCCCGGGCCACTGTTTGGACACCAAAGATGTAGCCTGTGCCTTTCGAGGGTGGGGGGACACAAATTGCAGTTGTGAGCAGGCCCCCTAAAAATGACCAAGCGAGGTCGACAAGCGGCCTCTCAAAGTGACCGATGGGACTCCGCAGGGGACTTGTTGACCTGCGAAGGCAACAGAAGTTCCCAGAAAACACACAGGCGAGCGTTGTTAGGGCCGAGTCCGCGTCACGAAAAGGAATGCGGAGCCGGGCTCCTTTTGAGAAAAGCCACTTGAGTTTCACTCGCTACTCGCAGTCCATTTCCGAGCTGGTGTCTTTGTCTCTTTGTCGCGCGAGCCGGCCGCGCATCCTCAAACGTCTTTGTTGGCCGTCAAGCCGTAATGCGGCGCTCCCACGCGGCTCCTTCGCGCTCACGCTTTGGGGAGTTTTATGGCCGCGCCGGCAAACCTTTTCCAGTAGCTGCTGGAACTGGCTTCTCAAATGTCATGCGGTAGCTTTGGAGCTCCTGCAAACTGGGAAGCACTTGAGTGCTAATGTTGTACTTCAAATTGACTTTTTTTTTAATACAGAAATGAGACAATTACATCAAATGAAAATTAATTCAACAGTTCACTTCACTCGAATGTTGCTCCTGGTGGAGTTTTTAGGAATCCCACTGGATTTCTAGGCAGGACCAGCCCAGCGGCAATCTGATTGGCTGCGGATCGCAATATTTTCGTGCGCCGCTAATGTTAGTTCAATGGACTTTCACTTGTTTGGTTTGGTACCCAAAGCGCTTCCCGCCGTTTACCGACGGCTGAGGCGGGTTCGCTATCTTGCTCGAGGACAATTGGAAACGGTCACAATGGCGGCGAATCGGACCCCTCGGCCCCTCTTGGCTGGAAGATGACCGGCCACTCTCCCGCTGAGCAGCGATGCTGCACCGATTGTGTCCCAACTGTCAAACATATTTCAATCACAAGAAGTAGCCACGTTGCCCTTTTTCATCTTTATTGCAACCACTGAGCAAAGTGTCTTTTTTTGTACTCAAAATGATGTAAATTGGCTGTGCCTTTGATCCCAACACAAGTGTTTTCGAGAAAACGTGTGAGCATGTGAAGTATCTCAAAGTCTTATCGTCTGGTGATGAAAAACAGCTTCTTTTTTTTGTAGTGGTAGTTGTAGTTTCCTTGTTGAATCCTATTTGGGCTCGTTTGTTTTGTGAGCTGAACATTAAATCATGAATGAAGGAAGTTAATAAACGTCTCGAGATGATGAAATGAAGGAACAAAGGAGCCGCTCAAAACAAAAGGTCTAGGTCCCTTTGTAATGTTCATGCGAGACTTAAAATTGCTTTTTGTCTGCTGCAAAGATATGCTTGCAAATCTAAAAACAATGATTCTTTGGGATATTTAAGGTTTATTGTCCAAAATGTATCACTCACCTGCTGATTGTAATCGACATCATGTGGAAATAGATTGGAGTTGGAATTTTGTGGGTGTTTGTATTCGCGGTATCTTTTTCTCAGCCCGATTTCCGCTTGGATGGAAGCTTTCCTGTCTTCTTCTTCCTCCCGCTCAACCTTTTGGAAAGTTTGATGTCGCAGATTAGCACGAAGTAAGTCAGTCAGTGTCGCCAATTGAGCTACTTTCTCGCCATACGGTCAAACCTGGTTCCAACGGACCTCGAGCGACAGAATAAATGGGTACGTTATCGCGGTAACAAAATCATTTTTTTCCCATTCATGTCCACCTAATTTGGAATTGACATTGAAATGTTCGGACTAAATTATACATCGTAGTTGGCAGCCATTTTGTCGGAAATGGTTCCAACATTCAGATTCGTGATGTCCCTCGAGGTACGTCATAACGAGGTTCAACTGTGTGAGAATATTAATCAGGACTTAAAAAGAAAAAAAATACTCATCCATCAGCGTCCCTTGGTAGAGTTAGCGTAACCATAGCAACTTGTCGATTTTTCTTATTCTTAGAATATGAGCCTTGCTGAAAGGGACTCATAATAAATATGACCTTATTCAGATGTTTTATTCTTTCAACTCTGGTCAGAAAAAGAATGAAAGTTGTCTTTGGGGTAGACTCGAGCACAAGACAGGGAATGACTGAGCCAACGAGGGTCCGATCTCTCTTGCTCTTGGAACACTTTGACTTCCTTTTCCAGGCAGGCCGAGCGAGACATGATAAATCCACTATTCACGGTTTTATGGCTCGCCTAAACAAGTCCGAGACACCGGCCCTTGGCAGCAAAAACGAAAACACAGTCAATACATTCTATTTTGTTACTGTCGTGACATTTAGGACGCTGCAGACGATGGTGATTTATGACCGTTGCTCGTCAGAGGCGGACGAGCTGTTAACGTGTGTAAAAAAAAAAGCTTTACTGCAAATGCGTTTGCTTTTAACAAGGCGTTAAATAGATGCAGTATTAGATCATAAAATCTGACTTTTCTTCGGGGGCAGAGTACGAACTCGAGTTTCTGTGCACGTTCTTCCTCAACAAAGTCATCCAGGCGTGCCGTCATCATCAATATTGACCGCGACGTCGATGACTCAAGTGACGAGGGCAGATTCGACATTTTTTCCGCGAGTTGATATCGCCCTCTACCGGTGTTGAACTGAAAGTGTCAGCGCCAGTGACCTTGTTCAAGTGAAAAGGGGAAGAAGCTGTGCCGAGGAACATTCAGTCTCACAGCTACAAATAAATGTGGTTTTCTCATCACAGATTTTGTTGCTGGACTAGGCGACATTTGAGTGTGAGCACGAGTATTGATGCCAACTGCCGAGCCGTTGTAAAACGTCAATACGAACAGCACTTGGCATTTCCCAAGCCAGTTTTTTGAGTCTTGGAAAATAAATGGGGAACATTTTACATTTCTTTTGTGGTCAACGTTGGAGGGTCCGATGGGGCTCGTTAAATTAACGACCACGTCAATGCTTATTTCTTAGTTTCACAATATTCCTTTATGACTGACACATCAATTCATAATAGTCACTAAAGTGTAACTCCATTAGCCTTACAACAAGACGTGCAAAATCACTTTTTTTTAAATCGTTCCTCTCTGGACATTATCCCTCTCCAGGTCCACTGTCATCCTCTTCTGTGGCAAAGCATCCTGCCAGCTGATTGCTTAGTGCGTGCTGCCGTTTCCTCCATAGGAAGTGTGTGGGTGGTCCTGACTGACCTCGCTCGGAAGCGTAGACAAAGGACGGGCTGAGCTCGATAGCCAGCGATGACTTCACCAGCCCGACGCCTCCCGTTCGCTCGGAGCAGGGGTGGTAAAGTCGTCCGGTAGCCGGGTGCATGAAGAGCGCCTCGGGGTTGAAGGAAACGGTCAGCTTGTCTGCGCCGCCGCAGAACGACAGCAAGTCCCGGTCGCCGGTAGCGTTCTGTAGCAGGTGGGTGAAGACCACCGGTCGATCATCGCAACGCAGGAAGTTCCTCTCGCGCCCGCAAGGAGACAGGAAGGGGAAGTCGCCCTCGTAGCGCCCGCTCTGGTTTAAACGGAGACGACTGAAGAAGAAGACGAGGAACTGTTTGTCTGGTAATGCAAGATGAGGATGAATGAGAAGTACTACGAAGCCACATCCCATCACCGGAATGACGCCAGAAGCTTGTTCCAAAAGCATCGGGAAACTCACAACGGAACATTCAACCAGCTATTAGTGGGAGTGCGTGCATAATTCCAACACTGTGTGGGTTCGCGAAAATTCAAAAGGGTGCACCCAATTCACATTTTTAAGATTTCTGATTACAATAATTTTAAAAATCATTACAAATCCAAAACTAATATGATATTTTGACCACAAATGAACCTGATATCATCCGGCATAGGACCAACACTGCCTCATCACAGGGAGCAATCAAAAATGTATTGAAAGCAATCATACGAGGTCACATTTTAGACAATGGAGCAGAGAACTAAAATGCCTCTGGCTGTCATGCTACATCCACATCCGCAATTATACAGAAAGAATCTGAATTGTTCTTACTAATCAAAAAGGCACCCAAAAAACACGAGTACAGGATTTTTCCTCTACCTTTGAAACAGGTGACAAAATTCTTGACTTTGGTGTCATCGAGGAACAACTGCCAAGAAAACCACAAAAGGCAACATTCGTTGAAGGGACATCTTCGCTGTGAAGATCATGCGAAAACAGCAACAACACTCACCTGCCCTTGGTGGTCAATATAGTAGAAGTATTCTCGAATGCGTGGTTCAGGGCTCTGACCCTGGACGTAAGCGGCGGCGGTTGTCAGCCTCCTCTCGCCGGCGGCCGTGCAGCGTCGAACGGCCAGACGCTGGCTGACGAGCGCGACAGTAGTCCGAAGTAACAACATGAGCCCAACACCAAAATGCACTTTTGTTCAAACGTAAACGCCGCAATAGTGAATTCAACTTGACACTTTGTGAACCAGCACAACAACTAGAGATAACCTCAAAAATATTATTTAACTTGGCCCTGGTGACACCACAACAAACACCGGAAATGTTTCCGTTGTCGTGATATCTTGATTACCGCCACCCAGTGTTCAGTCAGCATAGTGCCATTGTATGTACAGTACCGTATATTCTGTATGTAAAGTAGTAGAGCAGATAATGTATCAACGTTACGCTTTTTGAAGTGGAGGGCGTGCCGTGCAGTGAATAATCGTGATATCGATTGTTGTAGATTCATTTATGAGGACGGCAAAATGTTTTATTTTTCTGATTGGCCAGAGACCTGTGGCGCATCATAACTTGTACAAAACACTTGTGGCGTCAAATTGACATGACACGCCCCTTTTGGGGCTAATGCTGAATTCGCGGACAGTGGAAAGTTGGACTTTCCCCCCTTTCGACGAGGAAAAGTGCACAAGAACGCCCACATGAGCTGGGAAATCCGAGTTACGAAGTCGGAAAAGGACCCCCAGTTCACCTACCGAATGCAATTTGACATCTCTCGACGATGGCGACCCCACGGAGACACAGACCATGAATTCCGAAACAATTTAAGATTGTCAACACATATCCAACTTTACCTATTTATTATTACATTAGTTCAGTGCACGAACTGACTGCATATGCCGCTATCGACGTGCGTGAACTGCTTTGATGAATTGAATGACATGTTTTGAAGAGAATATATTGCTTTGTTTATACACTGTAAATTAAGGTAATTATGAAGAATGTTTGCTGAAGGTCAAAGTGCGTCGTAATGAACCAGAAAAACAAACAACTGATCGGAATCAGCCAGCACCGAGGTCGGAACTGGGACAATCAGAGTAGGAAAAGTCCGATTTCCAACTTCCTCCAATGCAGCATTAAACTGAGCGTCCGTTGGGCGCTGACATGGACGTCAACGTTGTTGCCATCTTGAATGTGGAAACCCCCCAACGCTTTCCTCGCCCGCCTTCTCTTTCAAGAGGGTGGGGCGCCGCCACCTTCCTTTTTGGCATACCTGGATCGCTGTACGCGCGCCATAATGGCGATATAGTCGCACTTCACTGCGCGGACACCGACTTCACAGTAAGTTTATATTTCAGTCAGCGGTAGTTTTGTTCACCTGGCCATACGTGTTCAATTTTGGCTACACCTTGTTGAAAGCCTTGAGTTTACTGTACTGTAATCGATTTTTTGGGGGGAGTGTGTGTGTGTGTGGGGGGGGGGGGGGGGTAGCGAATGTTTCCGAGTGGGTTATTTTCGGTTGTGGAATTTGTTTTTCCAACTTTTCGCAACGTTTGCCTGCGAGTACAAGCTGACTTGGCGTTTTAATTCACCTCAGGTGCTCGTCTTTCACGTCAGAAATGAGCGACCGCGGCAGGGGCGGAGTCCGGCACAAAATGATGACCAATCGTCGCGAAACTTCAAGTGCACATCTTTACCTGTAGTCAGTGACACCAATACAGTATTTGGGATTTTACGGGTGCCAAATATTTCCCTTTCCATTATGAAAAAAAAAAGTCATTTGATAGCAGAAAATGCGTTTTTTCATCAAAGTCTTTTGGATTTTACGGACATTCCCCAAATAAAGCATTCTAAATTCTGCTCTACACCGTGGACTTTGGCGAGTCACTCCGAGAGCAGCGTTGTCCTGTGACTGCACCGACTGATTGGGAAAAATATATATACTTGTTGGTTTTACAAGATAAAGATTTTCTCCTGACATCTGCAGTGACCACTTGTTCTCACACCTTCCCCGTGAAAAATGAATGGAACTGTTGATATATTTTTGTCACGGGAAGAAAATTCTTATTCATGCTCACAGAAATTACTTGAGCCTGACCAATAACAGTAATAAGAATGTTGTCGTCATCTGCAGGTTAACATTCGACCGCTTCTAAATGGAAATAATTTACAAACTATGATGAACCAAAGTGACTGTGACATTCGTTTCAATTGTTTCTGTTTTTTTCGTGTGTTTTCCCCATTTTCAGCAATGAGCCAAGCACCCCGTTCAAACCGGGGCCACAGGGAGAGAAATGGGGATCACCGGCAGCCCCGTGGACAACGCGATGCCGACCGCTCATCAGCTGACAGGTGTACACACTGGCAACTTTAATTCGCGTTGAGGATTTGAATGAACGTCTTTGTCGTCATTCTTCAGGTCGCCTTCCCGACCGCCGTACTACGACCGAGATCTCGACCGAGATCTCGACCGCCATCCCAAACATGCGCGGGACCGGGACGTCGCGCGTGTCCAACATAGCGACTCCAAATGCACACACATGTGCTCCAGGAGAGGTGAGACTGACTGGGGGCGTTTCTTTGTGCAGCGTTTAGGGGCGGACTACGACTTCATGATGCATACTTCCTTTCTGGTTTCTGTGTCTAAACACCGTCCAACTGGTTTTCCTGCGTTCGCCGCCTCTTTGTCAGTTTAATGAAGTACAAAAAGCTGCCGGTGGCGATGCAGCACATATGAAATTTAAATTAGACTTGAAGAACCCAAAAGGACATCCAAAGAACCGCAGGCCTCGATGTCAATGGGGGACTTTGATTGCGCAACTGCTCAGTCTTGACAGAAAAGAACCGAAAAGCTTGTGTCACGTTTACAAAACATCTTCACCGTCCCAAAGAGGTTTGATCAAATTTTCTGTCAACTGACGAGACAAAAGATGAACTTTTGAAATGTGTGTTTGACATTACATGCGACGTAAAAATAACGCAGCAACATCATACGCCTACAGCCACACATACATGTGTCAGAGTCATGGTCTGGGGCTGCTCCACTCATTCAGGACCTGGTTGACTCACCGTGGTTGACGGGACCATTAATTCTGCAGTTACAAAAAATAGCTTGTCAGCATTCTTCGCCAGTGCTTGATTTCAGTTTTCGGAGCAGTTCTACGACAAGGAAACTTGATCCCGCTCTGAATGTCTCGTGTCTTCAGGAATCGTTCTGATCTGTTCTGTGCTGACCAACGCCTTGGTCCTGATCTGCGTGGTCGCCGCTCAGATGGTGACATCGGGCTTATCTTCCATGGGCGGCCTCGGCGGCTTCGACATCAACTCCAACTTCAACCTGCAGGGCACGGAGCTGCAGAAGGTGCGCGAACTGGACATGCAGTACAGCCAGATGAGAGCGCCGGGCATCTACGGCGGCATCGCCTTCAGCCTGACAATGGGCGTGGTCTCGCTGCTCTTTGTGGTCGCAAGCAACAAGCCCCCGCACCATTTGTCTCGTAAACTTCTGTACGGGGCGCTGGTGTTTCAGGCCGTGGGAGCCGTTGCCTACGTGGCGGCCGTCGGTCTCTACCTGCACTTTGTGATCGGGGTCAACGCCACGGATATTTGCACGCAGCGCGAGCGGCTGTACGCGCGCAACGGGTACACCTGGATGAACTGCGACGTCAGCGGGGCGGATGCGGCCGTGGCTCTGTTTGGACTCATCACCGCCATCCTGTACACTGCCGGCACCGTGCTCACCGTCCAAACCATCCGCAGGGTGAAGCAGTACTTGCAGGAGCGTAAACGGCGCGAGCTGGAGCGAGAGCAAGCCAGAGCTCATCCGCAGAGAGCCCCGCTCAGGGCTGAAACCACCTCTGTGTGACTGGATTTCGCCACGGACTCCGATTTCAGTCCAATCAAAGAGTTCGAGCAGTTTGGAACACAAATCATCGTCTGACTTCCAACTCTCATTTGACTTTTCTAAGTATGTCAGGATATTTTGTTTTGCGTAATACTGAATTTTAAAGATTTTTTTAAAGTGATTTTTATTACTGCGCTATATCTGTGAGATGGGCACATGCTGTCCAATTAAAAAGGAAAACTGAGAATGAATCACATTAGATTCTGACAGAATTCTAACCGTTAACTCATTCAGTACCAGCCAATTCTAAACCAAGTCTGAAAAGACGTATAAAAACGTCTTTGGGAGTGAATGAGTTAACCAACAAACGGTGTTTTAAAACCATGCTCATGCCTTGTCTGTAGTTGACTTTGCTATTTGTTATGTTGGATTTATGTCGATATTTTTGGAAGTGCGGGCATTGTTGAAAACATCATTTCGCTGCGTTGAAAGATTCAAGCTAAAAGTCCAGGGTGGCTCTTCTCCCTGCAGCAGCAGTCACCCTGCCGGCCAAGAATGACCTCAGTGCCGTCACACAGCACGCATTGTTCAATCAACCCCCACCACAGAAGAAATTCAGCGCAGTGAGGTTATTCCACAAATGTGATCTTTTCACTAAACAAACTACCAGCAATTGTTGTGGTGAAACAATGCAACGATTGAAGACGCAATGTAACATCGCGATGAATTTGTCGGACGTTGACTTGATTTGTTTGCGGTGCCTCGATAGCAAACTCCACTGCAACTTCTCTTTGTCACCAGCGGGCGACATTTATTGGATTGTATTTGGCGAGTATGACTTGGATTTGTTTACATACGGTCATGATTCGGTTTGTGACCAACAGGTGGCACTGTAGGGCTCTCCCTGCAGTTGCACACCTGTTGGTCGTTATGCAATTAGTAGCATAAAAGGACTCCTCCCGACCACTCAGTGCTGGGTCATTGTTTGTTGCTACTGTCATGTTTGTTTCAGTCATGTTTCGGTTACTGTTATGTTTTATCTTCAGTCATGATTTTTGTTTGATACTTTGGACTTGTTTGTTTTGGATTTAGTTTTCACTATGTTTTAATACAATTCATCAAGTACAACCTGCTCCTCTCTCCTGCCTGCTTTTTGGGGTCCACCACCACCTCGCATTCGTGACACATACTAACTTCAGCACGGAGTTAAAAGCACTACTTTGTCAGTTATGTGACATTTAGAGCTGTCAGTTTAGCGCGTTTTTATTGGCATTAATTTAAATGAATTTTATCGGGATCAAAAAAAATTCTCGCGAGATTAACGCCGCAGACGTCACAGCGGATGTTACGTTGCTCTATAAATAAACCAGAAACAAAACATCAATCGCACTGCACAGGTCCACGCACGTTTGTTTTGCCAGCCACAGCAGCGCGAGACACCGAAAACGGATACTTAAATAGTTTATGAATGGAAAGTTTACTTTTAAAAAGTTGCCAGATTGTTCCAATGACAAGACCAAAGTTACCTGTATGTTTTGCAGTCATAAACTGAGCTATCATCATAGCACGTCGAGTCTGAATACCACTTAATGGCCAAGCACACAGCTGACGTGCGTAACTCCGCCTCCTCGTCTCAGACCGACAGCTATGGATCATTTCAAAGCAAACAGCGTGGGCTAAAATGTTGCTAGAACAGGGGTGTCTTTATTTAGCTCATTTTTGCATAGTTGTCATGTTTGTCCGTCTGCAATCTGACGTTTAAACGAAGTAAATTGCGTTTCAGCTTGGGTTTCATGCCGGCGCTCCACTTCCGGGATTGAGTATTGGGACTTAGTTCTTTTGTTCGATTCGACTTTATGTTTGTGGTGTATGGTTTCTTACGTTTAAAACAATGAATAATGATGACGATAATGATACATAGTGAAATCAGGGTTGATTACATTATTTATTAAACGTATTGTTAGATAAAGGTATTAATGTCAATTATATACATGTTTACATTGTGATACAGAAAGATAGATATATTATTTTTTTACTGCATTTATGTGTAGTTTAGGTTATTACCTGCTTCTGATACTTCTGTTACAACTACTACTACTACTACTTCTGCTGCAAAGTGCTCCAATAAATGATCAAAAAAGTACAGAACGAGAGATCCTTCCATGCTGACCGACAATCCCTATTCAGGGGGCCGTGAAAATTTATAGGCTGAGCACTAGTTTACCTTAGATGTGCACTTTATATTGCGCTGTTTTGATTCCATAAAAAGAGCTGTTCAAGCAGCTGTTGTGTGACAAAATATTTTTTTCACTGTTGTTGATGGACAGTAATATTGTGTGAGAGATGATGTGTGAATAACTGCTCCAAGTGAAAAATGTTCATGTAAAATTGAAAATCGAAATTATTTCAGTAAATATTTGCAGATAGAAAACTGATTCATGATCCCATGTTGATGAGAGCATTAAAATGGGGGAAAATAGGACAAAAAATATAAAAGGAAATTCAGAAATGATAAAAAATGTGTGAGTAATCATGATTAATTTTTAGTTAATTTGAGTTAATTATGACAGTTGAGTTTTTAATTAGATTAAATATTTTAATCGTTTGACAGCTCTAGTGACATTATTTGTGCCATTTCTGCTTCAAATAAGCAGGAGTTTGGGTTTTTTTCCCACCCATGTAAGCTTTGATACGCATTTAAATGTTTGTGCGTCCTTTCATCATCATGATCTGTTGGGGGGGGGGATCAGTCAACACAGAATCCTATGAAAACTTGCATTTATTTAGAAAAGTAGCTGTCACTGTTGCAATAACATTCAATGTGCTGGTTAGAACAGGAGCATCGTCGTCTTCGACATTCGCTCACCACTGCGGCAGACCTCGGAACACAAACGCGGAGTAACAGCCTCGTGAAATATTTCTTTTCTCTCAGAGAAAATTAGCATGCTTTGGTGACTAGGTCACTGGAAAGTACTAAAACCCTCGGAGTTAACATTTTAGCGTATGACGGCAAAGATTTTTTGGGGACCTTTCTACTTGAAAAGCATTTACAATGCTTCTTGAAATGAAAGACGGCCGAAATTAATACAAAGTGTGACAAAAATTGCGCCGCGTTTTGTTGGGCACAATGTTAAGAGTAGAAAATAGTTTTTGTTTGGTTTTTAACAGTCTTTGGTCCACTGGAATACTCTGAGGAAGCAGCGCAAATGATTTCCGTAATTTCCAGGTGGGTTCCTTGATGAGAAAGTGACACACTGGCCGGCCGATAGCGAGGACTGGAGTCAGAGCGGTGTGACGAAATGGTCGGCGGGTTTGTGGTAGGCGGCCTCTTGCCGGTCGCGAGTCTCCATCTGCTGCCGTTGGATGATCTGTCGCACTTCGTCCTCCAGCTCCGGCGGAACAATCAGCTGGTCGTCAGGGTCCGGCTGAGCGGGAGCGTTAAAGTATCCCCCTTGCTTCTTGACGGGGGCATCCGCCGCTTCCTCGATGAGGTCCTGACTCCTGCCCTGGCACGCCACCGAACCGTTAGCTCGAGCCCGACTGCCCGGGGCGCTCGACCGGGTCTCCCCGCCGAGGCAGGGGGAGGGTGGCGTGACGGCCGGAGGTGAAGGCTCATGACCGGAAGCGCAGGATCGAGGAAGACTTCCGCCGGGGTGCGGCGCTTCCCGGCCACGCAGGCTGTGCACATCGGCCTCGACCTCCACGCGGCTGCCGTTGGAGAAGACGCCCGGGATGGGCTCCTCATCCTCGCTGTCGAGCCCGTTGTCGGACAGCGCGCCGGAGAACTGCCTCTGGAAGCCGCCGCGAGACGCGGGGCGCGCCGGCTCGCGCCGGCTGGCTCGCATGGCACAGCGGCGGCTCGGCTTGAGGCGGCGGCTCTTCGGACGATACCGTGGAGCCCGCCTCGAGGCTCATTTCGGAAGCGCTCAACTCACTGCTCAGCTCGCTCGCGGTTCCCGAGGAGGCCGGTGGCAGCGATATGTCGCCGCTCCCCAAGTAGGGGTGAGCGTGCGCATGGGCGCACAAACCTGGACTGTGAGGTGCGGGCAGCGGCAGCTCGCTGAAGCAGCAGCAATCTTCGGAGATACTGAGCTGGACCACGACGGCGCTGAGGCTGTCGGAGCAGCCGTAGCTCTGAGCCAGCGCCACGAGCTTCTTGGCGGCGGCCAGCGCGTCCGGAACATTCCTGACTGCTTCCACCGCTTCACTAGGAGACAACATGTCCCACAGCCCTCGGCTGCCCAGGAGAAAGAACTCATCCTGCGAGGTGAGCGTCACCGTGGAGACGTGTGGCCGGGGGGTCACGGACGGGCACAGGAAGGAATAGCCCATCATTCTGGTGGAGTCGCTGACGCCGCTGACTTTATTGTCCTGCGGAGAGAGAAGAATGAATGTGCTTCCCGCCTGCGGCTCAGAACTCGTTTCACTGTCGTGAGTTGAGGTTTTTTTGCTTTCCATGGCTGGTAGAACACGATGTGGCATTGACGTTGCGCGGAGGATCATATTGAGATCCACGCAATACTGTAAAAGTTACGAACCGTGATGCTCGGTGGAAATGAAGTCAAGTTCAGTCAGAGAGAAAAGGCATCCGACACGACGCGCGTCAACCATGAGCGCAGGGTTGATCGCTACCTCCGTGATGATGGCGTGATGCTGTCGGACCCTCTGGCACTCGAGTTCTTCTCGGACGCTGTGGATGGCGGAGAGTCGCGTCGCTTTTCCATCCCGGCACAAAACTGCCTGGCATCCGCCCACGTTGGCGGCCGTCAAGGTGAAGCCGCCGCCGCCGCCGCCGTGTTCAGTGGGAGGCACGGGGTCACGTCTGATGTGACACAACGCCGCGGATCCGCCCATCCTTTGGCCGGCCGTGCCCAGCTTCCTGCGGGAGATCAGCAAAGAAACGGTGCGCTCGGTTACAACGCCGCTGCGGAAATGTTTCATCATGATCGTCGAAGCGGTCGCTCGTCGACCTTTGCGTGGCGAGGAAAGTGTTGGTCATGTAGTCTGCCCGGCTCGTCGGGCCCCTTTGGAGCTCCTCGGCTAACACGTCGCCCATGGTGCACTGCAGCAGGTAAGGCACCTCCACATTTTTGTCGCCATCAAAAACCCCGTACAGTGCTTCGCGGACTCCGCAGAAGGCGTCCAGCGCGAGCGCAGCCACACACAACCTGAGGGGAAAGTCAAACAAAACAAAAAAAATGTTTTTTAAACTGCATCCACAATGAGAAACCCAATTTCCATTTCCTCCCGCACCGAATGTCAACAGGCCCAAAATAGTGAACACGAAAATTGAAAAGGCTCGCGAGCAGATGAAGGGAAAACACTTGCTTGTTTTTGACTCCGGAGGCTTCCGTGTATCCGTGACGCCAGACTGCGGGAGCTCCGTGACACTCGCTGGCGCTGGGAGCCGATGGGGGGGGATCCAGCCTTAAACATCGGATATTACTGCGCAGACAAGGAGGACACGTTTGTGTGTGTGTGTGTGTGTATAAAAAATAAGCACTGCTCATGGTTTCGTACTGGGAATGTTCCTACTTGAGAAGCTCCAAGCTCTTGTGGTCCAGGTTGAGACGGGGATTTCCTTTGAGGTCCAGCTCCTGAAGTTTTGGGGGGAGTGACTCTGGCAGGGTGATGTCTGTCAGCTCATTGCAGCTGAGGTCGATACACTGACGTGGGAATCAAAGACAAGGCCCGTCACGTGAATCACACCGGACCCTCCAGTCCGCCCCCCTTTGCTCAGCTATCGGGCTCGTCATCGTCTCATGGGACGATTTTTGTCTCAATGTAGAGCAGGGGTGTCAAACGCATTTTTGTCGTGGGCCACTTTGAAGTTCCATCTTCCCTCGGAGGGCCGTTAAGACCGTGAAACCGAAGAAATTTTTATTCATCACATCAAATTATTACTGTACACAAAAAAAAATTATGGCTCACTAGTGTTCAAATCAGTCAAGTATTTGTTCACTTATTGCTCAAGTGTAACAAAATTATTGCACAATGTCACCGTTATTGATTACGTGTGACAATTTGAGATTTCTGTACAGATTTAAGAAAGGATCATGGAAGTTGACGCAGATGATTTGCTTTTGCGGGCCACATAAAATGACGTCGCGGGCCAGATCTGGCCCCCGGGCCTTGACTTTGACACCAGTGATGTCGAGTCTGGTCGGGACATTGTTTCGTCCCCACAGGTTGTTGTGTGTTTTGTTTTTTTTAGAAGGCTCAATTGCCTTGTTGCTCGGCTATTCCAGCTGCGACGTCGCAACACGGCTCAGCTGCAATTTTACATTTTGAACTGGAGCAAAACGAGTGGCCGACGGTCGACATCAGATGACAAGGAGTCGCCCAAACTAGCGCACGCAGTTTTGGTGGCGGTTGACCCTCAAACGGGTGATACGAGACACCCTTTGAGGCCCGCCAAGTGAAGAAACAACGTGGTGATGACAAACCTTGATTTCAGGCAGCTGCAGGACCTCCGGAAAAGTCGCGATACAGTTGGAATGCGCAGACAATGTTTGCAGGCACTGACAGTCCAAGATAGTTGTGGGCACAGAGCTCAGTCTGTTGCCACTCAGGTCCAGCTCCTCCAGATGCTCCAGTTGGGCCAGTTTGCTACAGCGGGAGAGAAAGCAGTTCCATCATGTGTGTCCTTCGCAAAGTCTATGAACGTTTGACTGAAAAACACCCAAAAAGTCACCCTGATGAGATTTTTTTTTTCCCGTAGTTGTGGTTTTCACCTTGCGGTAAAGGTCTGCAGCTGGTTGTACGAAAGGTGAAGAACTCGGAGGTGGCCATGTCCAGTCAGGAGAGGGACGCACTTGTCCGTCAAGCTGTTGTTGGTCACGTAGAGCTCCTCCAGGCCGCTTGAAGTGTCGTCCGAAAGGCTCGCAGCGGGGAGGCTCTCCAGTTTGTTGGCCGACACGTTAAGGTAGCGCAAGCTGGAACAAAATCCGTCACACATCAGCGTCGTGGGGGGGGGGGGCGGAGCAAATCAAAAGAAATGGGAAAGAATTATTGTCTTCACTTCTGGGCTTTGATGAAGAGATTGTCGGGGAGCTCGTTTAGAAGATTGTGCTGCAAGTCCAAGACTTGGAGCTGCGATGCGTCCGGGCTCTCGCCCAGCTGGCCGAGAGCATTCCAGCCTGCGAGCAGCTTTCGGAGGTTCTCATTGGACAGCAACCTAGGACGCACAAACACATCAGGCTCGGCCTCCCTGCGTCCTGTGAGTACGCTACTTGGAGCATTGAATCAAGAAAATTAGTGTTTGATTTGTAGCTTGATGACAGCGCATGTTCTTTGGCGGCGATGCGATATGAAATGCAGAGTTGGCTGCTTCGGAATTGATTGATGGTGTTGACTATCCATTCGTTTCCCCTCACAGGTTGATGGAGGACGCCGTGAGGAATGTGCGGACCGCAATACCCCCCCAAAAAAACACACAAAAAAAACAGCCATCCGCCTCAGCACACCGGCGCCCCACAGGGCAGTGTGTCGAGCCCCCTACTTTACACCCAAGCCTGCACTCCCACCGTACCAAGCAACCGCATCATCAAGTTGACTCGTGATTCTCCGTACCAGAACAACGTGGAGTGGCTCGGCGTTAGCGCGCTATCGGCACATGTACGCGCACTCCTCAGCGTGTCTTAGCAAACCGCGCCGCTCGATCTGCTCCGAAGCTGGTCCTGCTAGCTCAATGCCAGAGTCCAGCCGAGTCTCCCGTTTTACTATCCTCGCACAAAACGGCGACTGCGAGGGGTGCCCTGCAGTTGCAGCGTATCTATTTTCTTGAGTGACCGGGACTTGGCGAGAAAGGGACTCTGAACGTCTGGTTTTGGAGGGCTTAGCTTTTAGCTCATCCCACCTCCGCTTTTCTTTTCCACGGCGCCACTTTGGCAGGTGACGGACAGGTCCGCAGATGTGCAAATCACAGGCCCAGTTAGCAGTTTCAAGAAAGAAAGTGTTGAACGACGTGTGCTTCCCCCCCGACACCGCTGCGGAATTGGCACGTTCGCATTGTAATTGGTGTCATACTCACTGCGTGGGCAGCTCAGTCACAGAATTGTGACTGATGTCGAGGTGTTCCAATCTCGTGCTTTCGCACACCCAATCGGGGACAACGCCGAGCTTGTTCCTTTTTTTAGAAAAGAGAAACAAGTCAACATTCAGCACGCATTCTTTGCCTCGCGGACACTGTAAACAGGGCATCATGTTGTGTCCCGAGTCTTCGTACCAGGACAAATCCAGAGCGGTCAGATACTCCGGAACAGGCTGCACTTGCAGTTCTTCCAGCTCTGTAATCACAAACACCAGATTGCTAACTTGAAGAGACAACGATAATATAGAAGAGGGAGTCTTCGTAGAGGGCATCCGACACATTTGGTAAAATGGAATATACATGAAGAAAAACATTTCTGGGGGATGTGCGATAGAATCACTTGCACGTGAATATTCCGACGTTCGGCGATTCACCTTGGGCAGCCATGACAGACTAGACGTCACAAGCTTAGCACAAATATTTCGGTGTGGTTCAATGTGGAGTGACGGATTATCGGCCGGACCGATATTTGGCATTTTAACACATACTGGCATTGTCACGAGCTTTTATTTTTCCCTTTTTATCTGCTGGCCAACAAGAGATCATCTCAAAATTGGGGAAACCTCATTTGAAATCGCTTCCCATTTAATTAAATTTCGAAGAGCCGCTGCTGAGCCTTGCAACATCGTACACTTCAAAGCAAAGTCAAACATTAACATTTGACACAAAAGTGGAAAAAAAGCAAAACGCCGTCAATACTTTCCGGACGCGGCGTACCGTTGTGCGCGGCCTGCAGGCTCTTGAGGGCGTGTCCGTTGACTCGAAGGAGGGAGAGTCGGTTTCGGTCGCAGTGGAGAATCTCCAGTTGAGAGAGAGGCCTGACATCCAGCTCCCGTAGACCGGTATCCCTGAGGTCCAGCTGCACGATGTGGGCGAGCTGCTTGGTGTCTCCCACCGTCACACTTTGGAGACGGTTCAGCCTGTATGAGAGCGAACGTCATCAACAGAGGAAAGTAAATACGCTCGACACCCTGGTGTGCTTTGGGGAAATTCAGGCCCCGGACGCATGAGGATTTCGGTTTGGAACGCAGCATGAAGAGTTGAGCCACGCACGACGAGGCCGCCGGCGTGCTTCTCCATAGCAAAGGGGAGCACTTGGACTGGACTTCATTTGAAATCTCGAAAAATTGATTCCCTGCGCTCATGAGTTCACCTTGTCATTTGGACTCTGATTCGACAACAAATAAATCAGTAAAAAGCTGTCCAAAAATGCAGCGGGCCGAGCCCGAGGCAGAAGATGAGCACGCCGACAGGGCGCCAACGCAAACAGTCCGCAATCAATGCGGCATTTACCTGAGATCGATATGGCGAGCGGACAAGCGCTGCAGGCCGGCCATGTGCAAGACAGAGATTTGGTTTCCCGCCAGACACAGCCGCTCCATCCCGTTTAGCTTCTCCAGGACAGGCGGGGTGCAAGTGAAACGATTGAAAGACAAGCCGAGGTAGACCAGCGCCTCCAAGGAGCCCAGCTCGGCAGGCAATGAAGTCAGGCGGTTTGCGTCGAGAACGAGGGTCTGCAGGCTGAAAAAAATACAATAAAATAAATAAATAAATAAACTATCTCTTTTGAAACATGCTATGGTCGACTATGCAAAGCTCAAAGGCGGGGGGCAAACTTTTGGGTTGGAGGGCCCGCATACAGAAAAAAATGGAAGGCCAATTGAAAAGTGGTCAGCTTTTTCAAACGCACTAAACTATTCTAGATGGGTTGTATTGTTCATCAGCTCGCTGTTCAAGGTGTTCAGTTGAGGATTTGTCCAATTTCTTTCTTTTTATTTGGGGGGGGGTCCAACAGCCCTCTGTCTCACAGGTAGATCCAGCTCTGGACTTGACAGCCTGTCAGAGATGTTCGCTCGGACGGTCGACAAAGGCTCGAACACAGGAACAGAGTGTCTTTCTCTGCCGGCAGGAGGCACAGTTTTCGATGAAGCCACTCAGTGTGAGCTTCCCAACTGACACCCGACCCCTGCAACCTCTGCCGACCTTTTTATTGATTGGATATGCAAATTACGAGAAACATCAGAAAAACACTCCCATCTTCATTAACATGACACACCTCTGGACGGCCCCATTGGGTCGCCCCTCAGACAAAGCATTCTCTTGGTACCAGCACCAACATCCAGACACGTGTACATTTCAAGGGGTATCTCCTTATAATTTGGCTCGTGACTCTTTTCTCATGATGGAGTGTTCAAGTACTCCCTTCCGTCCAAGGTTAAATCTTCCTTTCCAGGTTATAAGATAACAGGCAATCAAGCATGTAACAAGATGAAACTTGAAAACATGACAACATAGTATTTTCTATTCTAACACAGCCCATCTTCACTTTGTCAACATTTAGATGAACTGATCAAGAAAAAGAATCACTGAAAAAGTAACAATTGATGCAGCCGCAATTTGTGCCCCCCCCAACCGACCACAACCGAGCAGCGAGAAGCCCATCTGTCCGCTGACCCTTTCCAATAATGTCCCAAACTGCCTAAGATGCAAGAAAGCATTGAAAATAGGAGCTAGCCCCAAGTGAAGAAGGACAAACCGCGCAGTCCTAAATGGAATCCCGAAGGATTGAAACGTTTTCTGTCGGGTCAACTTACGCGTGCATGAGTCCAACTTCCACGGGAAGGAACGAAAGGCGATTTCCCGATAAGTTGAGCTCGGTCAGCGTGGGGAGGTCGCGCAAGGCCAGCGGGAACTCGGACAGCGCGTTGTTCGACAAACTCAGGCTTCGCAATTGACAAAACCTGCAGGGAGGAGGACAGAATGCCGCAGAGCTGTCATCGGTCGCCGCCCACGAGGCGCCGCGCGGTACTTTTGGACGAGTCATGTGGGAAAGCAGACAGGATTGAGTGCAGAAAAAAAAAAATGTTGCGGATGGCGAGATGATGGATGCAAATGTGAGCGTCAAAACTGCGGCAGACGATTGTGAAATGGCAAGAACTCGAAACCCTCAGGCCCGATATAACGGAGCGGCCCCCAGTGAGGACGTACAATTGGCAGACATTCTACATCCAAAAGAGAAGGACAAAGAAGGAAACGGGGGGGGGGAATAAACACGATTCTCGCCTAGCCGTTTGTCAGTTGGCGTTTCTCGACCCCAAAACATGGCAGCCGAGGCGTCACGAGTCGCAGAAACTCACCTGGTCAGCGCCGGGATGCCTTTGTGCAAGGACATGAAGTTGTTTTTGAGACAGAGATGTGTGAGGTCGCGACTGTGAAACAGCTGAGTGGGCAATTCCTCGAGACTGCAGCCCGACAGGTCGACCGAGTTCACCCTCTGGGATGCAATCTGGCGTAAGCGGAGGATGGACAACGGATAAGGAGGTTCGGTCAAGAAAGTGCGGCGAGACGGCCCGGATCCGTTTCAAACGGAAAAAACATTTGAGAAGGTCAAAGCCCTCGCACCTTGGAGGCCGTTCTGTGCCAGCAAAGGCGCTCCGTGTAGGAGTCAAAACTGAGATAGTAGGTGTGGCTTTGGGGAGCGGCGGAGCTCAGCGCCAAACAGTGGCTGTGCCTCTTCACCTCCTCCACCTGCAAGCGAGCAAACGGGTTCAGAGCAAAGAACTTTTCATTCTCAAGCGCAAACTCTTTCGTTGGAGGGCCGCTGACAGAAAAAAATGGAAGAAGGAAGGGCCACTTTGAAATTGGTCAACGTTTTGACCAATTTCAATTTCAAAATCACTCTCCAGTTCCCAAGACGCCAGTGGCGGATGCTGGTCTGTCAAGAAGGGGAAGCTCAATTTCGGGATACATCATAAAGTGTGTCTGTTTATTTCTACGTGAATTTTATTCTCCGTTCTTTTTCAAGAAAATGATCTGTGACCAACAAGGCATCTTTTCCATGTTCTTAACTGTGGTGATATAAGTCAGTCTGAGAAGACAAGCAACTACAATAAAAGAGACCAGAAATAAAAGATTAATCTGTCGCTTGTCGTTTTCAACAAAGAGAGTGTTGCCATTCGAGAAAAAAAAGTAGCGTGTTTCCGGTAACCCGACTGAGAATTTCTACCTCGAAAAAAAACTTTACAGTCGCCATTTTTTTCAAACCTTCTACATTTTTGTGTATTAATAATAATCGTACATTTCATTTATACGCGCCTTTCAAAACACTCAAGGACGCTTTACAATCACAACAAGAACAATAAAACCACAGACAAAATTATAAATAATAAAAGGAAAGATGAATTTAGAGCGTTTACATTGGTGCAAACTCTCGCGATATTCACGTTGCGTCGTTTGCCCTGTCGTCTGTCAACAACATTGAATCGTGGCGGCGGCCACGATCTCCGACAACAGTTTAAACCGCGTTTTGTGTGTTGCAGTCGCATGCTCGCACCATAATCTTAAGAAAATAGCATCCACTGCTATATCGAAAAGATTCAATGAACTATTTGACGAACACCACGGGCCGTCTAGGACGCAGAGGTAACGAGATGGCTGTAACACCCAGCCGCCGGTTACTCAACTCTCTCGCCGCCGAGCGGGGGTTTCAATCAGTGGCGATTGCTCTCGGACTGCAAGGGAAGCTCGGCTTCCCCTAAAATGTCAAAGAATAAGTGATCAAATATATGAATGTAAATTTCATTGTGTGTACATGTCATTGACTAAATATGCGCTACAACGTGCTCAACTTTTGTTCCGAATCAGCTTCTTCTTACTGGTTACGACGCGACTCCCTTCTCATTCCTCTCGCAGCTTCGCTGTGCTTTAAACGGTAGTGAGTTCAGGGTAGGTTGTCCCAATGCGTTGAACGGAGATGAGTCATTGGATACAAGCTGGTTTTTGTCCCGCCCATGGACGCTCGTCATCTCTGGGACTGGATGGCAGTGGGAGGGTACCGGACGCCAGGCTTTTCTGCATCAGATTGGATGATCTGTCAGAGCCTGCGTGCCAGTTCGATTGACATTGAAATGAGCCAGTCACCGAGCTTTTAGTGTAGACAGCCGTCGTGAGCAATTTTTCAACTCGCATTCTGTTCCGAGTTGAGCTGGAGACTTCTCCTAATCATTTTAGCGACACTCTTTGTTGTAAACAAACAACTAGCGACAAATTAATCTTTTATTTCTGGTGGGTTTTATTGTAGTTCCTATAGTTGTAGGACACTAATTAAGTACCGGGAAAAGACGCCTTGTTGGTATGACAGGGTCACAGATCATTTTCTTGAAAAGCAACGGAGCTAGAGTAGAATTTGCGTATAAATAAACGGACACATTTTATGATGTCGACCAAAATTGAGCTTCCCCTCTTTGACAGACGAGCATCCGGCACTGGTTTCAATGTCTTTTTGTTTTATGTTTTATGGTTATTTTGTTTACGTTTTTGATGGGGAAGGAGGGAGAAAAAAAGATTTACGACCTACCGACCCTATGCTGAAATTTCACGTTACTGGAAACACACTACTTATTTTTCTACGCCTTATTAGAAGTCTCCAGTTCAACTCAGAACAGAATGAAAATTGAAAAATGCTCCCACGGATGCCAACACCAAAAGATTGGTGATTGGCTCATTTTGCTGTCAATCATAACGAGATTCCGCCTCAGACGAATCATCCAATCCTCATGCAGGAAGCTCAGCGTCCGATACACGCCCACTGTCCATAGACTCCCAGAGACGCCCGGCGTCCGTGGGCGGGACAAAAACCATCTTGTATCCAATGACTCGTCTTCGTTTAACACATTGGGACAACCTACCCCGAACTCTCGAGATGCCCGGCGTCCGGGCAATGGACTCTCTGCGGACTCTCTACAGACGCTCGGCGTCCACCGTTTAAAGCACAGCGAAGCTGCGGAATGAATGAGAAGGGAGTCGCGTCGTAACCAGTAAGAAGAAGCTGATTCGGAACAAAAGTTGAGCACGTTGTAGCGCATATTTAGTCAATGACATGTACACACAATGACATTTACATTCATATATTTCATCACTTATTCTTTGACATTTTAGGGGAAGCCGAGCTTCCCTTGCAGTCCGAGAGCAATCGCCATTGCAAGACCCAAGTTCAGGACTATTGAGAAATGCGATCGCCAGGGCAACCAAATTGGTGTCAGTCTCGAGCCCCTTGGCTGTGACTGTGCTCAATGCTTTTTGGGTGAGACTTGTACTGTCCTCTGTTAGCTGAGCGCTTGCTGGTGGGCGGGACTGCCGGGTCTGCGTGCACAGCAGGCGTGTGGTCCCAGAAACCCCTTCTCTAATTTTTTGTTGACATCATTTGTGTGATCGAAACTGAACAGAATTGATGAGTGACCCAAAGGCGGAGGCGCCTGTGGATGCCGACCGTGAAGAGCTCGGCGTGTCAAAGTAGCGACTTGAGCTGCATACCTTGCCTCCAATGAGGGGGAGCACGTGGATCTTGCCCGCGTGGGCGTGTTTGACGGATGACACGATGAGGCAGGTTCCGCTCAGGGTGACCTGCCGTTTTGACCAGCGGTTCACAGGCAGCACCAGCTTCCCTTTGCGCACGTTGAACACCCCGGAAAGTTGCACGCGCTCCGAACCGCCCACGCTCCGAGGCTTCCCTGCGGAGAGAGGACGCTTTGTGACTCGTACGGATGCAAGGGGAACACTTTTTCCCCAGACCAGGTATGAGGCCAGGTAATCACCTTTTGAGTCTTCGTCGAGACCCAAAACGGGTGCTTTAGAATGCCGTCACGTCTTGCCAATGATAGCACCGACTAAAATGTTTCAGGGGTTTGGAGTATCAAAACCGGCTTCGTCCTTGGGTGCCAATTTACCAGTTTGAGGATTATAGGCGCACTTGTGCAACTTTTTTTTCTTTTCTTTTGTCCGATAGCCACATTAACGACAGAAAAGGTTCTGAAATGATTGATCTTGGTCTCATTTTTGCATTCCAGCAATCCGGCCGTTTGCTGGACGTCCCAACCGGGCAGGACGGCGGCCCTTGAGGACCCCAGCTTGGCGTCCCAAATTTCAAAACCCCAAGTGCAAATCAGCAGAGGTGAAATTCAAATCGTCATGATTTTTTATTTTTTTTCCTCCTCAGTACTCACCAAAGTAGAAGCGAATAAGGCTGCCAATGCCCGGATTCATTCCCTCCTCCTGCACCCGCCACGGGTCTTCAAAGCCCAAGTTGGTGAGGTACTCATTCAAGATTTGCAGCGGCCTCTCGTCCCCTCGCAGACGCCGCACAACGCCACCGTGCAGCTGCACAAAGAGAGCCGGCGTCGGGCTTGTATTGATCTGCTCCGGCCATCGCCTGCTCCCGGCATCGATCTGCGGGTCAGCCGGCGTCGATGTTTGCTTGCTCAGAGGTCGAGTCCGAGAGCCGCTGCGGCGTTTGGAGGAAGGTTTCGCCAGGTCAGGTGAATCCTGACCATCGCCGGCTTCGGCCCCGCCGGCATCGGCCCGCCGGCATCTCCCGGCGTGCTTTTCGCTTGCTCCGGAGCGTGCGGGAGGTACGCGGGTGATGGCGGCTCTGCGGGAGAATTGCTGGCAGAAGGTGTTTGAGAGGAGGTGAGCTCCATCTCATCAGAGGAGCTCTCGAATGGGTCGGGTCCCTCTGTGGCGCTGTCACAGTTTGGGCTCAATGCTGACGAGTCTGTCGGCAAACCTGCGCCTTCACTCAGGGAGTCCTGCTGCAGGTTGCTTTCGGGTCCTCCGAGGCCGACCTCGTCACAAGTGCTGTTCTCCAAATCTGATCCGGAGTACGCGCTGCAGCAGTCAGCCGCACCGGAGTTGACATCCACGCCGATGTCATTCAGGCAAACTTCTGAGGAAGAGTTACTTGCAAATCTGTCATCTGAAACGAGGATCGACTTGAAACAATGCTGCTTCGTACTGCTGTTGAACAACACAGCCTCATTCGTCTTCACGTCTTTTGGATCTGACGGCCCGTGACGTATGTCACCGATCTGTCTGTTCGGGTCTTTGCAGGAATTAATAGTCGCAAGAGTTTCACGAGTGACTCTCAAGACACCCTCGGTTTTACTTGCTTCCAGCTTGCTGACCACCTCTGCGGCCAGAGTATCCACTGTGCAGAGCACCGGTCGAGGGTAGGAGGGCGTGAGCCAGTCGTGGACGTGAATGCAGCCCCGTTTAAGGTCTGATGTCACCCATCCCTTGTCGGAGGCCAGAAGCTGCTTCGACTGCTTCTGCCTGAGGAAGGTTTTCCGATCCAGACTCAGGGTGCTCAGTGGAGAGGCCGAAGGGGCGACACTGGCCGCCTCGGCGGAAGGCAAACCGGGAGAGCAGCTGGTTGGCGGGCAGCCCAGCGACAGATTCCTCTTGTGCCGCTGGCGTCTCTTGCTCAGCAAGGTGTTGCTCGAAGTGCTGCTGCTGCTGCTGACGGACGAAATGCTGTACGCGTTCACCGAGGGCATGTTGATGGTCTTGGCCGCGCCGCCGAAAGCGTGAGCAACGTGGTTTTGGTAGATCCCATTCCTGATGGCAATCTGGAGAAGGGAGGTGGCGGCGAGTCCCTTCCCTAAGAGTTTTGCTTCGGCGCCTCCGGCTTCATCATCCCCGACTGATGGTCGCTTCCCAGAAGACACAGCTGCGAATCCGCTCGATTTGGCGTGAGCGCCGTCATGATTACACTCCGGCGTCCCCTGTGGTGTTGGCGAAGTTGAAAGACCGCCGCACTCGCGTTCCTTCACACGTTCCATCCCCGTAGCGGCGGCGCAGTTAGCAACAAGCCCGCAGGTGGAGGGAGCCGAGGCGAGCCTACGCGAGCGCCGAGCCTTTAGCTCTCCGCGTTAGCCAAGCATGCTAAGGTGCTACTCCGTCGTTGTCGCAAATCGTTCCCTGGCCACATCATCCCATTGCTGTGAGCGAGCGGTAGCTAACCGGCTTGTTGAAGGCGTTCAAAGGCGGTTCTCGTCGGTAGTCATGGAAGCCTGCGGCAGAAGGCGAGTCCTCGTCTGTCCGACATTGGGATGAGACCGAGACGATCCACGCTCGGCAGGGCGCGTCTCATCGCATATGTGATGTGGTGCGTTCAGGGTCACACAAAGGCTCGGAAACTTCATCAACAAGTCAGCTTCCGCGAACGGTCTCTCGGTTCGGAGCCCAGATTTCGAAGTAAACACGGGGAAGCCGTATTTAGCTGTTACACAAGTGCAAGAAGCTGCAAACAGAAGTGAGAAAAGAAGTCTCAGTGGGAGTTGAAGAAAGAGCACCCTTACCCAAACATAACCGAGCATTTATCAAGTTCAACAAATCCCCAGGTGGGGACGCTGTTGTGCAACAAGATTGCAGTGTGGCGACCTCTCGTGACAGGAAATAACATCAATGACCGTTTCACTCGCGTTTGACACGATTTCAGATTCTAGTTGCCGTCGGGCTAAAATCATATACTTTGCACAGATTCAGTGTATCCGCCTCCGCCCATTCGTAACAGTTTTATTTTAAAACTACGAATCAATTGGTGCCATTTGGTGTTTGCATTAGTGATCACTAAAGATCATGGCATGATTGAGCATAACTTTGTATCAGGCATAAAAGACAAGGTCGTCTTAAACTAGATTTAACTAGCACTCACGGATCTGGAAGGGTGGGACTCGTGACTACACAAAGCTGGTATGATGCATGCTGTTATCTGCTGTGACCACCCCTCGTCCCCTCATTGATTACGCTCGAGCTTTCTTTTGCTTTTTATTAAAATTACTGTTATGGTATAAGTTTCAGCTAGACATCACAGAGCATTAAATATAACCACAAAAAAAAGTTGAAGATTCTTGTCTATCGTGTCACAATAGCATGTTGAAGTTTTTCCGTTCATGTTCGGGAGCCACAGGTGGTTCCACTTTGCCCTCGGAACCCGCCTTCTCCCCCCATCTCGGCGGCACACACACGTGGCCTGGCTTCTTCTCCCTTTACCTGCCTCCCGTCTGCCCACTTCTAGCTCCTCTTGTGCCTTTCAGGTTCAAGTTTCACATTGCAATTTGTCCCTTCCCCTCCCCCTTCGGTACACAAGCCACTTTGGAGCCCGCCCCCCCATGTTTACATTCCCTTCTCCATATTTGAGCAGCTCAAGGCCCTCCGCACAGGCTGTTTTCTCATTGCTGACATAAATGTGTGCAGTCTGAGCTTTTCCACCTGGCGTAGGACGTGACGGTGTTTGAACGCCGGATGGATGATCGCTCCTTACCCGCATTCTGGCCCTGTTCAGGCTTCGTGCGCAGGTACCTGTGTCCACTGGGACAGGATGCGGGGGGGCGTCAGAGGGAAGCAGAGGAAGGGACTCAGTGAAGCAGGCCCTTTTCCAAACAGTGCTGCCGGTGAAGGCGGAGTTTCTTCGGGACGGGCCGAGGCGACAGGAAAGAAGCATAGTAGGGACATGGGTGGGGGGAGAGACACGCAGGAGGGACCGGGGGTGGGCTCTTAACACCTTCGGAGTAAGTCATTCGCTTGTTTGCCCGTGGTGACTGTTGGCAAGCAGAGCGGACGCCAGACGAAAGAGAGGGCACTCTTATCTGTCCGCATCGCGCCATTTCTCATTTTTGTTCATTCCTGTGCATCTTTTTCCTTCCGGCTGGTCATCCTCTGTTGGTTAGTCACCACGTGCGACGGTTGGGGGGGAATCAAGCAGGAGCGCTATTGTTCTGCTCAGCCTGCAGAAGGAATAGTGAACGTTTTCTCCCGGCTGCAGGTACAGTTGATTGCAATTTGGCGTGTCGTCTCTTTGCTGTTGCTGCACTGGGATCAATGTTGCACTTTCTCCTGGAACAGACGCTTCAAACCGACTTTGAAATGTTCACCAGAAGAGCTCTCGTCGGCCAGCTGTGAGATCTTACCATGCGTGTCTGGAATTTATTGCTCCTCTGCACTTAAGAGGCTGCGCTCATATCGTCCTTGGTATGCGCTGGGCGTATTATTGTTGCAAGAGCTACCTGAACTTTTAGCGGCACAAACCAGCCGTGAAAAAAGCGTGCGGACTGTGTGAGTCTGTTCACCGTAAGAGTGAGTAGAACTGACTGATTTCAGTGTTGCCTGCGTGAGTGGGCTCGGTCAGATTTCTGTGACGGACATATGATTCGCGTCCTCCGACACGCCAAAAACTCCAATCCGTCTTGTAGCGCGGCACTGAAAGCGCCGATTGTGTCTTCGCAGCCAAACAGACGGACGCTCGTTTGCCAGGGCGAAGAAGAGGAGCTATGACTCAAGAATCTTCATTCCTCTCGCCGCGGTGACCAGATGGTATCTGCCAGCATTCATCCAGGCCTTTGTGTTGGCCGCTACTAGCAGCACAGGACACTGCGAAGAAAGCTGGCAATCTTACTCGGCCTCTTCTCGCGGTCATGACTGAGCTGGCAGCGTGCGGAGGAACAACGGAGGGGATGTCGAAAGATGAGGCTTGCTCGGGACGAGCGTCGACCGGGGAGTCTTGGTCTCGCGAAAGGGAGACTGATATATTGGAAGATGAGGATGGTGATGCAGCTCCATCTTCAGACGCCGTGTCTCCTGAGAATCTGCCGGAAGAGCCAATATTAGCCCACGACGACATCAAGCGCGGCCGGGAAATCAAATCCCAAAACAAGTTTGTATCAAACGGCGAGTGCGGCTCAGGAAAACTGCGGAAAGAGACGCCGTCCCCGTGGGTGGCTCCTCGCACGGCGAGCAGAGGACGCCGTGGCGAGGAAACGGCGCAGGGCGCTCCGCAGGAAGAGGCGAAGGCTGGCGGAGTGACACAAAAGGCGGACTTTGGCAACACGGAGCAGTCAACACATCCCACGGATGCGTCGCCTTCCCAAGAAGCAGAGTTTGCGTCGTTATCGCTCGACGTCGATGACTCCATAGAGCAGTTGAACCAACTGATTCTAGATCTGGACCCCACCTTTGTTCCTGTTCCTGCTGCCTGCGCCCCGTTGTCGCGGTCCACCTCCGTCCAAAGCGGTGGCCTCAGTGATCAAGGAAACGCTCATCAGACTGGTAAGATGTTCCACTCGTTGGCTCGTTTGCACAGTCTGTCGCGTTTCGATACCGCTGGGGTCGGTGCATGCGCGGCTCAAATATCTGGAAAACTCCTTGCTGGAGTTCGGTCCCGACAGATGTTCGTCGTTTTTCACCATCTGCTCGCAGTCATGCCTTCTCAAGTCAGTCTTGATGATTGGAGCATCCCAATCTTATAAAGCAGGGGTGTGCAAACTTTTTCTTTGGTAGGCCGCCTACAGAAAAATGGAAGGAGGAAAGGGTCGCTTTCAAATTCGTCACTGATTTTGCAACACGCTAAAGACAGTCAAGAAAACAATTCCAGATTATTTGTGTTGTTCATCAGATTTCTGTTCAAGGTGTTTGGGGTGGCCAACAGCCCTTCTATCTCACAGAATAGCTCCAGCACTGCACTTAACAGCAGCCGAATCCCATCTTCATATTCAGAACCCAAAAAAGGAAAATAAAAAGTAGTAAGGTGACCAAAAAATGTTTTAATGTGATGTCTTCAGAAATCAGGAAAAGAATGAAGTATCTGTTTGTGTTGTGTGTGTGTGTGTGTGTGTGTGTGTGTGTGTGTGTGTGTGTGTTTTCAATACCAAGCAAACCAACCCTTATAGTGTATTTCTGATGCTGCTTCTGGCGGATCATAATATTTTAGGTTTGAGGTCAACTCAACACGGAGGGGAAAAAAAGAATAGAAAATAAATATGTTTGGTGTTAGAATGAGAAGCGTCTCTCCTCGCTAGCGCTAGCTTTTTTTTTTTATCTGCACGAGCTAGTTTCCCGTGAACAGAAGAGGACTTAACACTCCTCAACACAAGGACTGTACCAAATAGTGTCATGGAACAACCAAAAGAAGAGAAGGTGAGGATCGTTGTGTCTCAACTCGCTGCGATCCTGTTCAGGATAAGCGGCGTTGAAAACGAATGGCTGGATGGATGACATTTCAGATCCTTGTCTGTCCGACCACCCTTGACGTGCCTCCCACGCTGGTGTTCTTCACCTGTGGGCTTCTCTCTTTTTGCTCGTGTGCAGGCTGGAAGCGGCGGAAGCAGATCAGCGACGTGACTGACTACTCGAGTCTTTCGACGCTCAAAACGGGTTTTCACGGTCTTGGGGCAGGACCGCAAAGCTTTGGGGCCTATCCGGTCGTCACCCCTTCCCATTTATCATCACAGGTGACCACTAAAGCAGCTCATCTCACCAAATGCAGGCACCCCCGTTTGCCAAGATCAATGCATCGTAACCTTCGTCACAAGTCTGAAGAGTCTGGTCAAAGTTCAGAGAGGCAATCCCGAAAAGAAAATGGCTCATATCCAGTTGTTGGGGTGACACATTGACTATCTCTTCAAGTAAATACAACTGCTCAACATCAAATTATCATCACAGAGGCACATTTCAAGAATGTCTTCCCTTTTTTTTTTTTCCTAGCACATCAGGTTTTTAAGTCCGATTTATAAAAGCTTGCGCAATCGCGATTTGACCATGCATTGTAATATAAAGCAATGAAAGTTCGGGGAAAAAAAAATTCCACCTGTTCCTAAACCGAACCCATCATTCATCGATATTACCAAACATTATTTTTATCTATCCATTCATCCGAGCCGCTTTATCCTCACAAGGGTCGCGAGCGAGCCGGCCATTCGCAGGGCACGCAGAGACGCACTCCCCATCGAACCCTGCGCCTCTGCACTGTAAGGCCGGCATGCTAACCAGTCAACCATCGTGCCGCCCTTTTATACATAATAATTATAGTATGTGAACCTGATGTGCTTGAGGAAAATTATTATGATTTGGAATCACAAAAAAGATATCGAGATAAGTGTCCTTGTATCTTTTGATTCCAAACTACGTAAACATGGTTGACCAGTTTTATTTGACAGCCTTTCTTGTGTTATGTGCGGCTAAAGGATACTCTCTAAGCAAACCTAAATCCTCATTCACTCCAAATTTGACTCGAGCATGAATCATTTTGCACTTGACCTGATTGTTGGAAAATGCGATGGTCAGGAATATATCATGCAAAAAAAAAGTTGATATGTGCCACCAAATCTGCCCTGGTTTAAATTCCTGACATGTACCTGATTTGTTGAAACTGAATATGATGCAAATTTATTAGCCCCCCACCCTGCCCAGCTATTTTCATGATCTTTTCCCCAGCAGTCATCTTAAACTAGTTCCCAAAAAAAATTCCACCCACTGGTGCATTTTTCTCCCTTTGCCTCTCCTTTTCTGCGAATTGACCTTTCCGCGCTTCTGTTGTTGGCTGGCATGAATAGCCCGTCTGTTGACACTAAAACAGTCTGCATTCACACACTCGCACGCACCCGCATCACAAGACTGATATCTGCTGATGTGTTTGGATTTATCACCTCATAAGAGTGTAGGGGTGTAGGGGGAAATATTGTTCTGTCTTGCCCTGTCTTATCCCTTCCTTCTTCTTGTATTTGTGTATGCGCCAGTTGAACCAAAGTGATAGCTCTGAATGTGCGCCCCCAACTCCGGCCTTCCCAGTGTCTCCCGCAACGCCTTATGGTAAGCAGTAACATCGACGCGGAGACATCTAGCTGCGGGGGGCTGTTGCTGTGTTTTGGAATCTTATCAGTGTCCTTTTTCCTCTTCCCCAGTGGAACACATTTCAGAGGTTTCTCAGAGGAGGACTGTTGGCCAGTGGGCCCAACACAGCTGGACACAAGGTAAACTTTCTCAGGAGCGGATGACCATTTTTTTTTCTTTTTTAACATGTGCACCAGTGCAAATATGTCGACAAGATTTTCTGCTTGACTGGTTGGGAAAACATTGGCTGATGGCTGCCAGACAAGGTTCAAGAGATGACCGGAATGTTGTCTTGGCATAACACGCGCACACGCGCTCACCTGCCAAGGACGTTGCTGCAATTGGCGGACAAAGTAGGCATGACTTTGTTTTGGGTAAATCGTGTCTGCGGAAAGGCAGGGAAAGGTTGTGTTCCTGTGGTTTTAATTGGCACCACAGTCTTACTTCATTCAGACAATATATCTTTATTTGTATAGCGCTTTTTGAAGTTTTATTTCATCAAGTGGTTGCACAAAATAAAGTCATCTGGATCCGGATACACCAATTTAAAAAAAATAAAAAATTGCACTGTAGAATGAGCAAAAGCAGACTTGGTGGTTGGTTAAAAAGAACACATTGGATGGAACATTTGCTGGGATTGCACAGCGAGTTCAGTTGAAAATGTGAAATTGCGCCCGCAAGTTTTTATGGAAATGGCTCTGGAAGGAAACTCTTTTGTATTTGGCCAAATTTAGACAACAGTTTGGCCAGTTCATCTAATATTGCCTCCACGCTGAGTTTCTTGGGCAGTTCCGTTGTCGAGCAATGGCTACACTGCACGTCTACGCAAGGCTGCAGCGTTGTTAGCTAACACTGATAACTGAGAAAAACGGGAGTGGTTTGTTTGTTTTTGCTAATGCTACGTGCAGTGGATAGAGGAACGCACAAAGGGAATTTGGCATTTTTAAGATTAGGCGCCGTCCGAACGAGTGAATATGCATGCCGTCGCCCTTTTTCCAAATGACACTGAGTTCAACCGCATGGCGAAGAGTGGCCTGTAATTCTTGACCCTTGTATTGTTTTGCTGAAGCGTGCCACAACAGCAAAACAGCTGACACTGGATGGCTAATAATAGTTGAGGGTGATAAAGGAAGACCACTGCTGACAGGATGTCCACAAACATCCTGTTCTGGGAGGGGACGTGGGATCGGGTCTTTTGTGGCGGGGACATCCGGAGAGACCAGTCAAGGCATTTGCAGCCATGTCAGAAATGGACTTGAGAGCATTCAATGACAAAATACGCTCAAATGGGCCATGCTCTGGACTCATTCTCGCATTTGACCAAGTAGGCATATCGCTGGTCTCGTCGCACTTCGTTTCCGAACCGTGTTTGGCTACCGGCCAGAGGAAATGCTGACTTGGCAAAAATAGGAAAGGCTTCAACTGATAAAACAGAACAAATGAGAATGGCTCCTCTTGTGCGCTCAATAAAAAAGGGAATCATTCAAATCTTAGGAAAAGACGGCAAAAGGAATGCAGCAAACTCTTTTAAAAAAAATCAAATAAAAATCAGTCGGATAGATTATAATGTCATCTTATTTGTTTCTGCCAAAACCAACGGTGATATTTGTGCTGGCATTTGAATGTGTATTATCTGCCGCTAGCGAGATGGGATGACTCCTCTCAAGGTTGCCTCTGTTTACTGGACACGCGTGTCGAGAAGAGCAAAGAAGCGGCAATACAAGCAGGCAGTGAGCTTTGCTTTTCTCCCAAAATGTCCGTCGATTCAGATAGACACTTGCTTCCTGTTTACCGCTTTCAAGCCAGATGACTGTCTGCGAAGGAATTTGACCCTTCGGGACAGTTGAAACTCTCTTTTCAATCATTTTCATCTTTACTGCAATCACAAATAACCTGGATGGATATATATATATATATATATATATATATATATATATATATATATATATATATATATATATATATATATATATATATATATATATATATATATGTACATCTCCATCCAATGGAGCCAAGATTTGACACATGGCAGCAGACATGGTCAGTTTGGGTCTGCATGCCTTTGTCTCAGTGTTTGTTGTGAGCAGAAGGACACACATGCCCGAACAGAGCCCACCCCCCCTGCCCCCCATCCTCACTCCAATTCACCAGCATCAGCACCCCCTTTTTCTCTCCATTGCCCATAAAAGGCCACATGTGACCTTTGACCCTTGTAATTCATTCCGATTGGGGGAAAGTGCCCCCAGCGTCCAAGAATGCGCAACGCTTAGTGGTCGGGTGCAGGGGAGGTGGGTTTTCGTCTCCAACTCTCAGCGCGCCCTCCCCTTTTTGTTCTGTCCCTTCCTCCGCGGAAACTCAGAAGTCGAGCGGTGTCACAACAAGGAGGAACAAACCAAGACTTTCTTTTTCCATCCGTGGGACGGAGAATCGGCCATGGCGACGTCACGATCCAGCCCCCGCCGAAGAGGTTGAATGGAGCCGGGTCCGGTTTCTTCTCGGCGGTAAAACGGGAGGAGACGAAAGAGTGCTGGTCGGGAGTCGTCAGACGGTACAACACAGAGAGAAACGGAAAGAGGCAGGCGATTTGGAGGCAAACAGGAAACCTGCCTGGCGTCACATCATGACCGCATCCCTCGGTACGTCGGCGCTCAGACGGCGGAGATTCCGTTCGCTCTTCTCGTGATATTCCTCCCTGTCTCCGAAAGCATTTCCAATCGCTTCTTGAAGTGGTCGACTGGAATTTGTCATGTTCAGTTGCGTCCGGTGTGCCCGAGGCATCAAGAAACTGGACTACTTTTTACAACAAAAACAGTCCGCCTACTTTGTTTTTGCATTCGCTATGTGAGTTTTTTGTGTATACGGAAACTTCGCTCACAGCATCTCAACTGATCAGTGCTCACGATTGTCACTCCTCTCGAAAAGCTGTGCGACTGTTTACAGTTACCGTCGCAGTCACCACGATGATCATATTCGTTTGGGGGCTTTTTGTGATCAAATAACTTGGAATGAATGACCACGGAACCTGAAGTGGTTTCCAGATGTCTCGAAGAGACGTGCCCAACTTGTCCAATTCTACGGTTCTCCTTCCGAGATATTTGCTTGTTCTGAGTCTCGGTCGAGCAACAACTGTCATTCAATGTATTTGATTTTGCGGCATTGAAATCTGCATGGATGCAAGCTTTCTGGTTTTGTTTTCCTCGAGCAGTTGGAATAAAGAGATGCCTGCACACCGCAAGTCGAAGGTCCCGGCCCATCCATGATTACCTAACCAGATTGACAAAGGCTCCGGAATTTGGAATCTGTTGAAAAACGTGCTCCGACGTCTGCAACCGTTTTCCACAGACTATCTTGGATCTCCACTGATTCAAATGTTGATGATGTCACTGTTTGTCTTTGCCGCAACTTTTTTTTCTCTTGGCTTTGTTTCCCATCGCACCTTTTCTCCCCGTTTGTCGCCTCCTTTGTGGGTCTTATTGCTCACTCGCTCCTCAGCCGCTTGTAACCTGGCCTCCTTGCTGCCATGCGGGCAAGTCACCAACAACCAGCGTTGTATTCAAAGTGCTGCACGTGGAGCAGAAAGAATTCATACAACAGCAAACGAATGAATAACAAAGACAGTCGGAAGCACAAAAAACATCCAACTAAAAAATCAAGTTTCATGCTGAGTCCAAAGCCAAAGAATAAAAAATGAGTTTGAAGACCAATTTTAAAGATGGACAGCGAGGGGGCTGGCTGAATGTTCATTCCAAAGAGAGGGAGCGCCAATGGAAAAGGCTCTATCCCCTTCAGAGCCGCCGTTTGGTTCTTGGTACCTCGAATAGTGTCCGGTCTGCAGACCTGAGGCAGGTGCGGAGGAGCTCCGAGAGGTCTGGTGGGGCGGGCCATTTGGGCTGCTCTGTCCCAACCCTTGGCAGCTTTGAATAGTCGCAGGAGGGAAAGGCACAGCATGCGGGCACTGAGCTTGATTGATTTTTGGACCCTCACAAAATTGATGGCCGCACACTCCAACATGGACAGAAATACAGGGATCATTGAGGACTTCTGCAGAGATGATTCAAAGCCATGTCGGTGGAGCATGCTGCTGTTGCGCACTCTTCCCTTTGTTTAAACGTATCCCGTGACGTCTGTAGCTGCCTTCCATCATTCAAATGTGCTATGCTATGCTATGCTATGCTATGCTATGCTATGCTATGCTATGCTATGCTATGCTATGCTGTGCTGTGCTGTGCCGTGCTATGCTATGCTATGCTATGCTACTAGCCTGAGAACAGTGAGTTCTTATCCAAGCTATAACGACGTATTTATTATATCCACTGTGTGAGAAAACGCAACGGATCACACCATCCATTGACTTTTCTGATTCCACTTCCTGGAATATTTTGTTCTTTTGGGTGTGGGCTAACGTGGACTCATCACCGGTTGCTGTCAGACTGCTTTGTGGGAAATGTAATGCCCCGATCTCGAGACGGGCGATATGACGATAAATATCAGTAAGACGGTCCCGAAAAGTAGAGACGAGCCTAAAAGATGCTGGGAGATACTTTTCACCGATGGGACAGAAAGATCAACGGAGTTGTGATCGCACTATGGCAGTGGAGCTGAGAATTCCAAAAATGATGACAAAGTTTCTGTTTCCCACCACTTGCTGTCACACCTTTCAAGTCCTCTCGCGCCTTACGGATGCCGTCAAAGAGGAACCGCTTGAAGGCACACGTGCCGTTATATCATCGACTCCAGGCGATGCTTTGCTGTCATATCTGTTGAAACAAGGCTCGTCTCCCGAGCAAATTCCTCCATCTCGGATTCCATCCTTGAAGAAAACGAGTGGTGGTGGTGGCGTGGGTGGTGGGGGCGGGCCTGCTCGTGTGTCTGAACAAGGAGCCCTTTGACTCTCTCTGCGGTGACTCACAGAACTTCAGGCCCGCGCCTGTGGCCCGAGGAGGCCCGCATTCATGTCGACTGCATGACGCACATTGTTTGAATGTCAGGATGTCATGTTGGGATGTTTGAGCCTTCTTCTGCATCCCATCGCTCGTATAATGTGACAACGTACAGCGCGGTGCAGTGGGACCTCAAATGAATGGACTAATTGGGGGCAGGGGGGTCATCCCTTGACTTGAAGTATTTTTTCAATTGACATCGCAATGGATTAGAAAGAGGAAAACAAAAAAGGAGATCAAAATTCCTGTCCTAGTCTTCATTGCAAATTCCACAGGGACATTTTACCACATGTCGTGAGAAAAGTGACCTAATGGTGGCGCTGCATGTCATGTTTATTGCCTATAATGTGGCATTGACACAATTTCTGAAAACTGCATGAATACGAAATATTTGTTTTGGGCATATTTTGGTGATATGTATTGAGTCCAAGAAATATGGAAGCTCATCAAACAGCAAACTCTCGTCTCCCTTTCTGGCACGTATAGGACGATATCCGCTGCTGTGCATAAAGCTTACTTGTGAAGTCGTTTGAGTTCATGCACAAGTGACACAGCCTTTGCAGTTTGAGAGTACGTCGGCTCACTTGGCATGTTAGTGTCAGAGCTGAAAAAAAAAATAAAGATCCACGTTCTTCTCTCTTCTTTTCTAGATTCTCGAAGTTTCCTGGACAGCGCGAACCACAGCGGCAGCTCGATTGACGGAGAACTGTTCCGATCAGACACGTCAGTGAGCTCTGCTTCCTGTCTGCGGGTCTTTGGTTCCATGTGTTCTGTGTCATCAAGCGGCCCCCTCCCGCACGCAGACGGGTATGCACATATCAGACGCTGTTTTCGTATTCTTTTTCATTTTCACATTCCCAAAATATGAAAAGCAGCAGCCTTGAAGCTTTGACAAATGGCTCAGAACGTGTGCTCAACTACAGTGTATTTTGAGAGCACTTGAAAACAACGACTGCTGTATACAAAGTGCAGGAGCTCGGAGGTGGGACGAGGCCATTTCAAGATTTCAAAACAAATAATCGGATCTTAAGAACTCTCAAATGTATCGAGAGCCAGTGAAGGGATGCCAGAGTAGGAGTGATGCGCTCCCTCTTACGAGTACCAGTCAAGACGCGAGCGGCGGCATTTTGGACCAACTGGAGACGCTTGATGGAGGATTGGTTGGCTGTGTACAGTCTGATTGTGATGGTACTGATTGTTTTCAAGGTTTCTCCTAATTCCAAATGTTCATCTTTCGCCCGCGCAGCTGCACGTCGCCTCCCATGTGGCACCAGCCAAAGTCCGACCCCTCGCAGCCCTCAACTCCGATCAAGCGCAGCACTCCTAATGCCCACAGTTCACCCCGGGCGGCTCCTAAAGGACCGGCTGTGTGTCCGGGGATCCGAGTGGAGTCAGACAGCACAGACTTGTCCTCCTTACTGACACTAAATGGCAACCTAGAGCACAGCCTGCTGGAGGCCATGGGGGACCTCAGGGTCCCGAGCCTCGGAGGGGACGGGGAGCTCCCTCCGCAGCTGCCTGAAAAGAGGAGGGAGGCTGAAGGTGGCGACCTTGGCTCCTGCGTGCCTTCTCTCGGTGGCTTTTCCAGTCCTCACAGTGAAAGCAGTCTCAGTCTTTCGTTCTCATCACTGAGCCCCGAGTCCTTCAAAGCTTTCAGTGGGACGCCATCGCCTGGAGCAGGTAGGAAGAGAATCTGACTGTGGCATCCCGTGTTTTAGATTTCAGCTCCAGGAAACACAACAATGGGACTTTTAAGAATATTTCGATGTTGCCGAATGCGAAAATGACATTTTTCCTTTCTGAATGTTGAGATATCTCCTCTGCCGGTGCTAATATGCAAGATACGTCATTGGTATTGTCTTTCTTTGTGCTCCAACTTTGAGGAGGCTGTATCTGGCTTTTTAAGCCTGTCCAGACAATCAGTCTTCTTCCATTTTTCATGCATGATTGTTAAAGATGGCAATCGTAATTGCAGAGAGCCTTCAAAATTAGGTTTCACGTGAAAATCAAGCAGAAATTCAGAAAATGTGACAATTTTAGCAGTGAACTGTGAAAACACACAAAAGCAGAAAACACGAGTTTTCGTAACAATCAAGTCATTGTCAAACATCTTGATAGCTCAAAAACTAGAACCAAATTCAAAGAAACAGGTGCTGTTTTGGACCTAAAAGTACCCAGAAAAAAATATCTTGGGCAGTATTGGCCCTTTTCCACCGCACTTGTGCTAATGCTAGTTCCGGGCCAGTGCTCGGGTTAGCACGCTTCACGATGACGTCATGACGCGGCTCCTACTTGGCTCTTTACCGGTGGAAAAACAAACCTGTTCTTCGTAAGAACGGGTTCAGCGCCAACTAAGCACAGCACTGGCCCCAGCGCCTAACGAGCACCAAATTTCTTTTTGAGGGGGGGGTGGAGAAGGGGTATACATGATCAACCAACATTTTCTTTTGTCATTTGACGAACCGCTTCTGTTTCACGTTTGTTTGGCTTCAGAGTTTGGCAACAAGCAGGACACTGTGAAGTTTGTTCAGGACACTTCCAAGTTCTGGTACAAGCCCGACATTTCCAGGGATCAAGGTTGGTCTTTTCACAGTCACCTCCAAACAGAAAGCACGTCCGAGTGCAAAACTGTTTTGCCAGCTTGAGCTTCAACCTTTCAAACATTCTAACTCCCGCTTTATCTTTCTGCCCCTGCTCGGTTGACCCTCTGATAGCCATTTCAGTGTTAAAGGACAAAGAACCTGGCTCTTTTATTGTCAGAGACAGTCATTCATTCCGCGGGGCGTATGGACTGGCGATGAAAGTTGCAACGCCGCCTCTGTCTGTGGTGCATCCCAGTAAAAAAGGTAGGTTACAAATGTAGACGATATTGCTATATCCTAGTGATACATATTGCTTATATTTAGGCCATCTGAGTTCTCGCGGTCAGTTTCAAACGCCTTGTTTAATGGGTACTTTCCATCCCAACATTAATCAAGGGGGAGTGCGCTGTCTATGTTAAAATACAAAAATAAAAGTCTTTGTAAGTTTAACAAACATTACATTTGGGTTCAAGTCAATGAAGTTGCTCAGTTACCTCGACTCTTGCGAGGTGCTTGAAATAATATTTGTCAAGGCCTTTTTTTTGGGGGGGGGAATGTACAAATGACTGTCAATACGACGGATATTTAATGTTTTTGCAGGTGGAGATCCGTCCAGTGAGCTGGTGAGACATTTCCTGATAGAGTGCACACAGAAAGGAGTGCGTCTCAAAGGCTGCCCCGATGAGCCATTCTTTGGTGAGAATCACTGGCAGCTGGCAGAGATTTCGCCAACCGGGGGTGGGAAGGCAAATTCCTTTTTTTTTTTTTCCTCAACTGTGTGTTAATCAATGACAGAGCAAAATTTTCAATCTTTATTTCTTGGTATTTGCATCTCCATCTGATCCACATTTTAACAGCTTTGGTTTAAATCCACAGACTCGTGTTTCGTTTATTGGAACGTGTGACGGACAGGGTGCGTTATGTTGTCATTTTTGCTGTCTTTAGTCAAATGAAACGCATCGATGCTTCGTTTTTAGTCTTCGGTGATCGAACGCATGACGACAGCTGGGAAATGAATTCAGAAGTGTACAGAAACCTTTTTCTGCTCGAGAACGCCACAGAACCGATGTGGGGATCCGTCACCATGCAAAACCATAACCATCAAATCACATGCTGTAGCTTGTGATCACCATGACAAAGCCAGTCCAACTGACCGCTATTATCGATGCCAACTTCTTCCTTCCCATCCGTCAGTCAGTCGAGTCAACCGCGTCACAAGCAGCAACTGACTGCACTGATTTGTGGCTCACTGCTTCCCCTACTGGTCGCTGCTATCCGGCGCAACCGTCTGTTCGGTCACTTCAGTGACTCTGATTCAAACATTTCTCTCGTGTGGTTCGTTTTGCTTGTTCTGTTGTGGAATGGTCATCGTTAATTGAGACGATTTTTTCTCCCCCTGTCAGGGAGTCTCACCTCTCTGGTGTGTCAGCACTCCATCACATCTCTGGCTCTGCCGTGCAAGCTCATTCTGCCTGACAGAGGTAGGATGAACGAGGACGGAATGTCAAATCGATCAGTGATGACTTGCTTAAGATGATCATTAACGCAGTGAGCTAAATACAGTGTGTTTATACATACAAGGCAAGTTGCCAGAACTAGCATTTGATAGTGGATGCAGTGTTCACACATGAAATTCCTCAGTGATACGAGGGACAACGTGCAGCTGGCATGTTCCCGTTTGACTTCCTATGTGACTTTTTGCACCTGTCAGACCCGTTTGAGGAAATGAGGGACTCTCCCGTCAAGACGGCAACCAACTCGGCAGCTGAGCTTCTGAAGCAAGGGGCAGGTACGTTGATTGGGACTAACTGTAATCGCGCTTAGCCTAGCCGCTAGCTCCGGATGCGGCGCTTTCATCCTGGATGTTTTGCGGCTCTGCGTGGCTCGGCAAAAGAAATGATCAGTGTCAGATTGAAGTGGATGTTATTGGTATGAGGAAAAAAAAACCGGAGAGAAACACCCCAACCCCTCCGTGGATCACTTCTGTTATGTTCTCTGAGTGTACACTTGGTGGCAGTGTTGCTCTGAAAATTCCCTCGAGAGCAGAAAAGAAGGACAGGAGTAGTTCCGTCATAATAATAACAACATAATAATAATAACAACATAACACTGTTTGTACGAACCAGTATTATGTTGTTATTAGCATGTTGAGAAAAGGTCTCGAAATATGTAAATAAAGTTATTTATAGATTGTAATATTTTCTGTCGCTTAAAATAGACGTCACCCCCTCCCAAAGCCCGGGAAAACGGCGTACATTGATCGAGAATTTTACCCTCAGGACAGGTAGGCCAAAGATGGAGAAATTTAAGAAAGGAAAAATATCCAAAGAAAATTATGCCGGGGCAGATTCATTTGCATTTACCTCTGACGAGAGCGGTTTACCAGTGTAAGCTTATGTTAAATTGTTAATTATTATCATTTTATATTTGAGCATTATATTATTTTATATTACAGTTACCTAAATTATATTCTGTTTAATACTTTGTGAAATATTCTTATGTTGCTTACATCTGATTGGCAGTAAAGCAGGAAGGTGTGTGGTTACAGGAAGGAGGTGTGTTCGTTGGAGAGTTACGAGGCAGACGTTGGGAAAAAAAAAGAAAAGAAAAGAGCTGTGTTCAAACGAAGTCGTCCTTTCCTTTTTGCCCATTCTAAACGTAGAGCAATCCATCTAAAACCTACGAACCCCTCGACTTACACCAGTATGCCGAATTTGTGGTGGAAAAACTAGCCAACAATAACAGGTCAAATGTACAAGCCCTTTCCAAAACAAACACCCACAGCCTTTGCTGAAAAATATCCGGAGGGAGCAGAGAGGACAAAAGCTGTTTCGGAACTAATGCAGAAGGTTGATCTGAGGGAAAATCAATTCAACAAGTGGATGAAGTCTGCAAATCCAACCACCTTCAAGTTTTTGAGGCCGCTCGGGAAATAGTCAGATATGGGAAGTCGTTCACAGACGGAGAATATATGAAAGAATTATAATGAAGATTTCACAAGTTACACACTATTTGAAAAGTGTAAAGATACATATACACATGTATGAGAGAGAGAGAGAGAGACAATGTTATGAACAGTTGAGGTTGCATGTTGGTGTTATGACCCTCGACAACTGTATTCATTTCTTTTTTTTTTTTTGCCTACACTCAGGCATGATAGCCAGCTTGGATCTTTTTGACTTGTATGATGTCTTTTGGTAGCATGCAACGTGTGGTACCTTGGCTCTGTGGAATTGGAGTCTTTAACGGGACACCAGGCCGTTGAGAAAGCCGCCACGGTGACGCTCACCACGGACCCTCCGTCGGCTTGGACCGTTGTCCACTTTAAAGTGTCATCGCAGGGCATCACACTCACAGATAACCAGAGGAAGTGAGTATTGCCACTTCATCATCATCCGAGATGTCACTGGCTCAGGATTCATATGATGAGGCCCCACCTACCGCAACTGAAAGTCAGACTAAAGCAAAACCAAAAATGCATGTCTTGTCGCTGCAGGCTGTTTTTCAGAAGACACTATGCAGTCAATACAGTCATTTTCTGTTCCTTGGACCCGCAAGGCAGGAGGTGAGTCATGTGACGTCGTCCACTACAAGACATAACATGCTCACCAACCCACTTCGGGAACGGTTGTCGTTGACATTTCATCAGACGCGTGCATGACGAATGAACAGGTCACCCATGTTACTCTGATGACTGTTTGTATTTTGCAGCATTACTCAACATTTAAGTTGAGTCAGTCTGGCAGTGTATGAGGATTTTTGACACCCAATAAACGTATAAAAACCAATCCAACATTCCCTCGGGGAGTTTTCTACAGGCATGATGGCTATTGTGTTTAACTAACTTTGCTGTTTAATTTCCTGAATAATAATAATGATAATAATAATAATAACAACAAATGTAGTCAAACTTGGAGTGACCATACCGAGAAAACAGCTGAGTAGTGACATTTACACGACAAGCCCGTCCGTGGGCACTTTGACGTCAGTTTCAGTCCCCAGCAGGGGGCATTCTTCTTGGATTGCTGAAAATGAAAAATAAAAACCACAATTGTCTTCTTAATTCTTATTTCGCAAGTGCGATATTAAACGGAATACCGTGTTTAGACTAGTGGGCGTACATAAACACATGATCGCAAAGAGCATTTTTTGACCTGGCTTGTGCTGAAAAGAAAAGGCTGCTCGTGCTCAAAAGTACGGCGCCCTTAAAGTGACACGGAGAAAAAAATATATAATATACATTTCTCATGAAGATGAGAAACTATCTCGTCCAAATGAGAAACGTCTTTCCCCGCGAGAGCTAGCTTGTTGACCTGCGTGCGCGAGCTTCCTGCGAACGCGAGTCTATTTTCGACCCGCTTCCAGTTCAGCCGGTGAGGACGTACACTCTTTCCGCAAAACAAGGGCTATACCAAATAGTGTCATCGACCAACTAAAAGAAGATACGGTGATAATAATTGTTTCTCAATAGGATTAAGAAAAAGTTTTCTCGAAAGGACGTGAACATTTCTCGTCAGAATGGGGCAAGTACTTTTTCATTCGAGGTGAGGGAGCTTTGAATAGTTTGTTGTTTTTCCCCCCCATCCTTCATAAATAGGAATCACCATTTAAAAGGGCTCAAGTACTTTTTTTTTTCCTCCGGCACTATATGTCATCTCGCACACATTTCACACCCTGAGACCCAAGATCTAACATGCAATCGAATTGGGCCTAATCATTTGAACCTAACAAATATTTTGTCCCACACAGATGGACACGAGGAAATGCTTCGACTGCAAAGTAAGTGTTTCATCATGCGGGAACAAGTCACGTCAATTCCCCGTTACCGTGTGTGACGATGTCATCAGAAAAATCGGATTCAGTTCTACTCGTAGTCTGCCATCCGGAAACGATAAATGCTTGGAAGAAATTGTCGAAACTTACTTTGATCTGATCTTGCTCCGTTTGAATGGCGTGCTGTGTTTTATTCCCAAAACTGTGTTTGTCTTTCTTGTGACACATTTGGATTGTTTGCATTCCTCTCAGCACTTGTTTTCTCCGCATCTGTCCGGCACTTTGAAAGCACGGCATAAATAATCGGGATTGTTTTGACTTCCGCGTGTGCACGTTACATGTTGGGAAGTACAGGAGATGCATGCGTGAGTTCTTCAAAGGGTTGAAGTTGTTGACGAATCTGTTTCCGGTGCACTCGCCTTTTTTTTTTTGCAATTATTTCAATTGATACGAAGACTCTGTTGTCATATTTCACGATCCTTGTTTGTCTTTATTGCAGGATATTTGGGTTTGTAGCGAGGAAATCTCAGAGCGAGACGGAAAATATTTGCCATCTGTTTGCCGAACACGACCCGGAGCAGCCAGCGAGCGCTATCGTCAACTTTGTCTCAAAGGTCATGATCGGGTCACACAAGAAGTGAGGCCAAAGCGTGTCAAACACATTCCGGCGTCGCGCGCTAACGATGGCGACATTCACGGAACGAAGCCATCGCGCCGCCGCGAAAGGCTTTGCGGAGGATATCACTTCCAAATGATGGTGGAAACTTTATCCAGCGCTTTACCTTTCTTACTGATCGTCACGACAAACAGCAGCGACAAATAAGATGATTATATGAAAGACACGAGTGTCCACAACGACATAAAATGTGTCTTTAGCTCTTCAAATGCTTATTTAAAAAGAACATTTTTTCCCCCTCCCTGGAAATGAGATGTGTTTTTGTTTGCCTTTACACTTCTCTCAATATTGATCCAGATGTATAAATGTCATTTTCCTCAATATTCTTCATTTATGTCACAATCTGTATTTTTTGTATATATTCTGTATATTATGACAAATAAACTCAGGAGTCGTGCTCTTGCTCGGTCACATGTTTTTAATGTAATCTAATTTAGATGATTTATTAAAAGACACAAGATGACGGTGTTGCATTCCATTTGATTGTGGGTCGCCGTTTTCAGTGAAATTGCAGGAAAAGTCCACATGCTTTCTGGGTCGGAGCTTCAGGGTCACACGTTTCAGCGCTTTAAGCCAGGGGTGTCCAAACTGCGACCCGGGGGCCATTTTTCAGCGGCCCGCAACTTGACCCAAAATTAAATTAAACATACTCAAAATGACATTTGTCATTAAAAATAAAAAATGAGGGTGGGCAGAGTGAGAAGGGAGGGTGTACTGTGGAACTTTTCGCTGTATTGGAAGATACAAACAACCATTTATGGTGAAAAGAATAACACCATTTATCTTCAAAATACTGTAGTGAATAAATATAATTGCATTTCCAGGCCGAAAATGTTTCTTCCACTTGATGGCTGATTGACAAAGCCATCACATAAATGATCCTCAAGTAACTGTCGGCTGCTATTAAATGCCGAGCTGGAGCTATTCTGTGAGATAGGAGGGCTATTGCCCCCCAACTACTTGAAACCTCAACTATTTGCCTCAACACCTTTAACAGAAAGCCGATGAACAATGCAAACAATCTCAAATTGCTTTCTTGACTGACTTTACCTTTCATCTACTTTTCACTTGGGTGATTTACAGGTTTGTTGCCAACAGGTGGCAGTAAATGGTCAGCAACATGAGGTGAATCAATCGAGGCTCATTGCGAAATGAATGGATCCTGGATTTCATAAAAACCCAGTGACAGGTTTCTTTCTCTTTTTTTTTTTTATGAAGCGCTTTCAAGGTGTCGAAAAAAGACCTGCTAGCACATAGATGGCTATCTCCATTTTCTGCGTTATTGGAGATTTTTAGGGGAGCGATGATCCGATACAGGCTTTGAGTTGGGCTCTAGTCAACATCCTCCATGGGGAGTGCTGTGGAAGTGGAACTAGGACAGAGGCGCGCGGGACACGTCAGTGCAGCCAGGTCAGGAAAAAAGGGGGGCAGCATGTGAAGTTGGGATGGGGGTGATGGGGGTGGGGGGTGATGGTGTGGGAGTGTGGGAGGGTGGCTGGGGCTGACGGTGGTGGAGGGGTGTCGTGGTGGATGACCTCACCATTGCAGGAAACTTTCCCACAGCCCGTACACAAAGAAGGCCGTCAAAAAGTAAAAAAAGGATGAGAAAGAATAGAAATGGAGCACACCATTAGAAAGAGGTGGCAAAGTATGGAAACGTGACCGGCCAAAGAGAAAGAGGCTTCCGAGGAGGACTCTCCCCCCTTTTTTTTTTGGTCTTCTCAGATTTTCAGGGATGTCAGAAGCTCAATTATCATGCGGCGGCGACAGCCTTGAGGAAGAATCCTCCGATCCTACGCCGGGCCGCAGGCGTCTCTCTGCTCCTTCGCCCGCCACCATTTTGTCTCTTTTATGCATCTCTGCTTGAGCTTTGCCGTCACGTTCTCCTGGCTCGAAATCCCCCACCCGGTGGCTCGGTGTTCACGGCCGCCGCTGACCGCCGTTGCCAAGATCGCATTCCTGGAATTGCAGTCACACAGAATGCTATTTGTAAATCCAATTGCCGGCTTCCGTTGGGGAATGCCGCTCTGACAGAGTCCCTCTCAGCCTGTGATCCCCGCAGGCCTCCTCTGACTTTATTTGACATCGCTATTTAAAGCCCGTGCTAAGTGTGCCGCATTGCCATATACGAAAAGCGCCTGCAAACCATTCCTCAGAATTGAATCATCCAAAATCTTTTTCAGGTTTCTCATTTTTTCCTTGCCTGGTTAAGATCAGGGGGCGCCGTTAATAATTGTCAACGGTGGGCTTGTGAAGCCCTTGGAGACTTTTTGTCATTCGGGCCCCTAACCCGACTTCAAATTATTTTACGGAGCTTGATTTTGTATTTTTATGAGCAGGTGATAATGGCTACCTATTTTTGCGACAATATAGACTTCAACCTAACATTAACATATGCTATTTTGTGCATCCACTCAACCGCCTCAGAGTTGAAAGGTGTATTTATATCGTTTGTGTATACTACCGTACACCAAGTGTGTCCGAAAAAAAAAATTGAAGACTGGAAGTCAAGAAATTTGGATTTCCACTCCAAACTACAAGTTATCCACTTTGAGGTAATCCACCCTGGAGTCGAACACACTTCCCGAGTCTTCTGTTGCCAAGCGTCACGCATCACTGGAAGTATTTCTCCGGTATCCTCTTCTAGCCCCGCCACGGCAATCTTGATGCGGTCCACATCTCCAAAACAGAAAGAGGAAAAAGGTCGCACGGAGCCGGGTGGGATGAGTCGAAAGATGGCCGTACCACGGTGGTGTTCTTCTTGGCAAGAAAGTGTCGGATTGCTCAGAGCTTTACAAGTTGTTGTCTAACCACAACTTTCACCTCTTCTCACATACCGAATGAAGCAAACATCACACCCGGTTGATCATCTGGCCCGCAACGGTTGGGGGAAAGACTGCCGTTTGTCGTTGGGCTTTGAAATGTTTCCTTTGCGAGACCGGTCCGAGAATGTTTTCGGGCACGTCACTTCCATACATATATGCTCCTTAAAAAAGCCTTTGCCAAATAGAAAAAAAATCCAATCTCCATGTACACTGGAGCAACAAATGTACGGCAAAATTTTATTCTGGCTGACGTTTTTCGGGCAAGGCTTCCAGTTGTAGCTGATATGTGTTTTTTTTCCACTCAAGCTAACGGCGTCTGTACCTTCGGTATTAGATGTCAGACACTCGGAAGAAACGGAAAGCTTGACTGCTCGACACAAAATGGCCTCCATGCATTCGGGACTTGAACCCCGACACGTGCGCACCCACACACACGCGTCTGGCCTACGTGCTCTCGGGCACATGTTGAGAAAGTAGTGCCTTCATGGTCTGCATCTGCGTTGCGTTGTCCCTGGAATAAGTGACGGACGTGCGCGCACACACACACACACACACACACACACACACACACACACACACACAAAAGACCCGGGTACTTGGGTATCAGCGTCAGTCTTAATGAATCAGTCTCCAGGGGGCGGGGCTGGGCTAATGTCATACACAAAGAGCTCCCGCTGGGCCAGCGAGCCAACCAGAGGCCAACAGATTAACTTGCATTACATCAGAATCCCCACAATGCACCTAATGAGGGAGGGATTACGTGTGTGTGTACGTGCGTGGGCGTGTTGGCTCTCATACCATTGCATCACTAATTAAATGGCCATTGGTGCCGAATCAGTCAACGTTCAGCTGCGTGACAGTGGATGTGCTCGGGAAGAAATCGATTGGATGGCAACATTCAAAATTGTCTTGACAATGATACATTCTATGTGCCTCCACTGGTCCAAACACGACATTTATGATGGCGCTTGTGCCATTTGAAATTAGCAGCAAAATCCACCTGTTATTTGTTTCCATCTCAGAGGGCGGCCATTTTTCCATTTGCCGTCGCCTGAAAATGACATCACCGTGCCGAAGGGCTCAGCACTGTGACTTTCTGTCGACTTTCACTGCGCAGTCGGTCGGTCCTGCTGCTCACGTCTTAACTGAAAGGTGTAAGAGGGAGCACCTAACTCCTGTCTGAGCCTCCCACACTGGCTACTTTTAAGATTTTGCTATTTGTCTTCAAATGATTTTGTGCCCCGTTTTATCTCGCTGAGTTTCTTCATCCCTACACTCCTTCCGGCTGCCTCAGGTCAGCTGAGCAGTTTCTCCAGGAGTCCAAGCGGAATTTAGGACCAGTCATAGTGACGGCTCTCTCCATTACTCATCCTAAATTACAGAAGGACTTCCCAGTGCTCTTCAGACAAGATGCCTCACTCCTTATTAATAAATCCCAGAATTTATGGTCCTTAGTTTTTAACACAGATTGAGACTCTGCCCTTATGATGACTCATTTATTTGTAAATGGGGTGTCATGTACATAGCGCTTTGGTACTCAAAGTACTTTACACGCTTACCTCATTTATGTACTGGTGGCGCTGCATGAGGGTGGTTCAGTATCTTGCTCAAGGACACTATGACAAGGTCACAACAGCCGGGGATTGAACCCCCAACCTCTGGACTGGAAGACGACCGCTTTAGCACTGAGCCATGCCTCCCCTTAACTGGAACATGCAAGAGGGAGCACGCAACTTTGTTTCGGTTCTACGTAGTGCTATGTAAATCAGACTGGAGTGGAATCAGCCATCCACTTTTGGACAATTTCAATGTATATCTATATCGATCTCTAATGTCTTAATCATCTTCATCATCAGCTGCTCTGTGCCCATGACCCTGGTGGAAACTTCCTCCCCCAAAGTCCTGGAATAAATGGTGTCATCCTACGTCAGGGATGGTATGACGACAGCATAATGATGGACTGAACCCTTAACCTTCTGCCGGTGACCTTCTAACATGCAGTCATTGGCCCGACACGCCCTCCACGGAGCAGTGGGGGCAGACCCTCACGTGGCGACTAGCTTGCTGTTAGCATTAGCATCGGTTAATGGCCCGGGGTCGTGACCCAAAGGCCGAGAGGTCAGGGGGAGACCCTGAGGCAACACCTCTTTTGTCACAATCTTCGCTGCACACTGCATACAACCTACCCCCCCAAAAAAAAACAACTAACTAATGCCATTTCTGCAACGTATGGTAAAATCTGAAATATAAGCACATACAAAAAAATAAATCCTGACATGCTAGAAAAAAAAGTCAAGACGTCACAAATACTTTTAGGGACACTTGAAGCCATCTCTGATTAAAATGAGCTGCCAACCATTGTAATCCGAGCCAGGTCGGGTTTCCGTTAACCCAGAAAATGGCAAAGCCTCTTGAGGACGCTTTCCTTTATCCCGAGTTCTGCACCAGATAAGTGTCCTATCGGTGAGTGAGACACATGGTCCCAATTCATCACCTGGGAACCCCTCTGCTTGCTTCCTCCACCCTCGTCAAACACAATTTTTGGGAACAAACCTAGCCTTGTGCAACTCCCAACAATGTCAGTGACACTCGACACTGCCTCGTTGCTGCTAATTGTTCACTCACAATGCTTCCTGGTATTGTGTTCAACAATGCCAACTCTGAATAGGGGCTCTAACCTACTTGTATTGTTGCTAATTGGTTTCTTGAGAGGAGTAGAAAATAGCGAGAGAAAGGGAGAGGAGAAATGTTGGCAATGGACTGCAGTTTCATTGGAGTCGCAAGTAAATAGAGTTCACAAAGGGCTTTGTGGGGTCGAGGGCCGAGGGTCGGAGGTGAAAAAGAAGAGGCACACCTGCGCTGCGCGCAAGCTGACAATGAGCTCATTCAGCTTCTTTCGCCCAGCACGATGATGGAGAACCCAGGCGGTGCCATTCAATCAGGCGCTCGCTGCACACAAACATACATTGAAAAAAAGGGTGTGTTGAATTTACTCATATTATGTCGTCAGCTAGTGGCACACAACACATTTTTCTGGATCCAGATCCTTTTTTTTCAGTGGATTTATAGTCTAGTTTAAAACATATCGAGATCCTGACCATTTTATTAAACCACGGATGAAGCCTTTGTGTTCTTATTGAAAAGTGAAAAGTTTATGGCCACGCTTGAAAAAATAAAATAAAATAAAATAAAATAAAAAGAATATAAGGCATGGCAGCTTTGTTTGTACAGTATAGTGCATTTCATACACAAGGTAGCCCAAAGTGCACGACATTTATAAGCACATGAGCTAAAGACATTCCAAGACAAAGTAAAGAAATAAAAAATAGCTTACTGAAAGAGCGTAGGGAAATGAGAAGAAAGGAGTGAAGACAAAAGTGAACGAGACAATAATGAAGGTCAATAAGAAGGAAGACAGTCAATATGTTTTCTTTTTAACAAGCGTCTCCATTTCTACAGCTATCTTTGATTCAGAAAATGTAGTTACTACAAATACATACCAACCCCCAAAACCACGCCTCCCGTGCGCTGAGGTGGTCCCCATTATATTTTGATTAACCAATAATCACAAATAATATTGACATGAAAGTGGATTTTTACTGAACCAAGTTTAATGCATGCTGGTTAAAAAAAATCATGCAGCCAACTTGAGAATTAAAATAAGAACTATGCTGATTTTAGTTTAAAAAAAAAACAACAACATTGCAATGCTATCCATTGCCAAAACACAAGAGGAATATTAACAGGAGATTTTTTTTTTTAATGAGATTTACGATCGTGCCCACATCACAGCGCAGATGTGCTTTCTCCATGTTGAGACTGCAGTGCGTGACTAGTGGGCGACATTTAAAGCGAATAGCGCGACCACTCTCACAGCGGCGCAGCCCTGCCGCTCACTCTTGTGCGAAATTACTACTGAAGATACGCCACACACCGCGCAGGAATTCATTTTTAAGAGGTTCACCATCGTGGAACAGTCCTGTTCCTCTCTTGGAGACAAAAAAAAGGGGGGGGCTTATCTTATGACACCACGTTAATTTCTGTTTGACTTAGCCCCCCCCCAAAAAAACAACAAGAAAAAAAAAAAAAACAAACCCAGAATGCTGGCCATTACCAATGTTAGTCCCTCATAGTTCACTAACCGTATATATGGTTTGCTCTGGGCCATAAAATGATCTGTTTGTAATAAACTTGTGGGGACTTTCACATCTTTATTTAGGAATAGAATCTGACAGCTAAAATTTTGCTGTCATTTATACAATTAACATATCAAAACAGTTCTATATATATAAACAGAAATAAGGACATCACATAAGTATCAATTTGGGTTTGTCTAGTATGTCTGGAAGATGACAAGCAATAATATGTCTGTTGCTAGATTCAGTCCAGCATTACAATTTAGAGTCTTCAATTAACATGCAATTTTGGACTGTGATTTATAGCCTGAGAGAAGCCGCAGAAGCAAAGGGGGAACATTCAACAAAGCTCCACACAGATCGTCCCGAGCCACGATTCAAAGCGAGACTCTTTCGTGCTTCTTACCGCACCGCGAAATTGAAAATGTGGCTGCAGGCCAGTTTCACACTTGCGGCGTTGTGAGCCGGCCAAATGAGGTCCCAGGTCATGGCGAGCTCTTAATCGCATCTTCAGCTCCCAGTTCTATTGAATGATATCGGGCAATGTCAATATTTGAAAAGGAGGAAGGAGAATAATTAGGGGCTACTAAATGGACATTAGAAGTGCTCAGCACGCGCCACGATTTGCACGGTTATGTCGGGAGGACCCGCATGCAGGGAAGCAGGAGAAACAAGGCAGGGGTTGCAGGTTGCTGTGAACAAAACAATTGAATAAAAAACGGTATCGCGACAAATTCGAAAGACAAAATCTACTAAAACAAACACCACATGCAACGTGACAGCGACAATCCAACAACAGGAAACTAAAATACGAGCCAACTGAAGAGTCAACGAGGACCACCTGGACCAGACAGGAGTGGCTGGGGGAGTTTATAGGACGATCAAAGGGACGAGCGACAAAAAAACTAACGAGGAAGATATGACAAACCACAAACAAAAAACAGAGCCGTAACACGAACCCCCCATAACTACAAGCAGGTCATCTTTATTTTGAAATACCATACCTTTATTTTTACAATGTTATACCGGAAGTTCCATGTTACAGGATCTCCGTAAATTTGCCGCAGAAACCGAGAAGCACTTGTAGCGGCCTTTGCCATGCTTGTTACCGACTTTTTCGTCGTTGCGCCAAAGCTGTGTGAGTATCCAAAGTTATACTAAAATTGTCGAAGAATCACATTTTTGACTGGGAGAAGACTGTCGTTGGATGAAAGCAGGCCAAAGTGGACAGTCCCACTTTGTGTTGTGGATCGTGATTAGCTTTGACGCTAAGCAAAGCCATCTTTGTCATAAATTTTGTTTTTATGTTGTGTTTCTGAGCCTTTAGTTGAGTGGGAAACATCTGTCAAAGGAGTCTCGCATCCAACCGATGGGAGGGATACAATACGGACAATATGGCAGTCAGATGACGTAGAAGGTGGCTGGAACCAGAAAATTTGGAGAAATCCCCACACACATTTCTCCTTTGGGTTTGACCTATTCTATTTGATGTTGTTTTTAACATTGTATCTGTATTTTTAACTGCTTGTTGTAAGGTGTCCTTGAGTTTTTAGAAAGGCGCCCCACAAATAAAATGTATTATTATTATTATTATTACCTGTATTGAAATGTGCTAGTCAGCGAACAAATGGCTATACGGATAACCGCGTAGCATTCCCACCAATGCCAAATCATAACTTCTGCTGTGCTGCTATCAAGTGCCCCTCTTCCGGCATAAGACTTATTCAGCTCACCGCAGAAGAAACAATATCAATGGGCCGTCTATCCCAGGAGGGTTAAACTCTTGTGTTTCATTAAAACGTTTCTGAAAACAACACAAATTAAGGCTAAGAAATGATGCAAATTTGGCCAAAATTACAGTATAAGCCACCGTAATGAACAATGACAATAAGCAAAGAATTTGTTGTGAGGCTTCCGGCCCCCTCCCACATGTCTTTTTTGCTTTCCTGGGAAACAAGTGACGCATCCGCCTGCCTTGTCTCAGATGAATGGATCAGCCTACAACCAAAAGGGAAACCGTTTTGCCCAAAATGTCAAAACTGACCAAAGCTACCGCAAGTCCAAGGCATTATAATCCAAGGTAGTTTGCGCAAAATGCAGCCATTTCTCCCAAGGGACTAATCTAATATCTAAAATGGAGTCTCGCTGCCATCTACTGGTCGATATGCATCAGTAAAGTTGTTTCCGAGTCTGAAATTTCCAGCGGAGCAGCAAAAACGGAATCGGCAATCTCGTCAATGGCAATGAAAAGGCTTTTATTGACCATGATGTCATGCAAACAAAGCTGCTCGTCTACTCCTGAGTCCCAAATCACCCAAAGCGGCCTTTCCAAAACACCCGGTCGTTCAATTGTCTTTAAACAAAGAACATATTCAAAGTCATCGGAAATTTTGCAGGGCATTTATTCAGAACAGTCACGTTTCAACAGATCTTGACTGCATCAAGTGTGAAAAAAATGGAGGGGAGGGAATAGAATATGCAGCACATGAGGAGGAAGCAGATTGGAAAAAGATGGCGGGGAGGGTGGGGGGGGGTTGACCAATCAACGGGAATAGCTGAGGGGAGTGTAATTGCAAGACAGCCGGTGCGTGAGATGCAAACAGCGAGCGAGTGGAAAAGTGATCGAGGGAGGGAGGTAGGGAGGGAGGGAGATGTGGTGGCTGCTTATTTAAATAGCCCACGTGGAACACCAAATCTCCCAGCAGCGCCAATCAGCTGACTGACTGCCACTCGCCAAGTCGTAGTTGGGGGCGAGGAGGGTGGCGCGGGGGCAGGCCTTAGAGGTCTTTCCACTAATACAATCGCTCAGTATAGACAAGAGTGGAGGAGCTTGATCCGTGCTAGCCCTTGAGAGCGCTCGCCGCTTTCGACCTCGTCTGGCTGCGCTCAGACAACAAGACGGTCACCCAAAAAGAAAAGAAGGGCTTGAATTGCTGTGCTGTCTCCAAACTGCCAGCTGTATCCAAACTGCCCTTCCCCGAACACACTGGTGAAGGTGCATTTAGATGCTCTTCTACTGCAGTGCGATATCGTATTGATAAGTAAGCGTTGAGTGGTGCTGCGGGGTTTTTTGTAACATTGGCCCAATGGCGTCCAACAAAGGCAAACTAAGTGCGATGCACATTTATTTGGGTCACACACATTTAAAAAAAAAATTGCAAACTTGAACCAAGAGTTTTTTTTTTACATCTCATCATTTACACATTACATCGTCATTTTACATCTGAGCTCAAGACATTTTTTTGTGTCAATCATTACACCTTCACATTGATGGTGATGAGACAGCCGAACCTCTTTTCACCGTACCCCGTTTCCAAGCGGCAGTTAACTTCCCGCCGTTGGTTGTAACAAAGGCCTTTTCACTATTTTAGCACAGGGGAGAGAAGAAAATAAAAATCCTGGAGCCATGCCAGTGCTGGAGTATGCAAACTTTCGACACTCTGAATCAAAAGTCAGGACTGTACAAGAAGAATGGATTCAATTCCAATGTTTTGATTTTAAAAACATTCTCCGTCAAATTCGCCGTCATCATGTGACGGTGGAAATCAGACTTTCTAAAATGTGATGTTTTTCTTCCTTCCATATAAATATGAACTTTTTTTTCAAAGACAGTCTAACACAAATTTGTCGTGGGAATTAATGTCAAGTCAGGGTCAGCAATTTTTTTTTTCTCGATCAAAGTGTGCGTAGGAGAATATTTGAATTTGAATATCTGTGCGTATGTTATCTTTGGGGCGGCCCGGTAGTCCAGTGGTTAGCACGTCGGCTTCACAGTGCAGAGGTACCGGGTTCGATTCCAGCTCCGGCCTCCCTGTGTGGAGTTTGCATGTTCTCCCCGGGCTTGCGTGGGTTTTCTCCGGGTGCTCCGGTTTCCTCCCACATTCCAAAAACATGCATGGCAGGCTGATTGAACACTCTAAATTGTCCCTAGGCGTGAGTGTGAGCGCGGATGATTGTTCGTCTCTGTGTGCCCTGCGATTGGCTGGCATCCGATTCAGGGTGTCCCCCGCCTACTGCCCGGAGACAGCTGGGATAGGCTCCAGCACCCCCCGCAACCCTAGTGAGGATCAAGCGGTTCGGAAGATGAATGAATGAATGTTATCTTTGTTTATTCACTCACTGTTGGTGTCAAACAGTGTCATGTTGACGGTTCATGTTTGGAATGTCTTATGAGTTTTCACAGTGTTCCATAATAAAAGTGGAATAAAGCGATTGCGGACGTCAGTACGAGGCGTTGTTCTTGACCGCAGTGAAGTCTGTGCAGAAAGAGTCCACGTAACATTCGCCGAACATTTTGAGCACCATTCGTCGAACCTCCGAGCTTCTGTGACACGTGATGCTACCGTGAGTCACGTGTCAAATCAAGAAAATAGACTTGCTACCAAAGTCGCTCGCATTCTCTTGCCGCCAAACACTCGCAAGCATGCTGACATGCAAAACGGTCTTATATGAATGAATGGAATGCGCGCACACTCATCTGAACCTCACACACATCCACGCCCCCCAAAAAAAAATCAAACGCAGCAAGCGTCACATCCAGTGACTGAGTGGAATGCGACACGAGGGGAAAGACTGCGATGTCCTGCGGCCCTGTTGCGGAACGTTATAAAATCCACTTTGATGACATTCTTCTGCGAGCCGTCACATCCCACTTCGCATTCTGCCGGCGGACTGTTTTTTATCTCCTGCAACTCTTTTCACGATGCAGGCTGGCGATCCGGAGGCGTGCGAGTGACTCAGCGGTGATGCATCCGTTTGATGTCTGCGCTCCGGACCTCCCAACATTTTATCTCCCACCTGCCACTTTGCTTCACAGTCGGTGTTGGTGTCAGGGTTTCCAAAAAAAAAGGAACGCACACTGATGTGGTTAACTAATGCGCATCGGGCCAACAGATCCAAACAGTCCTCAAAGAAAGATTTATTTAATCCCTACCAGCCATTTTAGAGCATTTGGACTTTTTCAAGACCAACATTTTAATCAATAATGGTCATACTGTGCATAAACCACATCTACCAAGCGAAATAATAGACTCTCTTCTTTCACCAGGAAAAAAAAATAAAAAAAGTTGGATTCTGCTTTTTTTCCTCATGAACAGGTTGGCTGCAAATGTTTGGGGGCGGGTCTGCAACCAGCTGCAAGGTAAACTATTGGCTGTGCTGCAGTGATTGACTGAGCGCATCCCTGAGCTATGATTGGATCCTCAAACCTCCTGATCCGTCTCAACCAGTCCTCGCCGCTCAGGTGACCGTGATGCTGCCCAACCAATGTCTTCTCACCAGTTCCCCCAATCGCTCACCACGCTGGAACAAGCTAATAGATGCTGAATGTAATGAAGGCCTCCGTGACTCACCATGTTATTTTCCATCCATCCATTTCCTAAACCGTTTCTCCTCAAGCGGGTCGCGGGGATGCTGAAGCCTATCCCGGCTTACCTCGGGCAGTAGGCGCGGTACACCCTCAACCGGTTGCCAGCCCATCGCAGGGCACACATAGACAACCAACCATTCGCGCTCACAATCGCACCTCGGGACAATTTTGAGTGTGCCGTTAACCTGATGTGCATGGGGCGGGGGGGGGTTGGAATGTGGGAGGAAAGCAGAATGCCCGGAGAAAAGCCACGCAGGCACGGAGGGAACTTGCAAACGCCGCACAGGAAGGCGCGAGCCGGAATCGAACCTTGCGCTTCTGCGCTGTGAGGCCGACGTGCTAACCGGCCAACCATGTTTATGAAAAGTGCAGCCTGCGTCAGCGTTCTCTGAACCGCTTCTCACCAGCGTTGCAGACTTTCAAGAGCACAGATGTCAAAGTTAAGGCCCGGGGGCCAGATCCGGCCCGCCACTTCATTTCATGTGGCCGGCTGAAAGAAAATCATGTGTCAACTTGCATGATCCTTGCGCAGATCAAGATATCAAATTGTTATGTATAATATCTGATGAGATTTTGCAATCATTTTGTGACCCTGTTTACACTCACTTGAACAATAATTGACTATTGTAGTTAACTGATTTAAAAAAACGAGTAACACATTAAAAGCAGTAATGCGATGAGACAACATTTTTTTGGTTTCACTGTCGGCCCTCTGAAGGAAGACGTAACTCCAAAGTAACCCGCGACAAAAATGAGTTTGACACCCGTGTTCTAGAGCTTATCCTGGCTGTCAGTGAATGAGAGGCAGCATAGGTGCACATGCGGAACATTTTGCTTTTTGACAAACGCGGGAAGCATATACAGACGCTCCCGACTTGCGAACATCCGAGTTACGAACAACGGTACATACGAACATTTTTACGGGTATGTCGAGAAAGAAAAGAAAAAGTTAGATTTTGTATTGCACACCTTTTTTCCGAGTACAGGTACTGTAGTGCTTCTTTCCGCCACTAATACCGACATGTGGCGCTGTGAGAGCTCGCCCAGCATCCACCCTGAATCCGGCTTCCTCTGCCCAGTTGTTAAATATCTTGTGCATCCATTATTCAATATGGTTGGTGAAAAGCGAAAGGCTTCTAGTGAGAGTGGAAATGTAAAGAACAGGCAAGCCATTTCATTTCAAATGAAAGTGGCAATAATAAAGAAGCTTGATGCGGGTGACAAAAATTGTGAGCGTTGCACGTGAATACAAGATGAATCGTTCGACCATCGGTACCATTATAAACAGAAATATCGGGAGCTTCAAGCTGAAGCCGCTACTAGTTTACCGGGCAGCCAACCCTCGAGCCCGGAAGAATGTGACGAAAAGCTCTCTCCCCGTTATATGGATGTCAAACATATAAGCCTTAAACATACATTCCAGACAAACTATAGCACTGAAGCAATTTACAAATGAATTCACCTTACGATCGATCGTTCGGAACGTAACTCGTTCGTAAGCTGGGGAGTGTCTGTACAGCACAGACGTCCAAACTACGGCCCGAGGGCCATTTGGGGCCCACCACCCATTTTTCAACGGACCGCAACATGACCCAAAAAAATCTTAATAAAATACTAACTAAAAAGGACATTTTGCTGTTGGCCACTCCCCAAAAATATTTTGAGTTTTCTGAGTATTTGCCTCAGCACCCTTAACAGAAAGCTTGTAAAATTAACTAAACAAATAACAGTATGCAATTTCTTTCTTGACTGACTTTAGCACGTTTCAAAAAGTTGAACCATTTAAAAGTGGCCCTTTCATTCTTCCATATTTGCCTGCTACGCGGAGCACTGAACAAATCAGCAAATCAGCGACGATTGCCCCTCAAAGTTGACTTTCTTCTGAAGCTCGGTGGCTCCAGAGAGATCTTGAGAGAGAGAGAGAGAGAGAGAGAGAGAGAGAGAGAGAGAGAGAGAGAGAGAGATCCCAGCACTCAAAAACTGCAATCTTGAAAGTAATTGCTTGTCTTCCTTATTCCTCAGCCTCCGCTGACTGACATGCGTCTTCCTCACTTCCCGACTCTTGTCTTGAGACTTGCTGAGTGCAACAAAACACACACAGACAACCCCTATTTACACTTGTGTGATGTTAGTGTCGCAGCTCACCTGCCTCTCGGTGTGAATGGTCCGGATGCAGAGCACCATGTACTTTTATGGCCACCGCTTGATTCATTTACTCTAAAATAAATGTTGCGTCTGTCATTAGAAATCACTTGACAGAGACATGACGGGGGCTTGGGGGGCTCAGCGTGTCTTTTTAAAAGGGTTCCTCCCAAGGGAGTCATAGGAACAAATAAGATGAAAGGAAAAGGTAGAAAAGGGGTGAAGGGCATTGTAAAAAATAAAAAGAGGGCGGGGGGAGTAGGAGTTCACCTGCTTCTTTTGTAAAATCCTTCAGTGAGCATTCAGAGAGGACGAAGAAGGGAAAGAATCTGCTTCCTGTACGCTCGGCCGGGCGCAGCCCAGGCTTGACTGACTCCTTAAATCCCTATTGAGGCAATCTAAATGCGCTTCATCCTCATCTGGGATCTGAAAGCGTGATGACAAAGCTCACCAGACGCCATAAAGCGCACACACGCACACACACACACACACACACACACACACACACACACACACACACACACACGCGCGCACGCTATCCATCCACATGTACGCATGTGTGCCTTTGTGTGCTTTGAAAAAGAAATCTCCAGGCACATTTTTCCTGCAGCAACTGTTGAGCATCACGCCCAAACCGCACGGCGCAGTCTCGCTGGGAAGCGGAGCATTCCTTCTTTCAAATGTGTTTTGTACTTGACGCAGCTTCAGAGGTCTAATTATGCTCGGTTTGAACACACAAGACACCCCGATGTCAAAGGCAGACTCTACAAATCACATGGTCATTAGTGGGAAAATATGCTCTCGCTATTCGTTTGAGGGCTTGGCAATACAACATAAAGCCACGGCAAATTAAAGCAATAAACTATTTATTGTTCCAGGGCACAATTGGTTTCATCGCGCCGCAAGGACAGGAATGGCAGTTACACAAACGAATTGGCTATAAACGCTTTTTATGTGAAAGTCGGGATATAATTAGAAACTTGTGGCTTTCCATGCGAGGGTACGTGTGCGTGTATTTTTTTGTTGTCAGTGTGTGTGTGTGTTCAAACTTGATGAGTCTGTGTGAGTGGACGACCCCCCAACCCCTTCTTTTTCCTCTCTTTCTCACTCACACACCCTTTCTTTTTACCTCATTAAGACAAGAAGCCCCCAAATATTTTCCGGTCAGAAATCAAATTCTCATGAGGAATTTCACAGTGGGCTGTTGCAAACATCTATTTTACTATATGGTCGGGGAATAGCGATCGGATGTGGTGACGCTACTATTGGCTGACTTTGCCCATTGCTTCAAAGTGACAAGCCCAAGATTGGATCTACCTGAAAAAAAAAGCAAGTTTTTAATTGACTGTCCTGTTCATAAAAAAAACAAAAAAAACAAACTATATTTAAATACATACTGCAGTCCATTCACATAACTCGGACTCACACGACTACTGGAAAGAGTCTGGTTTAGTCTCCCGTGATTTGGTCGAAAACTATTGACGCGGTTTCGGCAATACCTGCTGGCCACCTATCATACCGACCGCAACAAATTAATGAATGACTTTCAAAAAGTCAAATTACAAATTTTGTGTCATGCATCATCCAGGGGTGCCCAAAACATCGATTGCGATCCACCGCTAGCCCGCAGGCTGGCCCCAAGATGATCGTGAAGGCCGTAGCTGAAAATGGGCATTAAAAAAAGATTTGCGTGTCTGTGTGCGCGTTATTGATATGATCAATTTTTGTGTTAGTGCACATTGCATCCTAAGCATCTGTCAGTTTCACATTCACCAAAAAAGTACTTGAAAAATAACATCTTGAGTTTTCCTAAAGAAGGGAAACGTGTTGATGCGTTAGCTCAAGCAACGATCGACCGGATTTCTGATCTCACTCGAAGCAAGTCAAGATAATTGTTGAGATGCACATGAGAATTTGTGGCCCAAAAAGCGGAGGATGATGCTCGGTCTGCTCAAAACTCCTTTTTAGCAATGCCAAGAGTCCAATGTTGGAAATAACATTTTATCACATGCAGGCACAAGCTACAAGTCAACTGCTTTTGTCAGATGAAATGTTCATGCATGCCCCGTTCAGGACAAAATTGATTTAGTTTAACTGCAAACATTTTTTTTTAATGATTGTTCCTTTATTGGAAATTACAAACAGGATCACTGATTGTTTTTTTGTGAGCCCACTAAATTTCTTCCAGACAGCACAATGTGTTTGTAATTTTAGTGTTGGTGAACATTTGCTCATAAATCAATTCAACAAGTTCTGCATATCTTAATGTGAACATCTTTCACACACATCGGTTCTCGGATCTGATCGAAAAAAAGTCCCCGTCTTGCTAATATTTGTCTTTGTGTCTCATACCCCTTTTCCACCCCAAAAAACGTGGCGCTCGTTCGTCGCCGGGGCTTAGTTGGCGCTTCATAAGATCTTACAGAGAACGTGGGTGGTTTTCCACCGTCATCGTAAAGCGTCCAAACATGCGTTTACCCAAGAGCGCCTGCGCCATTAACAATAATAATAATAATAATAATAATAATAACGCTCTGTTAACATCTGCTCGGCCATTTAGCATAGCATCGATTATACTTGTATGTCGTCAATTACAGTCAGGGACATGCAATCAGCAAACACTTCTATTTTTCTTAATAGTTGTAGATGATCACGAGGGTGGCTGCAAGTTGGACATCGTATGCTAGCTGGGCACATCCGCCATCGCTCTCCTGGTGGGACGCAATGGGTCGAAAGTATGTGCAAAACTTGCGTGTGTCCAGGGAGTCATTCCTCTACAGCGGTTATTGTCATGATAACCCACAATCTGGCCCCAAAAAATAATTGGGGCCAGTTTAAGCACCCGAGCTAGAGCTAGAGCCTGAAAAAAAGCAGGTACTAACCTGAGCTCTGGCCTGGAACTAGCACGAACACAAGCGTGGTGGGAAAGGGCCATCAGAAGATTTATAGTGCAAAGTAGGAGAATGAAAATTGATTTCTAAACCCCGTTTTTTTTTTTCTCATAGCTCTATGCCCCTCGTAAATTAGGTGGCACAAATCCCCCCCCCCTCCCCCACCCCCAACACACACACATAGGCTTCACAGTATTGCCCGAAGATCCAGATTGCTGACCATGTATGTGCCGCTCAAGAATAATCTGCCGTTTTATGGGAAACGTGTCGTTCTCAAGGTCTTATAATGGAGGAGTTTTACTAGCTGGGCTTTGATGATGCTGTCTCGCTTCCCACTTCTCCCACTACTGACTGGAAAAGCACTGTGCTCATTTTGATCACTCTTTTACCGGCACGCCCACCACCAAAGCATCAAGCTTCACTCGTGCGATCAAAAGGCGGAAACATTCATTTCTCCCTCAACGCTGCCCGTCTCCCCCTTGAAAGAATCTCAAGAGAATCAGAGAAGAAAAAAAAAAAGGCAATTTGTGTGGGCTCGTACAAAGCGGAACTCACCGTAGGCTAAAACCTTATCGGTGGGAGTTCATGTTTTCCAAACATCAGTGGCAGGGGTTGAGTTTTCGACCAGGGCAGGAATGCAATATAACTGTGCATGGCGTTAAAAGGCGGACAGACACGTGAATAGATTTCCAAGAAACACAATTACTTTTATCTTCTGCTACATTGCCTCCAAACCGCAACACTACAATGTGGCAGCCCACCCAAAAATAATGACCGAATAACATGATAAAAACACCTGTCCATTTTCTAATCCGCATCTCCTGTCTTGGAAAATGCTGAGGCAGACTTTTGCTCTTGCTTGTCGGTGTTAGCTCACCATTATCACTCATAAATGCGTCTCTGAAAGTGTTCTGGTCGCGCTTGCCTGAAGGGAGTAGCTGGAAGAGGTGGTGGGCAGGGTGTGCTGGGTCCAGTAGGATTTTCTGGCCTTGGTTCTAGCGGTTTGCAAGTCCTTGAGAGTGGGTAGGACCAATGATTTTTGTCCATCGCAGTCGGATTTTGTCCTTTTTTTTTTTTTTTTGTGGCGGCCCCAAGCCAGACCGTGACAGAGGAACACAGGACTGATTCGCTGACTGCTGTGTAGGACTGTCTCAGAGGCTCCCGTGGCAGGTTGTGCTTCCTCAGCAGTCTCAGGAAGTACCTTTTTCAGGATGGGGTTCATGTTGGCCTCACACTTCATGTCCTGAGAGACTGTGATTCCCAGGAACTGGAAGGTTGACGCAGGGCAGTTGGATAGTGCGAGGTGTTCAGCTCCAGGTCAAGTCTGATTGACCTCCCATTAGTGACTGCGGTTCTACACCTTTCCATGTCTCTCAACTTGGCTCACTTTGATTTTCCTCATATCCATTCCACTTCGAACGCCACCTCCATGCTACAACAAACGTAAATTCAGCTCTCCTCTTTTTGGAGACGCGTGGGCTTTTCCTTGATGCCAACCTGTGGGCAAAAGGTCCCGTTTGTGAGTGTTAAGATGTCAATCCTCTTAGAGCAGACTTAGATACGCGCCGAGTAACACTCTCTGATCCCCGGAGCGGCGCTGCTCTTGGCACGTGTGCGAGTGCATTTGGGGGAAGCTGCGTCTGATGATCAGCCTGCCTGGTGTCACCTCAGCACGGCGAGCCGCGAGCTGGCCGCGAGTTGCGGCACAGCGCAGGAAACTGATCCTCTTAGCAGCCGGGACTTGGCTGGCGCTCAGGAAAGTGTCACCTGAGTTGCTCAACCTGAGAAGCATGATTGTCTTGTAACTTCTTCCCACAGACCCCCCACACCCCTCCCCTTCCCCTGCCTCTCAAACCTCCCACACAACCTGCTATGCACCGCTGCCAGCTGACCTAAGACGTCCAGTGACTGCAAGCACATAACTGCGATCTGTCCTCGGTATGTTGCTAAGTATGCCAGAGCTGGGCTGCAGGCTGCTCAATACGAGGTGCCAGAGTGCCTCTTGGAGCAATTAGAGTGAGTCTCTGCTGGGTAGGATTCAGACGTCCCATCTAGATCCGCCGGGCAGATCTCACTGCAGCCCAAACAAACTGCGCACACTTCACCACAAACACTTCATGAAACATTGTCAAACCTTCACCTCTTTCTCTCCTTTCTGCTCCCACATGCAGCTGCCTTGAATAAAAATCTGCAGCTTGGGAACATTTTTCGGTCGGGGGGTCTCGGCTCTTCACCTTTCTCTCTTCAGACGTTACTCTTGGCGCCAGATGTTTCTGGAACGGTTTCAGGCCGACAGTGACAACGCATGCGCGTGTTGATTCCATCAATTTATGATGATCACAAACAGGCAAAAATGGTGGCTGAGCTCTGACGGCAATGGCAAAGGCGCGTACGGTTGGAAAGACATGACCCCGGCGACCATTATCTTGAGTGACAGGATGCTATTATAAGCAAGTAGGCAATCTGCCTTCCACCGTAATTACGGACGGATTTGTCGGACAGTTGCTGAGAAAAGGCGTGCGCTCTCAACAAAACGCTACAGTGTCACTAGCGTCAAGAATGTAACATTTATGAATGTCATCTCTGGCCTGAAAACTTTCTGGGGAACTCTTGCAGCTTGGGTTAGGCCAGCCTGACAACTAATCAGTCAATTCATTTGTCCAATTTGCCACCTTGTATACTAGTACAAGATGAACAATCTGCATCATGAATTTATCTCGCAGCCGTTTACCATCAGCGGCTCATTTCGCCGCCCGCCGCCGTGCATGGGGCCGGCCGTGGGAATTTGGTGCGAGACGACTTTTCAAGGCTGGGCACGGCACGGCAACTTTATTTGTACAGCACAATAGAACTGCAACCGGACTCTTAAGTGCTTTACAAAGACATAAGACGAGGATGGAGCCCTGTGGAACTCCGCATGTGATTGCTGACCGCTTGGACTTAAAGTGACCTATAGACACAAAATACGCCCTGTTTTCTTAATAGGACTGAAACCACTTAAGTGCGGTGTTAGAAAGCCCCCATTCTCTCATCTTTGGAGGAGTAGTTAATGTATTGAACGTAGCACTAAGATCCAATAGGACTAACGCTGAGCTGCACATTGCAACACAAACTCCACAACACCGTGATAAACATATCAAGTGAAGATCAGTTTTAGAAACTGAGCAATATATTTTATGCAAATGCAAGGCAGACATCTATTTAGAGAGTATAGCTCTTGTTGTGGAACGTACTGCACTGGAGATAATCACGTTCTGGCTGGCTGTTGTCAGGAAGTCGCTTGCATCTTTATCATTATTCCACAATTTTTCGGGGGCCATTCGACATCTCCCGCACCACCAAAGCCCTCGCATGTAGAAACTACAGTACATAAAGAACAGAACATTCATTGATCCCAAAGTTCTCCACAGAAAGAAAAACATTTGCAAAAAAAAAAAAACAGATACAGCACCCACGCTGCAATTTGCTTGACAATCTTCAAACTGAGCAAAGGATAAACAGTAACTGGGCTGTCAACATGGTTTGCGTTGCATAACATGCAAAATGCCCGTTTTTCCGCGATGAAGTCAGAGGCAGAAGACGGCGCGAGCCAAGTGGCGACGGTATACGCCGAGCGCCGCTGTGAAGACGGCAACATTTTCACCCAGAGTTCAGGCAAACAAATAAATCAGTCAACTTCGTTCGGCTCCCCGAAACCTCAAATTATAACATGCGTCGCGCCAGCGTTGCTGATCAGACTTTGTTGTTTCCAAATATGTGATTTACGGCCCCAAATGTGCCACATTGTGGCAATGTCACAGAGGGCGGTGTTGACTGGAGAAAGAGATTCCTTGAAAGGGACAAGACAAACTGCAAGGTGCCTTTGCCGAGTTAAGTAGCACTTGGAAACGCACATTTTGGCACAGATGGATTGAGGATGTGCCGCTTGGTAGACATGGGATTTTACCCACTGTTTTCCCACAAGTGATTTGTCCGAATTTCCGACGCACTGATTGGATGGGGCGAAATCATTGGAAATTGAAATTGAAGCCTCTTTCATTGTCATTCCGCTACATGCACACCGTCAACGCCGTGCATCTTTGCACACATTCACATCGTGAATTAAAAACATCTCCCTTATGGCTTCATCTTATTTATTTGATTTTATTTCCTCATGCGATATGTATTTTCAAAAGTCTCGGGATGTTCTGGGATAACCGGGACCCTCCGCCATCGTATTTCATGCCATGTCATTTGGAAATGTGTGTTGGCATAACAAACAAACAAAAAATAGGAATATAACTTGAAAGGAAACCGAGAAAATAAATTAATAAAAATAATATTTTAATATCATACCAATTTAAAAAATACTGACTCTTTCTGCTGTGCGCAGACATTGGCCTCTTAGGGGCAGTGTGTTGCCATGCATGCATGCATGCATGCAATGGAATAATCACAATCCATTGAGAATAAAGTTGCAATTGAACATTGTCCATGAAACTGGTTTGGAACTGATCGAGGAAGAATCGCCGTCTTTCGGTGTTGTTATGTCACCTGTGTACGTGTTTCGACAGCGCTTGTGTGAAGAAATATCACTCCGAACGGCGATGCTAATTTCCACTTAGCGTGTCCCTGCGGTTTTATACGGACCATAGCACATAATCGTGCCATGCGTGTCATTATTTTTGTCGTGTGTTTTGTTTTACAGTGAGCCGCAACTGGGATGTCGTTAAACAGCTTCGAGCGACGGCAGAATCACATACGTGACAGGCCGGCGACGCAAGCAACCTGGTGCGTCGGGGCTACTTTCCCAACGTCGGTAACTTGTCAAGGCGACGCGCCGTTCTATGCCTGAATCGTTTTTCTTTGATTTTTAAAGATGGGGGGGGCAAAACGGCACGTTAAATTCCAACTCTGCCACTTGGATGACCACATCAACTGTATTCACAGCAGGGGGGCAGCGTTTTGCTGAATGTGTTGAAAGGCGAGGTATCTCGAACCTCGGGGTGGACAGGCCGACAATAAAACAAACCAAAGGGTCAGAAGTTGAATATTAGAGACACGCAAAACTGCAGAGAGTCAAGTAATAAGAAAAGTAATCTTAGCCCGAGAAATGTTATTGCTATTCCGCCAGTGTTTCCTTACACTTTGCTTGTTATTCATCATGTAGTCTCAACACCTTTTCTGCTTCTGTGGTGGAAATCACACAATGACTGATACTGATTGCTTTATTTTCTCAGTGTGTACCCAACTCGGGCGTTTGTTATTGCAGAACAGGAGGGTATGCTGGATGGGGGGGGCGAGTGGCAGTGGGGTGGGGGCATGCTTCGGCTGCACAATCCGAACCTTGCCTTTCCAAATCTTGTGGGGTCCACTGGCACGCAGGGGGTCCCACCACTGCTCGGGGTGACGGTTCAGCAGGTCCCGGAAAAGAAAACGCTGCTGTTTGGACAACGGGGCCGGCCAGGTTGGACTACTCTGAACAGTCAAGCAATACTTCTTTGACTACTATGCGTTGGGGGGATCTTTAATGTATTCTATGAAGAACACACAAGGCCCTGTACGTTGTTCCTATTGCATTGCCTACCTAAGGTGGTGTCACCAATGCTTTTCACTTGCTCTCCATACCAGCAGGTGGTGTGACAACTCGTGAAAACTTCCCAGGCAACCTTTTGCAGACTTTTGACTCATAAGAGCCCTCTGAGGGAAAACAATTACAATGTAGCCCGCAACAAAAAAGAGTTTGACACCCCCACTGTAGAGCTATTTAAATATTTATATATATATATAGATTGATATGTCTATATCTATCTATCTATCTATCTATCTATCTATCTATCTATCTATCTATCTATCTATCTATCTATCTATCTATCTATCTATCTATCTATCTATCTATCTATCTATCTATCTATCTATCTATCTATCTATCTATCTATCTATCTATATATATATATATATGTATATAAAATATATGCATACAAAATGTTTTGTTGGTGTTGTTTGTGAGTCTGGAACGGATTAACGGCATTAGTATTCATTTCAATAGGGCGTGACGATTTGAGCTAAGACATTTTGGGGTTTTAAGTGGTGTCACAGAAGGAAGTGAACTTGTAAAACAAGGCAGCGCCGTATGATTTCATTGCTCCAGACCTCATCTCGGCTAACTGCAAATGCTCATATTGCGCAGCCGAACAGGTTGCGCACGCACGCCGGCCCCTCGTACAGTCGAAAGGATGCGAGGAGTCAGTGGGGGAGCGTCTCTGTCGTCTGAGCGGATGTGGCGGTCCCTCATGTCTGGACTCTCCGTTTACATTATTCATACGGGGGAGGGAGTGACTTCTTGGCCTTTTGCGCCGCTGTATAAAACCAGGAGTCCGCGTCAAAGAAACTACAGATGGAGAAGGTCCGCCGCCTGGCAGCGTCACCGAGAGCCAACCCCGACTGCGTCCACTTGTGACCATCGCCATCGGCACACCATGCCCGCGCTCCGCGTGCTCTGTCTGGCGGCCGCGCTGGCCGCGCTCGCGCGAAGCGGCGTCGCCGCCGTGGGGCCGCTGGTCCGCTGCGAGCCGTGCGACGCCGCGGCGCTGCTGCAGTGCAAGCCCCTGCCCAAGGACTGCGCCGAGCGCCTGCGGGAGCCCGGCTGCGGCTGCTGCGTGACGTGCGCCCTGGGCCGAGGGCGCGCGTGCGGAGTGTACACGGCGCGCTGCGGCTCGGGTTTGACCTGCCAGCAACAGCCGGGCGAGAGCCGACCCCTGCAAGCTCTCTTGGAGGGACGGGGAGTGTGCGCGAGCGCCGGCGCGCCGACCCAAAAACTGGGCGCCATCCCGGCTCCGGCGCAAAAACAAGGTAGGCGTCGGAATCGGTCGCGATGGTTTCTTTGGACTGCTTGTCGCGCGCGCACGCTGCGATTCGAGGTCGCTTGCTGGCTGGCGACGGGGTGGACTCCGCCTCGGTTTGTTTTGCACCTTGCCTTCGCTTCCGCACATTTCCTGGGTTGAAAGGGCGCGTTTGACGTTGGGCTTCAACAAATTCCAAGTTGCAGTCGACGTCTTGCGCACAACACGGAATGGCTCCACGTCAAATGGTGACCATTGAGAAAAATCGGGCTCCTACTTTGTGGCGGAGTGACGCTCGCGAAGACGCGCGCGCGCACGCACGCGCGAGCCCGGCCCTCCGCCTCGACGCATAGCTGTGCCGAAGAAATATCAAGTCTCGAAGCCGACGGCGAATCGCGCGTCGCCATTCTGCAAGACGGTATTTGCGTTCTGACCATTGTGAGCGCCTGCAAACGCGTCCTCGGCGGTGGCGTCGTGGAATGCGGCGGCTCGACATTCGAGCGGTGCACGACCGCCCTGCCCAAAAAGTCACCTTCGTCCTCTCCCCCTTCTCTTGGTGCAATTTGACTTCTCGTGATATTTGGCGTGAATGAAGACGGCGCTGTTCACAGTGGCGAGATGGCACACATGCCACCGGTGTGTGAATACACACGGTTGTGTGTTTAGGCGCTGCTGACGTCAGGAACCCGAATCTCTGTGTGCTTTTTCTTCTCTTCGCTTCTTGGCTTTGGCTGCGGCGGATCTTTCACCCGGCAGCTAAATTGTCACACAAACACATCGGCACATGCAGCCACCAGTGTGCTTTCACGCTTGCACAACACCCCCAAGTGGGCTTCGATTTGCCCCCAAACTTGATCTCTGCTTCTGTGCGAGATGTGTACAATGTGCTTTTGCAAGAAAACAGATGCATGTGTTGAGGCTTTTTTTTTAAACCCGTAATCTACCTCCTCTCCACTGCTCATGACAAGAAGGGCAACGGCAGGCACCTCAAATTGTTCCCGCAGCGCACTGCATGTCGTTGCTATCAGTCCCAATTCTCAGCGCTGACTTCCGAAGACAGTCGAGCGTGCCATGACATAAACGGATGGTGACATCTTCGATGCTTTCGGTTTCCGTTAAGAGTCATCGCAAAGCATCCGTTTGTCATTCTCGAAGTAACATTGTGGAAGATGTTGAACATACTGCATCCTCAGAAGTAAGATTCCTTTCTATTTTGAGACAGAGGATGGTAGCACCCCGACACTTGATCACATCCTGCATTGTTTTTCTGAGTCCGCCTGGGAGATTATGCAGTCACCCAGCCCCCCCACCCCCCATTATAAAATTGATCAAGTGGTCAGACGGGGATGCCCAAATGAGCGACGCCTCTTCCATGCTCCTCTGCCGCCATTCCCACAGTCGAGACGGGCTCTGCTTTGACTTGACGTGTCCGCGTGTGCGCGTCACTGCATGTGCGTTCCCGTCATTGCTATGCATCTATAGAAGCTTGGTCAGAACCTCCAACTGGGATGCGTCCAACCGGCTTGAATATGCTGGGAATTTGAGTTGCTTTTTATATGATCGATGAACAGTGCTCACTCCATCTTCCTTTGTTATTGGCAGTCAAATGACTTCTGCCAAACTTTGTCTTTGGTGATTTGAGACCAAAGCCACAACCATCGAAATATCCGATTCATGTTATCTCATGCGCACCCTCGTCTTTGACTAAATACGCAGAGCAAGCACACTGAAAGCAACTGCAAGATCTCCATTTGCGGATGGTGTCAAGTGGCCACGTCTGTTCATAGTTGTGCTGCAAGGGGGTGATTTTAAAAATATATGAAAGATGATCATAATAATGTGTCTCATGAATCAATTCCAATCATGATGCCAAGGGTTCGACGCATGCTGTTGTCATGTGAATGAAATACGATGACGTCCATCACACAGTTCCGCGGAGCTCAGAATCCGTCTGCCTGTACCTCAACCAAATCCGCCAAACTCGTGTTACACCACCTGCACCACAACTTAGACCTGCTTTTTTTCTGTTTCTAACGTGTAGTCTACTTTTGGTCACCAAATTGTCAGCTGTGCCGGTAGCATATCATAGAAAACACACTCAGGCGAAGCGCACTTTGCCAAAATGCCAAACACGGTCAACAAGACTTGCAAATGAAGACACGCAAGATTTTGCGCTGCGTATTGTGGCCACCTCCAACATTGAAGTTGCCCATCCCTGCATTACGATGATCATCCGTTCTACTTTTCTGAGCAGTAATCGATGTCGATTGACTTCCCATGAAGTGTCACGTTCAAGCAGTACCTCCTTCATTCCTGCTCATCAAGATAACACGATTTGAATGAAGATACGTGTTCGTTTCTCGTCTGGCTGAGCTTGATCTTTTCGCTCTTTCCCGCCCCGCCTCCCTCTTCACCTGGCCCCAAAAAGTCAAGGCAGTCAACTGTCTCACACTCTGTTTGAGGTTTCTTCATGGGAGTGTGTTTTTTCCTTGTCTCCATCATCAAAGTGCCGCCCGATATTTGCTCCCGTTGGTTTTCTCCTTTGAGACACGTAACGTGCCCCGAATTGGTGCTCTACAAGAGAAAATGACTTGACGTGACTCTTTGCCATCGGAGTCGCCTTTTTGGATCTGTCAAAGATGATCTCGTCCGTCGCAGGGGTTCGGGCTAACTTGTTCATAACTTGACCTTTGTGATGGTTTCTGCAAATTTAGGTGCACGCGTGGGCTCCAGCGTACGCGTGAGTCCACGCACGCACATCGGCGGACGATGACCGGGAAAAAAAATATGTTACGACGGCAGGCAGAATTCCAAAAGTAACAGCCATCTGAATCAAAACAATCAGACTCTTGTCAGGTTTGACGGCTCAAGCCAGCGCCCCTCCAAACACGGAAACTACGAGACTTGTTCCTACTATTTAACTCATTCAGTACCAGCCAATTCTAGACCAAATCTGAAAAGACGTTTAAAAACGTCTTTGGGAGTGAATGAGTTAAGTTTGAATCAAAGTGCTTGAGGCGGGCACTTGGCAGAGGTGCAGCCCAAAATTGCGTGGTCACGTGCAAGCCCGGCTCGGTTTCTTGTGCACTTCATGCGGGCTTCGCTCAGAACCCGAAACCTGTTTGGTTGTCTTCGGTCCTCCTTCCTGGACCTCAAGGTGTCCCGCTAACGCACGGTCGGATTAGCAAACGGCCATTCAAGCATGTCGAAATGAAAGCCGCCTTTCCGACATTCTTCCCAGCGTTCTGTGCTAGTCGAGTACAGTTGCTCCATTTGCGATAACAACTTTGTTCCTGTCCCCATGCAGACGGCGGGCGAAATGGGGTCGAGGAAGGCCTCGCCAACAAGACGGCGACAATGAGCGCGTTGCCGCCTTTGTCGACCGTCAAAGGCGGGCAGAGTGGAGGCGTGATGGACACCAGGCCTCCGTTACACAACAAGCTGATAAGGAAAGATCAGAACAGGAAGACTCACAGCTACAAGGTGGCGTCGGTGTCGGAGGGAGCCAATGCGGACATGCAGAACTTCTCCCTGGAGAACAAAAGGGAGTCTGAGTATGTAAGTCAAGGCCAATGAGATGTCTGAAAGAAAAAAAGAGAAAAAGATGCGCTTTTCATCTTCTTGTGTACTTGAAGTAATGAAGTTGTGGTTCAAGATTGCGAGTGCTTTCATTTTATACAAGCAGATTTCAGGGCAACGTGTCTGAAACTGTGCAGCTTCAGCCTCCGGCATTATTGCCGCATCAGTTTGGAGTGAAGATGTCAGCAATTGCTTTGATTTGAGATTCGAAGGGCACGCCGTTCTGTACTTGCTGCCATTTTGATACTAGCGCCGTAGATGTCGGTGCGTGGCCTTGTGCTGAAATACAGGCAAGGGCGGTTTCACGCGCGAGCTAACTCAATGTGCTTCGTAGTACTGTGATTAACTCATTCACTCCCAAAGACGTTTTTAAACGTCTTTTCAGACTTGGTCTAAAATTGGCTGGCACTGAATGAGTTAAAAGCCCAGCATTTGAAAGCATTGACAACAGGGGTGTCAAAGTCACTTTTGTCGCCCTCGGAGGGCCGTTATGACTGAGCCACCATATCAAGAAGTCAACGATCATGGTTTCTTCAACTATTTCACGAGGGGTTTGGTGACAAGAAAATTCCTCCCAGCATCTCTGTTCTTTATTCCAGATGAGAATTTGACGAAAAGAACGTACGACGCGAAGTACAAGATTTGGGCGAAGATGATTTGGGAAAATTGCTTTGACGACACCTCCATTGGCGTCCCGATTGCACGCGCGTGCAGCGTCGCAGCGAAATGCTTCTTCAGCGTGTTTTTCATGTCTGCGCAGGGCCCGTGTCGTCGAGAGATGGAAAGCATCCTAAATAGTCTGAAAATCAGCAACGTGCTCAACCCAAGAGGCTTCCGCATACCCAACTGTGACAGAAGAGGCTTCTATAAGAAAAGACAGGTGACTAACACCCCCCCCCCCCACCCCTTCTCCCAAACACACTTGTAGACATCCAAATAGACCCACCACATGCCTGAACACTTCTATGGAATCCTCACTAATTCATCTCACCCACCAACACATACACAATCACCCCCCACATTTTTTTTTTTTTTTTTGCTGCTCCGGTTGCCTTGACAGCCACATCAACACTATATTATCTGAAGGGCTACAACCATGTATTACTCCAGTCAGTGAAGCCGTCTGACTCATGCCTCACAGGAAATGAGGTCGGTCAGGTGTGTGTTGTGGGAGAACGTGGGGGGTAGGGATGTAAGAGTGCGGTTTTGGGAGTGTGTGTGGCACGGTAGCTGCGGCGGCAGGGTAATGTATGGATGGCGCTTGTTTGACGGCGGTAGTTTTGGTTGTAGGTGGTGTGGGGTTCTCTCGGTGAGCTGGAGAACAAATGGCGGTCGAGTTTTTCTTGTCTGTGGTCTTTTGGCTCGGGCCACCCAAAGTCAAGCCGTTTGCAAGGCAGCGGCCGGGAAGCGAGGACGCTCCAACATGTTGGCAGAGGCCCCTTTCAGACACAAATAGCACCATTAAAGTTGGCCCCCCGTGCCGCTTGCTTCAACAGAACTTATCAGTGCCGGCCTACATCTGGATTCGTGCAATCCGACCTCCCAAAAGTGCAACCATCCGTTCTGCGGTGCCGGATCGATAATTTGGATAGCTTAGGCCATCGATCCGTTTGTGTCAGGCGAATGGAACGACTCACACTTTGAAGGTGCCCGGTAGACACTCAATGGAAACGGATATGGAGGGTGTTTGTGGAGTCGATGGACATTTTTGGGTTGTGCGCTTGCTTCATCTCGATGTATCGTGAGCGTAGTTGCAGTCGCCATTGTCTGCTGTGGGCTAGCTTTGATGATATATATATATTGAAAGCTACTTACGCTACTGATTTTAGCATCTGCTTGATAAAATGTGTTCATGTGCGAAACTGATCTGGCCTTCCCATGTGGAGTTTGCATGTTCTCCCCGCGCCTGCATGGCTTTTCTCCGGGTATTCCACTTTCCTCCCATGTTCCAAAAACCTGCACGGCATGTTCACGGAACACTCAAAATTGTCCCTCTGTGTCCTTGGGAGTGCGAATGGTTGTTGGTCTATGTGTGTCCTGCTATTGGCTGGCAACCATGATTTCCCCGTGCCTGCATGGCTTTTCTCTGGGTATTTTGCTTTCCTCCCATGTTCCAAAAACCTGCACGGCATGTTCACAGAACACTTGAAATTGTCCCTCTGTGTCCTTGGGAGTGCGAATGGTTGTTGGTCTATGTGTGTCCTGCTATTGGCTGGCAACCAGTTCAGGGTGTACTGCCTGCGCCCCCTCATGAGGAGTAGCGGATTGAAAAAGGGATGGATGAACGGATGTTTGCACGTACTCCCTGCACTGTGCTCACATAACCCAGGTTGAGTAACATCCACCCATCCATTATCTGAACCGCTTTCTTCTCACGAGGGTCACGGACATGCCGCAGCCTATCCCTTATGACTTCGGGCAGTAGGCGGGGTACACCCTAAACTGGTTGCCCGCCAGTCGTAGGGCACACCTAGAGCAACAACACACCTTGAGACAACGTGGAGCATTCACTCAACCTACCGTGCAGATTTTTGTAATGTGGGAGGAAAGCGGAGTACCCCGAGAAAAGCCACGCGGGCACTGGGAGAACGTGCAAACTCCACACAAGAAGGCCGGTACCCGGAGTTGAACCCCCCCGGACCTCCGCCCTGTCGGGTGGGCGCGCTAACCAGTGCACGAGCATGTCGGCGAATCGGGAAACACCGGAAATTTAAAAAAAACAGGCATGCCGTATGGCCATCGCCAGGAAGCGTTACGATCACATGAATCAAGTTGAAGAGCAGTTCAGTGTCCTGACATAAAACGTCCGGCCAGTCTGAGGCTGGCACGAGAAGACCGAGATCTTTGGAAGTCAAGTGAGAGAAGACCAAGACCAAAAAACTAGCTGCACCCGTGCACAAAAAAAATCAAAGAAAACAACTCAAATTGTCATGTCGCATGATATCACATAGGATTTTTTTTTTTCTCCAAATGTTTTTTGTTCATCTGTTGTTCATTGTAAGATGATAGTCAGTTGTTGTTTTCATTTTTTTTTTCATACAAACTTTAGTATGCTACATAAGAAGACGTTTTACGTGATCACTGGTTGATATTTGCTGACCTAAGTAGAGGGAGGTTGCTGTCAAGAAAAGGACTTATTTGAACTTCAAGTTCAAACTTCCAAGACTAGTTGTCGTTGTTTGTTTGTTTTTTTGGGAGAGGGAGGATTTCTTTGAACCCCGTCCCAGTCTGAAACGGAGTGAGTCACGATCGGGGAGCAGCGTGATTCAGCCATCAAAACAAGCCGTAACAGAATCCCAACAGGCTCGCTCTCGCCGCGTAACGTTGCCCCTTTGCCAAAGTGTCGTTTCATTCGGCTTCGCAAAACAAGAGTCTTCCTTGTTCGTTTACTCGAGCCTGTCGACAAATATCCAGCGGGAATGTGTCGGTCTGTGTGAGTGCGGCAGCGTGCCAAGCCTTATCTCCCCCCCCCCCTTCGCTTATTTAGAGGGCCGGCGGGGGGGTGCGGTGTGAAGTCCATCCCAGGGAATGCGTCTTCACGGTGTGCTGCAGATTTATGACCGGAAACGCGCTGAAAAGGAGACCGTGTGAACCGTCTAGGGTGACAATAACTGTGAAAAGAAGATTGCACGGCTGAGGGGGCGGAGGGGGGGTTACTAGGAATGCTCCAAGCTGAGTAACAGAAAATAAAAAGGCCCAATCTTTCACCTCGACTCACTGAAGCTTCATCCGGAAACATTTCAAACTTGAATTCATTTTTTTGTCAATTCCTTCCGAGGTGTCTGCCGATCAGAAGCTGCTTCGGTTGACTTTTATGTCGTTTCTTTTTTGTTTGCGGATTCCCATTGTGCCTTCAAAACAAAGCTCACGAGATGGATGACGGAATTGAGGAAGAACCCATCAAATTGCTGTCCATCCGACCCATCTGACAGCTTGATGATCAAGTTGGCCCAAAGCAAAGCCAAAATCACCCTCAAACTTAAAATATTGTCAACTGACAAAAAAAAAAAAAAAAAAAGAAGAAGCAACACTCCCAACGCCCCCCAATCACTTTTTTGGGGGGGCGTTGCCGCTGGAGCCGCACAGGTGGAAAAAGTGTCACCTCCGAGTGGCTAACTTTGCAGTTTTAAATAGGAGTTTTAATGAAGTGTCAATGTGTGTCTGCTGTGTGTGTATTGCCGGTAATCCGAGTGCCTCGGGAGACGTCTGAGCTGTGTGAGTCTACCTTGGCCAAAGAACAACCTATTTTTAGCTGCAGTTAAATGAATTGCTTCAGTATCCCAGCGGAGGCCATGCATAGCCTGGCCTGACCCATTCATTACAGCCATCAGTCTCGAACTTTCTCCCTTCCTGCAGGACTTGCGCGCACACGCACACACGTTCTACGCGGTATTGATTTTAGAGAGTCCCCGTTGTGCCGATGTGTCTTGTGCGCGTCCATCCGTGCCGTCTTTCAGTCCGTTGCATGATTGCGCTGATCCGGGCCTGCTGCCCGCCTGGCTTTCCCTTCCTTGTTTGGCCCGGAATCGGCCTGCGCGGGCTTGTGAATGGGACAACAGTTTCTGCGGCTCTCCGTGTACTCTTTGTGTGTGCGTTAAGAGGCGGCGGCGGCTTGAGGTGCCCGTGTACCCGTTTTCAGCCGGGGCTGACATATTGATCATGACTCACGGGGGATGTGCGAGAATGTCTGCAGCCACCACAATAGCTTTATAATAACCGCTCAACCTTTGGGGGGACCCGGACGGCTATTTCGGCTGCGTCTCTCTCACATGCTGTGTTCCGTGCCCAGATTTTTAATTGGGCCTTTGTTCCCTCTCACTGAGCCATGTTGTCTGTTTGTACGGGTGGGCAATCATGTGACATTTCACCAGTGGAGCAACCGATAGCGACACGTCTCAGAAGACGAGCGACAAATTGCCATTTCAATTTGCCCGCTGCCTTATTTATTTATCTCGGCTGGATTGTTGTCCCGCACTTGACTTTGGAGTCAGCTGATCCTCCATCGAGCATCTCCAGTTGGTCCAGAATGACGCCGCTCGCCTCTTGTCTGGTACTCGTAAGAGGGAGCGTATCACTCTGGCATCCCTTCATTTTAGAGTTGTTGTGAAGATGCTATGATTTGTTTTGCCGCCCCCACTGCCCACCTTTCAAACTCGTCATTTTGATTCTTTGAGACTTGATTTTCAGTTTGACTTTGAAAGTGCTCTGGAAATGCAGCTGACTTGAGTTGAGCGTTGAGTTATTGAACATATCGGCGGCTCAACATTCTTTATATCGCCTTGGTGGAGCGACCTTGAAAAAAGACTTTTGAAAGACTTCTTTTCCTCACCATGAAAGCCAACCTGAAACGCAAGTCGCGTCGTGCGGTGGAACCTTCAAAGGCGAGCGCAATGTGTGTTTCCCGGGGGTCTTGGTGACCTGCACACTTTGGGGAAAAGGCAACCAGCCATCTATGCCCACATCAACACGTGTGGACAATTTGACCCTAATGTGCGTGTTTTTCCAACGGGAAAGGTCAAGGCGGTGTCAGGAAGCCGTCGCAGCCAGAGACGCGACGTGCAAAACGGGAGAGCCTGAGCTGATCTTTTCAATCCAGAACAATTCAACTGTGAGGCAGACGTGCTTACCGCTTCATCGACGCGCTGCCCTTCGCGACTCGAGCGCGTAATTAAGACAACCAATGTGGACTGAAGCTAACCGACAAGTTATTTTTTTTTGGGGGGGGGGGGGCGGTCATCATCAAACCAAAGCGCAAGAGCACACTGTTAAGCTCCTCGAAAGTAGGAGCTGGCCACTTGGAGAGGTGATCGACGATAGCCGGGTGGCGGAAAAAAGAGAAAAAAGAACCTGATGTTAGTGCCGCTTGGAGAATGGGGCCTTGCGGTCGTCGCCGGTTGAGGTATTTTAATGGGGCTGCGTCTCTATAAAGATGCCTTTGATTGTGCTCTCAGTCTGCACAGGCAAGTTGACGACACCGGAAACAGACGCCTCGGTCACCCTGGCCCAATAAATCGCAACAAAAAAAGGGAATTTAGGTTTGACTTGACTTTTATGTCATATACAACATGAATTCTTCAGCAAAGTTTTCATTGAGATTTGAGCTAATTCGGTACTGGTTTTAGGCCAGAGGGTGTCCAAACTTTGGCCCGGGGGCCATTTGCGGCCCACCATCCATTTTTCAGCGGCCAGCAATACGACCAAAAAAACCCAACAACTTTAAAATGCCATTTGACACTTGCCACAAAGGTTCAAAATGTGAAGGTGGGGGAGACCTTGGCATGCTTTCCGGTTTGGCGTTGGCGCTAGTCTGAAGGTGCTTCTTTGAGGCTGCACGACAGGGTTGTGCTCTCTCCAGGATCCTCGATGCTATTTACTTTTTGAGCACGTCTACACGGGTAGGGGGCACAATGGAACTGGACCCCAGATGCTGGCGGTTGACTCGTTCCAAACGATGGCCGCCGCCCCTTAGCCCCACTTGGCCATATTAACTCGCTATGAATTGCTTCGCTTTTGATGCCCCTGAAATTCTGCTTGTATGTTTTACCGCTGGAAGAGCGAGATCAACAGGTGGGCCCTCAGCTGTCACCGACTGAGGACGGATATCGGCCACAAGGATTAGAGCGAGCTGGAGAAAAGCCAGGCCCAAATCATTGTGTAATTCTTTGCCTACATCATGTGGAGCTCATAAAGTTGCCACTCTACAAAACCAGGGTCCCGGTGGGCCCTTTTAAATGACTGCCGAGGCACATGTGTGCATGTGTTGTGTTTTCAAATACGCTGCAGCGCAGCCGACTTGATAGCGCCTTTACGTTCGTTGTATCCAGACAAGAGCAAATTGCAGGTGGCCCGCCGGGATACGATGCGGTCATCCAGTTTTGGGAGACTTTGTTTAGAGGATAAGAAGCAGCAGCATTTGGATTGTGCATACACGTTTTTTCTGTTTTTTTTTGCGCAACAACATGTTTGTTGACGTGTGTTTAGGGGAGCGCATGCACACGCCCTCGTGCACTCTCAGGCCATAATCATTTCCAGATGATTTTGAGTGTCTGCCAGACTCCCAGAATAGCAACACTGGTTTCCCTGCAACCCTCTGACTGGCCTTGGCAAATATTTTAGTAGCGCCGTGTTTACCTTTGCACTTTTTTTTTCACTCCTTCTGCCTCGCTGTTTCTCATTCCGAGGCCTCAATTTCAAAAATAGGAAAAGGGATGTGATGTTGCGCACGCTGGTAAAAACCCCAGTTGGAAACCGTCACTATGATCTTTAGACACATGCAGCAGGGGTGTCCAGATTATGGCCTGGGGGCCATTTTCAGTGGCCGGTGACATGACAAAAAAAAAAAAAAAAACATTTAAAAAAGGTGAAGGTGGGCAACCTGAGAAGGGAAGGAATCCTGGCAACATTTTCGCTATTTTCAAAGACACAAATGAACCGTTAAAGATTAAAAGAATAACGCAGTTTCTCTTTAGAACACCGCAGCGGATAAAGATCATTTAATTTTCGAGGCAAAAATAGTTTCTCCCGCTTTATGGCTGATTGATGAAGACCTCACGAGTGATCCTCAAGTAACCGTTTGAAAATGATCACTTGATTCGAGTTTGTGCTTCTTTTTAGCTTCTGAATGTGAAGATGGGATGGGATTCGGCAGGGCCGGATCTATTCTGTTGTCGAGGGCCGTTGGCCACCCCAAAAACTTGGCAAACTCCTCCACGACTTGCCTTGACCCCTTCAACAGAAAGCTGACGAACAATCCAAACAATATGCAATTACTTTCTTGACTGACTTTAGCGTGTTTCAGAAAGTTGACCGATTTTAAAGTGGCCCTTTCGCGAAAGTTTGGACACCCCTGACATACCTTTACAGCATAAATGTTATCAATACCTCCCCGATTTTCCCCACAAGACCGTGAAAAAGGTCTTCGTTACAACGAAGCCAACTGCCGCCGCAACCTAGCCTATGAATAAAATGGTACGGTGTGCGATTCCCTGCCGTTGCTCGGTTCGTAGGGAGTTCAACTTGCGAGACGTGTGCGAATATCAAAAGCGGGAGCCCTCGCAGACCCGCGGCCGTCGAAGACGTGGCGGACACTGAACGTTTGCCACCTCTCTTTTCAGTGCCGTCCATCCAAAGGCAGAAGGCGGGGATACTGCTGGTGCGTGGACAAGTACGGACAGTCTTTGCCCGGCTACGACGGCGGAGAGGAGAAACAGTGTCACAACCGTGAGAGCCAATGAGGGCCACAAGCTGGAAGGCAGGAAAGCCAAAGAAGGGAAGAGGGGGACGAGGGGGGAAGGGATGGAGCGAGCGGCGGAGACGCCCGTCCATCGCAACGGCCTGTTCGGCGCTACGGGTTCCTCTTGGTTGTTCTCGAGAAAATGATCAAGCTTCAAAAAACAAAAAAAACAAACAAAAAAAGAAAATAGCAAGAAATTTGTCATCTGCACTATTTTGCTAGCGAGGGAGCGAAATGAGGGAATTTCCCACTCACTTTTCAAGACCTTCTTTGTGACTGTGACCCCCCAAAAATGCAGCGCCCCCCCATACCGATGCGCGTCCGTCTGCGAATGTGCCACCGTGCCTCTGCCAGTGCTCGCCTTGCATTGTGTGTGCGCCGCTGTGTGATTGCGCAACAAGTTTGTTTTCGCAAAAAGTGTTTGTGTAAATACTCGACAGGACATCACAGAGCCAAGAGACCCCCGAGCTGTGGCCCTGTCACGTTCAACAAAACAAACAAACAAAACAAAACAAAAAACGCTCTCAGGGTCCTTTTCCCAGAGAAGGATGATCTGGCACGGCAGCGGCGGCGGTGTCGTCTTCATATTCGAGCGCGTTGGCCAACCGAGAGCCTCGAGCCGTGCAACCGTTGCAGTGCCTCAAACCTGACCTTTGCATGCCTTCCCTCCAAAGGAAATCCATCTCTCGCGTATCAAATGCACCCCTCGGGTGTGTTTTGGCGTGTCGCCTGCGCACGCTAATTAGCGGCCATCAAGAAAGCCAAAGGCTAAAAAAAGAAGAAAAGGAAAACAAAGCGACTTCTTTAAGATTTGGTCCCGGTCATCGTGCTACCTTTTCCCCGGCTTCGGATTCCGGGACCTGGCTTGGGGGCTGGATGCTCCGGGGTCTGACTTGTGTTTTCCGAGCTGGCTTTTTTGATCCAAAACGTTGGAATGCCCCCCTCGCCCCCTCACCTATTCCACACATGCAACTCACGGGGTTGCACTTAGCCTTTCTATACCGCACATGTGGGCGGGGTTTGTGGCGGGTTGAGGGCTGCCTTCCATGAACCTGCCCCGACGGAAGCTCAGGAGAATGCACGCAATGACTCTGTCAACGTTCCTCATCCTGCGTTCGAGTTTTTGATCGTGCGGGGTCGGTTCTAAATGGATCAGTGTGCCCTCCTCCTTTGTCTGTCGCCACCGCCTGTTCCCGTCCATCCGTGATCTTTCCCACCTGTCCGTCCGAGCTCGTCTGTCCTCATCCCGACATCCGCACGGGCTTTGTATCCGTGCCTCATCCTGTTTCCGTCCTTTTGCCGTGTCTCTTCCGCATACAGTATATGGGGCTTTTTGGGGGGAATATATAAATATATATATTTTTTGTCCTGGCCTCGAACACGACAGCCCTCTTCTCTTCCCGTGTAACCTGGCGGAGGCTTGCTGAAGCGCGCGTGGGCCCGGTGGGACTGGGCTGCCCCGCCACCGGCGCCAGCTGCCCCTATGCTACAAGCACAAGCACTTCAAGCACTTTAGCTACACCCGTGCAAAAGAAAAATTGGGCCTATTTGCATCCGCATTCTTTTCCTTACAGGTCATGTCAGTGCGACATGCTGTATTGTAAATAATAACCCCGGCTAGGGGAGGGGGTATAAAGAGAAGGGGCGGGTGGGGGGGGTCAAAGCCGCACGAGGAACTCTGACAGCGAACACAGCGATAGAAACTATTTTCAATGTGATTGTTTTTCTCCTTTGCTCAACGCTCGTACGATCGTATGCTGACAAATCTGTTGGAGGCGGGCACAGCGGGCAAATCTTCTCACGAGCGGCAAGGGGGTCCGAGGGAGGAGGCCCGGCGGCCTCGGAAGAGCTTCCGTTGCCATGCCGTCCTGCGTCCTGCGCACTCGCGCTTGAAACGTGGACAAGGGTGCCGATGAAGAATGTTGCCCAGTAGCTCGGTAGCGCCGTTCCTGGAAGTCACGGCGGCAGCTGATGCCCAGCCCAGCCCAGCCTGGCCCGTTGGTGCTACGTGTACGTCCCAGCCATTCAAAGACTTGACGTGAGGGGAGGAAAAGGAATGAAAAGCCTTGAAGCTCTTTCTTCCCCAATATTTGCGAGTGTGTCTTTTTTTTAATATATATATATATATATATATATATATATATATATATATATATATATATATATATATATATATATATATATATATATATATATATATATCGTACATATTGTTTCCTGGACACTTCGTGTACAGTTCTTAAAAAGATGACTTATTTATCGAAAAAGAATCATAAGCTGATCCAAACCGGGTTTCTCGTCAATATGTCGGTGACTCACCAATTGCACAGCAAACTCGAGACGGTCATTTTGTTTTTGGGGAATATAATCACTACTTGGTGTTGTTTTTGTGAGCTCCAATTTCTTCTGTTGCTCATTAACTTGACTGCCTTTCAAGTCGGGCGCGATTTTCTCCCCGAAAGTCGCTCCTTGCCCGTACCGCCACGTTGTCTCGAAGCCAGGTTCGCACTTCTGGAAACTCAACTTTCACTTTTTGACCTTTTTGCCTGCTGGCCATGTTACGGATTTCTCGGTTCACATTTTCAACGTCGGGTTCATCCTTCCTAGTTGTTGTTCTCGCCCCCCGCCCCCTCCAAGCATTTAATACTGAACTCAAAACCTGACAGGTATCACATTATCCGAGAATGGAACTGGTCTGCTTTGAAATATCATGTGTATTTAATGTCCTTTTATTTTTTTTTTAATAAAAAGTGAAGACTTTTGAAGATTGCATTTGTAATTTTGTTGGCTGATGTTTCCTCAGCGTTTTCTTAAGATTCCGCCGGCGGCCGAGCAACAAATCTGCTGCTGTTTTCCGCGAATGCAATCAGGCACCCCTCAGTCTCGGAATGTGTCAATAAGGATAAAGCAAGGGTACAATTTGTAAAGAATATAAATAAATCTGCTGGTGCCAGGCGGGCTGGCAGCGGGCACGAGAGGTGGAAGCAAATTCCTGGGCCCGACCAGGGCAAACAGAGCAGGTCAAAAGGTAGCGCGCCGCTCAATGTCCTTGGCCCAACTGTCTAAAGTTAGATGAGTGAGGGCCTCCACTTGAGACGCCCCCCCCGCTAACGCGACACAAAAACACACTCAATATCGGAAGTGGGGTTAAGTCATGTTTTTATTAAATATATCGACTTTTTTTTTCCTTTACCTTACATTTCAATTACAAAAGTGAGCGAGCATTTAGTCTCTTTGGAATCAATATAAACAATACTCTCCAACAGCAGCATGTAGATCAGAACAGAGGCGCCACTCGCGAACCACGTCATGGGTTGAAACCGTGGGACTCCTTCTGTATGGTCATGTGTTCTTCATCGGAGAGAACAGCAACATACAAGGTAGAATGGCAACTAGCGGTGACAGACACCATTGAGAGAGGACACATAAATAGTGGAGGTAGGTCAATGTTGAGATACCCGTCTGAGCGGAGTTGCATTACTGGACAGCGGCCTGTCATACTATCGGCACCGCGCGGAGCCGTATGGGAAATGTTTGCTGAGACGAGGTCAATGTTCAGATCCATCGGACAGTTCTGCAGTCACTCACGAGAGCTGATGGAGATTCACATCAGGCAACCAAAGACGTTTCGATGGAAGCCACCAGAAGACAACAGACATTTGGACACTCAGTGCTTTCATTCCTGCTCGGTTTGTCACAAACAAAACTTCCGGACAACTTATAAGGTACAACGAGCTCAACTCTGCAATGGAGTTAGTCAGGGCCAAGATAAATAGATGCACATTAAAATTAAAATAAAAAACCTGACAACAACAACAGTAACAACAAAATGTTATAAATACCAATAATAATAATAATAATAATAATCATAATTGCACACACACACACACACAAAAACAGCACAAATTCAACCCAGTAGAAATAAATAGAGCAAAAAGTAAATGTATCGATATTTTAAAATCTCCATTCCGAAAAACAAAAATAGATTCTTTGCCTCTTCTCTTTGGGACAGACGACGGAGAGGGAACGGGGCGATGGCAGTCCCATAATGACAGTGTACCTGATTAAAACACCACCAAGGACCAGGTCAATAAATAAACCGCTATCAAAATGGAACGTCAGTGGCTCGCTTCTTTTCCTTTGGGAGACGCGCTCCTTCCTCCTTTTAAGAGCACTCGGAATCCGCCGCCAGATCGGCGGAGCCGAGAATCTTCTTGCCGTTCCACGAGTTCACGCACCAGCATCGTCCCCTTGGACCTTCCAGAGACGATTCGCACTGCAGACCAACAACATTATTATGATTATTATTGGGTTTTTTTAGAATCATTTGACCTTCCACGTGAAATTACGGCACCGCGGGTAGCACGCGACCGCTTTTTGATCAAGTTCGTCGCCAAGATGCAGTTGACGCTCACGCCACATGGCTGATATCATCATGACTGCGACTGTCGGAACCCAGGTCATAGTTTTAGTTGGAACGCGTACGCCTTTCGCGTGTTTGTAACCGTACGCTACTTTTTCTGGTTTTAGCAACAACAACAAAAAATATCTTACATTGTTTCATGAATTTGTAAGCTTACATTAAATTATTAATTGTTTTCATTTTATATTTTGAGCATTATATTCTTTGGTGTTACAGTTACCTCGGTTATATTCCGTTTATTAATTGCTTCAACAAGTTTATGTTGATATTGTCTGATTGGCTGAAGGAAACCAGGAAGTGTTTGAGTAGCCGGAAGTAGGAAGTGTGTTCTCGTTCGTTCGGGAGTTGCGGAGCAGACGTTGAAAGAATAAAAGCTGCCTTCAAAGGATTCCGTCTCTCCTTTTGCCCATTTTTAAAGTAGAGCTATCCACTACAAACAATGAACCCCTCAATTTACAACTTTAACGAACGCATTGTCTCACACGAACGAATTGTATCACACGAACAAGGACGTACTTACCTGCTTGGGTTTGTAAAGGCCGCGCTTGTCACAGTTCGGGAGGTAGAATCTGGTCAGCTTGTCTCCTAGTTTCTGTTGGGATTTGGCAATCTTCTCCAAGGCTCTTTGCAGCTCGATATGACAAGGCCCCTGTGTGGAGAAAGCAGGCGACGACAAGGTTCCATCAAAAGCTCCACACGTCGGAGTCAACGCGGAGGCTTTTCAAATAGTCCGCGTGCTCCCCCTAGTGGCACCAAAGTCGTCGTGCCGCGGTTCGCGACAAACTTTTAGCAACGTAATCCCGATGCAAGAAGAAATTGACCGCGGTTTCCCCAAAGCCGATCGAGTGCACCGCTCACCTGCTCGGCTAATTTCTTGTGGATGGCGACGAGTTTGGCTTTCATGCTCTCCTGGGCGTCGGTAGCCGCCCTCGGGTCGAATGGCTTATTCTGGCCGGGGAGGTAGTAACCGAAGCCGGGGTCCGAGACCGCGGCGACATTTTCCATCTCAGCCTCTTGCTCGCCCTGATCTGGAGGAAGGACGTCGAGTTAACGTGACGCGGGACGGATCGGGTATCAGAGAGGAACGCTCGGTTTATGAAATGAGATCGAGTGGCCGGCAAGAAAAAGAAAGGGAAACAAAGTGTGCGTTGTGTGTGTGCGCGTGTGTGTTACCTTGTGTCTCAGGCTCGGCTGTCGGCTTCGGCTCGGAGCTCTCAGTGCACACGGCTTGTCCCCGAGTGAGAGAGTGCAGCGGTCGGGGGTCTCCGGGTCTCGGGCTGCACCGCAGTCCGGAGCCGCACGGCGCCGTGTAGATGCCGCACAGCTCGTCGGCCGCCAGGGCGCAAGCGGAACAGCATCCGCAGCCGGGCTCCCGCAGCACCTCCGCGCACCCGGGATCCACCGGGGGGCACTGGCTCAGCCTCTCGGGAGTGCACGGGGAGCATCGGATGGGCTGCGGCACCACCACCGGGGAGCCCAGCGTCCCCGCTGCCAGCACGGAGCACACCGCCGCCGCCACCACGACGCGTTTGACGTAAAATCCACCCGAAGGCATCTCGAAGTCTTTCCGCCGCACGATAGAAGAACACGATTGGAGCGCGATAGTGTGAATATGCACAAGGCTGCCGCGGGATCTCGCTCGGTAGACTGTTTCGTTTGATTTGAGGGGGGGTGGGGGGATGTCGAAGTATGCGTTGCGCGCACGCAGCCTTCCCTATATATAGCCGGCGTGTTTGACGCATCCGCGTTATGAATGATTTGAGAAAAGAAGGTGTAGTGATAGGCCGCGCTCCGATTGGCCCGCCGACGTCGGGGCCCGGCGCCTCATTTGAATACAACACGTCACGTCAATATTTATTTTGGAGCAGTCCGTCCTCGCACGTAGCGCAGGCCGGTGACGTGACGTCACGGGCGTTTGAAATTGGGAGCAAGGACGCCCCATTTGCTCGCCGGGGCGCCACACCAAAAATCACCACTTTTGACTCACTCGAAAAAATCTCCCACGACGACGACGACAGCGTTGCGCTTGGCGCGATTGATCACGAGTTGGAATTTGCTCGAATGCAGATTTCTCGTTGAATTACCGGGTTGGAGTGGTGACGTGGTTCTTTCAGCGCTCGGATGAATGAGCCTCTTTTGTTTCGAGCAACCCCCCCCCCCTACCCCCATTCATTTTGTGCTCCGCAAACTTTGACCGTCCCGTTTGGGGAAACTCGCTGCGGTAATGAGCGAAAATGCGGTCGCGCACGTCTGCCCACACTGCGTGGGCCTTCGGAAAGGACACGTTGGCTCGAATTCGAGATAGGCAAGAGCGCGTCCGTGCAGGGAGACACCGATTGAGTCCAAATAGTTGCGTCATTGACGGCCCCTGCTCGCGCCGTGTTGGGACTCGACGCGAAATACATTTGAAAATGCTGATTATTATGATGACAACGACTCGTAAACCTTTATTTTTTCTTCTGTTGCACTCCCGCAAGTTGTGGGCCTCCTCTGATAGACGTTATATTTGTGTCAGTGAGTCCTCAGATGAACCAGCATTTAAGAATGAGCCCCCACCCCCCACCCCACCACCCTCCCACCGCCCCCGCCACCCATATGCTTTGTGTGAGTTTATGTGCTGCCAGGAGCCGAAACATAAATTAGATGATGCACGCATAGCCCACATGCACGGCTCCCAACCCGCAAAAGTTCTCCAACAAGTTTCTGCTTGACGCACCGTTTGTAATACGTGTCTGTCTCAGATTATAAGGATTTTTTTTTTTGGGGGGTAAAAGAGAGCGTTCTCGTCCACTCAGTGGGGCTTGAATAAGGACTTGAGTTTGTTGACAGTACAGTATTTGGCAAATGTGATTCCTGGCCGGAATGTTTCTGTGCCGTCGTATCGGGCGCGCAGAAGCAAAACAGAGTTATCTCAGGTCAGGGGCAGACCTACTTTCTATGTACGCCGCTGGATGCGAGCCCAACCCAAAGCCTCAAAGCCAAGCCCGTGTATCGTGGCTGCAGGCTTTGCGTCGGGCAGACGGAGAGCCACCATCCTGTGAAGAAGAGGTGTTGGCGGCTCCTTTTCACATGTCAGACGATGATCAAGAGGCGCTTGGCATAGAGCGCGCCGCGTCTGGAAAGTTCACATTTGTCAAGAGCCCCCCCAGAAAATTGTCTTGTTGTCTCGGGAGTCGCGCGCGCGCATACACAGATGCGCGGTGCTCGATTCCATTGCCCTTTTGAGAGTGTCAAAAGGGGGGCTTACGATGACGTAGGAGCTCAGGGAGAGAGGATGGGGGGGGGAACACAAAAAAGAAGCAAACCACACCCTCAACAGGAATGCACACCTGCATGAATCCAACACAGGCCGGCTCTCAAAGACGAACATATTTCGTGGTTCTTTTATCTGGAGCAGCCATAATTGTGGGTGGCTCATTATACGACTTGATGAAGGATTTTCTCGTTTAGAAAGAAAGAAATGAGCAAAGAGCCGCGCTCTTTGGAATTTCAAGATGATACGTTTCACCAACTGGCCGCTCCCGGCGGATGATTCGCTCATCATCGCTCCCGCACAAGGTTGACATGTGTTCTTTGTTTTGTAACGTTCTGACTTTGCCAGGTCTAACTTTGAGGCCGAAATCTGGAAAGCGTGACTGGATGTTGAGATGTGCGACGTCAAGCGAACCAAATGCCAAATGTCACGCAGGTCTGCGCACATCGGCCAGGAAACGGCGGTTCGTCAGAGCCCCGACGCTAACACAAGAGGTGCCTGGCCTGGTCCGTCAGAGGTTTCTGTGGCAACGAGAGGGAAATCCTATTCATTTTTTTGGGGGGCATCACATTGTTCCAATCCAAACTACGATTGGTCCCAGAATAGGTCAGGACCATTGCTCAGGATAGGAGCTGCTACCAGCTGGTTAACCTGTGATGTGACAAAACAGAACAAAAGTCAGCAAAAATGACAAACGTCAGCGAGGAACGCGGGACACTGATGACGGGGGTGGGGCTCATTTGAAATGGATGAGAAACGGACATTTCATGGGCTGCGCTTGTGTTTTCAAGAGGATGATGCAAGCTGACATCAGACTCATGCCAACAACATTTCAGGGATGAACAACAGTTCTGCAGATGCAAACCCCACCCCCCCACCCCAAAATCAATTCCTCACAACACGTGCTTTCAAGAAATTGCAACATTTTTTTCTCAAGATTTCTTTTGTTAATCTGGATTCACCTCAGGATTGAATGGATTTGGTTGGCAACCCCCAAAAAAACTCAAAATAAGAAGTATGAAGCTCTGTAAACGGCGCCACACGTAGAACAGGGGTGCGCGGGTGCGCTCCTCGGGAGACGCTCCGCGGCCCGTCTCCCTCCTCCAACGCCGCCTCATTCATCGATCCCGATCACTTGAATCAATCACAGACCATCACATCGTAATAGCGCATCACGGCGATACTTTCCTGACTTGGTGTCTTCTTGGGAGCCATTTCTTTTCTCCTGACCTCATTCACTCCCAAAGACGTTTATAAACGTCTTTTCAGACTTGGTCCAGAATTGGTTGGTTCTGAATAAGTTACAAAGGAATTGCATCTCGGGGTGGGCGGCATGTCGGCATGTCGGCCTCCCGGCGCAGGATTCGATTCCGGCTCCGGCCTTCCTGTGTGCCATTTGCATGTTGTCCCCCCCCCGTGCCCATGTGGCTTTTCTCCGGGTTTCCTCCCACACTCCAAAAACCTGCATGCTCGGTTGATAGAACGCTCTGTGTGATTGTGAGCGCGGATGGTTGCTGGTCTCTGTGTGCCCTGCGATGGGCTGGCGACCGATTCAGGGTGTCCCTCTTCCTTTCAAACAGCCACCCAAGAATGTGCCGTGAGCACTCATAATGACACTAATCCTCAGACCCCCCCCCCCTCCATTTATCCTCACAAGTTATCCGTCATCTGACAATGTCATCTGTGAACAATGCATTTTCAGCCCCTTTTGCAGTTTTAACGCGACTGGGGGGAAAAATGACGAGCTCGTTAGCATGCCGCAGGATGTTTGAATGCGAGCGCGTTTGTGACCGCCACACGTGTTTGTGAACGTGTGTGATTGCGCACCTTTGCATGTGGGAAACCCAGGAAATCAGCGCTCCCATGTGCCAGCCTCCATTGTGTTTGGCTTCCTTCACTCCGTCTTTCTCGCAGTGACTTTATGTTTAGCTGCCGTGTTTCCTTCTCTCATTGTGCCGCTAATGAGAAGTGGGAGGAAGTCTGTGCCAGAGGCTTGCGCTTGGCAAAATCAACGGCGTTCTCATGAATGGCTCAGGAAAGCTGCGCTTGAATTTGTGGCAGTACTTCAGAAACTGAAATCCAAGTTTCCAATCCGGCCATAAAACTGGGCTGCGCGACGGTCTGATGAGTGTACTTTTGATCACTGGGCACCACCAAAATAAAAGGAACACTTACACCCTGCCCCAGATGCTTTATCCTCACGAGGGTTGCGGAGGGTGCCGGAGCCTCTCGCTGCCTGCGGGTACACCCTGAACGGGTCGCCAGCCAATGGCAGGGCTCACATAGATGAGCGACCGTTCGCGCTCACAATCACACCTGCGGACAATTTAGAGTGTTCCATTAAACGTCCGTGCATGTTTTTGGAATGTGGGAGGAAACCCGGAGAAAAGCCACGCGGGAACGCGGGAGAACATGCAAATGACACACAGGAAGGCCGGAATCGAACCAACTGTCGCATTTTCATCTCTGAAAACATTTCGTCCGCAAGATCGTCTTTCAATCTGGAATGTCGCCATGATTTTGCTCTAACGAAGGCCTTTTCACTATTTTGTGGGGAAAATCTGGTCGATCGAATGAAGTCGACTTTGTCAAGGTGTTCGTGGTGAGCGAAAAAATCGGCAAATGGGAAACGAATGACGTGAAATCGGGACTTTGAAACGTGGACGTTCCAGGGGTGGGAACGTCAACGGGGTACGTCGAAACGGGCTTGGACCGTATGTTCACCTTTTCAAGACGAAGCCAAAAGACGACCAAAACAAAAGGAATCACGGTGTTTGGATCAGCATGTCAAATTCCATCTTGGAGGCCAAACCTACGCAGGGAGGAGGAGGACACGCTCAGCTGTGTTCTTTCCACAACACAGAGTTCGTTGACCCCAGTGTGTTTTTGCACCCGTACGCTTGCCGGGAAACACAACACGGGGAACAACACGCTGACACTGGGGGAAATCCTTGATTAGAAAGTCGTTCGTAGAAAGGATGTTTTAGGTTTTTTTTCTCTGCTAATCAAAGAAAGGACACTTTGTGTTTGTGCTCCGCATTCAAGTTCGAGGAAAGCCGCTTGGGAAACAGTTTTTAAGCGAGTTTGTTGACTGCTTAGTTTTGTGTTTTTGTGGATTCGATTGCGCAACGCGCTCATCACCGACACTGTATGCGTCCACTCAAAGCTGCCGCCCCCCCCCCTCCGCACACCCGCTCTGGCCCTTCCATTGGGAGCAAAGAATAACAAAACAATTTAGCGTGTGTGGATGTGAACAAAATGACCACGTTTACACCCCCATTTTTCTGAAAATGGCCCGCAGCGACTTTTGTTGAATTTTTTTCTGCAGTTGGTTGTCGAGAAGGATTTTCAACTGGAACGTTTAATTGAGCCGCACGCTGAGTGGCCGCTTGCGCAGGTGCAGGGTTCGATCCCGGCCTCCCTGTGTGGAGTTGAAATGTTCTCCCTGTGCCTGTGTGGCTTTTCTCCGGGTGCTCCACTTTCCTCCCATGTTCCAAAAACAGCTTCGCGGAACACTAAAAAAAGATTGTCCGCTATGGAATCGAGTTCAATGGAACTAAGTCCTCTCGTTCAGTTTAGCTGAACGCTACGCTGCACAAACCTTCTCCTCAGATGGAGCCGGTGACGTAAAAACCCGCAAAAGCACAGCCGGCATTGGTTCACATCAAGGTGCGGCGGTGTAAAAACACGACAGCGCTCTGTGCCCCCGTGTTTTCCCTCCCACGCTTGATGTCCATATCGAGCGACATTTCCAGTCAAGGATGTTCGGTCACAGGAGGCGCTTTGGGAAAACATTGCGAGGGAAGTCGTGAGCCCGTCGCGAGGCCCGCGTCGCATCCCGGTCACATGCGCCGCACTCCAGACCGCTGACGGACAGCCGCGGCGCTCCTCCGCAGCTGTCGACGAGCTCGGAAAAAAAAAAAAAAAAACATTTGCACTCCCTTATCGCAGACGGCGTGAATATTTACTTTGGCACTCCCGCGTTTGATCTGCCCCGAATCGAGCGGGCGGTCAACACACATGCGAACACGCGCGCGGGAAACCGGCTGCCGTAAAGCGGGTTGTTTTTCTCCATTCGCATGTGGAGGAATGAATCGAGCTCAAGGCAGCGCGATACTTTGAGGACTGGATTGGTGTGTCGGCCGACCGCATTTGAAGGAATGAGTCGCATTGCCCGACAACAAACTTTTTTCTTCTTTTCAGCCAAAGTAGTCAAAGTAACTGCCATCAAGTCATCCTATTTTATTGATTTTTGGGTTTTTTCAATGACATTTATCATGCATACAAATAGTTTGCTGTGGGGGCTTGAGAGGGACGTGAGCAAATATAAATCATGGGATGCATCTCGTGAGGGGGGGGCCAGATACCTTTTCATATTTGAAATATAGAAAATTTGACAAATTATAAGCAAGAGTAAAAAAGACAAATCGAGCATTTGCTGCAGTCTGGCAGGGTAGCGGACCCCAAGTGCAGTGAAGCAAAAAGTCTTTCGTTTCAAAAACATCAAACAAAACAAGTTGGGGATGATTCAAAAAAACGCTCATGGCGCGGCGCCAAGGGAGAGCCGACGACTGCGATCAGGCACGAGGCGACAGGGTCCAGGGGGCCGCGCCACCACAGAGTCATTCCGCGCGTTCGGGAACGAGCAGAGGGCGACGCGGGTTTGGCTTCCCGTTTTAGCTTCGCCAGCTGACCGCCGCTTCGCTTCCGCGAAGGCCGCGCGGAAGAGGTCGATAACGTCTTCTCACCGCCACCATGCTCAAACGCAGCCGGACCTCCGGCGTATTGTTGAGAAAAATGATTGACGATCATAAACCGGGAGCTTTTGCTGACCCCCCTCATACATTTTATGATACATACGGCAGCGTAACGGTTGACCGGTTAGCATGTCGGCCTCACAGCGCAGAGAGGCGCAGGGTTCGATTCCGGTGCTGGCCTTCCTGTGTGGAGTTTGCATGTCCCCCCGTGCCTGCGTGGCTTTTCTCCGGGTATTCCCGTTTCCTCCCACATTCCAAAAACATGCGCGGCGGGTTCATGGAACACGCTAAACTGCCCCGAGGTGTGATTGTGAGCGCGAACGGTTGCTCGTCTCTGGGTGCCCTGCGATGGGCTGGCGACCCGTTCAGGGTGTCCCCGCCCTACTGCCTGGGAGAGGCTGCCGCACGGCCGTGACCACCCTCCTGAGGAGAAGCGGATTCGAAAAAAAAGATGGATCTTTCGATATCGATGTCGCATGGGTGAATGCTTGAGTGAGTGAGTGACATCATTATGCTGGTGCTGCGTTCAAAGCACAATTTCCAGGGTACGAAAACAAGGTACTGTTTGATTTCACATGAATCGGTACTCAGTAGTGCTAACCCAAATCGGTTGTTTTCGCCAAAAAAGAGGTTTCGCTACCCGTCCCTACTTGAGGTTGTTTCCTCCCCCTGTCGGTCATTTTTCTGCTGTCAGGTCAATCTGGCATTTTTTTTTAGGCTGTGCAGCCTTGACGTCACAGCAAGTGTTTGAGCCCAACCGCAAATAAAATGAGGCGAGTGGAAAGTGTACGGCGGCGGCGGCGTCACATGACATTTACAATGTCGCATGTCCCTTCAGGGGCGTCGTCATTGACACAGAAATCACAGCCTCCTCTTTTCAATCCCATTCTTTGCAGCCAATCCCGCGAATGGCGTTTGTTTGCCGTCTCAGCGCGGGCTTTCTGGTCCGTCAACGAATCACATTGGAATACAAACAAACAACGCGCGTGCGAGCGTGCTTGCGTGCATGCGTGCATGTGTGTGTTTTGATTTGGAAAAAAACACCACCGTCGTCGTGCTCTGGCGTCATGACTGATCTTATGTTGCCATGACTACCTGTCACTCAGGATGTTCAGCAGGTCATTTGTACTTCCAGTTCGCACACACACACACACACACACACACACACACACACACACACTGATGAATGTTTGGAAGTTGGCCCTTCCTGTGACGGGACCTAGCAACTCGGCTTGAAACACAAATACACACAATCATTGTTTGGCTTTCCTCTCTTCTTTTTTTTTTCCCCCTAAACCACAACTTGTAAAGATGCGTGTGGCTCTGATTGTTTAGTTTTATGCACCTTATGTTAATTTCCGCCCACATATTTGGGTCAGAACATGAACGCAAGCGTACAGTATGTGCCGATGGGAAATGTTCAAATACTTTCTCGATGCGCCACAAACGCAAATATTCGTAACACATTCTGTACCCAAGAGACAGCAAGAGCAGAGTGCTGAGTTACACCCCGTACTTTATTTGGATTATTTTTATTTGCTTTAAGATCATTGCGGCAGGTCATTATAGCAACGGAACTGGAAGCAGTGCTGGGTCGTCGAGGGGGGGCGGCCGTGGCTTCCAAACGCCAGCAGAAGCGCTGAGCGACTTTTACGGCATATATGAAATTGTTGTCTTCATTTTATATACTGAAACAAAAGCAAACTGTTGCCTTGAATTTCCTCTTGTTGCATGAAATCAAATCCTCCCCATCAGATTTCAGCTTCAGCCTTCGCGCAGGCTGCCGCGTGCGCTTCCGTTTCGAGCGCAACGTTCTTCTTTTTACATATGACCGCTTCTGGTTTTTCAAACGTGAGCTCCAAGGTTCTCCTGTACCGCGCGGCAACATTCTTTTCCCGTCAGACAGCAGCTCACTTTGGAAAATGGAAGACGTAGTACTGATCGAGCGCTTATCGTCATCCGCAAACATAAAGCGCCTTGACGTCGACGATCCGCACACACGCCCTGTTTCGTAATGCGGACGAATGACGTCACTCGAGGGGAAACGTTGTCGGAATCAGGCTGACACCGAGTGCCTCTCCAGAGGTCAGCTGCTGTTTTTCTCCTCTGTTATGTAACTTTGGAGTTTGTGCTGAGTCGGGTCGCATTCACGCATTGGCCGCAAAGTGCAAAGAAAGAAAGAAAACAGAGCGAGAGTGACGAAGACGCGCCAAACATCTTCAAAGGCAACAGTAACACACACACTACCGGGCCGACGTTATCGTCCGAAACCCTGACGGCATTTTGGAATGAAGGACTTTTGAAATATGTTCGCGTTTGCCTGTTGTCACTCGGGAACATCCGCCAGAAGGGGCGGAGTCGGAACTCCCTGCAAAGCGGATGGACAAAGCAGACTCTCGCCGTCACAAGATCCCCTCTTGCTTTATTTTCACAGTCACGACATTTCAACATCATCCAAGCGCAAACACTGCTACCAAATATCGTGTTGGGCTTTCGATTCACAGCAAACACCTCCATAAAATACGTTTGGAACAAAATCATTTCTGGGGAAAAAAAAGACAACAATGTACAATAGCGAGAAATACCTCCGTTACAACAATTGCATCAAATATGAAAATAACCCCCCCCCCCCATCAAGTTTCTTGTATAAAAGTCATCATTTCTAAGCATTTTTAGAAACGTAAAGCAAGCATTTGAGCTACAACAGAGCCGGTCAAAGCATTTCAATACAACAACTCGGGCAACGTGTCCAATTAACTCATTCACTCCCAAAGACGTTTTTAAACGTCTTTTCAGACTTGGTCTAGAATTGGCTGGTACTGAATGAGTTAAGGAGCAACATTTCCCCCGTTTGACACACTCTTAAAAACGCAGGAAGAACCGCCGCACGTTCACCGCGCTGCGGCTTACAGCACAACCATTATTTTTTATTTTTATTTTTTGGGGTGGGGGGTACGTTTATGAAAATAGGCGTGCACGTTAGAAACCCAGGTCGGATCCAGCAAGGGGCGGGGCGGAAGGACCTTTCCACTTGATGTGCAACTATCTGGAAATCCAAGCTTTGTACGCTCAGCTTTTGAAGGAGACGCAGCTCAAAACAAAAAAAAAGCACCTTACATTCAAGAGGACTGCTCCCGGTAGAGCACATGCAGACGATTAATATCCGATGAAATCAGCGCGCCGCTGCGCCACCTCGCCGTTCGGGTTTCATCATAGCCGACGGCTAACAGGCGGCGGCGGCGCGCGGCAGAGAATTCACGGTTAGCACGTAGCATGCTAGCCCACCAAAGAATCGTCCTCATGAGGAAGACACACAGCTTTTGCTGACCCCCTCATACATTTTATTATACATACAAAAGCGGATTTACGATTGTAAAAATAGTTGACTATTCGAACATTTGAACAATAAAAACATCACTTCATAAATAAATACACAGATTTTTTTTCCAACTTTTTGTTGTCGAGTCACACTCACGCGATACAGAAAATCCCGCTCTGAGCTCCGCAGCCGAAATAAACGATCGGATCGAACAAGGACTCGGCCGGCTACAGCATGCAAAGGTGGAAATGCGGCGAGAGGACACGAACCGTTTTATTGCTACACTTTTGACGAGGAAGAATCTGGAAGTCAAGCATCACAGGCAAACAAAGAGCAACGTGACTGCAACGCAGCGGTGGCTTCATGCACTTTTCGGAGCAACTCGCCCCCACCCTCGAAAAAAGTTCACCTCTTGTGCCAGCAGAGGTTTTGACGACGCAACGATGATCAAAGGCCATGCCGTTTTTCACTTTGGCAAGTCGATAGCATCATGACACATTCGGCTCCACCGACTTTTAAATTCTATCCCGCTCCTCATTGTCAGCGACGCCCCGGCAAAAAACGTTGGCTGCCGTGTCACGTGGATAACATTTGCAAAAGTCGACGAAAAGGAGCAGTAACCTCATTCGAACTGGCCGACGCTAAGGCATGATCGCCGATTTGGTTTGACCCTGCGAAAAAAAGGGCTGGGCTCATGTCGTTAAAGGAATTTGCAAGTAAAAGAGACTTGCGTGCTACACGAGGAGCTGTGCGTGTTTTGAGGCTGATTTTGCTTACAGACGTGCGGATACACTTGAGAGTTTCCACTGAAGTCCCGGACACATCCTTGGCTGTTGACGACAGGGCATCCTGTGTCCTGGTCATGACACCCTTGGCGTCAAACAACAAACGGGGCTTGAGCATGGAGGGAGGGGGGGGGGGGGCATGGGAGAGGGCCGTCCAATCAGGCGGGCTGTGATTAGTCCTGATGCAGTCAAGACTTGGGCCACGCTGCGCCCCCGCGACAGAAGCGGGAGAAACTCCTCCTCCACTTCTCTCGGCTCCGCCCTCATTTTTCCAAAAAAGACTTTCCACTGTAACTACGGAGACGGTGGCCATCACACTCGCTCCGTGGGGACGGACGGCAGGTACCTGGCGGAGCCTGTCGCCTTGGCCGCGCGGGGGCTGGCGGTCCCGACGGCGGTGTAGGTGGTCACCGTGGGGGCCGGGCTTAACCTGGTGCACACGTTGCCTCGGCCCGAGCGCGGCTCCGCGGTGCGGCGCTGCTGAAGGGATGGAGAAAGACTGCCGTTTTGCCGCCGCTGTTCCAGGAAGTAAGTCAGCATCTGACCTTTGCCCTTGACACTGACTTGGCCCCGGCAAACAAAGTGATAGTGGTTTGCGATGACGCGATAGACGTCTTCGGTCACCTGGAGAAGAAATGCAGGATTATGCAGATGATCCCTCTGAGAGTTTGGACGTACTTGAACTGACAGATGAGGTCAAGTGGGGCTGATTTCATTTCAAAACTATCTTAAGGCACGCAAACCCCCGCCATCGCAACCTTGTCAAAGTGTCCTTGAGCAAGATGTTGACCCCTCCAGTTGCTCCTGACGCCATCAGTCGTTAAATGAGGAAAAACCGCGTTGAGTACCCGAGGTCGAAAAGCGCGATAGAAGTCACAGCGAAAATAGCGCATGGGCGAGCGCTATTCGACAGAGCCGAGGAAAAGTCGAGGAGAATGTCATGAAAGGAACCTCCAACAGAATACGGAGACTTTGGCTTGAACGTCAAGGTCCCAGATTCAAATCATGGCTTTTTGAAACCAGGAAGACCAAAGCCTCTCGTGTGGAGCGCGGATTCACGTGTGTGGCGCTGATCCACCCTGAGCATATCCCAGCAGCCCCCCGGTAGGCTATTTTGGCATCCCGCAAAGACATTGGAGCAGAAACTCTCCCAAAATGAACGAGTTCAGTTTGCGTAAGAAATTCAAAGCTGCCATTCAATCAGCCAACTTGGTCCAAAATTCAGACCGGACAACAACTGGCGACCGCTTGGTGTGTGTGTGTGTGAGGAGTCGCTGTGTTGTGAGGACGGCGTGCAGTGTGCAGCCTACCTGTATTTTGCCTTGGACTCCGGTACTGTCCATTCGGCTCGCTACGTTGACGGTGTTTCCCCAGATGTCATACTGAGGCCGCCTGGCCCCGATGACCCCCGCCACCACTGGACCCACATTGATTCCTGAGCACAAATCGAAGACCAACAATGTGCAATGTGTCACCTCTCGAAGATCGGGGGGTTAATGAACCACATTAGGACAGTTCTAGAAGAAGAAGAAGTGGGGGGGGGGGTTCTTAGGATACAAATATATTGACTGATCAGACTGTAAGTGGTCGTCGTTCAGGTTTGACTCTTCTTCACTCAAATTGTTAAGGAAGTCGAACCCTGGTCACAGATGTCAATCGGCATCAACGTGGGGGCGGGAGGGGGGATAACGATTTGATTTCCTGCTGATTTGTATTTTCCTCATGAATCATGACAACGGCCTCCATACTCAAGAACAGTCACATGTTAAAAGTTTCAAATGTACTTGGGAGGACCAAGGTCAGTCTGGACGCGACGCACTCCGAAATTGCCTCGGCACTACGGTGCGGGTCATCTTCATTGGCGCCTTCCAAGTTCCCGTAGCACCTGGTGTCAGGGACCGAATTCAGCCCGGGAATTGAGGCGCCGGCACCGGTGCACGACTGACGGATGAAAATCTTTTGGCTGGCCTCAGATATCAACGCATGAGCAGCGATTGGGATTTTACGACTCGTCGTTTATGCAGCGTCGACTAAACAGAGTCTAATGATGTTTTGGACGATGGAGCCACATTGGGTGTCATGTTGACACCTGCCTTATGAAACTTGGTGTAAACATTACGACCGCGCTGCCTCAAAATCAAAACAAAACTTAGCCTCTCATCAAAATATGCTGCAGCCCGCAGGCTGAAAGGCTCCTGCCCGACACTGGCTTGTTAACAAACTTCTGGACCCACGGTGAAGGAGGGTTGGGGTCGCTTGAGGCTGCGATTTAACGCGCGGATCCCCGACCCCCTTCGCACACCGCCGCCTTATCGCATTTATTTGTGGTTTTGCAAATGCTTTCCATCCGAGCCGTCCGTGAAAGTATTTTGATCCCACTTAAGTACAACAGCGCCGCAACATGAACGAAGGAATTCCCAGAAACACAAAAATATGGAGGGAAAACATTTGAGGTCGAGCAGCACTGAGATCTCAGGCAACAACTTTCTCAACTCAACTCCACTCACGCGTATTTCTGGAGCACTTGAAGCAAAATTCATTCAGATACAAACAGTAAAATGAATAAAACAGTCGAAAGCACAAAAACGGTCCAACTAAAAATCAGCTCAAAGAAACTGGATGAGCGAAATGTGGCTAAATGCGCCTTTTCGTGCACAGAAATCCAGGCGGCTGGAGAAAATGCCAAGTTGCTCTTCGGTCGTCGGACTGGCCTCTTAGTTGACTTCGACCAAAGCAATGGTCTTGCAACAAATGACGCAAAAATGCGTTCGAGTTGACTTCTGGGAGAACGCGAACGTTCTGGTCCTTCCTGAGGCAACGTTTTGAAACTTCGGACAGTCACTGTCGTGTCGTATCTTCATTTCTTATTCGGTCAACAATTGGATGGGCGCGTTGCCTGAGCGCTAGCGTCAAAGTGAATCGACACCGCCTGCGAGGGAAAAAACGCAATTGGAAAAGACCTTTGAGATCGGAATTCGGACCTTTTTTCAAGAAATAGAAGGACGCTGGACCGGATCAGACCAGAGATCCCAATTGCCACCCCACCCCTGCATGGCATCCGTGGGCCTCTCTCAATGCGTCATCCAGGAGTCTTCGCTGCCAAAGAGCTTAATTACCGTCTTACCCGAGCACATCATGTTCTTTCCTAAATTAAAGCAAACATCGGAATGCACACTGCCCTCCATAATTACCGCCACCCTTGGATAAGATGTCTTCTGTAGCTTCTAATAAATTCCCCCCAATAATAATAATATCGGACCAACATTAGAAAACAGAGGAAGATCCAACCTTTTGTTCAAGTGCACTTATTCAGTGGGGAGGGGATCCGACATTAAGAAATCTTTTTTTTTTACATGGAATGTGCCACAATTCTTCCATGTGAATACGTTGTCAAAGCCCCTTTGGCAACAAGATAGCGCCTCATCTTCTCCTTGAAATGTCCACAAGTGGACTTTCCTTATATATATAGAGACAATAAAATGAATGACATGCCGGCTCAGACATCGCCCGGCCAAACAAGGTCTGCGTCAGGTGCTGGGGAACCAGAGCACCTTGATGAAAAATGGGCTACTGGAACAAAGCGGAGATGGGCGAGATGCGATAACATGGCTCTGTTGGAATGCTACTACTCAAGCAACCCTAGTCAGAGGGGTTACATGCAGAGAATGCAGGCTGAATGGTTACTTCGAAACCCACAGTCACGGTTGACCACGAAACAACTAGTAACTCCATCCAACATCCACAAACGGCAATTGCTGTCACAACTTGAGATTGATGAGGTACAACGCAGGTTCCATGGTGAAGGGCCCCAGGCTGCCAGATCAGAGGAGGAGGTCATACCAGAGATTGGGAGGCAAGCCCCAATGAATGCAGATGATGAGATTGGGAGGCCAGCCCCAATGAATGAAATGCTGAGCAAGGCAGCAACTGACCTGAAAGCTAAGATCATGGCGAGGATGAAAGCTGGGCAACCTAGAAACCGATTACAACGGCTATGTGAAGTACCACCTGAAAGTCTCATGGAAAGTGTGAATGCAGCACTGAGGCGATTCCTACCACAACGATCACGAAACCAATGAGCTGATATACGCTTCAGCATCAGTGATCCTAGAAATCCTTGGCTATCGGAGCAACTATGAGACACGTTACCCACCATGGAAAAGACGGTTGGAGGCTAAGATCAAGGCGGCTCGGAAAGATGTGAATCAATTGACGGAGGCCCAGAGAGGTGTGATGAAAAGGCCGATACCTGAGAGGTACACCCAGATGACCATACCTGAAGCACTCGAAACTGCCAAACAAAGGCTCCAAGCCTTGTCCAGTCGCCTAAAGAGGTACACGAAAGAGAATGAGGCCAGGCGAATAAACAGGCTGTTCGCAACACAACCTGCGAAAGTCTACGCACAGTGGCAGGGTCCAAACAGCAGAGCTGACCCACCAAGACTGGAAACTGAAAGGTACTGGAAAGGAATATGGGAGAGGGAGGCTGCACATAACAGCAGTGCACAATGGCTGGTGACCCTGAGAGAGGAGCACAGCAACCTCCCTGAGCAGAACCCAGTTACCATAACAGTGGCAGACATACAGGAAAGAGTCTCAGATATGAAAAACTGGACAGCACCAGGCCCGGACATGGTCCACACCTACTGGCTAAAGAAACTCAAAGCACTCCATGAGCGCCTAGCAACACAAATGAACCAGTTGCTGAAGGATGGGACTCACCCAGGATGGGTATATATATATATACTCGACATATATATATATATATATATATATATATATATATATATATATATATATATATATATATATATATATATATATATATATATATATATATATATATATATATATATATATATATATATATATATATATATATATATATATATATATATATATATATATATATATATATATATATATATATATATAGCTCGGTCCTCTACCAGAGGCCGGACATGGTACACACCTACTGGCTAAAGAAACTCAAAGCACTCCATGAGTGCTTTGAGTTTCTTTATATATATATATATATATATATACACACACACACACACGCACAAAATGCTATTCAAATACTCGACATTCAATGATTAATCTTCCTTTTGTGTGCACATGTGCACCCTTTGTGGCTTCCGTTCTCGCCGAAATTTCGAAATCTCTGAGATTTGGCGAGGGTATGACCGTTGCGGCGACGCCACTCGAGCTAAGCGCGCCTCAGCAGTAGATAGTCCGCTGCTCTCTGCTGCGCGTGCGTCAGCGCGAACGTGTACGCAAGCGCGTCTTTTGATTTCAACCAATCGGCGTCGACGCAACCGACGTCACACACGACAACGGCTAAGCTAAGCTAGCCGAGATGACACTCGAAGTCGGACGGACACGTTTTTCTGCCAATCTGTGTGTTTCCCTTTTTGTCCAAATATATTTTTTATGACAACAACTGTCTTGTCCACGGCGGCGTCTTTTATTTGTTCCACTGGGGTTTCGCAAGTGTGTTTATAAAGCGACGAAAATCTCTTGACTGTTACTCGTGTTCGTACCTCAACATGGCTCCGCTCGTGAAAGCAAAACAACGGACTCAAATGCGTCTTCGTTCCAAGTTGTCTCATATCCGGATTAATTTTAGGCAAATTTTCCTCAATTTTCCGGAGACATTTTCATTCAAATTTGAAAATCCGGAGGACTTTCATCCCTGGGGAGAAGACAGAAAGAGGGATCTTGGACCGCACCACCCCTCAAAATGATCCGGCGACGGCGCTTTTCCTCTCTTGTTTCGCGCAGTCTGCAGTTTTTCAGTGGGGTTGAGGTCTGGGGACTGACGTGCTTGTTTCTGTGGCGGCTGAACCATTTCGAGCATTTTCAGAGCGAGAGTGTGCTTCTGTCTCCTTTTTGCGAGGGCACACGAGGACGACAGTGGGACTTTGTCAGCCTTTTTTGATTTGAAAAAAAACAACAACTGGGTTGCAGTTAGTTGCCGACATTTATCCCTCTCCTCACCACCAGACTGCTTTTGGATGCTCAGTGGGATCGCCTTATGGTATTTACGCACCGTGTGTGGACCAAGAGCTGATTAAAGCCACTTTCTCATACTGAAATCATTCCCCAAAACCTTGATACTTATTGAGGAGCTGCCCGTTTTTTTTAAAATAAACACCAAAAACGTCATTTTGACTCGGACCACCAACAGCACAGTGACAAAACGAGCGGTCCCGTTCAAGGCACAGACATGCCGAGCCGGATCCAAACCAGCAACTCATCAAACGACGACACAACTGCATGCTTCCAGCATTGCAATCGCATTCGAGAAAAGCCAATGGGCCAAACAACATTTGCATTGCTGTCAATTTTGAGTTGTTGAGAGAGGGGCGGGGGGTAAAAAAAAGAAAAGAAAAGCATCTGTGTACTTTTGCTGGCCTCTGGAGTGCTCATTTTGGCCTGGCTGGCTTCAGCCTCATTTTTTTTTTACGACTGTAATTGTTGAATATTTGTTTTTCTGCATGTTGAGGACGTCCAGTCGTTTGCAAAAGTTGGTTCACACACACACACACACACACACACACACACACACACGAGGTCTCCCGATCTGGAGCCATTCAGTCTGGAGACAGGATGACACTCCATACTATGCTGTGAGCGAACAAGGGCTCCTGTCGCAGGCTCCCCACAGGATACTCCGCACAATGGATCCCAGAACCGCGAGTCTCCATGTGACGACTTTCCTGGACGGAACGCTCTCTCTCCTCTCTCTCTCTCTCTCTCTCTCTATTTTTTTTCTCTCTCTGATGCATTTCCTCGCAAAGCTACCGGCAATTAGTGTCGATAGCGTCCAGCGCAATAGGTCAGAGTCTTTACGTGCGTGCGTGTGAGTGTGTGTTCCGCTCACCCACTCGCAGCACAAAGTCATTATAAGACTGATAGTTAATTGCATCCAGGACGTCGAACATCTCAATGGCAAAATCGGCGACGGTGCATAGGTGTGAAGCGACGGAGTTTTTGGCCTGAAAAACATGAAATGCACAGACAGGAAAGCTGCATCAAATGTCGCACGTCAAACGCAGACCTGCATGCTAACCAAGGAGGAAGACGCCGCAGCGCCCAGTGATCCCGCGCGGTGGATTTGTGGTGTGATACGTGTGCCACAAAAACCAAAAAGAAGGCCATGAAATGACGTTCAGGAAAAGCGAAGGCTACTTTGAGGCAACCTGGTACTCCGTCGTGATTGTGAAAGAGTCGATTCGGAATGCGTACCTTGGAGCCGCTGGTCGGAACGAGCCCCACGGCGGCCATGTACGTGCTGCCAATCGTCTTGATTTTCTCGATGTCCCGGTAGCACTCTTTGTCCATCAGCTGAAAAACAAAGACATTAGAAACGGAGTTAGCGGCACAAAATGTGACTCTTGAGATTTCTCCTCACGCGCACGACGAGCGCAACAGCTCGTCAATACGACGATGTGATAATTGGCTTTTGTCACCGAGACTGCAGGGGCCGATGGAATGTGATCAAAAGGTTTGGGATTTACTTGGGAGTGGCACAACACAAAAAGGTTCCGGGTGATGGTCTTTGCTCGAAACACCTGATCCATTCGAAACGGAAGCCCCCCACGCCCCATGACAGCGTCTTCAGCGAACACTTAAGACGTTTGCGCTGGCCTTGTTCTAAAGTGCTCTATAAATACCGCCGGCTTGAAATGAGTTGTGTTGAGATGGGCTGCGGGGGGGTTGAAATCAGATGAGCCAGGCAAGAAAAAAGGTAATCTATGTCGGAAAGCAATATCTGCCGTCGGAGCAATTTCGCAAGGCACCTGAGAAGCTGTGGCCAGGGAGAACGAGAGAGAAACATGCAGCGAGGGGTGGCGGGGTAGGGGGGGTGGCGGGTTGGGCCCCGTCCAGGGCTAACAAATCAGGTCATGAAAGAAATTGTCTGGGAGATGTGGGAGCTCCCTGATGGGGGGAAGAAAGCCGTCCAGGACAGGAGAGGACGATGATGAACTGATGCCATTTGCATACTCGAACCGTGTTTAGTCTTCGTGTGGATTTTCTGTGGAGCGATTGTTCTGCGATTGGTCTTGGCCAGGAGCCCCTTGCTTGAAAGATTTGGGATCTCAACGGGACCACATCTCGTTAGATGAAGGTCCAATCCAAAAATAAATCAACCGCGCTGTCGAGGAGAAGGCGGACCAGCATGGTAGCGATACGCGCAACTGGCAGCGTAAAGGCGGCGTTTACTCTTCTGCTTGGTTGCCATGGTAACGGACAAAACCGGCCAAAGCCGAGTGGCGAAAGCGGCTTTTGCGAAGACCGCCAGGCGGCGCCGGGCGAGTGACGCCACGATTGGTGAACGGATTGCGGACGCTCGGGTTTCCGCGTCCGCTCGTTCGAGCTTGCGCAAAAGCCGGCATCACCTCCGAGGAGCCGCACGGCAGCGAGACTTTGACGGCGGCGCGAGGGAACGCGGCGTGTTTGATGGTGAACTTGCCCAGCGGTTGGTTCCTTTCAGATACAGAAAATTCGGACTTTGATGCATTCCAAAAGAACTCCGTTTTGCTCCAGCTGCCTTTTTAAAAACATGTGCTAGCGTGCACGCGTGCTAGTGCATGTTTTATGCCAGCGTACGTTTTACCGTGCCTGCGTCCAAGAATACGATGCGTCTTGTGGATGTGTTCAAAGACAGAAATGGCTCCCGTGACCGACACGACGCCTCTTCAAAAGGCACTGAAAATTCATCTCTGCCACTGTGAAGGTGAACGAAAGGTCAAATGTGTTCACCTCATCAAAGTCAGCAATGATCTCATTGAGCAGCCTCAGACACTCGACGCCCATGTTATTTCCATCCAACTCGATGTAGAAGTCGTTGAAGTTGGCGATCGAAGCAAACAGGACTCCCACCTGAGCATACGACTGGTAGTACAAATCCTGAGAAGGGACGAGGAGAGTGAGTTTGTGCTCGCTTTAGCGCTGCTCAGAATTTAAAAACAGGCAACAAAAAAACCCAAGAGAGGTCGATGGCAAAATCATTTGGGAATTTTCCTCATTTGATGTATGAAAACATTGCATTTGAATCTTGCGACGCTCAGATATCATTCACAGTGATGAATAAACGGATTCGATCGCCGCATGTCAGGTTCATGCAAGAGCTGTCCAAAATTAACTGCAGTGGTCATATCTCAAATCTTACTTTTATGTGTCTTCAATGGTTCATATTAACCAGTATGTCAAGGATATTTAACTGAACTTGGAACTACAAAAAATAATTGGAAGGAGAATGTTTTCAAATATTTTGAAGTCCCACTTGCTGTGTTGTGAAGACTGTTGAACTTTAACCCAGAGGAACAAGAGGAAGCCTCTTTTTGTCCACGGGTGCTCTGGACGGGACAGCAATGTGCCGGAAACTTCCTTCCTGACTCACATGCAGCCTCCGCTACACGAATCGGGGCCTCAGGAGGTCCTGCATTTTCTGACTGGTCCTTGTGAAGGGAACTGCATTATTGAATACTTGTCATTTATTCTTGTTTAATAAGCCCCCCAAAACAACAACAGATGGTATTGACATTTTTCATCAGCGCTACCACTTAGGACTGCGCACTCCCTAAAATCCAATCGCAGCACGGCGATCCTGACTTATGATCAGCACATTTGCCTCATAAGGGGTCACTGTGCAGGGGCGAAAGCCAAATACGCCCAAAGTTCCTTTTCATGGCTGGATGTCTCATCACCACGCTCGTAGCCGCTTCTGTGCGACTCAAAGAGGTGTGAAGCTCCTCCGACTGTTGAGCCTGCCCCAACGTGTCTGCGGATGCTCACCATGTTTCTGGGGTTGGACATGAGGAAGTGTTGGGCCACATGCGCCGGGAGCAGGTTGAACAGGATCCTCTTGTTGTCCAGCTTCACTTTCTCCATGTCGTCTCTCTCCTCTTCTGCCTGGGCGCCATCAGCCGTCACACAGGACGCGAGTCAAAGAAAAAGATGGCAATCATTTCTTTCGGCTCCCATTGGAACTCAGCCTGGGTGGTGATTGCGCCTTTTATTCACTAGGGGGAGGTAACGAGTTACTTTTCACGGACTCACTGTGACAGTCTGAAAATGCAAGCGGAGTCCAACGGTCCGCTTGGATTTCTCACACGTGTGCGTTGTGATCACATAGCAATTGTGACGTCATAGCACGAAGCATTTCTTTTCCCCGTAAATTTGTGCATAATTCTTAGTTTTCTGCAATAACTCCGTATGCGTGAGTTGAAAACATTTGAAATAACCTAGAAAAAGTCTTGTTCAACCCTGAACATCTCAGTGATCATTTCAAGAGCATATTTATTTTTGAGCAGAACTTCAATATGTATTAAAACAAAAGGGTTGTGCTGGCAATTAAAGTCAAATGAGTATTTGCATATGTTTACGACACGATTAGTGCACTAATGCATATGGCATCGGGTGGATTATTTGAAACGTCAAACATATTCCCACTAATCCGGTGATATGTTGCGGAACATGATGGCATGACATAATATAACCAGAAACTTGGTCTTGTCCGTGAAAAATAAATTTCAGCTGAAGCACAATGTCAATTACGTCACGTGTGTAAATGAATTTGAGTATGTTGACAATTTGATTTATGGTGTACACTTTGGGATTCATTATTTATCGGGGCAAATATAATCGTTACATATCAAAAAATACCTCATTTGAGAAGGACCGCATAACAAGAAAAGCCTCTCAAACAGTGACGTACAATTGAATCGGTTCAACAAAGGACTGCGCTGTCATCCACGAGTGACAAATACCAAATGATATTCTTCGAGTTTTACCAAGTTGCCGTTGAATGCCGAACAGACAAGCATACCTGAGTGGCCCACAGGTAGTCAAAACGCAGCTTGAGGTCGAGCTGCCTCGAGTGGAGAGCCAGAGCTCCGGAGAACAGCAAGACAGCCAGGACGGGATCAGAACCCCGAGTGTGTGGAAAGCCGGCGCTGGAAGAAGGAGCGCAACGTGACATGCTCATAAAATATGCATCTAAATTGCTGGAGGTGAAATGCAGTTGTTTGAATGGTGCCGCACCCCCCATTTGTTGAAACATTTACTCAATCAAATAAATCAATAGTGTTGTTTGAAATAAGTGAAATACGCTGTTCAATCAAATGATATTCTGCAGAGCCTAAATTGCCGCATTCATGGAGGAAAAAACTTCCAAGACTGAATTGCGGTCTCGCATGACATGACACGATATGACATGTTTATTATTTCCAATGGGCGACTTTTTTTTAATGTAAATGCACTTAGTACGTTTGATCGGTGAGGTTCCGCACTATGGACCTTCAATGCAATGCAATTGGAGTTTATTTTATTTTCAACTGCCAGGATGCATTCATTCAAAACAAAGAATCAAAACGCAAATGCATGCAACGTCGTCACCGAGTACACCTTTTTCTTACCCGACAGCTTGCCGATAGCCACTGATCTCCACGATGACTGTGTAGGTCGCAGACAGAAAGAGGAGCAGGAGGATTTTTGGGAGCGAAGATACTCTGAGGTAGGGGACAATGGTGAGCGTGCCAGCCAGACAGGACAAGAGCGCATAGGCCATGCTCGGGCCAGCTCTTTCTGCGGCAGTGGCGTTGGCCGGGTCGTCGCCAAACATCTCTGTGGGGGAATCCTGTAACGAGTTGTTGGATTTGACTTGGACTTGACCCCGTGGTATGAATCCCACCTGTAAAGATGCAAGAGGAAAAAAAGTGCTTTGACAGGGACAATAGCAAAAATATCAATTTAAGGTCATACAGACAATAAAATGTTCTTACACACACTATTAATTTCGCCAAAAACACTTCAGTTGTTTTTATTGATTATTTGTTATTATGACGTGAGTTGGTGCGCGCGGTGCGGCGAAAGTTGCGTGGTGACGTCACGCCCGAGGTAAGACGCGTACAGTGAAACTCCTCTAGAACGTAACCTACATGGGCAAAAATACCCCCTTATGTAAAAAAATGTTCATGCATTAACACAATTCCCATTCTCCTGCCCCTCATACGACGAAACCCCCTGTTGCGTTATACGAAATCATTTTCTCTGCTCCAGCCTCGCGAAGACATTCACTACAACGAAGTCTTATCCAACAGCGACCTCTACTGGTTCGTTCGGAAACGGCAACAGCAACCACCACACTGGTTTAACGCTAACTGGAGCGCTAGTTAGCGTAAGGTTTTTAGCCTTCGAGAGCTAACTAGGCCATCGAGGACTACGAAGCGTCCCGTGGCTGTTTTTAGCATGATAACAAGTAAAGCATTCGAGGAAACGTTCGTTTATTTGAATGCCCGTCAAGCCACGGGACGCTTCGTAGTCCTCGATGGCCTAGTTAGCTCTCGAAGGATAAAAACCTTACGCTAATAGCTGTATTAGTAGTACTTCGCTAATAGCGTAAGGTTTTTACGCGAATACGCTAATAGCGCAAGGTTTTTAGCCTTCGGGAGCTAACTGTGCCCATCGAGGACTACGAAGCGTCCCGTGGCTGGCTTAAAAGTTCATTGCATGACATCAGCTGAGCAACGATGTCTTGGGTTAGGGTTAGGTAGAAACAGTGAGATGGTGGAAAGAAAAGCCCCCGGGTCCAGAAGTATTTGTTATTGTTAGATTCAGACGAGCGTGGACGTTATAATGCTAACATGGCTACAAAACGGACCTTTGGATGTCAAGCAGCTAAGACAAGAAGAGCTCTGATGCTGGAAGAGAGGGTAAAAGTGATCAAAATGAAAGACGTAGCAAGCAAAATAAAAGTAATTATCCAAGAAATTGATGTAAGTGAAAGTGAATGCTGATTGTAAATTTCGCAATTCTTTCCCTTTTTTTCTTTCTACACTGACAATATGAAGTGTCAAATAAGTGTGTGCTCATACGTACTCATACACTATTGGAATAAAAATAGAGTACACATACGTTTGTGGGTGTGGGTGTGTGTGTGTGTGCTTACATCTGAGACCAAATTTGCTACAGTGAAAACCCCCCTGTTGTGAAAAATTTCTTGCCGCAAACAGGATTTCATTGTAGAGGAGTTTCACTGTACCTCGCTAGCCCACAATAGCCAAGCCAATTAGAGGAAGAAAATTCGGTGTTATGGCAGATGGGTCGCGCTACGGTTACAAACACATTGTTGGACGATATCCTGTGTGATTTGCGGCAAATTTTGTCGTCGCTCGGTGACGTTTTGATCCGCCCTCCGTCGATGGATCAAGCTAATGTGGGCGTCGATTAGTGGGCGACCTATTTCTTGTTTATGATCCTCAGGAGAGCTGGCGAGACCGTTCAAGTAAAACAACAGTCTCAGGTCTTTTTATGCACACAGGTCGGGAAATAAAACCATTGTGAGATCCAATTGGACTCCAGTGGAACAATACAGGAACACAACGCAGCGGACCCCCTGCTCCTGACGTCACACAACGTTTTGAATGATGTTAAGGGATTCAGATCATTTCCATGAGAGGGAAATGTAACCGATTGGTAATTTCAGAATTGAGCCGTGGGAGGATTGCGGCACTCACCATGCAGGCCTGCGCAACCGAATAAGAGAGCAAGACCAGGGAGACGCACACGACCGTTCGTATCCGGATGGTCAGGCAGCCTGGTTGGCACTGACGGCAAAAGAAAGGAAAAGATTGGGTGAGAAAAGAGTCGACAAATCGGAGCCCCAAAAAAAAAAAGTGTCATTAGCAGCGACTGCGTTCGACTCTATTTTTGTTCCGTGCAAATTGATTTGTCAAATCGGGGTGGAATTAACAGTCACGTCATCGGGCAGAGTGAGCTGCAATGAGACTTTAGGGTCCGTCAACAACAGCAGCTCAGTTTCATGAGATCCAATAAAAGATACGTGTCGATTGTGTCAAGACAGGAAGAAAAAAAAATCTACATTTCTGAGACAAAGTCATAATGTGCAGGTTGGACTGGTGTTTATCAAAACCATATTTCCAATATAGTTGTAGTTTTCAGTGATGTTGAACGTGACATGGAAATGAGGGGGGGGGCTTTCTCAAATACTGTACCTTATTTTTCCGCATGAAATAATATTGGAAATATGTCTAAATAGGATGAAAGGAGTGGACCGTACGTCTACACGCCACCGAAAACTTCAACCAAAACATCTTTGAGTTAAGATCATTCTGAGAATTGGAAACCAATCAAAACTGTGCATTACATTCATTAGTATCTCCCATTGCTTCCGTACTTTTTTTTTTGAAAGGGCTAAGACAAAATACCAAAAAAGAAAACAATCCCCAAACTTTCTCCTTATACGGTTATCTCAGGTGAAGATTGATGCACGCCTCTTCAAATTGGAAATGATGGAAGTTGGAACAAAAAAATACGCAATCTGGTTTAGAACTAATATCGATAAAAGAGGACTTGGGATGGGGGCAATATGCTGGATGTGGAGGCTTTTTCGAAGTTCCTACCTGAACACTGGCAAGATGCAAGTACATGACACAGGCCACGTGAAAACAGACGCACAAGACCAAGAGAAGCAGTACCAGCAGGCCCCTGTCAGAGAAAGAGCAACGTCGCAGTGAGTTGTTGTTGTTGTTGGTTATCATGAAACGAGTCAGAAACGTACTGTGGAATCATCAGCAGATAGAGCAGGCCAGAAAATGCCGCCAGGATCAGAGACACAACCACGGCGCCGATGAAATGGTCATCACACATCTGGTTGTACTTGGAAAAGGACGGAAAGAGAGAAGCAGTCATTCATCGATCTTTATCGGGTCGAGCACCGAAGGCAATCGCTTCCTGTCTACTCGGCTTGGTTCACCAATAGTCCTCCCTTCAGTCCCTCCCTTTGACCGAAAGAACTTTTTCCTGCTGCCCCAATCCAGAACAAAAGATGAAATGAAAGCCGCGTCAAAATGAGCGCGCTGCTGGTCACTTTGTCTTTGCTCGACGACTGTTGGCATCGTTTGCGCGGCACTGGCGCTACCCTTTAATGAGAAGACTCCCTGCGCTCACGTGTCACGTCTTGTCATATTTGCGAGTAGAGTGGAGCTCATACTACGGGGAGGCAAATTCCTTACCTACCCTACTTGGCCAATGACGCCGATTCTGCTTCTGTCGCTTCTTTTTGGACATTTTAAACATGTTTGCAACCCCAAAGAGCTCCGTTGCGTGTCTCATTTATTGCTCTACCCACGCACACATACAGTAGAAGCATAACGTGTGCTGCGCAGACGTTCCCAAATCATTATCTGCAACCCCTCCTGAGAGGGTGGGTGGATTACTCACACACACACACACACACACACACACATTGGCACTCACACACAAAGACATCATATGCTACAGGCGTGGGTGCAAGGGAGAAAAGGGAAAAGAATTAGAGCTGAGTCGTGTGCATGTGAGGGGAGAAAAAATAGGGATGGTTCAGTAATGAAGCATCCTACTGGATGTGCACTCAGAAGTACGGTACATGTTCACATGATTTTGTGTGTGTGCGCTTGGTAACATCTATTCTCGTTTTTCTCTCTCCATGCTCAGTGGGTGCGGTCGGCGTTACCCCGCGCTCCTTGTCCCTGTTCCGGAAGAACAAGGTGACGCAGTTGAGATCCGACGTCCCCGACTCAGTCTGCCGAGCTTCGATGAGGCGTCCGATGTAGCGGTTGACTCGTGTTGCCGGTGAGTGCTGGACGGTGGCGGCTGAGAAAGATGTCCGGCTCCTTAACTTCTCAGATGCGGTCCTTAAAGCTCTCCGCTGTCACACACCACACGAATACGCAGTCTTACCAGCGCCATTCATAGATGCAAACTCTTTAACTGCACTCTTTTTGGAGCATATTGGTCGTCTTGTGCGGAGGTGTTTGGGCTCGCGAGGGCCATTCAACTCATTTGGAGTGCAAATGCAGTCAACAGGTTGCGCGGAAGGTCACCGGGCGTCGGGTGTAGGGATTTGGCTTGCCGCTGGGAACGAGGGCTAAGTGACCTTTGGGGAACAATGCGGTCCTGAAGTGGCTTGGAGTCTCCGTGAGGAGATGCCGCGCCTCTGCCGGACTGTTAAGCCCACCCCAAGAGTACTTCGGTGCTCCTTGGATGTACTGAAGGGTTTCTTCGCGTGAGGCAGCTGGCGGAGGGCGGTAAGCCGACGATTGAAAACAGGTATTGTGATTTTGCTATAAAATGGTACAAATCAATGGTCTCGCGAATAATTAGATTTTTAAAATACTGGGGTTTTTTTTCATTTGACCATCATCTGCAAACGGCGTCTGGGACTTTCCTACGCAAGCACACAAAGTGTTTTGCTGAGTAAGATATATAAAAACACATCATATTGGTCAATGGATGGAAAACAGAGGTTGAAAGTGGGTGGAAAAAAAAATCCAAACAAATCTGCCGCACGGTGAGCTCGACGAGGTATTTCTAGAGGATTAACAAAGGTTGGTCGCCAATCGGGATTGAGCCGACAAATATCAGGATTATACCGCTAAACCGGTCAGAGACAAACTGGATCATGTCATGACTCGACTTGCGCCGTGTGGGAAAAGTGAAGGCGAACGGTCAGAGAGGAGGGCAACCGAACAAGGTCGATCCCTGTCAGGGTTTGACAGACAAGAGGGACCTTGTGAAAAGACGCTTGCATTTAAATCCAAAAGGGATGGAAAATTGCTTACATTTCCCCCCCCCCAATAGATTTCAGGGCCAAACTGTAAATGGACTGTTAGAATGTCACGCAATGCTGCGTTGAGCAGAATAATGCCGCCCATCGCCGAGGTCCGTATAGTCACCAGACCCAAAGTCGTTCCTCCAAATACTTGCACTTTGACACCACCTTGTCGCTACTCACCTTGTCATCGTCCTCACAGGTCATGACGTTTGAGAAGGGGATCTCCGCCTTGAACATTTTCCTGCAGTGCATCAGTTGCACGAGCAGGTAGCACACCGTCTTGAACTTCATCCTCTTGGCCGGTTTGATGTCGGACAGAATTAAACCAGGAAAGATCTGCAAAAGTCAAAGCCGCTCAGATGTGTTTGCAATGCCACGCGCTTTGCGTTATACTGTCGGCGACGTGAAAAAAGGTTTAAAATCCCAACCGAGAATAATTTGGGTGTCAGCATGCCTACGCTAATACAGTAAAATGTATACAGGGAAACTCCTCTACAACAAAACCTACATGGGCGAAAATACCCCCTAGTGTGAAAAAAATGTCATGCATGAAAGCCATTCCCACTTTTCTGTTCCCCTATGACAAAAATTCCCCCTGTTCCCCCTGTAAATTTTGCAGTTTCTTTCCCGCTTTTTTTTCTACACTGGCTATATGAAGTGTCAAATAAGTGTACGCTCATATTTATGCACTACGTATTGGAATAAAAATAAAGAGTACACACATACGTTTTGTGTGTGAATGTTTTTGTGTGTGTGTGTGTGTGTGTGTGTGTGTGTGTGTATGTGTGTGTGTGTGTGTTTACATCTGAGATCAAATTTGCTACAGTGAAAAGCCCCCTGGTGTGAAAAATTTCTTGTTGCAAACATGATTTCGTTGTAGAGGAGTTTCACTGTATATATTTCATACTTTACTGCTAATTTGTTTAAGAATTCACATTTCAGGTCATCCTGTGTCAATATATTTTTCGATAGTGTCCAAAGGCAAAATTGTCGGCGCTTCATAGATGGCCGCTAATCCTCGACCGAATCGCGATATGGCCTTCGTTACAAAATAAAATAAAGTACACAGCAACGGAAGACAGGTGGTTGCAGAAAATGTGGACCCGTCTTATTCACGCTGTCCATCTGTTGTCATCCGCCTGGCAACTATGACTGAGCAACGTTTCAAATCCCACAATGTGCGTGCGCCGCGCACATGTACAGTACACTTGGGGGGGAGGGAGCGCTGCGTGTGCCAGCTCAACACATGACCCCCCTCCCTCTCTGTACCGGAGGATTAACTATTACGCCACTGACACATGTGTCACCTATCCAGCTGTGTGCTGGCAAGAAAAAAAAAAGCAAACACGTGGGAGGGGAAGTGGAGAGAGCCAAGCGTACTTTGCGTCGGTGCGATGGCACGATGAAAAACGTCTCGATGTGGTGTTTCTGGAGGAAGGCGTGTCTCTTGTGGCCAAAGCCCGGTTCCACCTCGTAGTCGCCATTCAAACACTCCAGCGTGGTTCTCGTGATGTGAACCTTACTGAGAACAAAAGCAAGCGCGATGAGAAAACGGGGCTTTGAATCACAACGTCGCTCCAGTAGCCCACTGGCTGAATGATACTAACCCGGGCAATCCTCCAGCCTCCATCACGTTGGCCAAAGTGACATCGTTTGACCAGACGTCATACTGCCATTTCCTGAGGCCCAGCACGCCGCACAGCACTCGTCCCGTGTGGAGGCCCACACGCATATTCAAGTCCACCTCCGTTGCCTCAACCACTGACCTGAGAGAAAAGGGATTGCGTGGAGAGAGGGACATTCAAAAGATTTACCGTCAAGAACAGACCTTGAAGTAATACATTGAGAGATCTTGCCCGTACAGAGGAGCCTTGGAAGTTTGACCACAATCCGACTGATTGAGTCGGCTGTCAAATTCATGATTGCAATTAGATTTGACGTCGGTGAAATGTGTTCTGAGGTCCGAGCGGTCATCATATGGCTCTTTTCCACCGCGCTTGTGCTCGTGCTAGTTCCGCACCAGCGCCCAGGTTAGCGCCGCGCATGTTTGTGTCACTCACGCGATGGTGTCAATCATGTCAAGGCCCATTTCGACACAGCAGTGGGCGTGGTCAGCCTTGGGTTGGGTCAATCCTGAGACACAGTAATAACAGTCCCCCAGGATCTTGATTCGCCTGCAGTGATTCTCCTATTGACAGAGAAACGACACAGCCGCCGTCAACGACATCTGGCGTCAAAAGGGGACATCGTCACATGAAAATGGATTGACATTTCAGAATCAGATCAGAATCCGAATCACCCTTATTGTCATTGTATAGCATACAATGAAATTTGGGTGCTACTCCTTAGTGCATTTCGAAAAAAAAAAAACGAAAATAAATACAATTTCATCTTCAAATCGGCAATATGGGCTGCAAGAAGCGTTTACAATTTATTTTTTTTTTTGCTCATATGGTAAAAAACAAAATCAACCAAAGCTAAATCTTGTCAGGAAGTGGGTGACGAATGCTAACTCCCATAAACGGATCATTTCTCATTTCAAGGTCTGCAGCGTATTCACACAACACAGCGTATGTTCTGAATTTGAACTTGAGTCGCGGCCGCGTGAAATCTGACAGTGACGAGACGGCGCGCAAGCAAAAGCCGAAATTGATGAGCAGCCATGCTCATCAATATCGCCGTGCGCCGCGGCAACTGTGTGCGCGCTTGCAGCTGAGGCCAACCGCCACGACTCCGACAGGCTCTTGAAGTAGAATCCCACCCACACGTTCCCCGACGGATCAGAGATGTGTCGCCGTGCTCTTTTTTTTTTTTTTTGCACAAACGTCGACACGCACACAAAGAAGTGACAACCCATGCGGGGATTCTGCAGAAACAGATGATTGCGCAAATATCAGTCGAAGAAAATTAGAACAGGAGCTGAAGAATGACAGGGTGCAATGTCATCAAAAGCGAACGGAATAACGGGGCGGAACCGTGTGAGTTTCGACAACGGCTACACACAACAACTCCCAAAGTAAAATTGTGTCACGTTAGTCAAGGAGCCGCCGCATCTGCTTTTTTTTGCTTCCATTGTTTGATTTGATTTCCTCCTGTTAAATTCTTTTCTCCCCTTTCCACTGTCGTTTTCTTTGGTGAGTCTTCCCTCCCGATTCCCATATAAAGAATAAATGTTCACATCATGAATTGTGTACTCTTTGTGTGCTTAAATGAAAGCGACGGAGCGCTAAGCTTCAAAAATGAACTCCAACTGCAGCCACCTTCCAATTAATGACTGACCCTCCGAGCTTTGAGCCTTATAAATGTAATAAAGGCGTAAAAAAGACTTCTACTGTTCTGGCAGATGTCATGATTCTGTTTGCGGTTGGCACTGTGGGGCTTTTCCCTGCAGCTGCACACCTGTTGGTCATTATGTCGTTAGCCATTTAAAAGGACTCCCGGCACGACCATTCAGTGTCGGGTTATTGTTGGTGTGTTTGCTACTGTCATGTTTCGGTTTGTGACCAACAGGTGGCACTGTAGGGCTCTCCCTGCAGCTGTACACCTGTTGGTCATTAGCTCTTTAAAAGGACTCCTGCCATTGTTGCTTTTTGTTGCTGTCAGGTTTGTTTCGGTCATGTTTCTGTATTGGGTTTTTAGCTTCTGCCATGGTTTTTGTTTGTTACTTTGGATTCGTTTTGTTCTTTGGACTTTGTTTGTTTAGGATTTAGTTTTGTGTTTTATCAATACACTTCTTCAAATACACCCTGCTTCTCCCTCTTGCCTGCTTTTTGGGGTCCACCACCACCTCGCAAACATGACAGCAGACAGTGAAATTCAGCCGCTGTTCATTAAATCAAAGCTTCCCCATTATCGCTCAAGGCAAGGTACGTAGAACGAGGCAAGTTGAACCGACCCGCGTTGATCGTAAGCTCCGCCTTCCTCGTGTTTGGAAGTCGCTGACGTTTAGCCGACGGTCTCCTCAGGGGAGCGGGACGCATCTGTTACTTGGGCAGGTAAGCAGCGGCAGTTGGCCCATCAGTCTTTTGGGGGACGCTGAGGTTGCGACGCCGGGGAATAAATGTTATGCGGCAAGCAATGGGCCTGACGGCTCCGACACGGCCGCTTTGTCCCCGTCGCTCACGCAACACGGTCTAAATCTTGAGTCGGCTGCAGCCGCACGGCCGCGCACGCAAGCGCGCCATCCAAACTCATCATGACTGTACCATGACAGATTACACCGGCGGGGAGGGCGCACTGGTCGCTCGCCGTATTTCACCTCAAATCTTGTTCTCATCTCTGCCGGTATTAAAGCAGGACTGATTGCTGGGACTCGGAACGAAGTCGGAGAAGATAATCCTGCGGACTTTTCTGCCCGTGTGTGAATGTGGAGATCAAGTGTGAACTGCCCGTACAGACCACGTGGCGCTCACGAGAGGTCGAGAGAGTCGCATGTCGCCGAGGCTGTACTCAGAAATGACTCGTCACGTGCGATGATATGGAACGCACGAGCCAGACAACGTATGCGCTCCACGGCGTTTGCGCAATCGGAGCAAGGGAACGGCACTGCGATCCGCTGGCCACCGGTTGAGGGTGCCCCCCCCCCCCCCCGCCTACCGCCCCAAGACAGCTGGGATTGGCCCTCCTTAAAGAGAAGCCCATTAGAAAATGGATGGATCGCAGCATTTTATGTCACGAATGACCGCCTTGCGTGTTCTATCCAGTAATACAGTGAAAAGAGGACCTCTATCTTGGGGCACAATTCTGGCGCATCGTGCTTGCTAGACCACCATTTTTTTTTCCAGTCAAAGAGAATCCTACCCTGACCAAATGTCCAAATGGTTTGTTTTCTTTGACGTGGCACAAGAAGAGGAATGAATGCCAAGTCATCACCATCGTCAACGCCTCGTGTGCTCTCGCTCTCCTTTTGAGAGTCGACTGTCAATTCTGCACGACAATAAGTCGCTTCGCGCGGCTCCCCCACTTGCCTCGGACCTCACATGGGCACAGATGACCCTCCAAATTGAAGCTGAGGCAGTACAGATAAAATAACAACAATCATCAAATTCACCAAAATCACCTTGAGACTGGATGTATTATGTTTCGGTTTGTGACCACCAGGTGGCACTGTGGGGCTTTTCCCTGCAGCTGCACACCTGTTGGTCATTATGTAATAAGTATCAAGTACAACCTGCTCCTCTCTCGTGCCCGCTTCTTGGGGTCCACCACCACCCCGCAACGTGACAGGATGCACCGATAGTTGATGTGGTTCCAAAAAAGGGTGGCTCCATTTTAGATGGGCAGCACCTCCCAACTAGTCAGGTGAGGAAACGCCAGAATGGCCAGCGTGGCGCCGAGCTGTCTGCCAAATGCCCAAGCGGGAAAAAAAACGAGGCTTTGCTCCGCCACGAAAATCAAGACGGAATATCGAGTCCTGTGAGGGTGCGGCAAACTACTGACAAAGCCTCCTCAGGAACAAAATTGAGGCAGAAAGGTCAGGATTATTGTCGCTGAGACTCTTTCTGGCACGGCCAGAGTTCCTTCTCTGTGGTCACAATTTCGGAGCGTCGTCTCCTCAGTGCTGATTTCCCGCTCTGGCTAAAAATCAGTTCATTCATCTTTCCCACTTGGAACCTTTCCATCAACTGCTCCGTCTCAACCTTCGGCGGCGACCTTCTTTATTTCCGTCAGCCCCTGCGGGGCTGCTGGATCGATGTTTGGCGCAGCATCGTGAATGAGCGCCCAGATTTTAGAATCATACGTTGGGCTTCTTTGTTGATCTATTTTTTTTTTGTCTAATACAGGCAAAGGCAAAAATACTTGGAGGGATTTTAGGATTCGGTCATTTTACCTGTAATTTGAATTTAGGCTTCATATTAAGAGCTCCCCCCCCAAAAAAAAAAAAAATCATGTACTCACCGTAGCGAGTTCATCAAACTTTCCAAAGAGCTCATTGAGCAACTTGACCAACTCCTGCGCGGTGCACTGAGAAGCCAGGCTGGTGAAGCCCACAATATCGGCAAACAATATGCTGTCAAGAAAGACGGAACAGGAGAGGTTCAAACGTCAGATGGAAATCAGATTCATGTCTGTCCTGCTCCGCATTCTAAACAAACAAAAGAGGATACCGGAATTGTTTTTGTTGACATGATAAGCGAAGGTGTCTCATTGCTCCGCGCCACCAAATGAATGACAAGTTGGAACTGAATTATGTCGGCTATCTGATTGAGTGAAACGGAGGAAGGTGATGAAAGCTACTTAGCCCCAATTTGATTTCCTCAGACAGGCCAGATGGCAACAAATCAGGACATGACGGAGCCCGCGATGGAGCGGGAGTCGTGCCCGGGGTTCTTTTGGAGACGAGATTGTTCGCTGACTCGTTTCGGTGCTGATGGAAAGTTTTTTTGACTGACAATGCAGTCGGGGGTCGCTGATCCTGACCAGAGCAGATGGACTCGTGAGAATACTGTTTTGTTTCATCTCACAAATCCTTTGTGCCCAGCTTCACATTGACACGCATGTAAACACGCCGAAAAAAAAAAAAAAACGCACACGCACAGCAAAAGAAAAAGGAAGTCCCCAGAAGCAATGCGATCTTCTCACTGTTCTCCCGACGGGCTTTGGACGGGACGCCCGGCCTGCTTCTCAAGCTCGCACTGGAATTGCATTGAACAGCTCGACGTGGAAACCCATTTTTTTGCACGACGGTCCAATTGGAACGACGCGAAGGAGATGAATCATGCCCGTCAAAACCAACGGCTGCAAGAAAAACAGCAACAGCGGGCGTGATCTTGCTTTCAACAGTCACACAATGACGGCGGACCGATGCGGTTTTGAGGCGATGTGCTGTGGAGGCACCGAAAATAACTCGAAGTTTGACGTTTCACCGTTTGTGTGTGGCGTGCTTGTTTTGGCAGCAAAGGCTGGCCGCCGGGCAGGCAAATATATGCAAAGCTCATGACTGCAGCTCGACAAAACAATCGCGCCGTGTGATTTCGCTTCAAAAGCCACTGCGCCGCAGGTCACGCTGTTGCGCAATGGAAGGCCGCGAGACGGCGGCGCGGAACACAAACGGTGTGAAATACTCTGGGTGGGGGAGGGGAGATATTTGGGATACATAAAAAACATTTCTTTGGTTGTTATTTTTTGACACAAAGTACACTGAACATCTGCTTAAAAATGTACCTGGGTCCAGATGCTTTGATTTTTGTGTGTTATGGATGAATTCTCACGAATAACGCATCGGTTCGATTGATCCGTGGGGAAAACTGGGGCGATTTAGTGGAAATCGTCAACGTTGTCGACCATGTCCGTCCCATGTTTAATCATCAAATACGAGGTCGGTTGTGGCCGCACCTTTCTCCTTTTCTTGACTTAATTGGTCTCCTTCTATTCATTGACCTTGATGTGTGAGGAGGCCGCATTTGGATCCAAATGTCTTGAAGTTGTCATGACAGCCCATACCTGACATTGTCGTGACGTTGAATGTAGATCTTGTGGAAGATCCTCTCGGGGGGCTTCAGAAAGTCCTCCTTCATCTCCATGGCAACGTTCCTGGGCAGCAGACTCATTAGCAGACGCTCCTGAGAAGAGGGGTGGACGGGGGGTAGAAATACTGTTTTGGTGAGAAAATCAACATTTTGTTATTTTCGTGAAATGATCAAAAGTGATCGTAATGAAAAAAAAAAAACAATCGCAACAGCTCTCAGCTGCAGTTACCGGACAAAACATTTGGGAAGTGACACACCCAACTCCTTCATGAAGTTTTGCTGAGCTGGAAGTCTCTCGGTCAATGGACATTCCTACCCTCACCGGTGGGCACGAGCTGCGGGTCCAGACCGTAAAAATACGAGCTTGCCCACAAGTGGCCAAAAATGAGCTCTCCCGGTGAGAAGCTGGGTCATCGGGGAGGGGCTCAGAGCCCAGCCGCTTCTCCTCCACATCGAGAGGAGCCAGATGAGGTGGCTTGGGCATTTGACTAGGATGTCTCCTGGACCGGACGCCTCCCTGCTGAGGTGTTCCGAGCATGTCCCACTGGGAGGAGGCCAGGAGGACAACCCGGGACACGCTGGAGAGACTTTGTCTCCCGGCTGGCCTGGGAAGGCCTTCCCGGGAGGAGCTGGACGAAGTGGTTGGGGAGAGGGAAGTCTGAGCTTCCTTGCTCTCTGTGCCCGGGCCGCGGATTAGAAAATGAATGGATGGATGGATGGAGATCCTCACATGCGTGACGTATTTAGAAAGATTAAGGGCACATGTACTGACAAGGACTCTCTTTATAATGTGCACAAATCAGATTCCTTTCCATTCACTTGTGACCACAACTTAAACATCGCAGCTGTAAGTCAAGGCGTACGTTTGATTTGCGTTCTACCCAGGGGGGGAAAAAAACCCAAACTATTCATTAAAAATAATCATTCATGTCTCTGTATGTAAACCGATGAGTGCTACTCATGTCTGAAGTGAATTTTGTTGGGCTGAATGCGCCGACTTTTTGCTCGTCAACACAAAAGAACCTCCGCGATGGGAAATAAAAATCTAATAGATGAATAATTATGGCCATATTCCACAAGGCGTGGCCGCACGCGCCGCCACACGCGAATGTCAAGACGTCCATCTCCATGACAACTGAGCAAACTCGCTGATGGTGACTGTTTGCGTTGCCATTGCGTTCCTTTTCAACAGGTACATGACTAAAATATCAGCGGCGCGCACGAGACCGAGCCAAAGGTTCCAAAAACCTTGACGTGAGATGACACAATGCAATGCTTTGCTTCCGTGCGAGTCCAAGTTGAAGAGAATTTGTAAAATATCCAAAAAAGAGGGCTCACCAGGGCTCACTAAACAAAATAAAATAAATCAATCAATTAAAGGTAAAGGTCAGTCTGACGTGTGCCATTCAAATCCTCTACACGCGGACCGCGGTCGGGGCTGTCGGCTTGCGCTTGATGAATCCCAATCAGCTGCCGTGGGTTTTCTTTCACTGTAACCTTTCCTCAAGTATGGCGACCGTGAAAGCAATCTGCTTGTGTAATTACCTGTCAGGAGGGGGAGCCTGTTACGGATCGGGGAAAAAACGCAGCCCATCATCAACTCGCCTCCAAAGCGCGGCTTCCTCGGTGGGCTCTTTGCGCTTTGTGCCTTGGCTAACGTACATTTTTTGGACACATGACCAGTGACGACGATGGCGCACGCGCCCACGAGTGTGTGTCTGTCCGAGTACTTCGTCATCGCTTGTTCGAATGCTTTCGCACCCGAAGCCGTCAAATAAAAACAGATTCTGCGACTGCGTGAACGCGCGTGCGCAAGACAAGGTGGGATCTTTCGGGAAGGTTGGCGTGATTTGCACTCCATCCGCCGCCGAGACATCGGTGCGCGCGCCTCACCTGCTTCTCGTTCTCGTCCTCCAGTCTCAGCCGCTCCTCGATGCAGGTGCGGGCCTGCAGGAAGACTTTCCTCTGCGTGCGCTCCGTCAGGATCCGCACAAATACCCCCAACAAGTTGACGCTGCTGAAAAGCAGCGCGTTGGCCGCCAACTACAAACAGAGAGCAGACGGGGCAAAAAAAACTAAAAAAGCCGCATGGGTGCGTGCGCAAATGCCCAGTTGGAAAAGGGAGACGTTGAAAATCGACACAAATTCATTCCAAACAGGTTCTCAAATAATCTCAATCAAAATTGAACATGTGGGTTTTTGTGTGTATTACATTACCGGGTCATTTTGGGGAGAAAAAGTGTTCTCGGGGTGTGCTAAACTTCATGAAAAGTTGAATTAAAAAAGCAAGTTAGATTGCTCATCCAGCACATCTTGACAGACGAAGGCTCTGCTTGCTGTCTCAACATTTTGGTGTGCATGCAGACAGAGGCTGCGCTGGGCTCATCCTCGTCTGCTTTCAGCACCGCGAGCAGGACAGCGCCACAAAACGACCGGCCAGCCATTTGAAATTGGAGCGGCAAATTGGTGCCACTGTTCAATCCAGCCGCTTACGTCTGAGGCGGTTGACTCGAGTCGAGCCTCGCCTTTCTCAAGAGCACTTTGAAAGAGTCATTCATGCCCCGATCACATCCCGGTTGGATTAATGGAATGCGCTTGACTTTGGAGTCAGCCGATCCTCCATCAAGCGTCTCCAGTTGGTCCAAAATGCTGCCGCTCGCCTTTTGACTGCTACTCGTAAGAGGGAGCACATAACTCCTACTCTAGCGTCCCTTCACTGGCTCCCTATATAGTTCCTTTGAAGGTCCTATGATTTGTTTTCAAATCTTGAAATGGCCTTACCCCACCTCTGAGCTCCTCCGCCCCTGCCCACTGCCTGAGGTCTGCGGACCGGAACCGGACGCTTTTAGAGGTACCGAGAACTAAGCGGAGGGGCAGAGGGGATGGAGCCTATTCCATTCTCTTTGGAATGAACATTCGGCCAGCCCCTGTCATGTTTCGGTTTGTGACCAACAGGTGGCACTGTGGAGCCCTGCAGCTGCACACCTGGTCGTTAGGTCATTAGTGGCTATAAAAGGACTCCCTGCCAACTGCTCGTTGTCGGGTCATTGTTGCTCTTTGCTGCTGTCATGTTTGTAAAGTTTAGGTCATGTTTCTGTTATTGATAGTTTTGAGCTTCAGTCATGGTTTTTGTTTGATACTTTGGACTTTAATTGTTTAGGATTTAGTTTTCTGTGTTTTCTCAATACACCCTGCTCCTCCCTCGCGCCTGCTTTTTGGGGTCCACCACCACCTTGCAAACGTGACAGCCCCCTCACAACCCATCTTTAAAATCGGTCTTCAAACTCATTTTTTATTCTTTGGCTTTGGACTCAGCATGAGCCTCGATTTTTTTAGTTGGACTGTTATTCTTCATTGCCAATTTATTGTTTGTTATTTTTGCTTCAGTACGGCAGGTTGTCGACAGCGGTGGCCGTTTTGAAGTGCTCTCTAAACACAGTTGGCGTGAGTGGAGTGCAAGTTCATGTCCAGATTTTAGAAAGGTGCGAGGTGGTGTCAAATCTCACTCGACCAGCGTGCAGATTGACCGAGTTTACGGCGTCATGGCGTCCACGTGTAGCCCCATGCACGTTTTGCATTGCTCCGGGTTTTGACAGTGGCGGTTTGTGCATGCCTGCGCCGCACGACGCAATGAAGGCAATCATTGCGCCCGTGGCGGGCGAGTGCGCGGGGGGGGGCCACACGCGGGCGCAGCACCTACCGGTCTCCACAGCTCGCGTGTCCTCCTGGTGATGGACGTGGAGATGACGATAAAGTGGGACGTCGCCAGCATGACGCCGAAGAGCACGGCCAGCAGAGTCCGCACCGGCAGCAGCGTGTACGCCACCAGCGTGACCAGCATGAGCTGCCACACGCCTTGCTCGGGCGCGGGGGAGCCCGCCGGCTCCGGCGTGGCCAGGGCCAGCGGGAAGGGGCAGCAGAGCAGCGCGAAGGTGAAGCTGAAGAGCAGCGCCAGCTTGGCCGTTTGCTGCAGCTGCGTCACCTGCAGGTACTTCACGTTGGTCACGATGAAGAGCGAAAGGAAAACCACGCAGTGCACCGGGTTGGAGCCCTTGGAGAGGCTGAGGCGCGGGTTGCACAGCAGCTCCACGAGGGACAGCGACGACGCGGCGACGATCAGCACCGCCAGCGCCTTGAGCGTGGCCGTCTGCTCCAGCTTCAGGTTGTAGTTCTGGAAAAGAGCCTCCAGCTCGTGGCTGTTGAACTCGTCCTCGCACGCGATGGCGTCCAGCGGTGCGGCGGCCGGGCAGCGACCCTTCCTCCGCCGCCTCTTGACTCTCTGGAACGGCATCTCCTCCATAACGGGGCCATTCACAAAGCGGGGATGGCGCACGACGCTTCAACTTTCTGCTCGGAATTTTTCGCCCCCCCCCCGCACCCCCTCCTACTTCACGGGTCCGTGGAAAGTGTGGAAAAGGGAGCGGGGGGCGGAGGGGGCAGAGGGAGGGGGCGTGCGCGCCCTGGCCACAGGTTGACGATATTTGGTGTGTTGTCAGAAAAGTGAACATCTCTCTCTGTCTCGCCCCCCCCCCTCTCATATGTAGTGCGATCACATGAGGGTGAAAGGGTTGCTGGTGACTGTCACTGTCAGGGATTATCTTCAATTTGCAAAAGCGCGACGATCACAACATCCCGCGACGCCCAAAATATCATGACGTGCTTTTTCTCCATCACGCATCTGCAGCATTTCTTGGTCGTGCAGGAGACGCCGCTTTCTTTCCTCTGCGAGAGGCTCTCGTGCATGCGGCGGTGGCTCGTATTTGGGGTGAAGGCGGCTCCAACGCATCGCGGGTGATTTCCCCTCAGCGTCTGCAGTCGCAGGAGATGTAGTTCCCGGCTAAAAATAGCTGCGGCTGCACCAAGCGTGCATGGCGAGAATTTTGTGTTTTTTACAACCCCCGACGCTATTTCAGCGTTCAAGCACTATAAGCTTTTTGAAAACAACAACCGGTGTGAGGTTTAAAAATAGATTCCTCACAAATAGGGGAAAAGGTGTGATGGCGTGCGGGTATGTGGGCATGTTTTGTCCAAATTTGCATTTTTTTTTAACCACGGATTGTGCACATTGCCTCTTGGTGTGTGAATGGCAGCCTACACATGCTTTCATGTGGGAACAACCAACCACTTGGGAAGTGGAATTGACCAAAAAAAAAACAAAATATGACATGTGCTTTACTACCGTGCATCTGTACGTATACCAAATTATTTTATTTTTTTGGTTTATACATATATATAAATTTTATATATATATATGTTTTGTTTTTAATATATATATATATATATATATATATATATATATATATATATATATATATATATATATATATATACAACAATATATATATATATATATATATATATATATATATATAAAAACAACAATTTATATATTATATATATATAAAAATATATATATATATATATATATATATATATATATATATATATATATATATATATATATATATATATATATATATATATATATATATATATATATATATATATATATATATATATATACATAATTAGTGTTGCAAGATAAGTTCTGTTCTGAATTGGTGCTGTCGACTTACCACACAATGTATGTTACTCCATCGTCAAGAGGTAGAGACGTGGATTTCATTGAATTTTTTTAAGCGGCGATCTGCTTTTCTCATCGGTGTGCCTCAAGGGCAAATTCAACACACACTACGATGTCCATTTATACCTTGTGTGACACGCCACAGCAGAGAGGAAAACATACATGAGCGATGCAGAATGTCAGAGGTGCTCGTGCTGAAAGTCGCCCATCCCCGCTCATCCCGCTCCATCTGGGGTGGTGAAGACAATGCTTTGCTCAAGAGCATGTCAACGGGAGCCAGCAAGCAGACGCACATCTTTTCAGCGGCTAGTTGCCTTTTTTTGTGTGTGAATATGTGCCATGCTATTTTGGGAATGTGAGTTTGGTGCTTCCGCAGTACAGGTTTATATTGATAAGGATGCCCATAAATAATTGACAGCCAAATTATCTGGACTAATGCTAACAGACGGAGTGACATAATCCAGTACCCCGGGAGGCGCGTGGAATGGAGCGACTGCTGCATCCGAGGCGCTTCCAGCATCTGATTCGGATGCCAACGACATGCCTCCTATTGGAATGAGCGCGGTCACGTCGACCTCACAGTACAATCCGGGCGAGAGCCAGAGCTCATTGGAGGGATGACGTAGCTCAGGTGCTACGGAAACACTTGGGCGTCTGCTGCCACACTCACACGTTCTCGTACGTATTTCGGAAAACACCAGCGGGTGCATGGTGTAGCACCGTGTTCCCGCATCAAAACACGCAAATTTCAATTTGAAGCAGGAACGCCCATAAGTGCTTTTCAAAGTATGATCGTACATTTTGGCAAGCGGGTCCTCCTCAGGACAGTCTTTATTCTGATCGAAATGATTCATGGGGGGGGGTTCTGTTCATCAGTGCAAAAGAACTCGAGGCCCAATGACTTTGCTCCACGTGCCTCCGATTGTTAAGGTGCCCGAGAAGGACAATGGACTGGCTCATCAACAAAAAAAGTCCATGTGAAGCTAACATTCAACATGTTCACAGCCAATTTGCTTTGGCCTCAATATCTAAAATGGTTGAGCCGGAAGGAACCAAATCATAACATTCAGAGGCACGACAGTCACATCCAACATGGTTTCATCGAGAGGTCCTTCTTACGGGATAGCGAGTCGGACCTTCGGTGAAAAGACGCGCTCATATGAGCTGTAAAGATGGCTGCCAGTACTCTCATATTGCCAGATCAACCGTTTGTTTTCAGTCCATTGATAAAAGCACCATAGCCGAGATGCTAAGCAGAATTAGCATTCGGCAAGCCTGGTCTTTTTTTCAGGCAGTTTGCTTTTAGTCAACACACAACGTGCTTTCGGCTTGTTTGGCAGCAAACTTCAACTGTGAGTGGCATTGAACAGCCTCTTTATTTATTTATTTTAAGGAATAAGGAATTTACGCCTCACAGAAAGAAGACCGCTTTTCATAATGTGCTGCGAAATAGGCAACGAACGTGCAAACACACATAAACAGCCACGCTGACCCCCCGCTCCCCCCTCCCACCTCCATTTTTTTTTCTGTCTCCTGAAGTAAGTGACATCTGCAGATATTTGGACCATCCTCCCTCCAGGATGCCTGACAGTCCCCTATTGCCATGGCAACACAGGCAGTAAGACTTGCCGTGATGACTGATATGCCGCTGAGGTGTTTCCCAATCTCACACAATGGCTCACTCGGTTTTTCCGTCTCTGTCTGGCTCTCCCTCCGACGCTTTGTCGGATGCTTTGAGCTGGTGTGCCGGCGAGCTGAGGCGTTTGTTATCCGTCTTGGCTGCGGTGATGCAGCTCCCCCGTGCACGGCCGGCTCACTGCGCTCGCTGACATTTCTTAAAATTGAGGCTCTGACACGAAAAGTAAGGTTGGTGCGGTTGACAGATTCAGAGGTGACTGCACCACCACAGCGCCCCCCCCCACCCCACTCCACCCACCCACCCCGAAATCCCCATCACCGTGTGGCTGGAGGAGGGTGTGCAAAATGGCAGCTGTACTCAGCTAGAGGACGTGTTGTTGCGTGTGTCGGGAGTTGATATCGAAAAACTAGAATCGACTTGGGAAATGTCGGTGCAAGTCCGACACCCCATTAAACCCGCGAAGGCGTCATTGCACCTTCCTGTTCACAGACCTGACAGCGATGAAGCATGTGAGCGTGCGTGTGTGTTTGTGTGTGTGTGTGTGTGCAAGGGGAGAAAATTAATGACGATTCAAAGCTTCTGTGACTGACAGGTGCCATGGAAAATATTTTGTTCAATTTGTGGCACTGAAGTGATGGACCCCATTTTTCGCAGGGCCTCCAATTCTTGGCTGCACCTCTCTCCCTCTCTCTTTCTCTCTTTCTCTCTCTCACTCTGTGTCGCACCTCAATTTACAGTGTGTGAGGGAGTGTGATTGAGAGAGATATTTTTAATTCTGTGTGTCAGCTCCTCTCATCTCCCTCAGCGAGAGATGTCAAAAGGGAAGCTGAAAATTGCGCGCGCACAACTCCCATGTACAGTTTCGCAGCGATTTCATTTGGCACCGGTGGCGCCTTTGAAAGTTCAAAATAAAGCCAGCCAGATTGCCCGTGTATTTATGATTATGAACAATCATTTCTGTCGACGGCGCCGATGGGAGAAATTTCCAGTGGAGCTCAGTACTCGACAATATGAACGTTGCAAGTTGTCTCAGGTGAAGCGCAAAGTGGGCTTGAAATGCACTCCTCAGTCAATGTCTCAGTTTGATAGCAAACAAATGGGTACTGACACACACACACACACACACACACACACACACACACACACACACACACACACACACACACACACACACCACAAATGTCTTAAAAAAAACAAAGTGAGAAAGTGACCTTCCTTGCCATCCCAATACTTTTGGAGGGGACCGCACAATTCCCATTTAGTGGAGTCCGGATTCGCTGCAGGCGGAGTGCGTCACTTTTTCTTGGTTGACCCGAGCCGTGACTCTTAACACATCTGTTCGTACTGCCCGTTCTGCAACCGTGGTTCAAGGATTTCATTCTTTCCGCATCAGGGAGCAGCGGGCGGCCGGACTGATCCGTGCAGGAGCAAGGCAGAGGGACGGAAGCAAGGAAGTTCTGGGGTCGACTTTGCGGTCAAACCGGCACGTCGAGCATTGAGCGGCGGGTTGGTGAAACTTTCGAGACAAAGTGTGAGGAAAGCTGGGGGACATCATGACAAACAAGTCATTCTCACCGAGCGCTCCGCATGTCTTCTCTGACTGATGACGGCTCCCCAAAGTAAATATTGAAGCGGCGGCGTGAATCGCTGCGCCCACTGTTGGCAGATCGGAGCTCTTATTTGGCAGAGGAGGCGCTAATGAGGGGACAGCTGAGCGGGACGCCCCTCCTCCCTCCCCCTGACAATAATACCAGCGGTCAACATATTTTTATTAAATATTTTAGTCACAGGGCGGCACAGTGGGTGACCGGTTAGCACGTCCGCCTCACAGTGAGGGTGTGCATGGTTCGAATTTGGATCCGGCCTTCCTGGGTGGAGTTGCATGTTCTCCCCGTGCTTGCGTGGCTTTTCGCCGGGTACTCGGGTATCCTTCCACATTCCAGAAAGACGCATAGCAGGTTGACTGGGCACTAATGATTGTTCGTCGATGTGTGCCCTGCGATTGGCTGGTGATCGGTTCCGTCATGAGCAATGGCAAAGCAATTTATTTCAATACATTGGAATTTTCGTGCATGCTCTGAGACACTCGGAAAAAGCAAGTTTGTTTGTTTTGAATGACTATTCAAATCCTCCCAAAAAATGGAATCACGTCATGACCCAACAGCACTGACAACCCAAATGGCCCTCCAAAGAGGTCATAAAGTCGCAGTTTTGCAGCCTCGATTCGTGCGCCCAATAACTCAGAGGGAGAGCAGCTGTTGCCCTCACATCTGATGACGCTATTAACACTTGGCAGGAAGCACAAGTGGGAGCGAGCCTGGTCTGAGTGTCAAATAGACGGAGGAGGAGGCTGCCCCATCACGTGAAATCACGTTACTGGTTGACAGCGTCGCCGGTTTCCCGCATGAAAACCAAAGTGACGGATGCACGCGGTCGAGCTTTGTGAAGCGCAATCAGCCCGTTTGCGTCACAAGACGGCTCGTGTAAAAAAAAGCCCATCTGCCTTCGTTGTGGCCGTGTGTGTCTCCGGCCCAGAGTCTCAGTAGCGTTGCCATCATGAGCTCAATGTTATCCGCTTCCTTAATGTACCGCCAAATGGAGTCTAATCCCAAACGGCAACTTTGGGAAAAGACATCACGGAGCCGCTCGGCCGCCTGATAGGCGGAGATCTGAAAATGCCGACGGTTTGTCGCCCATGGGGAAAGGGCGAAGGAAATTCCTCCCTGCGTATATTTTCTTCCGCTTATCCCGGGGTCTGCTCGCATTTTGACAGCGGCTGTCACTTCACGGCTCCCTCGCTCCTCAATTCTGGAACTCGATCTGACTGGCGAGCATTCGTCAACTCGCCCAATCTGTGCAACCCCCCGCCCACCCCCCGTTTTCAGCAGACATTTCTTGCTTTTAATTCCTCAACCGGAAATTCAAGAGAAAAAGGGCCATTAAACCTAAAGGGCTCGAAAATGTAAACAGGAGCACGCAGAGAAGCTTAGCGGGGCTATAAATAGAGTGATGGAGGAAGCGAGGGCGCAGGCAAGAGCGATACGGAAAGAGAAAGCTTTGCTTACGGTCAGGGATTAGTGCTTCCCTGGAGGATTTTCACTCCAAAAACCTAATCTGGGCTGATTGGGAAGAGCACCAGCTTCAGTCATCTTAATTCTGTTAAACCCTGCCCAGTGTGTGTGCAGGTGTGTGCGCACGTGCGTGTGTGTGTGTGTGTGTGTGTGTGTGTGTGTGTGCTTTGGCTTTGGCTTTGTGTTTGGCTGGTCATAATTGAAAGATACTTACTGAAATGTACACACACACACACACACACGCACATGCACACACTCTGACGCAGGAACACCCCCCACTGCGTGCTTCATGACCAGCTACAGTGTTGATATAAAGTCTACACCCCCCGGTTCAAATGACAGCATTTTGTGAGAAACCGATACCAAGATAAAGCTTTTAAGAAACAATTTCCATCATTAATGTAAGCGATCACCAGTGGAACGCATGTGGAAATGTGACGCTTTTCGACAGGGAAGTACTAAATAAATAAATAAATAAATACATAAATAAATAAATAAATAAATAGAGAGGGGCGGCCCAGTAGTCCAGTGGTTAGCACGTCGGCTTCACAGTGCAGAGGTACTCCGGCCTCCCTGTGTGGAGTTTGCATGTTCTCCCCGGGCCTGCGTGGGTTTTCTCCGGGTGCTCCGGTTTCCTCCCACATTCCAAAGACATGCATGGTAGGCTGATTGAGCACTCTAAATTGTCCCTAGGTATGAGTGTGGGTGTGGATGGTTGTTCGTCTCTGTGTGCCCTGCGATTGGCTGGCAACCGATTCAGGGTGTCCCCCGCCTACTGCCCGGAGACAGCTGGGATGGGCTCCAGCACCCCCCGCGACCCTAGTGAGGATCAAGCGGTTCGGAAGATGAATGAATGAACGAATGAACGAATGAACGAATGAACGAATGAATGAATGAATGAATGAATGAATGAATGAATGAATAGAGAGACATCGTGGTGTTTGAACTGGGGATTGTGTCTGTGTTCACCACCACTAATAAACCCCATTCAAAGTCATGTGAAATGGCAAACCAACCCACACGTGCAACCGTTTCAAAAGTGTCTCTGACAAATCAAAAAAATTCAACTCTTCAAATAGGCTAATGTACTTTTGTTTTCTTGCAGGTTTTGCGCTCACACTGACTGGTATTCCCTACTCCTCAGAATTGCCGCCGCTTGCCACAAGCTGAAGTGTCGGGATGGTGTTGTTTTGATGATAAGACCTTTGGGAATGATGGCCCAAAAGTTCAATCTGGGTTTCAACGGACCATACAATACATTTGCATTTATGTTGTTACCAAAGTGCACCAAAAACCAGTGAGACACTCTGACGCAGGAACACCCCCCACTTGGAATTGGAGGATTGGACTTTGGCCGTAATTCCAAAAGGTACGCTCTGTGCCATCTTGGTGTGATTTTTTTTTTTTTTTTTGGGGTATGACAATGAAACTGGCATTTCAACAGGGCTGTGTAGACTTTTTAGATCCGCTGCAGATTACGCAGCGCCGGATTATGCTGAGCTTGTTAAAAACTCGTGTGGGGCAAACGCGCCGCACTCGGGCTGAGTGGCAAAAGGTTAGTTGGGAAGTCGCTCGAGCGCAGCGGGCCGGTCGCCACGGCCAAGCGGCCACAAGTTGCCCTGCCACAACTCTCGCTTCTTCATGATGACGTTAACTTCTGAGACTGGCCTCGCATCCAGTTCTCGACATATCTCAAATTACAACTTGAGAAATGACAACCTGCTCATCGAAGAAGTGCATCCAAGTCAGCGAGTCACGAGCGTTTTCTGACGCATGCTCTGAACTAGTCTTGGTATTCGCCCTTGTTTTGCTTTTCCGTTGTGCCACTGCGCTCTCACATCGACAAGCCCGAGCAATATGAGCAACACAACTCAGATTGGCATGAAATCATGGCTGAGCGGGCGGGAAATTGGCTGTTATTTTTGGCGCAGAGTCACGAGGGGACCGGTGGACCATCATCCCCTCTCTAATGAGCAGCCGATGGAGGCAATAACATCTCATCGTGGCAGGCATACGGCTGGCGTGCAGACGGGAGTGAAAGTGAAGCCGTGATGCGAGAGCGACACCCGAGAAAGAGCAAAGATAAAGGTGACGGGCAGAAACTGAAATGAGCAGATCAAGCATGTCGAATAATGCCGCAGTGCAGAATGAGATGTAACGTAGAGAAGTCTTCAAATTAAGAAAATGTGTATTTTTATTATTATTATTATTATTATTAATACAGGTATGCAAATTGACATTGACTTATGAAACTGTAGTACTGTCAGTTTTCATCAGTGCACATGCTGTCTAAAGACACTGTCTTATAATGAGCACATGCACAAATACAACCTGTCCATCATCTTTCTGAATGGAAACAAAAAGCAGCGTGTTAACACTGCCCCCTACTGCCACACATTCAAAATGCAAGCGACTCACGGTGATATGATGAGACCTCAGCATAAATCTGTACAAACATGAAGCCCCAAAATGTTTTTATGTTTAGATGAGGAAATCTAAGATTACAAAAGGTAACACGCCCCCCCCCCAAAAAAAAACCCCGAAGGAACTTGCACTGGAGAATTTTTAAATCTGCTCCATCGTGGCTTCAGATTCTTCACAACCTCAGCACTCACCTTGGAGCAAATAATTAGTTCTTAGCGTTGTGTTCTTTCGAATAAGCATCCAGAATTTGAGCAGTTGCTTCATTCAGCGTGCATCGTTTTCAGCGTTTTTCAGACGCGTGGGGACTTAAAGCAGCGGGTAAGGTCGTCCCACAAGGGCCATGAAAGTGAAACCTGAAAAGTGAAAAATCCAAATACTGTCACGATAAATGATTTCAACTCTTCAGAGACCGAAAAGCAGAACACCACCCACTTGAAACACATGGTGGCCGGTGTATCTTCCATGTTGAACTCGGCCACGGGGACGCCTCTTGCGGCCACTTGAGGAGCAAACATGGCTGCTGGATACACCACAGACGAAGTGCCAACCTGTGTGGTCAAAGGTTTTTGTTAAAAGGTGTGCTATAATTCTCTTTGGAAACTCTTTTCAGTCGTGAAGTGACGGTTGATCATATCCCGAAACGTTAGAGCGCTGCAGCACAGAAACGCTCACCACTAAGCAGAGGTCACAGTTATCCAGCACTTTCTCCGCTCGAATGATTATCTCCGAATCCAGAGCCTCTCCAAACCAAACCACAGCTGGTCTCAGAAGACCCGAACACCCGGCTTGTTCACACCTGGAAAAAAAACCAGACGCTCACACACAGCACAACACAAATGACGAGGCTTCCTACCTGGGGAGGTCCTCGACAGGGATCTGAGCATCTTTTGATTCCGGGTCTGGAGCTCTGAAGAAGCGATTCGAGACGAGTGGTTAAGCACCGCACACGGCACGACTACACACACACTTGCGAGACCTTGTGCTAAAAGCCGAGCCAAGGTGGTTGTTTGAAAGTGCTCGAGAAATACACTTGAGTTGATTGAGATTGTTTGTTCTGCAACTAGTCAAAAGATGAATCGACGTCAGGCCGGTGGTTTCGTCATACCAGACAATCGTCATGTCAACTGAGGTGAACAATTTGCATGTGAATTTCAAGTGCGACATCCCAATCAGCCTGCTTTCTCTCATGCTAAAATACAGTTAGCATGTTTTGTGAGAGTCGAGAACAAACTCGGTCAAGTTGCCGTTTCACTTACCCTTTGCCCCCCAGAGCAGCGCAAATGGGGCTGTTGTGATTGGCGGCTTCGTGACCACAACTCGTACAGCGTGTTTTAAACAGGCTCCCTGGAGAGAGAAAGAGACAAAAAATACGGAGAGTGGAAAACAAAACAGTTGATTTGTTTTGTTTCAGGTTAATAGCGAAACAACAGCCAAAGCAGAAATGTCCAACGATTTGCTTTTCAAGCGTGAACTAAAACACGCAGACTGAAACCTCAGTCAAGCTGATATCTTAGTCCGTCTTGATTCTACTAAGCTCGACCAATTGACTGACTGCAACTCCGCTTGCATATTTCGTCTTCAAAGGCAATTTGACTTTTGCAGGAGTTACCGTGAATTTCGAGGATATTTTTGGATCCAGCGCGGCGGTGAAGTTCATCAATGTTCTGAGTGATGACGGCGACTCGGCGGCCCTGCCTGCCCAGACGCTCCTCACACTCGGCGATGGCCAGGTGAGCGGGGTTTGGAGTTTTCGTTAGCATGACCTCACGACGGTAGTGGTAAAACTCCCAGACGCGGGACGGGTTTCGGCAGAACGCCTCCGGCGTGGCGAGATCCTAAAGAGGGGGTGCAGTGGCAATAATTCATCTCCAAGAATTTCGAATTCAAAGTCACTCGTGCTCCAGCTCTCCACTGAGCCGTCAAGAACTGACGGACGGACGCATCCAGAGAGGTTAGCTGCTACATCGTAAAACTAAAATACAGTACAACTGCTCAGTATTTGTCGTGTGAAAAGATGCCATTTTCATTGGCATATGAGTGGTAAAATTAATGTCAATATGTAATAGCTATTTCATACACCCCCCCCTCCTAAAAAAGTATTTTTTTCTCTGTGGCCATGTCTGATTTGCCATGATCATCTGGTTGCATCTGTGCATGTTTTTCATGCTCCCATAAGAGCCTCTAAAAAAAGAGGGCGACTATCTACTATTGTCGCCCTCTTTTTTTATTTTTTTTTTATTTTTCAATGTTTTAGTCAAGTTGCCCTTTTTTTCTGTTTAGGTCAAACTCTCCTGACGGAAAAAATAATCCTTTGGATTTACTTCATTTGAACATATACATCTGTTGCTCACTTTGGTAGAAAAAAAAAATTAAAATTAAACATGCCCAAAATGTCCACATCCAACCCAAAAATTCCATATTAATTTGTACCACTAAATATTATTCCATGGGCATCTGTATTTCGTCCTTCAGCATTTCACACCCAAATTCCCCACAAATTGCAAATGTGTCCAAATGACGAAAACAGTGACGCATCAGACTGAAGCGTGTCACACATTGCAAGCCAAATGATGACGTGCAACAGATGATGAGCATTTGAAGAAACGTGGATGCAAACCTGAGCTTGCCATTTTCTCCAGTAGCCCCCCGCCCCTCTGAAGGTGGGGACTCCACTCTCCGCACTCACACCCGCTCCGGTGAGGATGGCGATATTGGAGGCCTTGGAGAAGATCTCCCTAAATGCCGCCAGGTCTGTGCAAGAAAAGGCAATGCCCACAGCGCCAATCATGACTCAGAATCTCTTCTCTTATATGAGGACAATGCGAACCTGTCACCTCTGCTCTTACCCGAACTGGGTCTGGTCATATTTTGGCTGTCCGAGCGTTTCCTCAGGAGAGTATAAAAGTTGATTAGGCGTCTGGAGGTCAACTGCGGTACGACCATCAGGTTTCAGTGACTAGGAATAAATTGCATTGTTATCTTTGAAGTCAGAGCCTTCCTTTATGCCTTTTGCATCCCAGGTGAGTTGGGAGTCAATACTGGGAGTCAATACAATATAACTACTGCAGCTTTGTAAGCTTATGTTAAATTATTAATTATTTTCATTTTATATCTGAGCATTATATTCATTTATGTTATAGTTACCTAAATTATATTATGTTTAATAATTGTTAAAACGTTCTTATGTTGCTTGCGTCTAATTGGCTGAAGAGAAGCAGGAAGTGTTTTCGTTACCGGAAGAAGGTTCGTGAGTTGCGGAGCAGAAATTGGAAAATAAAAGCTGCGTTGAAACGAAGTCCATGTCTCTTTTTTGCCCATTGCTAACGTAGAGCCATCCATTCAAACTACGAACCCCTCAACTTACACGAGAAAACAATCTCTCACCAGACAGTTCATTAGGGATTGACGTCTGAGTTTATGGGACTCAACATACAAACAGTCAAACTGTGCCAGGTTTACATTGCTTTAGTGTAGTTGGACGATTGAATTGTTCAGGGGTTTGTTTATTACGTCTAAGTACGTTCCACATCACCACACCGAAAAAGTAAAACGTTCCTAGATAAAAATAGTACCATTCCGATAGGGTCACTCAAAACTCGTACGCGTCAATGCAGATTGGTGAACGTTAACTATGCTATTACTGGGAGCTAGGCTAGTAGCTTGATTCGGATAAATAGGCAAAGCGTTTTTGGCAGTAGCCGGGGGTTCTTAACGGCCTTTACCGAATGGAACCGCAACGATGTGTATGCATACTTCACAGTTTCCAAGTTCGTTTTCAAGCCCGACTTCCAAGCTTCCTCTTACCTGTCAAAGTGTGTCAACAGAACGGGGACTCTTCCTTTTCCGGGTGTCCGTCTGTTGTACCCGTACTTTGGTCTCATTTGCAAGTATTCCTTGACATTTCCGGTTACTGTCAATATTCAATATCGAGCAAAAAGAGAAACTAATTGCATGTTGTGCAAATAACGCCAAAAGAGGAGATCAGAACGAAAGCTTGGTCATGAGGAACGCTGGACAAAGAGACCAGCAGAGGGAGCACTCGTACCACTTACTGCGCGTCATAGTGGGGCACGTGTGGAGAGCGTTTCATTTTTTTACTCGGTAAACCGTAAATTCCAAATTGGTTACGTCAAATTACTGCAAATTCAGAACAAAAAAATATCTGCGCAGTAGTGGTAGAACGGACACGGTGCCCTAATATTTACATCAACGACTGCTTATTTGATTTTGAAACAGAAACACCCATAGTGGATTGATTTTCTTTCTTGAGCTTACAATTAAATGCAATACTTTTGACGTAGAATATCTGGGTCTCGTTTTTGATGATCACTTGGGGTGACTACGCCGTCATTGATGTAAAAAGTTTGCGCAACACGTACTGCCGTATGCGATAACCGCTACATTACTGTCCGAAAGCCAATTTCATCCGATATGACATCACACCATCCGACAACCACCTGAACGCACAGACAATGTTGACTTTCCATTGAAAATGAGCGTGTGAAGCTCAGTCCGACTTTGCAGGCAAATAGCACAGACGTGTATGCCCCCCCCCCCATCCTCCTCCCTCCTCCTCCTCGCCGTCAGCCTTAACAATAGCCCGCCCACTGCTGCACCGTCTGTCGGGGTGAGCGCTCGCGAGTGGCTGCGGCGGCGCCGAGTCTCGTCACGCCGGTCGCCTGTGGACGTTGGCCGGCTGGCAGGCCCTGGACATGGCGGCGGCGGCGGCGGCGGCGGCGACCCCGGCGACGGAGCAGGAAGACCGCAGACCGATCCGGAGGGTTCGTTCCAAGAGTGACACGCCTTACATCAATGAAGCGAGGATCTCTTTGCACCTGGAGACAGGTAAGGGTGATGATCCCAAGTCGGCATGTCCTCTTGTTTTACACCTGCTGCCTCATGGGGGCAACACAAATCGCCAAGCGCGTCATCATGAGTGACCTACAGCCCCCGAGACATCAGCGTGACTCCGGGGTGTCGTGATGCTGCGCTGGCGGTACCCATGATGCTCGGCTGCACGTTGGAGGATACCGAGCTCACAGTGACTCATGCCCACGGGAAAACGCTCCAAACGTAATGGTTTTATTTTAAAATGAATGTTTAGCGGGGAGCAAATCCCGGTTAGGCAATTACTGAAGAAGGATGCCGAACCAGTCTCGAAGGAGGACACGCGTCACTATGGCGAAATGCGATCATGCCGCGGGGAGAAATATGAGGCGTGGATGTCAAATGGTGCTGGTTTGCTGCTGCGCTTGTCACAGTGACAGTTTGCTTTTGTTGCCATGGTCACGATTATAATCAACAAAGGCCGCGCAGCGAAAGCGTCGCTCTCCGAAACGCATACGGCAAATGAGCTCTTCGCTCTTCCTCCCCTTCGTCAAAAAGTCATGGTCGTCATCACGTTGGTTGGAAAAGAGCTTGGCTAAGGCGTCGATGCAAAGCTGCTCACTGTCCAGTGGCGCTGCAACAAAAAGCCTCTCCTCTGGATCGGCGTTCAACATCCTCCACATCATGACTGCGCCCACCCCCCTCCACCCCCCCAGGAAAAAAAGACAAATCCCAATCAGACGCTGTGCATTGACGACGACTCGTGCCGCCTTTTCTTCGATCTGCGTGGACGCTAAAATGTCGATGGTGGAGGTTTACACATACCGCACAGTTTTTTTTCCCGACTGAAATATTGGGGAGGGGGAACAGGTCGGTCATCTTCAATCTTCAACCTGTGGTCTGGTAGATTCCACTTTCCAACCATTTTTCCCTCGTCGGTCACAGTCAATACGAAGCAAACACAGTAGCACCCCGCCCAGTAGGTGATGCTTTCTTTTTGGTTGCCAAGCCTGGTTGAAGGAGGACAGTTGAAAAGTGCTGCCCCTGTTTTTTAGCTAAAGCAGGGCACAGTCCTGTGGGAAAGGTGGACACCCCATGAATGGAACATTGTTTTTTTTTTCCAATGACAAAAATGGGCATACGTGTTTTGCACAGGATGGTGACAAAGTATTTCAGGAGTCAGGACTGTGCAAAAGGCTCTCCCTCAAAATCACTTGTTGGGGTGAGAATTCACTCTTGTATTGTTTTAATTCCGTTAGTACTCTTTCTTGGCTTTTTCACCCCCTTTATTGGACAAGTGTAACACATATCTAATTGTTGTCTACTGTATGTGGGACATCCCCACTCAGGAAAGAGCTCTGTGCATTGTAACCCACCGTTATTTTAATGGTAGCGCATATATGAAGGGCATTCACAGTGACGTTATTGCACGCACACACACACACACACACACACACACAGAGTATTTCCTTGATTGGTGAGGTTAGCAAGGACATTTGTGAGATAATCCGCATGAGCTAAAATTGAAAGATTGCGGCCCTGCAATGTGAGTCAGAGACATTGGACACATGGACGCCGCTGTTCTCACACCCCAGGAAGATGCGGGACGACCAGGCAGAGGAGACCTTGATGGCGTTCCCACATCGCAAGGAGATGCATTGAAGCATTGCTCATTCAAGCCGGGATAACAGAGTTGTTTACACACCGGGTCGAATTTGTGATTCATTTCACATGAATCTGCTGTTTTGTTTTTCCAGGCGAAGGTTTGTTTGGCCACTGACGGTCACATCGGGGTGCTACACTGGCCGACCACAAAACTCGGTGGACTAGTGCGGGCTGGAAGGGGAAGTGGGTCAGAGAATGTCATGGTGGGGGGTTGAATGCCGTTGTCGACGGCGGCCGCTGAGCCGCTGAACCAACATTTGTTTTGTCACGAGCGGGGTTGGCAGCGGGTCGTGAAACCTCTTCGCCACTGTGGCTCAACACAACATAAATCATCTCGCCACACTTCAGTGTTAGCCACGACGTCACGTGCTTTTATGTTGCCAAAACTGGAGCCCCACTTCTCCAGTCCTCCTTACTTACTCCTTGTCACAATCGGGGGATCAGTCAGTTCGATGAGAAAGAAATTGAACACTGTCCACAGCAATTACCACGATGTGACGCTGATGTCGCAAATGCACACTTGGGACGCAGCTGGCAAGATCTGTCAGAAAGGGACGGGCGAATAAATCCTCACGCTAGCTCTTTAAACGGCAGGCATTGGAAAACGAGCCTCGGTGAAGAGGGTCTCGCGTTTCTGTCAATGTTGACAATTGTTTACAATTTGTGTTGCAGCTGAAGAAGTCGAAAGGCTGGCGGCCATGCGCTCGGATTCTCTGGTACCTGGCACGCACACGCCTCCGATAAGGCGGCGGAGTAAATTTGCCACCCTGGGGCGCCTCTTTAAACCCTGGAAATGGAGGAAGAAGAAGAGTGAAAAGTTCAAGCAAACTTCTGCCGGTGAGGACCGAAAACGCTTCCGTCGAATGTGTTGACGGATCAAGACGCCATGCGTTTGAACAGCAAGTTAAAGTCAAGTCACATTATTTTTATAGCCCTTCATCAGTCTTAGCATGCCCATAGTTGACTTTTCAGTTTTACCAACATCTCCTGACCTGATATTTTTTTTTAATACGGGCTCTCCATCTGGTGGCTTTTCGCCGACTGCGGGTGTGTCTGGAACACATCAACGGCGATGAACACGGTTCGCTATATATGGAATGGAAATGGAATATTTGTGCTCAGTAATTCCAGGAAGAAGTCAAGTCTCGTGTTCAACGAACCCTGATAAATGTGACTAGCCTGGTTTCTAACACTTTATCTCGCAGTGCTGGAGAGAAAAATGTCTACAAGGCAGAGCAGAGAAGAGCTGATCAAGAAAGGCGTCCTGAAGGAAGTTCTTGACAAAGGTGAGCGCAAACCCTTCCGTCCTCGTCCAGAATTTTTCGGTTGGTGCACAAGTGATGAGACTTATTCCATGGACAAGGAATGATTGAAGTCAATCAATCCTCTGTAATGGTTTCATCCATTTATTTTATTTGCATCCAGACTTTTAAATGGCTCGTTAAATCCGAGCATAATGTTCATGGAGTTGGTTCGAGGCTCCTCCCATCGGTGGTAACAACAGTGATTCACTCACGCGATTTCTATGGCAGGACTTTGTATCGGTCTGTCGTGCTGAAGAAAGGGCTGAGCCAAAAAGCCAAGCTCTCAGTTTACTGCTACGTTTACCGTTCGTATGCCCGCCTCCGGGCACGAGCTGCGGGTCGTGACCGAAAGAACGAGATCCCCGGACATAAGGGGTCGAAATGGGTTTCCTCCTCGTGGTGTCCGGGCTCCCCCCTCGAGATGAGTTGAGAAGCTCAGTCATCCCGGAGGGGCTCAGAGTCGAGCCACTTCTCCTCCACGTCAAGAGGACCCAGATGAGGTGGCTCGGGCATCTGATTAGGATGCGTCCCGGACGCCTCCCCGATGAGGTGTTCCGGGCACGTCCCACCGGCAGAACACGCATGTCTCCAGCCTGGCCTGAGATCGATTGCCTTAGGATCTTCTGGGAAGAGCTGAAAGAAGTGGCTGGGGAGAGGGAAATCTGGGCTTCCCTGCGAAAGCGGTTGCCTCCGCGACCCGACCCCAATCCTGTTCGCTGAGGGGCGCTTTCCCGAATGTTTTAAATGTGTCCCTGCTCCAAGTTCAAATGATCAGGGTCGGAGGGAGGGAGACATTCAAAACAGGCAGCCCCGCCTTTATGGAATACGAGATGCAGTTCGGCCTCAACTTTTCCTTTTCTGTCCCTTAAATTAATCCAAATCCCCGTCTGGCTTAGTCATTTGACCATGCTCTTGTGTAATTCTTGTGTAGACAGTTCGTCGTCGCTTCGCGAGGACGAGAAGCTGCAAAATGGCCGCTCTCCGGTGCTCGTGTGCAGCTCATCACAATCCGAAGGTACCGAGCCAATGGAAGGAGCGGCTGCAAGTGGAGGTAGGCAACAGACCATCCGCAGCTTTGAGGCCTCATGTGCTTTCCGTCCGTTTTCTTGACCAAGATGTACGTGTCCAGCAGGGCGTCAATATAGTTTTTAAATCGATCAATCGGTTCTTGCCACAAACTTCAAACCCGAGACCTTGCTTCACTTCTCTTGCTTTATCTCCAGGTTCACTTGAGTTTGAGATCCCCGCCGAGAGTACAAGTCAACAGGACCACACCCAAAAACTGAACCAGGCTCCCCCCGCAAAAAAGCCTTCTGCGTATCCAGGCGGCGGCGATACGGAATCAACATTGCACAGACCTCCCACGTTACACAAGCAACCTCCTGCGCCACCGCCCAAACCCTTGACCAGGATCACAAACCACAGTACAGGTACATTTGTCTGCGTGATGATTCCTCACTGAGGTCGGGCCCTTTTACAAGCTCCCCGTTTCTTTCATCGATTTCCAGATGGCACCCCGGTAAAGTTGCCGTGCATGTCGGGGAAGTTATCTCCTCCTCTACCTCCGAAGAAGCTCATGATCTGCGTACCCGCAGGGAGCACGGAACCCTCGTCGCCTCTGCTGGCCTTCCAGAAGTGCTCCGCCCCCGCCGGCCACGCCCCCACGGGCGGGCACTCGCTGCAGTACGGAACACTCGCCGTTCCGCTTCACCCGCCCAGCAGAATCATTGAGGAGCTGAACAAGACGCTGGCCCTTACCATGCAGAGGTTTGAGAGGTCAGCATCCAAACAGATTCGAAATGTCGGACATTGTGGATTCATCATCGCCCCTTTGATCTGCGGGTCAGTCCTGTGCCGATGACAGGCAAAGCTCGAGGAGGGTTTGCGAAAGCTGTCTCGAATCTCTAAACGACAAAAGTGAAGGCATTTGCGGGCGGTTGCTCCACCGTCTCCAGTGGTCAGTCAATATGAGAACAATTGATCAAAATCAGTGAAACCCGAAGTTGGAAGGCTCAAGTGGCTGTAGCGACGGAGGTCTGGGCTCATCCGTCACTATGCAGTCTATGCCCCCCCCCCCAATTAGTTTTTTTTTTTTTGGTATCCAGAGCTCATCGGACGGAGTTTGGTTAGTTGAAAGTTTTGACCTCCAGTTTTGCTGAAATGAGAAGGGGAAACGAAGAGGGAGGCGGCGGCGGCGGACAACATACAAAATGTGTCACACCACATCTGTCGTGTTCATCGTATGTCTTTCGTTGATGAGGATAAAGAAGTTGAAGCCTATCTTGCGACTTCAAATCTATCGATATGACGCTGGCTGCCTGTCTGAGGATCGCTTTGACACTCTCTGACCTGTTGCAGTTTATGAGTGTAGTTGTGGGGGGGTTTCGGATTTGTCTGTGGAAAGTAATTGCATTCCACATTTGTTTTTGTTTTTTTACTTTGACATTTTTGAGGCCTACGATCGATAAAACCAACACATAAAGCGTCGTGCCGTGTAATGCAAGCGTGAGCAATCGCTCCTGACCTCTGTGCCCTTTCCCACCGACCGCAGTTCTGTGATGCGCGCCGTTCCCGCCATGATGATGGAATGTGACGACAAGGAGAATCTCCCCAATGAGACGGACTACGAGGACCTGCCCGTTATGTATCGGGATGAGGACGAAGAAGAGGAGGAATTGGAAGAGGACGAAGAAGAGGAGGTGGATGAGGGGGAGGAAGAGGAGGAGGAGGATGATGATGATGAAGATGATGAAGCATTATTTACAAGTAAGTGCTTTGCCTCTGGGTTGTTCGGGGTCCAGCAATTTATTCTCATTCACACAAGTAGTAAAACAATCCTCCCTCACCACTTTGCGCTTCATGTTTTGCGCCTTCGGTGGCTCACGGGTTTTTTCCAAAAAGACAAGATGAACATCCTAGCGCTGCCCATCAGCATGTTTTTTTTCCCAATTAAAAAAATCTCAACGACACCGTCAACGCCTTCAGCGGAGGAGGCTCGAGTGACCCGAAAGCCTACAAGTAAAGATTTAAATAAATACGTGGACTGTTGTCATCTTTGTCTCCAATATGTAAAGTAAAAATACTGTTCACATATTTTAAATATGCCGGTACCCACATCACACACCTTATGAGTTCTTCTATGTTAGGTCAGCACGTGATGGTGTCCGCATGTTGAAGAGCAATGTTCTTGTTCTTGCGGATGCAGGCACACTGGCCCTGAAGGTGCTACGAAAGGACTCTTTAGCCATTAAAATCAGTAACCGTCCATCAAAGAGGGAGCTGGAGGAGAAGAACATTCTGCCACTGCAGTCCGACCAGGAGAGATTTGAGTCCCGACAGCAAACGGCAACCAAACTCACACGGTGAGGATCCTCCCGGCACTCGTACTCAACACCTGCTCAAATGCTTTTTTTTTTTTTTTTTTGGGTACCAGTAGTTCCAATTAAATTTTACAATCAGTTTAAGAAGTACAGCACAATTTTGGGATGAGATGCAATTTCAGCATCTGAGGACTTACACAATGATGTTTCGGAGCGTCTTTTTGACATGCTGCTGCTACAGTGAAACTCCTCTACAACGAAACCTACATGGGCAAAAATGACCCCTAGTGTGAAAAAATCTTCATGCATTAACACCATTCCCACTTTCCTGCCCCCTATACGATGGAAATCGTGTACACATGAATTTGTGTGTGTGTGTGTGTTTATATCTGAGATCAAATTTGCTACAGTGAAAAACCCCCTGTTGTGAAAAATGTCTTGCTGCAAACATGGTTTCGTTGTAGAGGAGTTTCACTGTACATCATTTGTACATTGTCATTTGTTGCCTGCGGAACTCAAGTGTCAATTTCAAGCACGCAGCTAAACTCATGTCGTGAACTGCATCGTGTTCACTCAAGTCCAAATTGGAATCCTGCATTACTGACTGTACTATAAACCGAATTTCTTGCTTCTTAAATGACTCCCCATATCATGGAAATATAACTCGAAGAAAAACTTTTTTTTCCCCCGCAGACGGTTGAGTCAACGGCCAACTGCCGAGGAACTGGAACAGCGGAACATCCTGAAACGTAAGTAACTTTGCATGCTAAAAACAGACCACGAAAGACAAAAAGCAGCTTCGAGATGCGTCGCCATCTTCTTCTTCTTTTTTTTTTCTCCTTTAGCTCGAAACGATCTGGAGGAGCAAGAGAAGAGGGAGATCAAGAGACATTTATCCAAAAAAGTAAGACAGACGACTGCGTGCGCGATACTTTGAAGGGAAACACGGTTGCCATCGTGATTTGTAATCCCACTTTTCAGGTAACGGCACAATGTATTGCAATTCGGCCATCCATTTTGTTCTTTTTAAGGAGTCAGTCTGAATACTTTCTGAATTCAAACGCACGAACAAATGAGGATGGGGTTTTCATGGGGAAAAAAAGGTTCAAATGCTGCGGTTGTCAGACTGAAATTAACAATCTACAGATTTTTTTTTTTGAAAGACAAATTTAACATCCCTCCACTTTGCATGGCTCATCGTGACTGTTGGAGGACGTTCTTTCAAAAATGTGCGTTTGTAGCTCAGCCAGAGGCCGACGGTGGAAGAGCTGAGAGAGGCAAAGATCCTCATTCGCTTCAGCGACTACGTGGAAGTCGCCGAGGCTCAGGACTACGACAGGAGAGCAGATAAGCCCTGGACGAGACTCACGGCTGCTGACAAGGTTCCTGCAGAGCCACCGCCACTCCGATTCCGCGTGGCCCGTTCCCTCGAGCCACACTTTAATATTCATCTCTTTGTCCTTCAGGCTGCCATAAGGAAAGAGCTGAACGAGTTCAAAAGCACAGAGATGGATGTGCACGAGTCCAGTCGCCACCTCACCAGGTATCGGAAAAAACCCCACCTCACTCTTACGTCACCTTTTCATAAACTCTTAGAAGGATGGAGGTAGGCTGCTTATGAAAAATAAAAACAACCACTTGAGGTCAATGGTTTTTTAATGGGAGGTATGAGCTTTAAAATATCACTGCCCGGTTGTTCAAACCTCGGGTTTACTTTTTTTTTTTTTTTTTTAATCAAGTATATTTCACTGACCATTCCCTTTGACGGCACCGTTATCTTATCGTTGAAAATTTGAAATGCCTAAAAGGTTCAACCGGCTGTTGACTCAACGTTAAAAGTTAACACGCGAAAAGGACCGCCGCTAACTTTGCCGCAGTGCGGCGAACCGTCAAAATGACAAGAGAAAGATAATGAAGCGGCCATATCATACTTGAGTCGCTATTTTTAAAAACACAAGTTTATTATCTTTCAGTAAACGAGACCATGTTACATTTTGTAGGAGTGCTCGAGATCAAACGGAAGTAAACAAATGAGGAATTGTGGCATATTGATGCTAACCAGTGACGTTCACCACCCGTTTCACTTTGACTGTGCCGTAATCTAACCAGGCTTTGAACAGCGTTGATTGAAGATTTTTTTTGTACGCATGACTCGTGGAAATGTAGTTGAACACTGACATTTCTTCTGCAGGTTTCACAGGCCCTAAAGGCAAGCTGGCCCAGTTTGCTCTTCCTGCATATGCGAGCAGCGGCTTTCTGCGGCGCTGCGCGGCACAGAACTCCTCTCCTGCCATCTCGACCCAGACGACGCCCCCCCACCCCACCCCACCACCAACGTTACTTTGAACCTGGTTTCAGACCGACTCGGATTTTTTTATCAACCAACTTTGCACTTTTGTCAAGTCAAATCTGTGACAATTTTGATGAATTTGATCAAGACTGGAAAAAAACGAATCGGACTTGATGCGGAGAACCGAATCCAGTTTGAGACTGATTTGACACGTTTTATTTATACTGAAGAACACGTTGACGTCCATCCGGCAATGTCCCATTTTCTTTTGCAGCCAGCAACAATTCTACTCTCGGTGCGAAACGTGCACTGTCGAGAATTGTGACAGGGTACAATCACCATGTTCCATATTCAAGCAGAATGAAATGAAGGATTGCGTGCAATGAGACTCAAGTGAACGACGTTTAATACAACTTCCGGGGGGTGGTGGGGGGGTTCTGATATCTATTGTCCGTGTTTGTGGGGGCCATTTTCATTGCTTCCAGGTGAGTTCAGGACTCGCCCAACGCTTGGTACTCCAGCCCCCCCCCCTCCCCCCCACAAAAAAATCCGTCTTCAAATTCACACACCGACAGTGGAATAATCACAGATTCCTTTTTATTTGTTTCTAAGTTTTGCATTCAGAAGCGCGTACCGCTTCTGGATTCCCGTTGCCCGATTTTAAACCGAAGCGATTGAGTTTGAATGCAGCGCACGACTGCGGACGTTGACAAGCTCAGTAACCTTCTGGTCCGCTCCGCCTGCCCGCGCCCGAGTTTACAGGCAGGGCGACACTTTGCTTCCACACTGTCTACATTCCGTACCGCAGTCGAAGACGCAGGAAAACACCTCACCATGATTTTGCACTTCGGTAAAATATCAATGGCGCACAAAATCAACATGCCGTTGAGACCGGGACTGTTGCGTCGGAAGCGTCTTCATAAGATCACAATTCAATGAGCATTTTAGCTTCGCCGCTTAGTGCGAGCAGTCAGGCAAACCGGTGCGACCATGATACAATCTCCTGTCGATGGTTGAAAAAAAAAAAAAGTCTCCCCATATTAACGCTCACACTACTTGCTATCGTTTCCAGCCAATTTTCCAATCGGCGACGACGGTGATGATTGCTCTGCGCTTGTACGGAAGAGCACGGGTGAGATTGTGCGGGTGCGTTGCCAAGCTGCTTCTGTGCCGGACTTGTAAGTCACAAAGAAAGTGACTTTTGTTTTTGTGAAGCAGAACAAACTGCATGTGACGATTCCGGTGAGTCTTCTCTGATGTGTGCGCTTTTCTTCAAAAAAAAGAAATGTGATTTTGCCTGCTTGATTCTTTTTCTTCCAACTGAACATCATGGCTGCTCCTCTCGCTGTCCTTTCACGCGATTCGTGGCGGTCATCTACATGGCATGTATCGGGGTGCCACAATATTTGTGCCATAGATCGATCGCTTTGGTGACGATGGCATCCGTGTTCTCCTGCGGTATCTGCAAAGGGAAACGAGGAGAAGCGAGGAAGCAAGATGTTCATTTTGGCACTCGGCACCGTTGCGGACTCACGTTGCACAGGAACTTGACTATGCCCTCCGGTCGGCTGATCCCCAGCAACACAATCTTGTAGCTGAGCAGGATCTCCAGGGCAACAAACACCAGGATCTTACAGGAGCCGCTGATCACCTTGTCCCATACTCTTGAAAACACATTCATTCGTGGACGATATCGTGTTCTCGTATCATCATTGCAATATGAACATGGAAGATTTTTTTTTCTTTTTGAATTTTGATTACGGACTCACCTCTGCAAGCTCGACTCGGGCATGACGCCAGCAAAGCAGCGCCTGAACCAGAGGTGGTATGGAAGTTGTGCCAAAGCGCCGCTGTTCTTCAAATGGCTGAGCAGGCCCGGCTCTTCCTGAGTCAGGAAGTGCTCCAGGCTCTTCGGCTACAAAGATACGGGACACGACGACAACCAGTTCAAAAGCAATCCGCGGGCCCACCGGGAAAGACTGCATTCCCGATTCACGTGGGTGCGAATGGGCACACGTGGGAACTTGGGCTGGATCTATATTGCATGCTTCATGTGACCACATTCTGAATTTGTGATCTGAAGTGGCTCATAGGTTGACGAATATTTAGACCATATTTAGTGGCCTGTCATTAAATTAGAAGTGAACCTAATTCACGTCACTTACAAGATGCGGAACCGAGTCTCCAAACTTGGTGTGGAACTGACTGATAAAACTCTTAATGAGCCAGTAGCAGTCGACGGAATCCTCGACTATCTCCTCCATGGCCTGACTGATTGACAGGAAGTCCTCATTCTCTTGATCCTGAAAACCAGATTCACACTCTGTGTAAAAAACACATACGGAATATATACATATTGATACATATTTTTTTTTCTTTTTAATCACAGGAGGAGGGAATGCTTTGAACACAAGCGCATCGACGTGGGCCGGGCGAAGACTCGTTTGCTGTCAGGTGATTTTATTTCCAGCCAGAGAGAAAACAAATCCTCCTGCTCAATGTGGGGCAGTCGGTTAACGTTAGCAGTCGGTTAACGTTAGCATCACTTAGCCAAACGGGGGGATGCCTGCCCTCTTTCTGATTCACCACTTCATTTTTGTCTTCTACTCAAAAGCAGTGCTGATCCCAAATCACAAGTGATGCAACGCCGCCATCGACGGGGATCTGTTAGTCGTTACAGTGGTTTGATATCCGGAATGTCTTCCATGCCTACCTGTCGAAAAACTCACTTGACATGCATTCGCACAAACACACGGGGGGGGGGCTGTGAATAGTCACTTGACAAAAGCGCCTTCTTACCGGCGGTGAGATTTCAGAGCAGCGCGGGAGCATGTGGCTCTCCAGCTGAAACATACGCAAGTAGACGTGGGTGGAAGGGGTGGAGGAATTGATGAATCTCATCACCTCCAGCGCCTCCATGATGTCTTGGTACTGCTCCTTTCTGTAGCTTCCAACCAGGCTATGAGAATCGCTGTGAGGCGGCAGGATGCCTGAAGAACAGGTAAGCATCAATCAGGATGTGTCATGAAGAAAAACAGTCAGTGTGGGGGACGTCGTTGAAGAATAACTGCAAGTCATTTGGCCATCGACTCAGAGGAGGACCTAATCCGAAGCGGTGTTGATGGGCAAAGCTTGATGCTAGCCAGGATGTGAATTTTTGATTTTCCCAAGGGAAGAGGGTTAGGAGGCCCCACTAAAAGAGCTTGAAGGTGCGGATGCCGCAAGCCCCCCCAAAATGTGTCTGTAACGCACCTAAAAATATTTGCCAACCACAGTACCAGATAGCATTAGATGAGCAATGTTGAAATCTTGAGTGCTGAGCCTGATCATGTCCATTCCTTGAGAACATCTTTTTCCAAAGCCTAATATAAAATCAATAATCACAAACTGGTTCCTTCTACGTCTTATTGAAATAAAGCTCAAGTGCAATCTACGGTATAAATGGGTTTTACCTAACAAAACCTTCCACACGTGGACTCTGTACATGGACGGGAGGGGAAAACGTTGACTGAAGGTGCTCAGCTTCTCAAGATCTGTCAAAGAGTCACACAGTTTCTGTAAACTCCCCGAATTACATAATTCTGGAAGGTTAGACGATAAAACACACTTTCTTGATTTTGACTAGTTGCATTATACTGACCGTAACAGGTAGGGCAGTCACCCAGTGTCGAATCGTATGACATGAAGTGACACTTACCCAGGGGGTTGTCCTTCAGCAGGATTTCTAAGGACTTCTTCTCTTCCACTCCTCGAAAGCCAACTTTCTCATAATAAGCAGAGCGAAAGTTTCTCTGGGGGTCGTCCGCCATAATTTCACCTGACCAAAGCAGTCAAATCAAACAGCTGACAACCCCGAAATGGTTCACTTGTACAGAAGCCACCCCGTCCCCACGCACAACCTGTCAGCGTGCGGAATTTTCACATGAAACCGTAAAGAGTATTTAGGGGATACAAATAATTGCAAAGCGCTTACCTTTTGCCCCTTTCGCGACGTTTCTGGAGTGCTGCGTCTTCTACGGTTTAAACCTGCTTAATGGTTGCTCCCTCGACATAGCTACATACATCGTTTCCGTTAAGAGACCTTTACTTTCATACACATTCTTACGAATAAACGATCCGTTCACATTGCAGCAATGCAAGCTAAAACGCTTTCAACTGCAGCGGCCACACCTCTTGCTCGTCGACCTTCTTCTTGTAGGTTTTATTGCGGTTGGCAAGAAACTTTGAGTGCATTACCGCCACCTACTCCTATGGAGTGGGAAACAAGTCTGCCAGCAGTTAAAAAAACAAACAATTAAAAAAATATTTTTTAAAATTAATCATTAACATTTAAACTGCTGTCCGTACTAAAATCTTGCGGTGCGTATCATTATTAATTTCGTTGACTAAAAATGTGTGTCATTCATTTCGTCACCATTTTTTTTCAGACGAAAATGAAACGAAAACAAAAATAGAAATAGTTCATTGATACGATAACTAAACTTGATTGATAATTCCGCCAATAAATAAAAGAGTAACGAAAAACTATAGTTTAGAAATTCAATCAGAATAAGGAATTATAAAAGAAAAGAACCATTCGGAAAACGGAACAGGCGGGACAAAGTGAAAAGAGAACCAATCAGAGGCCGACTGGAACGGAAACCAGTCACCTGCTTCAATCACGTTCCCGAGAAAAACGCAGATGAGAAAGATTTGATGGTGAAAGTGCGAGATAATATCCATAGCTGGTTGAAAGTGACAGGGGGATTTGTGGGCTTAAGTGTAAACAGTGCGCAATGTACGTACGGAGCCGCTAAGGCACAGGTGCCAAACATCAATCCTGCGTGTTTTAAGTGTGTCCCCTCAACCAGAACACCAGATTCAAATTGTTCGCATCATTATCAGCCCACTGCAGTGTTTGTTGAGAAGATGAGCATCAGGGGTGCTGGATAAGGGAAGAATCTAAAACATGCAGAGGATACTTTTCTATATGGATTCTGCACCGACCGACCAGAATAAGATCCGTGGCAGGTCACTGCTCCAGAAGCGTTGTGGTTGAGGAGTCTGCACCGACGGACTGACCCAAGTCCCGAGAAAGAATCACGTTCCCCAAGGTATCTATCCTACCTGTGGCGCTTCATGTCATCAAATGGACTCTCGTGCTCTTTCAGCGAACATTGTATCACGCCACATTACCGGTACTGGTGCGTCAGAAATATTGCCCACTTGGTATCCATTGCAGCCTGGTCACCCTGGAAGGGGGATCCCGCCGTCTGTGGTCCCTTCTCAAGGTTTCTTTCGCCAAATGGGATTTTGAGTTTTTCCTTGCCAGAGGATGTGCAGTGCTGTGATACTTGAAATGTAGTTCAGCTACTTATGGCACTACTTGTATCGCCGCTACTGCCAAACACTTGAGTAATATGTTCTACATAAGTCACAAGGACCATTGAACTATGGTCATTCATTGACTCGAACAAAGAATCAAAAGGTAAATGTTTTATTGATCAACTATTACAGAACTTAAAGCCGTAAACTGCAAGAATCCAAGAACACCTTCAGCACAAAGTGAACATTGTACTTTTAAACAGTGATACCTTCAAGTTCAAAATCCGCAAAACTCGTCAAATCGGGTGTCTGGCCAAAATTTGGGTGAAAAACACACTTCAAGGAGCTGCCAGCGGTGCTGGTCTGTGGAATGCCGATTTGACCTGATGTCTGCTCTACGTACAGTCAGTACCTTTTGTGACTGTATCCTCGATCAAGATGGCGAAAAGCACATCAGTCAATCTAATTTTAGCCTGGCTGATTTGGCACTGGCTGATCTCACTCATGGATGCTCGGTATCGGCAGCAAAAAAACTCTGATCGGAACACCTCTGGTACTTATTGTCTGCAGGATGAATGCATTGTCGTTTGATCGTAAGCGTTTCGACTGAATCATTGTTCTCAATGAGCAGTCCACCCAAACGAACACGAGATTGCGGCCGAACTTTGAGGTACCACTCTACATGCAATTAACCTTGCATCCCTCCCCAGACAAAGCAAACAGTTTAACACAATAAATGCAGGATAAATGCAATCGCAGCATCATTATATTCCCAAAGCAAAAAGAAAAAAGCACCCCCTTTTCAGACAGCACTGGAAGAAGTAGGTCACAAAGTGGTTGCGCTTTGCATCATATTATTGGATGGATCTCAATACCGGTGACAGACACAGTGACAATGGAGTGTTGCCAGTGACTCTCAGATGTTCAAATGTACACCCTGGTTGTGGCTTCCCAATGCTAGCATTCCCTGGGCCTGTTTGATACATTCACCTTGCTTTGGTCCCCTTGGAATTTTCTCTCTCTCAAAAAAAAAAAAAAACAACAACTATTCGGATTTGTTAACAATAAAGTAGCAACGATGATATGACTGGTGAGGTGACTATATGGATTCTATTTTTTGTTCATTTGAGATGTAGTGGAGAGGGTGGTAAGGACTGAATGACTGGTGGTGGACAAGGAAGTGGGGGAGCCTAAATCCAAGCTGCTCCTTCGGGAACTTCGGCGTGAGCCACTTCTGGAGCCTGTGTTGGATCCTGGGGCAGAGGCAAAATTGTAGGGACTGCTAATTCCTCTGGAGGACACGGACGACGCTGGTAGCATTCTCAGCCCGGTGCTCTCTTCCACCAGACAATTGTCCAGAGCCTCCTTATAAGAGATCTTCAGTTTGCTCTTGGGGCATGTTAAATTCTTTGTGTGGTTTCTGATGTCTTGGAGTTTCATCGCAGCGCTACCGTCAATCCAGCCCATTTTCAAAGCATCTTCTGTGGTTCGTCTACAACCCAGTTCAGGGTCATAAAGTCCCCCGGTGACAAATTGGAACTCCATAAACCTCTGGCCTGCCTCATAAGGTAGCCACATCTCTTTCATGGCTTCGGCAGCAGACATTTTCTTGCCAGTTTTGACACCCTCAAAGCCAATGAAGACTTTCTGAGCAGGCTTGAGTTTAGCAGCCATATCATCATTAATTATACCTTGACGGGACGCCTCCTGGACGCTGAGCCGACGGCCGTTTTCTGGATTTACGATTCCTCCGGTGCACGCTTGTGCCTCCAGCAATCTCTGAGCAGTAATGGTATCAACAAGGCCGCGATTTAAAGCCTCGGTAATTGATATTTTCTCCAAAGTCTCTGTATCGAAAACGGCGCCCACAGGATTCTTTCCACCAACACCTTCAACGGGGGAGGCCAGGGTGACGGAAACACTAGATGCTTTGTTAGGGGTGTCGTATGAGCCTTGAAAACCACTGCTGGTTGCGAAGCTGTGCTCTTTAATGGTGGGAGGTATTGTTGTAGTTATCTTTGTGAGAGAAGATTTTGACATTACTGTTGATGACGAAGACGGTGATGTGGAACTTGTTGGTGGCAATCCACGCTGAGTCTTTTCAGTGATGATATCTGCAAACTGTGTTAAGGTGATCTTACTTGAGCGGTACTGATCAAAAACGGACTGATCAATGACTCTTTTTTCGAGCAGTTCACTGATGTCATACTCTGTACCTGTCTTCTTATCAATTATGACAAAACGCGTGGAACCATCCGGTTCAGTGATGGTGATCTCTTCCCACTCAGACTCCTGCTGAGACAGCTCCAGGTAGGTGCTGTAGTCAATATATCCTTTGTCGTATGCTTCACGGACAGTCATCTCCTTATTAGTCTGCGGCTCCACAATTATTATTCTCCTCTTTCTCAAGGTGTTTTTCATAGTTGCCTCTTCTTTTTCCTTGTCCGCTATTGGCAAAAGGACTAGGCCAGTCATTGCATCAGTAATGCAACATTTCTTCAGCTCCATGTAAGTTAAGTTTTCCTCAGTGTTAGGATCAAAGAAGTCCTTACGAGCAACCTTCGGATTGGTCAGGATCTTAGTCATTGCCTCATCTAAGTATCCTCTGCTGTAGGCCACATCTATATCAATCCGATGGCTGTGATCAGGATCAATAATGCCACCATTGACGATCTGGGCCTCTAGCAGACGGATGCCATGGCCTTGTACAACTAGACCCCTCTTAATTGCCTGGAAGAGAGAGATAACCTTTTCTGTACCAGGCAGTTTGTAACCTGTCACAGCTTTTTCTGCTGATAGCAGGTTGTCCAGACACTCTGGCCCAAATAGTCCTCTGTTATAAGCGTCACTTACAGTGAGGTGTCTATTGTTCACTGGATCGACGATAAAACCTGAGGCAGCTTGGGCTTCGAGAAGCTTTAGAGCGGTCTCAGGTTGCAAGAGTCCACCTTTCATGCCTTCATAAAATGTCATCACCTTATCAGTGGTTTCGTCAAATAGTCCTGCTATGCATGTGGACTTGCCCAGATAGGAGCGCAGACGGTACTCAATGTCCTGACCTGTCAATCTCCCTTCTTTCAGTTCATCAATATCAGTTGGCTCCAGCAGGTTGGCATTTACTAGATCTATGACAGACACCTGACTCCGAAGCCCTTGGACGGTTGTTGGTTTCTTCGGTTCTGGGAGAAGCAATAAACCTGTGATGGTGTCTGCTCTGCATCTTTTCTTCAGGGACAGATAGCTCACCGGCAGTTGTGTGTCTGGATCCAAATAGCATTGAGGAGACTGACTGAGGGCCTTGTATAGGTCTGCGTCGATCAGATTTCGATCCATAGCGATGTCCCTTGGTAGGTATACACCGAGGGCAGGGTCTAAAATACCTCCTGCACATTCTTGAGCCTGAAGCATGCGAAGAGCCGTGTCCTTGTCAATCAGACCCTTTTTCATGGCCTGGCCGGCCGACAAGAGCGACAGAGTATTTGGGTCTCTGTAACCTATGGCGGCAGCTTCAGCAGCAAACAATTTGTATTCGTCTTCCTTACAGACGACATCTCTCGCGCATGCCTCTTTAACGGTCAATTTCTGATTCGTCTGTGGGTCAATGATGTGTCCTGTGGCTGCCTGAGCTTCAAGTAGCAAGTCAGCACTTTCGGGGGAAAGAATACTTTGTTTCTTGGCCTGAGTCAAGGACATTTTTTGGAATGATCCAACTGAAACCCCAGCAATTACACCGGTCCCTTTGAGGAAAACCTGCTTTTCCACAGACACCTCCGGGACAGTTTTCTCCCCCGTGATTAGTTGATTAAACGTCGCTTTGTCCAATACTCCACAGTCAAGCAGTTGTTGTGCTGTTACTGTTTTGCGAACACCATCAAATACCAATTTGGAGGGGTCTTTTCGCTCAGTGACTGGCAACAGTAGCAGACCGGTGTGAGCCTCGGTCTTGCATCGTTTCTTCAAATCTCCGTAACTGACACCCTGGTTCGTGTCTGGGTCAAGGTAACACTTGGGATTCTGGGTCAGAGCGTAGCCGAGGTTTTCATCCAAAATACTACGCTCAATAGCTGTGACTTTGGGAAGGAACACGCTGAGATTTGGATCCAGTATGCCTCCAACACACTCCTGGGCCTGCAATAAACGTAGTGCCGTTTTCCTGTCAATCAGTCCCCTTCTCAAGGCCTCGTACGCAGAAAGTGGTTTGACTGCACCGCGATCCTTGTAGCCAACGGCAGCAGCCTGTGCCACTAAAAGTCTGTCTTGGTCTCCTGGGTCCACCACTCCGGCGGCAACTGCCTCCTCGACCGTTAGCTTTTGATCAGTTCTTGGTTCAATGATGTAGCCCGTGGCTGCCTGAGCATCCAGCAGCAGGTCAACGGCATCCGGTGGTAGGAGGCGCTCTTTCTTTGCTTCACTGAGGCTTATCTTATAGGGACATCCAGAAATCAAACCGTCACCTTGTGGGTTTTCAATGATCACCCCCGCTATTGGGCCTGTTCCTTTGAGGCTAACTTTGATGTCGACGGACGCGTCAGGAACAGACTTTTGCCCTCGAATGAGCCGGTTAAAGGTGGCTTTATCCAAAATACCACAGTCAAGCAATTGGCCTGCTGCCACTGGTTTGCGGACGCCATCAAAAATGACAGCGGAGGGATCCAACATTGGTAGCTCTCTACTTTTCCTGACCTCATCCTGCGCATTTTGTCTCAGAATCGTCAACTCTGTGACTTCTTTCTGGAGGATTGCCAGCTTCCCTCGATATGTTTTCTCACTGTCACTCAGTTCCATTCGAAGTTTCTCTATCTCCCTTTCCAAACTCCTCCTTTCCCTTTCCAGACGTTCCTTGTCCGCATCATATTGGTCAACAAGACCCTGCTTGCTTTGGCATTGTTCCTTCCAGTAACTTAAATCTCTCTTCAGCCTGTCATTCTCCTCCTGTACACGTTGATTCTTTTGAAGCTCAGATTCAAGAGACAGCTTCACACGTCTGTGTTCCTCCTCCAGCTTTTGCAGGTGATCTTTGTCTGTTCCAGACAACTGAAGTTTCAACAGCAGTGCATCTCGCTCTCTTTCAGTCTCACTGTACTGTGACTGCAGTGAGAGCATTGCGGTTGATGTCTATGGGGAAAAAAAGAGTAAAAAATGAAAATTGGTCAATTCAGGCATGTTTAAAAATATCCATAACAATGAATTCATGCACAAGGTACTAACTAAAAAAAACATGAAGTTGATGTGAAGGGGGAAAAAATCCTACCGTATAATGATTACACACTCACAAACTTGGCCCAGAGCCGGTTTACTTTTTGTCAGATTTCATTTTACGTAATTAGTGTAACTCGTAAAATCAAATAATTAGACAATAATTATAACAATTATGTTCTCTGGGTTTCAAAACAGCACACATCACTTTTGTGACTTGATGGGGCTCTGGGCAAACATGAAAAATGAGCAAAAGAGTGAAAAATGTTGCACGCCACATCTTTTTGAATCGTGGTAAGGATTGGCAGAGAACAGTGCGGAGAGATGAACGCCCATCGGCTACGCTTGAAGGACAAGTCATGGGCTTCATTTCAACGTGCAGATGAAACAACTTCTGATTTCCAAAGTTCCAGTGCTGTGCGGAATCAAGTTGAAAATGGTCTTGGTTTTCAAAATCAAGAATTGGCAGACGTTCGCTACTTTATCAAATCAAGTTCAAATCAATTTGCCAAACTCAAGCTGTTCACCTGGAGGTCGTCTTTAAATCTCTTCAAGTATGCAGTAAAAGTGCATGCCTTTGGTGGGCCTCGGCTGTAATATCGTGAAGGAAGTATTTCACTTGTAACGTTCCTATAATTAGCGTACGTGTTTCGATATAGAATGCATGGTGTGCTGTGCGTACTGTAGGAATAAAATCAGAAATATAAAATATACAAATAGATGTCCCAACTCATTGAAATACCAGTCAAGGATCTGCGCAGACAAAAAATGCTCATTGATTATTCATTGAAGACGGCAAAATTTTGTGCTACCAACTGCACGCGGGTAAGATATGGACACCACTCAAACCTTTGGGAAATCAGACGCTAATTTAAAAGCTACTAGAGAAGAACGATGTTGAGGCTCATGCAAGCAATCAAGAAGTGGTCTAGTGGAGACTACTTGATTCATCTGGAAAGATGGGAGCAGTCTGGCAGGTATCGGACTTGCAAGTACCTCAGCGGCCTGAATTCGTATTTTCTCAGTCTCCAGTTTGAGGTTGGCCCTCTCCAAGGAGAGCTCGGAGACAAGGTTGCAATAGTCAACATTGCGGCGCTCGCTGGCCTGCAGCTGCAGCTCTAGGGCCGTAATTTGGGAGGAGACCTCATCATCATGTTCCTCTTTGAATCTCAAGAGCTCTGCATTGTCGTGTCGGGTTGTCCTCAGCTCCTCCTCCAGCCTGAGTCTCTCTTTGGCCAAGGTTTCGGTCTTCTCCTGCAAACTTTGAACTTCAGAAGAGTTCATATTTAAAGCTTCAGTTTTTGCCTCTAAAGTTCTACACAGACCCTCATTTCTTTGGGTCACCTCTTGAGTTTTAGCTTGCTCCTGTAGCAGCTGCTGCTGCAGGGCTTTGTTCTCAGTGCTGAGTTGTGACATCTGTTCCACAGAGGTCCTGTTTTTTCCCAAGTTTCTTTCTAGTTCCTCCTGCATCATGAGACACCGTTCTTCACCTTTCCTTTCCGATGCCTCGACTTGCTCTCGGTTCTGACGTAAAGCGGTCATGGCGCAGTAGTATTCTCTCATCGTCGTCGTGGTCTTTTCTAACTCTGTCTCAATCTGCCTTCTTTTCAACACTTCCTCTTGGTTTGCTTCCCTGAGGTGAGCCAACTGGAGCTCAAGGCCATCTCGCACAGATTGAATGTCCTTTACGCGGCCCTGTAACCGGTTGAGGTTTTCCTCGACGCGACTCCGATCCCTAATCTCCCTCTCCAGCTCCAAACGCAGGTTCTGACGCTCCGCCTCGCACTCGGTGATTTGGGCCGCAGCCATTGCTGAACTGGCAAGCTTTGCTTGAAGGTTGGCCAGGGTCTGCTCAAGCACACGTTTTCCTTCTTCTGTAGTTTTCCGCCTTCGCACTTCTTCTTCCAGACTGTGGGTGACGTAGGCCAACTGCTCGGTCTTCTGCTCTAGGTCCTGTTCCACTTCGGCCAGAGCCTCCTGGTGCTTGTTGCTTCGCTCTTCCTGCTGCTTGATCAAAACCTCAATCTCATTTTCCACTTTTCTTCTCGCGCGCCCTTCTTCTGCGATGACCGAGCGCTGCCGATGAGCTTCTTCCTCCGCCCTCCTCAGTCGTTCTTCTGCGTGGCCGGCAGCCATCTTCAGCCTCCCGAGCTCCTCCTCCATAACCCTCCCCTCTGCTTGCATCCTGTCATATCGCAGCTGAAGCTGACGTGCATCGTCCTCCCTTTGGGCCGAAAGCCGCCGAATTGTGGTGTGACTGACGTGGATCTGGGAGTCATAGTCGAGCTTTAAGTTACCGATCTTTGCATTGCATTGGCTTCTTACCTTTGAAATCTCCTTCCGCAGCTCCGCCGCCTTGGAGGTTTCCTCTTCGAGCTTCCGTCGCAGCTGTTTCATCTCATGCTCTTGATTGCCCATCGTCTTTTCCACTTCCACTTTGGACCAGCTGACAGTCTCTAACTCTGTCTGCCTTTTCCTAAGGACAGACTCATACTCCTCTTGTTGTTTGGTGTAGCGCTCCTCTGCCAGTTTCCTCTTCCTCTTTTCTTCCTCGAGCAAGTAGTTGAGGCGGGTCACCTGATCAGCGAGGTCTGCCAGCTGGTTGTGAGTGTCATCGAGGCTGTCTTTTGCGGCGTCGCACTGCAGAGCGGTGGTTCGCTTCACCTCCTCCACCGACAGAAGCTTTTCCTGTGATTGGGAGAGCTCGAGTTGATAGCGCGCCACGGCGTCTTCGAGAGCCTTGTTCTTGCTCTTGCGATCCTGGAGAGCCTCCCTCAACATGCGAAGCTCTTCCTCGAGCACGTCAATCCGAGTGCTTCGAATCTGGAAACGAGGCAGAGTCATTCAAGGTCACTTCAGTTTAAAAACAGAAATAAAATGTTCTGGTGTACAGCTCTACCTAATTGAAATATTAACAAATCCAAACTTTGGTACCTTAAGATCCTCCATGTTTTTGAGTAGCTCTCCTATGAATTTCAAGTAGTTGTCAGACGAAGTAAGTAACTCCATGTAACGGGTCTGCAGTTGGGCAGCCTAGGAGAAATACCACTCGGGGATGACTCAAGTGTCGCATACAAATGCTTGTATTAGATTGACAGATTTAACTTCTGGTTACACATGCAACTGTCCGCCGTACCTCCTGAATAAGATCCATGGATGGCGATCTTAGCATTGTTCTCTTGATCGGGATGTTGAGCAGAGTCTCTAAGCCAGAGGTGTAACTGGCCAGGTCTGTTTCATAATCCTGGAAAACAAAATCAGGTCATTTTCAATGTGATGTCAAAAATCGTCTGAAAACTAATTTCAGTCTTTGGCTTTTGACTCAGGATGAGACTTGATTTTTAGTTTGAGTGTTTTTGTGCTTTCTTCTGTCTATGTTGTTCGTTGATTCTTTCGTTGCACATTTGATATTTGCTCCGTGTACGGCATTTTGTTGACAGCGGTGGTTGTTTTCAAGGGCTCTAGAAACAAAGTTGAGTTGTGTGACGATATTCGATGGTAGTAATGACTTTGAACCGTTTGCGTTTCTCGTTATTGATAGTAGAATGATTATTTATTGCAGTTCAAGGTCAATGCTTACCGACATTGGTGGATCGCGCCCACTCTTACTTTTGCAGGTCATTATTATAAATAACAGGCCACTCTCTCAGGAAGTGTTCATCATGATCAGAAACAATCGGTGACGTGTTGACCTCCTTACCTTGATGGCGGTGACACAGACATCGTTGTCTTTCAGGACACTTTCTAAGGTTTCCCTCTTTGCTTTGATTTCTGCGTTGAGAGCCTTGACAACATCAGAAACACAAAGATGTCAGTTGGCCCAACAAACGTGACGTAGGCAGCCATCGCGATGACAAATCATCTTGGAGCACCTTCTGACTGCTGATGTGGTCCTTGAGAGATTGAACATTCTGGATGTTGGTGGCCTGCAGGATGGCTTGCTTTTTGCCAGTGTCCCCAATCCAGTCACGGAAGGAGGAGCTGGACTGCTTGTAGTGCTCCAGTTGAGGCAGGTAACGCTGCAAGTCTTGCACTCTGAAATGAAGGAATTCACAGGGGGTGGAGAATTCTGAATCTTCGCTCACAACCTTGATTGGCTACATTTCAATATGCCGTACCTGGTATCGATCTGCGCCTGGATTCGTCTCCAGCGGTCTGACAGTTGGCCCACCTGCTCGGCGCAATTTGACAGCATCATGTCGCACCTGTAGAGGTGCCCCCCCACCTGGCCGTTCCAGTGGAGCGCCTTGGCAAGTTCTGCTTCCATAGAGGCCACAACATCGCGTTTCCCATCCAACTCGTCCTGAATATTCTACATTCAAAATAGCAACAGCGTGGTCACACTGGTGAACTGGTGAAGTTTTATTTATATATGTATAGTGGGCTCTTGCTAGAAGATTTGTGGGATTTGTTGACCATTCTCCCAGAAGAGCATTAGTGAGGTCATTGATGTTTGATGGCGATGAAGTCAGCAAATCTTTTTTTGCGCGCTGGCGCAGAAAACAGCCTTTGCTCAACGTGTTCCCACAAAAAGGTGCGTCCCAATACCTTTGTCCAAATTGTGTCCTTTGCACAGCTCGATACCGTCTATCTCTCTGGAGTATCTACCTTCAGAGTCCTCAAGTAGTCCTTGACATCTCCAGGCAAGAGAGAAGTGGTCTCCTTCTCTGTCAATCTGGCTTCATGAACTTTCACGACATCTTCAGCATGTGCCATACTTTGCAGCAGGTCCCGTAGAGCCCGCAGCCTGGAAACAAAAATAAATCAATCAGAGGGAAAGATAAATCCCGCTATAATGTCTTGTCTAAATGCTTCATACAGACTTAAATCACGCGATAGCTCGACGTCTTAATGAAGCTCGCGTTGGGCTCCGGAGTGGTTTCCGTGGCCACTCATCAACTGAAAAACACGAGTCAGAAGATTGCGCAATCTTACCGCAGAAGGTAAGTGGATAAGTTGCTTTCAAGACTGTCCAGACGCTGTGTGATGACTTCCAGCTCACTGCGTAAGAATTGAGCTTTATCGGAATCGTTCATGCTCTCCAGCGCCTTCGTAATATTCTCCCGCAGCCTTGCGTACTCCTCTTTAAGTGTGTTGACGTCAAGCTGTGCGCTCTTTAATACAAAAACCCCAAAACAATCAGTGTGCAATAGCGGTGACCCTTTAGAGGCATGTCCTTTTGCTGCCCGTTTTCACTGACCTCCAAGTGTGTGATTTTGAGGCCACAGTCTTTGACTCCGTCATCTCCCAAGCAGATGTGAACATGCTGACTCAGCAAGCCCTCCACTGCCGCCAGATTCAATCTGAGTGCCTGCAGCTCTGTTAAAGTGTGAGAAGACGAGGCCACCCTCTTTTTCAGCGGCTCCGTCTTGGACACTCTCACGACCTCTTTCTTCACTCTTGTCAGCTCGGTTCTCTGCCGTTCTTCTTCGAGCTGTCTGGCATCTTCGTCGGCAGCCGCTGTCATTATAATGAGCTGATGCTGTCCTTGTTGGGCTTCTAGATGAAGAAAAGAAACCAAAAAAAAAAAACAAGGAAAAGTTCAAATCGAGTTGAGTCCAAGACGTGAAACATGCAGGGCAAAATCCACCGTGCTCCATTTTGCCCAAAATGCAACACTTGGCAATTCCAATGACACGATACAGGCAAACGTCTCGACATCTCGTAATCAACTAATGGCCCCCGTCACGTACCTGTCGGATGAACGACTCAAGAGATTGTCAGTAAGGCCCTCATGTCAAGTATCACTGATGTATAACGTCATAAACTGAATGGACGGGAAAAAAAAATGTTTACAGGACTAAAAGCGTGGAAGTTGTTCAAGCTGAAAAAGGCCAGACCATATCCTCGTCCAGTTTTAGTTCTAATTCTGTGAAATAGTCTGCGGGACTTCCTAACATTAGCCTTGCAAACAACTTTTGCAACACAAAAAAAAAACAAGACAAAACAAAAAAATGCTTAAAGCAGGGATGGGAATAATATTGCATCATCTCAATTGCTAATACAATCGCAGAAATTAAAAACCTGTTTCATTGAATCCTGCGGAACATCCTCATGAATCACGCGTGATTCATCTCAAATATCCTGCGACCTTTTTACTCACTGATGTCAAAAACCTTGCGAGCGTTGCATTTTTCATACACTAATTAATTGTGGTAAAGCAAGTTGTCGTATTAGCTTGAACAAAGTTGCACATTTTTTCGACACCTCAATTAAATTTGTGAGCCGCTCACTAAAGACAAAGATGCGACGTTAATGGAGGCACGTGTTAGTCTCATATAGTTGGTGTGACAAAACGTCGTCAAATCACGACTGCATCTTGACTGACTTGATATGGATCGTGCATGTACCGCGTCATCGGTAGCGTCACACCACGTGCATCATATTGGCTGTGACGGGGAAAAAAAGAAATCCTGACGGTCTATTTACAGTACATTGAAAGTACTGCAGTTGCAATCAGCAAACTACAACATTGAAGTGTGGTGATTGAAAGAGCAACATTTGATGGATGACGTCGACTTGAACAAGCATGCGTGACTCACGGTAAGTGGGCAACTGCACCACGAGGGTCCCGTAGTAGGCCTGAGCCGCGTTGTACTGGCTCTCGATGCCCCTCTTGTCGTTTTCAGCAAACATCTGGGAGCCTTGGCAACTCTGCTTGAACTCTTCATAGTGAGTCTCCAGGCTGTGGATAAACTGTGAGTACTCCTCGGGATTCATCCGAGCCAGCTGAAAAGAATAAAAACTAACATGAGGCGCGGCCGAGGGGAAAACAATAACACAAGTTAGACTGTGGAGGGAACTGCAAACGTCGGAAACATTTTCACATGAGATGAGCGATGGGCCTTTTATCATTCTCGAGTTGCTTTTTGTATGTTTTAGAAGATGGCGTGTAGACTGTCAGTGTACAGATGAGTCCCGGCATACTCGTGGATTTGCATACATGGAACTGGGGCGACAATGCGAACATGTCGACGAGAGATTCATCATCACCTACCATGGAGATGGTGAGCGAGTTGATGCGTTCGATATCCAGAAGGCAGTAGTGCCAGGCTATGAGACTCTTCACGTTGATGTACAACTGGTTCCAGAAAGACATGATGGACTCATAGCACTGCTCGTTTCTGTTGAACGGACGGAAATCCATCGTGTTTTTGCTTTAACTTTAGAATGTTACCGCCCGTGGCGAACACACAGATTTCTCCCACAAGAAACGTAAGCGGGAAATTGATCGCAGCTTCGGCGATGATCGTATCATCGTGACACATATTGGACCGGCACAACGCAGGAGAGCGCCAATGAATAGAAGGTAGCATGCTCAACTAATTTCCTCTGCCGTGTGGGAAAGGCAAAAAAACAACAAAAAAAACGGACATGAAAATAGTTAAGTAGGCAACAGTGTGTTTATAACACCAACTCACCCGAATACTGCAATGTTGCAATTGGGATATTTTCAGACAACTTTACAATTGGGGGGGGAAAAAAACAACAACAAAAACTCTCCTGTCCCATCCCGCTTGCTGGAAAAGCGGGCGAATGTGTTTCACTTACTTGATAGCCAGATTGATGCTGAGTGGATTGGGAGGAGGCAGGATCAAGCACACAGACGGGATCACCATATCCAACCCGCCCGGGCCCGTGACAGCCCACTTGCTGCGCTGACTGTTGTCCTTCAAGATGGCCTCGTCACCCTTACAGATCACCTTCTGTAGTTTCCAGACCAAACACAATTGCCCCATCTTGAACGACCGACGTAGATTGGCTTTCATTTCTATTTTATATAAAAAAAATCGAGCAAGAGAAATTATTTCAAAATGTTTTTCTACTATTAATGCAACTTTAACTGGGCAGTGATTTGAAATTGGACTGGCAAATTGGTGCCGTTGTCAAATCCAGCTTCCTTCATCTTCGGCAGCTGGCTCAAGTCAAGCCTCTCCTATTTTTGATTTTTTTATGAGCATACAGTCCTTCAAGCCTTTGTCACATCAGCCAATCCTCCATCAAACATCTCCAGTTGGTCCAGACTGCTGTCGCTCGTCTTTTGACTGGTACTCTTAAGAGGGAGCACATCGCTCCGACTCACTGGCTACATTTTAGAGTTCTTTTGAGGATGCTATGATTTGTTTTCAAATTTTTCAACGGCCTCTCCCCACCTGACCTCTCGGAGCTCCTACGCACGAGGGGATGGAGCCTTTTCCGTTGCCAGTCCCTCTCTTCGGAATGACCTCCCGCTAAACGTTAGACAAGCCCCACTCCCTATCTTTCAAACTCATTTTTATTCTTTGGCCTTTGACTCGGCATGAGACTTGATTTTAATTTGACTAATTTTTTTGTGCTTCCTACTGTCTTGGTTATGAATTTATTGTCTGAATTCTTTTGGCTTTATGTATGGCACTTTGCATACAGCGGTGGTTGTTTGAAAGTACCGTAGAAATACAGTTGACCACCTCCAACCTGTACAAATCAGTTGAAAAACCTTCACGTATTTCCGAGAGCGTGAGTGTGGTTGCGCAAGTGTGTGAAGTCTTCAAAGTAGGGGGGATGTTTGAGACTGATGTGTCCAGACATTGACCTGGTCTTGTTTGAAGTCACACAGGGCTTTGACGATCACAGGTCGGCTGCTCTTCTCTTCTGGGTTTCTGGATCTCAATCTGATGATGCTCTTGGACTTGTTCACGAGATGCTGAACTTGCCTCTTCTGGTCTCTTAACATCTCTCGCTCCCTCTTCAAAATAAAGTGACAAATATTTACAGTGAGACAGAAAAAAACCTTTGCAAAGGATCCAATCCCCTCAATGACAAGTAGCGCTAGATTGCTCTACTAACAACTGTGCCTAACACTGCCGGCGTGAAGCATACTGTCCATTTTATATTCAGCAATTTTAATTTGTTGTCAAAAAACAACTGTACCTCCAATCCCTTGAGCAGCTCCATCAGGTTCTCCAGTGGAGTGTTCTTGTCACAGGTAAACTTTTTCCGAATGGATTCCTGTTGCCCCTGGAGGGTTCTGTAGGTCTCATTTGCCTCCTTAAAAAACTAAAAAGGAGGCATACACTACAAATAAAACGGCGTATCTAACATAGCGGAAGTTGCTCATCATGAAACGGTTTGTTTGGCCAGATTTGGAAAGAGCAACGAATGGCTTTGGCCGCGGCGGACGCCGTGCCTTCCTTTTCTTCGATGTTTGTGTGTGTTCGTGTCTCGTGCCAACAAACTTTTTCTTTGGTACGGTTACACTTTTGAATACAATCTACAAAGGCTGCAAGACAAACCGGGCCTGAAAATAACAAGTCATTATTCACGTCGTCCAACCGGTTGAGGGTAGAGCCCGATTATTCTCGACCGGGAACTCCTACGCGGTTCGAGGAAAGAGTTTTGGAGAATGACCTGGTTGTATGCCGCATTCTCCTTCAGATGCACATCAATGCACTTGGTAATTTGAAGGAGCCAACTCCACTGAGTCTGCAGCGTGTCCCTGTATGCCTGGGGAAGAAAAGATACGGCGATGGCGTCAGCGAGGGTGCGTGCGCCACAAACAGGAGCCGGGCGGGCCGTCGGTCGGAACGGTTTTCAGATCAGACAGACAGAACGGACCTCGATCTTGTCCGACGCCGGGTGCTTGTTCTTCAGCAGGGCATCCACTCTCACCTTCAGCTTATTCAGGTGCTTTTCTTTCTCCTCAAGGGCACTCATCAGTTTCTGCGGAGCGCAGAGCGTTGGCGGTTTAGCCGGCTAATTGGACGACCGGGTACGCTGCCAAAAAGTCACCTGACCCATGTAATTGCTCCTAACGAGACTCGCCGCCCTTCATAAAAGGCCTTTGTTGTCTTGGAATTGAATTCCAGGAAAATGCTACGCGCAGCGCCTTCTCATTTCGAGGTGTTGTGTAGCAAATGTACGCGTGCTGATACGAACGGAATAGCTTTCTTGCTTCCGGGGGATGTACTGGTCGAGGTTCTTTTCACTCCAATCAAAGATCAACTCCTCTTCTTCCTTGTCGTTGACCCACATGATCTCTTTGGAGAGTTCCTGAATAATCTGCTGCAGGTCTTCCAGCCGCCGCATCCGCGCAAATGACATTTGCTGCAGCCACACAGATGGAGAGATCGGGAGATTCGCGAAACCGCTCGCCACTGCGAAGAGACATCGCCGGCTCATTTGGCTCACCTTAAGACTGTCCCACTCCTGGTCCAAAGCATGAAGGTTTCCTTTGTCTCCTTTCTTAACCTGGCGGATGATATTCAGCGCGTAGTCAGGAGGCTTTTAGTGGCTGGAATTTTGTGCTTACTTATCGACATCACGTCCACTTTTTGGATGTCAGATTTTGGATAGGTGTGAGACCGCTTTGGTCGTCGTGCGCGTGTCTGATGTTGCTCGGTATGGCCCGAGAGATGCTCAGGGAGCGTGTACGAACGCTCACACGTATGGAAACGTTGACTATTTAAATGGTTTTGCTGGTTCTACGATCGGCAAGGTTTGGAATAGTGACAACAACATGACCCACCAGGTCACTCCGGGCTCGGTCCACTTGCGGGCTGTTCTGGAGCGAGTTGTGAAACCTCTGGTGGCTGATGAGGTTCTTCTCGATGCCAGCGGGGTCTTCTCCCCAGTATGTGGTTTCAATCAGACGCTGTCCGAAAAACAAAACAAAGCATCAGTACAGTGCACATCTCTGCACCTGCAAGTTTAGCAAAAGCCATGCGCCCACGTGAATCTCGACGCAACATTTTCTACGAGTCGTCTGTCGGGGTCAGGTGACTGACTGTGCCCACCTTTTGCTGCGCAATCCAGGCCACGGCGTCTTGGAAGCTCCTCCCCGGCTCCTCCCAAGAACCAGAGTTTGCTTTCACACTCCTCCGCTTTTGCAAAGAGCCAGCCATGGCCAGGTGGACCCCCTTCAGCTGATCGTTACAAATCTCCCAACTGGAGAGAGACGGATAGAAATGGAGAGGCGGGACGCCTGGGAATACTTGCAATTGCCTGCGGTTACTGTCCAAGCCCACATGTGTTCTGCTGGCGTGTTTGCAGCACCAGGTAGTTCTTAGCGGCAGCGCTTTTGAGTGGTTTGGATCAGAGTTCATTCATATTGTAAAATGACAACAAGAAGCTCGTTATATCTTCGCCATTTCAGGCGGACCATCTCCAACGGAATCTTAATCACCTCGACTTGAATCGTGCCACTGGAGCATCCTTGAATCGTATCAGTTCCATACAAGTTCACGGCATCATACCGCGATGTGTTTCGAATGGTTTATAGCACCTCGTTTTAACTACAAAAGATTTCTAACCCAACATTTCTATTTTTGGTTTGGTCAGGTCTGATGGCACATGCTAAAAGTCGCAACATTGTTTTCAAGATTCTTCATTTTTCACAGAATAGAACATAACATATACATTTCCATTGTGAGCTAAATAAATACTCTTTTTGTTAGGACATGGCATTGAATTGAAAATGCTTGCTTACGTTCTGACAACGTTGTCACTTGGCTGTCCCATCTGCCTCAGGTCCATTGCGTAGGTCTTCAGTTGGTCAATCGTGTCTTTTGCCCTCAGCATGTGCTGCTCTGCTTCAGCCATATTACCTCCCTGACATGCATCATTGAAGATTTATTTTTAAAAAACAACAACATTGAAATGTGAAGATAAAATGCTGTAAAATAAAATGATCCAGAGAATCTCATCTGCACCGAAACAATAGAAATCTCTGAAGAAGTACCAAGAAAAAAAAAAGGTATGTGTTTTGGCAAGGAAAAACACTCATGAGGGCAAATATTTTTAGTTTCTTCCTTGGGGCGGAGTTGTAATCTGCGACTTGGCCGCTAGATGCCACACTTTCCTGCACATTCATTCTTAACGGGTGACTTCTTGGGAGAGATGATTTTTTTTTTCTCCATAAATGTCAAAGCAATTTAGAATCTTTCAGCAATTGTTGTCGTTTCTAATTTAGATGGGGGGTTTTGGATAATATTTTAATCAATGCATAATTTTTCATTCATCTTTTTACACCACCAACACGAAATGTTTTCATTTAAAAAAATATTCACAGAGGCTAAGTTTATAATATATATATAAGTTTGGCTTGACAAAGTAGACTTGGTCAAACTGATTTTTGACAGGTTTGTAAAAGTGAAAAAAGGTCAAGATGAAAAGCCGCGCATTGACTCACAGACTGGAGGGCAAATTCGGCTCGCCTCAGGTCCTCCTGGCACTGCGCTTGAAGCGACACGGCCCTCTGATGGATGTCAGTGAGGCCACTGCAAAGCAAAGAAAGAATCTCGTCGCTTGTGTGTGTGTGTGTGGTTTTTAGATTGCGCGCATTCAGACAAATCGCGCCTTGACATAACATGGCACACGGCCATGATGACATTTCCCCACCGCTCTCTCTAACGAGAAATGTGTTTATGGGGAATGCAGAACTTGACTGTTCCATCGCGAGAGCCGTGAGGTGACCCGGCCGTTGAGTATTGTTCCTCACTGAAGTAATTGCCATCCAAAACGGCACCCATTGTGGTGCGCTGCAGCTACATACCAGCGTGGACTCGCCGTAAGAACCGTTGTCCGCAATGAAAACGTCTCAAATACAAAGTGCAATCGCCATCAGTCAGGATCATTCTCGTCTGTGTTTTGTGAATGCAAAACCTTGAAACCAACTCATCATCGTCACGAGTCGCCATTATTGCTGTACTGTTCTTAACGTCTTAGCGAATAAAATTAAACAGCAGACAGAAGATCCAGAAGATAAAAGTTTGAGCTGCGAGGCCTGAATGCCGTCGGCTGCCAATCACCGGGCTATCTTGGAAAGGCAAAATATTGGAAAGCTGACGTCGTGGGATACTTTGATGCAAGTTCCTTGCAGGTGTCTCGTTTTACCGGGTTCCCTTTTACGGTCCCGCGCAAGCAAATTCACGCGTTTGCTGTTGGAGTTACCCAAGTGCAAATAAATAAATAAACGAAGAGGCGTAAGTGGCTCATAAATCCCAAGATGGAGCCAGTCGGCGTTGGCGACGGCGCGTCTGAACGCGTTTCATTGCTCTTGTTGGACGACTTCCCTCCCGCGATATAAATACGATGCCACCCGTCATGCGTATCTGTCGGATGAAACAACCGACGCCTCTCGAAAAAGCAGGAAAACGTCGCGTCGCGCCAAGATTGCCATTACAACCGTCGGTGCCGTGGTGACGGGAGAAGATTCTTCAAAAATAGCCTCCGTTTCATTTGTATCGAAATGATTCGGCGAGGCGGTTTTCGCTGCCTCGGTACGCTCTGAAGGGTATTTAACTCATTCAGTACCAGCCAATTCTGGACCAAGTCTGAAATGACGTTTAAAAACGTCTTTGGGAGTGAATGAGTTAATGGCAGTTCTGTGTTCGGTGATCTTATTTCCTTCTTTTTTGTTCGCTGTTCTGCCAGGCGCTGTCGTGAAGAAAGATGGTGTTGTGGTGTCAACTTGAAATGTCTTTTGCAAAGTGTACCTAATTGCGCCTCCCGTTGTGCTTGTCATTCTTCCAATGGTGTCTCCCGCCATCCCCCCTCCTGCAGAAGTCTTGGTCACCGTGTTGTACGAGTCCACGAAGTGGTCGTATCCGTTGCCGGCTCCTTGCACCAACTCGCTGCGGGTGTAGCGGAAGGACCCCCCGCTGGTCGGATCTCCCTTGCGGTTCAAGCTCATGTTCATGCTCAGTGCGTTGTGAGAACCGTACTGACTCATGATAGCGAGATGACACGCCGGAGAGAGGACAGACGAGGCGCTGGTGCTCGCGCTGGCGCTGGCTCTTCCTCCGCCTGCCTGCTGCTGCTGCTGCTGCTCCTGGCCCCGCTGGAGCGGACTGCACCCATGCTCCAGGTGCCTTGTTTTTTTTTTTTTTCCCTGTAACCACACCTCCTGCCCAACCTGCTGAGTCAAAACATTTCTTCTACTCGTTCTCTTTCTGCCCCTCCCAAGTTTGTCTGGCCTGGAGCCATGTGTGTTCATTTGGATGTTTTTTTTTTTTTTTCATTTAAAGCTCTGGGTAAGGGATGGGGAACCTAAATTGTGGGGACACAATTTTACATCAGTGCGACATATAGGACCACGCACTTCGAACTACATGTATGACAAAAAATGCGATTTTTAATTATGGACCAAATCTGTGCATGCATGTGCAAAGTATGGGCTCTTAAAATATTTGGTTTTTGATAAGACATTCGGGCCGCTGCTGCTGTTGAGCAACTTCCAACTGGCTCCCAAAGCGGCTCCGAAAGCCGCAGCGACCCGGGTACCTGCAGACCCAGTTGTCGGCTGTTGACTGGGAACCGTTCGTGGCCCGAAGGCACCTAACCCAACACCTCTTGAAGCTCGTTCCCCAGTTGGGCCGCTGATGGTGTAGTGGTCCACTCGCCTGATTTGTATGCGGGCAGCGGGAAGTCGATTCTTTCGATATCTTTTTTTTCCGAATTTTTTTCAAATTTTTTTTCGATTCTTTCCAGCCTTCCGCCCAAAGGCAGCTGGGCTAGGCTCCATCAACCCCCCCCCCCCTCAGAGGCTCTCTTCAGCATAAGCGGTGATGAAAAATGGAGATAACAAACTTCTCAGTGCCTGTATTGACAAAAGAATTGACATGCTGTTTGTCCTGCATATCTTTACAAACCCAGAGGAAAAAAGTAGTTGTGTTAAAATATTGTGCAGAATAAGTCCCAGCGTAAGGACAACTAAGCCATGTCTACCATCTAGTGGTCAATGGCGATATTGCAACTCAAAACTACAGTCGCCCCCTTGCACGCATGTGGTTCCAAGGTTTGGATTTGCAAATTGGCGAAGTGTTGTTGTTTGGTTTTCAAAATGTTTTTCAAGTTTTGATTGCCGAAAAAAAATGAGTCTGGGTCCATCTGGCCATCTTGACGGCGCGCCTTTGCGCTGCCGCTGCAAACACGCAACAAATGATTTCTTGGATCAACAGCAGTCTGCTCAGCACGGCGACATAGCCAAAAGGCCCGCACGCAAACCGCCGTCTGTTTGCGTGTTTTGTGCCTTCAAGAGGGCGTGGTCTTGTGAGTGATGTCAGAAGCTGCCGTGTTCATTCGAGCTGAACTTTAGTTTATCGGCGGCAAGTCTACGCACTGCTCATCTCAGGTTTGCGCTGCAATGCCTCGAAATATTACTCCCGATGATGCACATGCTACACAAGTGTGCTCTCATTTGCCGTTTTGGTATTATAATGAGAGCTTCTGTAATTGGGACATACTATTATTTTATGATGCATCAAGTCGGGTATGTGATTTTCAAACCTTGCGCTATTTCCTGTGCACGCTGCACAACGCACACGCTCGCCTGCAGCCAGTTTGTGGGTGGAGGCCGAAGGGAAACAAGTTTGACAACAACGCGTGCGAGCGGCTTTGCTTTCGCGCCGGCCGTGATGAGGATCGCGGGTTTGCTCGCAAGTCATAAAGAAAGAAAAAATGCATTCCTACATCAGGCACATTTGACTGCATTTTCCTACCACGTAGTCCAGGGTTCTCTCTTCAGTTTTCAAGAAAACGGCAATTATTTGTAACTCCCTCTACCTTGACAGCTTCAATTGGGGGGGGGGGGGGGATAAGCAAGCTGCGATTGGTCTCCTGTGTTGAGTGTTTCTTCCTCAAATCCCCAAGATAGCAATAACTTGCACGTGATGTCATCACCTTACGGTCTGGGCCACAACCGGAAGCGATTGTAAGTTGACAACGGCAAAGTCGAGCTGAGTGCGGCGCCGTGTAAGGAGAGCAACTATGTGCCGGGGGTCTCTCCGAATATTCTTACTCTGACCCACAGTCTTCATTCTCGCAGCTCATTTCACCTCAAACATTGACGACAACGATGTCGTGCCATCGCATTTCGGGCGCAATTTTGCAGACAATGAGAACGGTGGGCAGCGGCCTCGTGGCGCGGGTGCTTTGCCCTTCTTCTTCACTGCTCGGTGGTGCCCCGCCCGCCCCTCCCCCAAATGGCAGCGGCCCACCCTGTCACCCAGCATCCTAATATCACCGGCGGTTGAGGAATCTAACGTGTGTGTGTGTGTGTGTGTGTGTGTGTGTGTGTGTGTGTGTGTGTGTGTGTGTGTGTGTGTGTGTGTGTGTGTGTGTGTGTGTGTGTGTGTGCGTGTGTGTGTGCGCGCGTGTGTGTTCAAAGAGTGCGATCATAAGTTACGTGCGGACCTGCACTCCAGACTTGACATAATCGGCAAAGTGCACGATTGTATTTCCAGCTCGCTTTACCATCGCGACTCTTCCACGCGGCTGCTTTCGCAAGCTGCGTTGAGCTGGACATTTGCGTCAATGCCTTCGTGCAGCAAGCAATTCATTAACACGCACACAAAAAAAGCAAACACACACACACACAAAAAAGAAGAAGCAACACATTTCTCTTCGTCAAGCGGAGGCCCACATTGCTATGAAGTTTTGCCCCGCGGCGGATGACACGGAAGAACTCCCTTTTTTGGCTCTCCGGCGTACTCGCGCAAAAATCGCCGTTTGCAGAGCAGCATTCCACTGCAGCTGGGCCTTCTTCTAAACGACACCGTGCGCTCCGTTTTGCGGCACCGGTGATCCTTCTCCATTTGAACGAGTCTGCATGAGCACGTTGTGGTGGTGGATTTTGCTGCCGGCAGTGTTTTGGCGTGCTTTCATTCCTGCATCCAAGAGACAGGATCAGACTTGCGTGCACCAATCAATTACTCGACGGTGCCCTTTACGATGAGACTTGACTTTTTCTTTTTTGTCTGTCTCCTTTGAGGTGGCACGGCGGTCGACCGGTTCGCACGTCGACCTCACAGTACAGAGGTGCAGGGTTCGATTCTGGCCGTGGCCTTTCTGTGCGCAGTTTGCATGTTCTCCCCGCGCCTGCGTGGCTTTTCTCCGCTTTCCTCCCACATTGCAAAAAACATGCACGGCGGATTAATGGAACATTCGAAATTGTCCCTAGCTGTGAACATGAGCGTGCATGGTTGTTTGTTTATGTGTGCCCTGCGAATGGCTGGCAACCGGTTCAGGGTGCACCCCCATTAGCGCCCGAAGACAGCTGGAACAGGCTCCGGCACGCCCGCGACCCTCCTGAGAAGAAACGGATCCGAATACGGAGGGATGTCTCGTTTGCTTATTGTGCGCTTGTTAAACGGGCCCCTCGAGTCGCCCAATCAGCTCCCTTGGCCACTTCTTTCTTGTCCGGCTTTATCTGTGTCTCATCAGTGTTTTGTATTTAAGTTTCCTGGAGTTTTTTTTTTTTTGTGGGCTGTCCCTGTCGCTTCGTTGTTTGTTCCTGTTTGTTTTTCTTTCTACGCTGTGACAAAAATGATCATGTCAGCTCGCACGCATTGCCAACCTGCTGCGCCAGGGGGGAAAGTTTTCAGCGATTTGGCAAAGGTGACATTGAGCGCTTGAGGTAATTGCCTTGTTCAGGGTGTGGCTCTTCAGGAATGAGAAATCTCGGGGCAGGGAAGAGCAGAAACCTGTCGCGGTGACTGACTTCGACGGGAACCGCCGTACCTGTGGACGCACAACAGTCCAAAGCCACCCGAGCGCCGCACGATGCGCATTGAAGCTAATTTCAAGAATGGCGATGCTAGGGCCGCCCCGGGGTAGACTGTGGGTCGCTTCAGTGAAGTCAGTCTTCATTTACTGTCAAATAGCGTGTGGCCCAGCTCGTCGACACGTTTGTGACGGCTCTTTGATGAAAAACTCTCTGGCCCAAGCCAGCCTCGTCGTGCGACAAATGATTTTGAAAAGGCATTCCTGAGCGCCCGTCAAGTTAGATAACCTGTTATGACAGCTTCCCCGGGGCGGAACGTGATAAAACATAGCTCCATACCTGACGTTTTATCGCGCACTATTAATTAAAAAGGTGTCGGAGTGAGATGGGGGGCTGTCAGAAAAAGAGGTGCCATTACACCCAAAAAAAAAATTGGATGTGCTGCCAAACTTTTCTCTCTATTGGAAGGTACAAATAAACTTTGTGATTCATAGAAGGACACAATTTATCTTCCAAACGCTGTAGTGACGAAAGAAAATTCCATTTTAGAGGCAAAAATAGTTGACAGTTTGCTCTTTTTGGAGGTTCTGAAGGTAGAGATGAGATCCGGCTGCGGTTCGGTGCAGAGTCTCATATTTGATTGCTTAGAACTAGTCTGTGAGATAGAAGGGCTGTTGGTCACCCCAGAAAAATCCTCAACTATTGGTCGTTGCCTCAAGACCTTGAACGGAAAGCCGATGATCAATCCAAACATTTGAATTGCTTTCTTGAATGACTTTCAAATGGCCCTTTCATCCCTCCATTTTCCCGCAGGCGGCCCTCCACGAATACATTTGGGCACCCCTGCAGTAAAAAAGGGCCTTTTGCTCATCTGCGCTGGAGGCAGGTTATAAAGAGCCCATTGTGGTGCAGTCAGAGGAGGCGAAAGAATGAAAGTGAGTGCTTTGTACCTGCGTGTGAGAGGGGCTAACAGCTGGCCTTCATGACACTGAATGCACTTTCCTCAGAGACTATGTGGAGCTCACTCGGTGTGGCCTTACTGGGAGCCTCTGTGCTCGCCATCAACATGGACGTGATTTTCCACCCCTCCATTTTCGAAGCCGCTTCTGCTCAGGAGGGTCGCGGGTGGGCCGGAGCCTCCCCCAGCCATCTTTGCGGAGTAGGCGGGGGACACCCCCAACGCCATTCGCAGGCGCGCACGATAAAAGGTTCGGTCGCAGGCTCCGGTTTTGAAACGCGGCCGTGAATCGCAAATGTGTCCTCGGCGTGGACTGCGGCTGAGCGGGCAGCTGGTCCTGTGGCGGTGGCGCACCTGTGCAGTAAGGTGACACGGATACGCCTCCTGGGATGTCGACTGGCGGAGGGGGAGGGAGAGCTTGAATGCAAAGAGAGTCGTTGAATGACACCCGAGCTTGTCTGGGTCTCACGCCAACAACTGATACTGGGAAAAGTTCAGCGACACAGGCAGGAACGATCCGTCTACTCTAGCCGCATGAAACCACGCTTGCGTTTCATCTGAGTCTTATATTTGATTGCTTAGAACTCAGCACTGGTACGTCACATGGACATGGGATGAATACGGAATATAGATCTGAGACTTTGGGCTTTTAGCTGGCACGCATTTTGTTGACGTATGACCTCTGGATTCCGAGAATTATCTCAAAAGTGTGACATCAAGCCGTGGTCTCCGCCTACTTTGGTTCATACTGACCACTCCATCGCTTCTCACAACATAATTGATTTTTTTTTTTAATGTGCAAAGCAAACTTTGTCGATATATTTTTCTAAATTGGAATGAACTTCAGACGTCGACAGTCAAGTGTGCAGTGAGCGTACAGAGCCAAGTAGATCAATTATTTGCAACTTACGACACAACAAGTGAAAGCAGGAATTGTTTATGCTGGCCGAGTGCAATAAGTAACAAGAACATTGGACGTAAAGGTGGTCAGGAGATTCCCGCATCCCCGATGAACGACGTGTTTGCGGCTATGCTACAAAATGCCAGCCTCTCGACTGTCGTCACGAGCCGGTGCCGCCTGCATAAAACAACCAGTTCTATTAATTTTTGGGCCAATTCAATCTTTGAAGGACTTGGACATGGCGGACATGATCACATGTCCTCGGGCATGACATTATAATACGTGCTCAGTAGAATTTTAAGGTGGGGTCACTTTCTCTTCGAAGCAACAGGAATGCCCGCTCTGCTATGTGTTCTATGGGTGTGGCTGGCAGATGACACACACATAGTTAGTTTATCCTCAGCCGCCTCCCCCCCTCCTCCCCTCTCTTACTTGCATAGTAGCATCTGACGTTTGCATTCAAACAACTTTTCATTTGCAAAGAGTTGGATAAACGTACAGCCGTCCTTGCGTTCGATTGCGTTCCTGTTGGAATCTCAAGGTTACACCCCCCGCCCCCCACTCCATTCCAAGGTCTCTCTCCGGTGCCGTGTGACCTTGTAGCGAGCCAGCAGAAATGCTCTCTCAGGGTGAACCAACCGACATCTCGTCGGTGCCGAAAACGACGCCGGGATCCGTGAATTTTTGTGATACTTTGTCGCCTCCGCGCGGCCAAACACCGCCACATCCCACTCGCCCGCCCCCTACACGAACGCTCTTTTGTCTTCTCAACCCAGTAAAAATTGCTACAAAGGTCAAGGAAGTGCACACGCACACAAATCCTTCCGTGTGCACGTTAAAAGCAGCGGTCGGGAATAAATGTGCGACACGCCTGCCTGGAGGATTTTGTCCGCTTTTCGAGCAAGAAGAAGCCGCACAAAGGAGATCGTTGTTGCCTGGAGATTGCTCGCCACTGGTGCAGTCGCCCTTTGCAGACGCTCCGACGGCAGAGCATAGCGCGACCGGGGAAGGGCGGGTTTAAGCCCCCACCCCCACATCGCACCACAACCCCCCCCCTCCTCACGATTTCTGCGACCCCCTTCGGACCAGTCTCCCGCTGACGACACGGCAACGACATATTCCTCCGCGTGTGTAAATGTAACCCCCCCCCCCCGCCCTCCCCCCTCAAAGCGGCGTCGAACCGGCGATGGGAGGGAGCCCGGATGCAGTTTTGCACTTGAAGACCCCCAGAACTGGCTTCGAACGAGACCTCTTGTGGCACGTATGGATGACCTCGCAGCAGATGTTTAGATGAAATTCTCTCCCTTCCCCTTGCACGCAGGCCCGGCTGGCCCAGATCCGCTCCACGTGGATGGATCCCACCGTGGGAGGTGCACGCGCGGAACACAAAGCCCGCGCTCGCCCGAGCAGCCCCTTCTTCTCAGGGAGATTCCCCCCAGCGTTCTGAAACAACCTCTGCACCCGGACTTGGCTTCAGGACCCCTCGCGGAGGACACGAGGACAACTGCAATGTGATTCGCGCTTACTCCACTGACCCGCTTTTTTTGGGGTGGGGGTGGGAGGGGATCTTTTTGTTGTTGTTGTTGCTGCTGCTTTTGCTACGATCCGGATTGATCTGCGACGTGAGCCCCTTTTGTGTCCGACGAGGCTTGAAGAGAGAGAGAGAGAAGGGGGGCCGGGTGGGGGGGGGCTTTGCCCTGCAGCCGGCTGTCGCGGCCAGCTGCTCCGTGGGGCCGGGCAGCGATGGCAGCCGGTCGCCCGCAGCCGCCCGAGAACGGCTTTGCGCCGCTGGATCAGCCGGCGCCGAGGCTGCTGCCGCACGTCGACGCCTCGGTCCTGCCGTCCCTGGGGGGGTTCGGCAGGCACCAGAAGCAGCTCGTCGTCCTGACCTGGATACCGGCATTGTTCATCGGCTTTAGCCAGTTCTCAGATTATTTCCTCCTGGCGCAGCCCAACGGCACATGTTTGCAACCTTCGGCGAACGGCAGCCAGTGGACCGCGGCGCCCAACCCGCTCAACGGCACCGACGACGCGCCGGCGCTTCAGCCGCGAGCCAACGGCACCGAAGACGGCGACGGCGGCGGTCTGCCGTGCGCCTGCGAGGAGAGAATGCTGGAGCTGCACACGGGACTTAGCCAGAATGTGGTTACCAAGGTAACGAGAGAGCACCACACCACGGCCCCCAAATTCGACCGGGGGAAGGGAAAGCAAAATCATTTCTGTCGACCGTGACAGGGCTTCATCGTCACTGCCTTGTGCCAAGCATCCGATACAAATACAAACGGCGCTCACCCACTGACCTCAATCCGAGCTCCAGAGTTTGTGCGCGCGCCCTGATAGGATGTGCTAATCTGCACTATTTGCATATTGCAGGACTGTGTTTTTTTTCACAGTATTTTGCTTGTCAGATGGCGCGAGAACTCCTATAATGAGACTTGAGAATGACTTTTTAATTCAATTTTTATTCAATTTACAATTGATGCAAAGATGAAGACGATGAAACCTCATGTTGGCCAAACAATGTCAAGTTCAGCAGAGGGAAATAACCTCAAAGCGTTGAAACTTTCCTGGCACCAAAACGAGTGTGATCATCGCCTGCGGCGATAAAACCGCAAAAAAATAAATAAATACAAACAAATTGTCCCAAATGTCGGCCTTTGACTTCCTCCCCTTTTGCGTCTCTGTAGCTGCTTGGCCGCCTCATGTGTAAATCTCTGTTCAAGACCAACACTCATTTCGCACACAGTTCTTTCTTTCTTTTATTTTTTTCCGATGCACGCGTCCTTGTGTGACGTTCACAAGGCGAGCGCCGCTTCGTATGTTCTTTCTCAATTTTGAAAATGTTCAATTCCGAAATGTTCTCCAAAGGTTTTCCTATACCGGCCATCGTAATATATTTTCAACTGTCTTGTCATTGGATTTGACATGAAACGCTTTAGCTGCTGGAATTGATTGTCCGTTTTGAAATGAGTGCTTGTTGTCATCTAAACCTGAAAAGTGTCCCCTCTGATATGTTTTTGTTTTGTGTATGTTGACAGTGGAACTTGGTGTGTGACTCTGCCTGGAAGGTCCATATTGCCAAATTTTCATTGCTCGTGGGCTCAATATTTGGCTACCTAGTGATGGGTGTGATGGCCGACTGGTATGTTCCTTTCCATTCCTGTCCGTTGCTTTTCTTTTTTTTTCTCTCTCTGCCTTTTACATGACAAAAGCTTGTGTTAATATTCGGAATGAATTGTTGGCATCTAAATGACAAAAGCCCTCCAAGTATTTCGAGCCCAGGAATTGACGGTCAAATTGGGAGATGGGATATCGTCCACTTGACTCAGCGAGAGCTGCTGAAACCTGCTGGAGGTCAAAGTGCCAAATATGAAAATCGAGTCGATACATGTAGTCAGATGAATTCATCAAATTTCTTCTTGAGTTGTCAAGAATTTGGTTTGAAAGCCCAAAATAAAAAAGGCTTGTCACAAATGGGGAACCGAGAAAATTGCTGTTTCATTCGCTTTTGATTCCATAGTTCATCCCCCTGCGTTAAGATTTGATTCCAGCGGAAAGTGAACTGGCCCTTTATGTCCAAAAACTGCGCGCTCTGGCCTGGTCTGCACCCAGAGCGCCAGCTGAGCTGCCTCGTGGGGGTGCGGGGGGAACACATTGTGTCTTGGATCAGTAACTATGGAAACCATGGAAAGAAAAGCTTCACTTGACCTACTGACCAAAAGGACCCCCCTGCCCCCAAACTAGAAAGTCCACATAGTCTGGAGCAAACAATAGCCCGTATTTGCCTCGTTGCTAAGCAATTAGCTTCCGTTGGCGCTCGGTGGCCGTTTTCCAACACTTTTTGTCTAGACTTTGTTTTTCTTCTTCTCTCTGCTTCCAAGGTTCGGTCGACACCCGGTGTTGATTCTCTCTGTGCTCTTCATGCTGGTGTTTGGTTTGAGTGTTGCCTTCTCTATAAATGTCACCATGTTCAGCACCTTGCGCTTCTTTGAGGGTTTCTGCTTGGCGGGCCTCGCTCTCTCTCTCTACGTGCTCAGTAAGTACACGCCTTTGACGCCCGTCTGCTTTTTGGCTCTGTTGCCTCACTGACGCGTTCCCGTTTCGCCTCTGTGATCACTCATGCAGCATGTGCACTGGGATGGGGAAGGAAGAGCGGAATAAAATGTAGCGTGATCATTTCTATTCAAATATTGTTTTTGTTTTGGCGGGGGGGTTCTTTGTTTTTTGTTTTTTTGCCTGACTTCTGTCTTGCCAGCGTGCTTTCGATCCCACGGTGTCAGTGCTTGTCTGTTACATGCTCTGTGATTGACTGGCACTGCGACGTGTGGTGAGGGGAGGCCAGGGAAGTAAAGCCTCACCTAGATCACAAAGACTAAAACCAGTAACGATTAGATCTAAATCTTTTACATGTTATTCCTATGCTCTGTTTCGCTTTGAATCCAATCATCATTTCATTGTCAAAATGCTGAATTTGGGAATTTCCTGTTCAACTACATGGACATGATGTGAAGTGAGGCAGCGGGCGGTCTGCCTCATCAAAGATGACGGTCCATCACTAAAAAACACAAATAGTACAAAATACGAAAAGCTGTTTGTGCAATTAGAACAGAGTCATTTGCGTTGTTGTTGCAGCCGTGTAAACACCCAAACGGTTTGCTCTCCCTCATTTGACAACCTCATTCCGTTCTTTCTCCCAACAGAAACACCGAATCCTAATTTGAAATCTATTTTCACTGAAGTCTTCCTTCTCCAGCCCCTCCCTCGGATTCATTGCCTTCTCTTTTCCCCGCTCAACCATGTTATTATTAGCACACACGCGCTCGCTTATTTTTCGGAGCTTCCTTTCAAAGCTTTCATCATTTGGGTATCTCGCCGCAGCATGCAGTCCACAATAAAGTCTCACCGGCCCAAATATGCCGTTGCGATCGGGGTACTCTGTGCATATTTGCGCGTGGCGGCCATTTGGGACGTGTTTATCAGGTGCTCATAGAGCACCTTGCAGGGCCATCCTGGTGGGAGCTGTTCCTCCCCGTGTTTGTTTTTCAACTTGATCATTCTCATTTCAACTCACCTACCGTCAGAGAGAAAAAGCCTTCCACATCCCCATTCAAATCTGAATCTAATGCTGCCCCCCTACTGGTTAAATCCTGCATTAAATCGTTACCCCTCTACGCATCTCTGGACAGCGCCATCGTACGACAGTGGTGAGCTGTCTCCCGAAGGCCGTTCTCGTGTGAGCGATTAACAACTAACACAAAGGCACCGCATGTAGCCCCAACTCTCACTCCAGTTTCGGTTTTCGCCAACTGTTTGTTTCATTTGCCAAGACAGGGGAAGCCCTGATGAATGAATCAGGGGAGGAAAAAGGGGGAGGAGGAGGAGGTGGAGGAGTAATTATGAGGGATGGGGTGAGACATTTAAGTGGTAAGAACAGGCAGCGGTCGGCATGAGAGCGAGGCGACACCAGGATGAGCCCATTCGCAGGGTGTCGGGGCGGGGAGGGGGGCACTGACATAATCAGCACAACTACGACCATTCTGCTTCTCAGAACAAAAGGTCTGTGCCATTGTTGTGTGGGTTGAGTGTGTTCGTGTGGGTGCAATATCCTAATCGAGCTGGCGGCAGTTGAAACCACCACAGGGACTTGTTTTTTTCTCCCAAATGTCATGCCTGTGACTCTATACATTTGATTAAAATCACAATTGCAAGAAGAAAAGGCACTCTCAAGTGCTGATACTTGCGGAACGGCGAGTACTCAAATGGAAGTGGCAATACTTGTTCTCAGATTTTGAGTGTTTGTTGCATGAACTGATGAAGCGGACTCAGACGAGCAGCGGAAAGTCTTCCAAGACGATGTGCTAACCAAGATGCCAAAACGGCAGCCATGTTGGAAGGGGCCAGGCTCCCATCAAAGGCAATACGCGGACATTGAAATGAAGTCGTAACGTTTCTTGAGGTTGACTTTTTCGTCAATGCCAAAATGTGTTCCAGCAAGACACAATATTAGAAGAAAAAGACCTTTACTTTTGTCATTCCCAGTTCCCTTGTCGTAATTCCAAGCGTATCGGTTTCCTTGACGTACATACACACATGGAATAAAGTCATGCTATTGCCCCTCCTAGCTTAGCATTGCCATAGACACGCACCTAAAAAATAATGCAGCTACCCCTCTTCTTCACATTTATTTTTAGCTGTCGAAAAGTTTCAAGGCATTTTTTTGTCCACAGATTTTTTTTTTTAATTGGTATTTTTTTTCCTGTTCCACATGATTTTGTTTTTCCTGCTCTCTTCATTTTAGGGGTCGAGCTTTGCTTGCCGGCCTGGCGTTTCTCCATGACCATGGTGGCCAGTTTCCTGATGGTCGCCGGGCAGCTACTGATGCCAGGGGTGGCCACTTTGTGCCGCAACTGGCCGGACCGAGATGACTGGCAGGTTCTGCAGATCGTAATCATCAGTCCTTTCGTGTTGATGCTGCCCTACGTGTGGTGAGTTCATGAAACTCTTTCTCGGGACAACGCACACATTGCAGAGGGCAATCTTGTCGCCTTGGCAAAAGGCGACCTTTGACATCATTGCTGTTTTGCACGTATTTGCGATTGCAGGATTTTTCCTGAATCGTTCCGCTGGCTGGTGACCACCCAGCACTACAGACGCTCAAAAGCTATGATGCTGCGCATTGCAAGAAGGAACCAAGTTGACATGGCAACTGAACCCAGCAAAGTTCTTTCAGGTGAAAAATATCTCCATTTTTTTCATCTTTCTTTGTCATACATTGTTTTTTTCTTTCTTTGGAATGCATTGACAAAAATCCCCAAACTTTCTGTGGGTCATGAAAAAAATTACATTCCAGATATACTGTAACAAAGCCGGGAAGGTAGTAAAACGCAGTACAATTGGAGCAGAAACACAGCCGTGATGGCATCCTGTTTGTATTTCAAGTCGTGACATGACAATAGTCTCGCAAAGGCGTCTCAAGGCGCCGGTGTGTCATGTTTTCCAGCGGAGCTGGAGCAGGAGCTGCACAAGAAACCCCAGCGGACCTGCATCGTGAAGATGATGAGCACCAGGAACCTGTGGAAAAACATCGTGGTGCTGTGTGTCAACTCGTAAGTCGCTTTTGACCCTCACATCTGATCTGCTTTGCGCGGTGGACGTGGGGATCATAGAATGACGGAATCCACAGAAAAAGGAGCCTTTCCGTGTTCTTCCCACTTCACTCTCATGATCACATCCAAGGTCACGGTCATCTTTATTGTCAAATATGCTTTATGCCTTGGGGAACCCCAATTTCTTGGGGGCATTATGCAAGGTGCCCCCCCAAACGGGTTGCCGGCCAATTGCAGCTCACTGAAAAAGTCACTTACTTGCTTGACTGATTACGTGATTGAAAAGGTAACAGAAAATATTACTGATCACTTACAAGTTTTATAAAATGTTAAACATTATTAACAACATAGTCCTACAAATTGATCAAAGATAATCGGAAAAGGAAAACAGAAAAAGAAGTTGCGCACCGAGTCAAACGTTCAATTAGGATTTGAGGACCAACAGCTCCTCCTAGTGGCAAAACAAAGTACTGGTAAACCTCAAGCGCTGTTTCAATGGTGGCCTCGTACCGATTAGCACGTCATTGGTTCGATTCCGGGCTCCGGCTTCCCCGTGTGGAGTTTGCATGTGCCTGCGTGGGTTTTCTCTGGGTACTTTACTTTCCTCCCACATTCCAAAAACCTGCATGCTCGGTTGATGGAACGCTCTAAAATTGTCCCTGGGTTTGATTGTGAGCGCAGATGGTTGTTGGTCTACGTGTGCCCTGCGATTGGCTGGCAACTGGTTCAGGGTGTCCGCCGCCTCCTGCCCCGAGAGCGGCTGGGATAGGCTCCGGCATGCCCGCGACCCTTGTGAGGATAAAGCAGTTCAGAAAATGGATGGATGGACTGACATACGTCACTTTTCTCTTGCACATTGCTTATTTGTGTGCCTCTTTTCAGGTTGACGGGCTACGGGATACACCACTGCTTCGCTCGAAGTCTGATGGATCCGGAAGCCCAGCCCACTGCTTTGTGCCACACGGACTACTACACCATGGCCGGCATCGCCGTGGCGACGTGCATGGCACTGTGCCCCATGGTCGGGCTGATGGGCCGACGCGGAGGCCTTCTTACCTTCATGATCATCACGGCCCTCGCCTCGCTCCTGCAGCTGGGCTTGCTCAATTGTGAGTTGGTTATTATTGTAAGATGATGCGACATCGCCCCCGTTTTTCTTTCATCGTTAATCATGATTGCTTGTGTGATAAATGTTCCTAGTTTTAATTGACCGGGTCAAAGGTCGTTGTCCTCGTTAGTCTTCCACGCTTCCATTCGCAAAAATATTGGGCAGCCCTGGCGCGCATCAGATCAATGAGCTCATTCTGAATCCTCGCGTGTAATATGGTGGGAAGGAGTTTCCACAGGGGAGACGCAATCGATTCAACCTGAATAGGTTTGAAGGGATGCCAAGTAGGATTTTTTTTCACCAAGAGCACCTTTTCTTTTCTTTTCTGCCCCCACATGCCACCCACGGATGCCATCCAGTGATTGGAAAGTACAGCCTTCGCTATGACACAGGTACGATGCAACTTTGCGATTGGTCACATCGGACGATTGTTTTTTTTTCTTACCTGCCTTGCGTTCTTTTTGGAGCAGTTCTGCGGGACAGTCTGAAGAGGAAATTCTCTGTGGCCTTCTCCATCATTGGCATGTTCTCGTCTCATGCTGTCAGCACCCTCAGCATTTTCTTTTGCGCTGAAATCACACCGACAGTCATCAGGTAGGGCTCGACCATCATGAGAACATGATCAAGAGATCGGCGAGGGCGGGGCTGCCTTCTTACTGAATTGAAATGAATGACTGGTACAAATTCAGTGCACCTATTGCACAATATAAAGAAATGAACCATGGTGTCAGGATGGGAAACAACACTTTCATTCCGAACATGGGGACACCTCAGCTATGTGTCCTCAGTCCCCTCCTATACTCTCGCTATACCTTTGCAAACAGAACAATAGACACCCAGTCAATTTTTCAGCCCTTACTGACAACCGAAGCCATTTGTGCCTTTAGTAAATACTAGGATGTTGGGAATCGCACAATACATGCATGAGTTAGCGCCATAACTGAAAACGATGCACTCTTTATTTACTGTAAGTCAAATGTTGTTCATTGCCTGAGCTATGACCATTTTCAAATTGGGTGGCACGGGTCTTCACCAAAGACGCCATTTTGACTGTGAGGTGTGAACGTGAACGTGTCACCTCGCCGTGAACCTCGTGACGAAATTGGAAGGATTTGTTTAGAAAATGCTCTTGTCGTGGATCAGGGGTGGAGGTCTTGGTCTGGTCTTGGCCAGCGCCGGCTTCGGCATGCTGACGGCGCCCATCATGGAGTTGCACAACCAGAAGGGCTACTTCCTGCATCACGTGATCTTCGCTTGCTGCACGCTGCTGTGCATCATCTGCCTGCTGCTGCTCCCCGAGCCGCGCGGCCAGCCGCTGCCCGAGACGCTGGCCGACGGAGAGACGTTCACCCGCCAAACCTTGCTCCATCCCGGCGAGCAGCACCTTCTTCTGGCCAAGAGCGACAGGGACTACTCGCGCGTCCACGACACCCCGCTTCACCTGTCCGCCACCGGCGGTGCTACCGTAGCAGCGGCCACCGCTCTGGCAGCGGTACCCGCCTCCTACTCCTTGGCGACCGGTGGCGAGGTGATTGGCAACCACGCGATGGCCAATGGCGTTTGAGCACAAATGCACTGACTTCCTCGGCAATGAGCAGGACTGGAAGGCCATTTTGAACTTGGGATTCAACCACTTTTGTTAGGAACCAGATGATCTTGATCAAGGTAAATTAGTCACTTGAGGTAAAATTTGTCATTCAAGAATTGCCAAAATATTTGACATGACTTGTATTTCTCAAAAGTCTCCTGCAGTGCACTGCTCTCGGCTCTGTTCTCTGAGGCTTTTTCCCAGGTCAGAGGAGCTGATGAAGGCAAATGAAGCAGCGGTTGCTGTCTTCTAATTGTTATTTTGCACTACAAATAGTGATGGGAAGATGAAGCTTCAAATTTGCTTCATGAACCAGTCCTCTCTGTGGCACCGCTGGTGTAATTAAGGGGTTTTAGAAATGTGCTATCAGCTCAATGTTGAACAGAGTGCGCCACTTCGAGGAGTAAAAATATAACAACTGTTTCATGAAGCAAATTTGAAGCTCCATTTTCCAATCACTAACTGCAAGTCGAGAGACACAATCAAGCATCTGTGTTTTTCAGCCAACACATTGCAGAGATAGGGATCAGCTCACAACCACGATCACTGTTTTGCATGAACGGGCACAAAGTTCTACATGTTATTTTTCTTAACGGTGGCACTTTATCCTCCGAGCCCAAGTCAGTGTAGACGCTGATTTTAAAAGTAAGCATGACAGTGGTTGGTGAAGGTGTATGATGGTTGCGTGAGCAACCGGAGACCTTGGCACACGGTGTATGCGTGTGCACCCATTAGAGACTGCAGCTAACGCTAAAAATACGAGAGCGTTGAATGGACTTTGAAGTTTTCTTTGACTAAGTCTTATGATGCGTCTCAACACTTGCAATGGCTTTATCCGTTGTTTTCGATATTTTCTCATGCTGCCCAATTTCACTTGCAAATGTCCTGTTCCATGTCTCACGCTGTGTCCCCTGTACCGTGGTAACAATGTCGTCCTGCTCCTATGATAAACTAGCCAAAAAAGCACAATGACAAAAATCAAGGCAAGTGATGATTAGAATAGAGCAGTTTGCCTCAAACAGGGTTGGCTGTTGTTAGAATACTTAGTGTTCATGTTCCATTCAAGAATTATGTGTGATGCACCTATTCACCTGACAGTTGTTATAGTCCAAGCACCTTATATAGTGACTTTAAATATTTTGTCTCACTACTACAGACAGAATTGTAGGATCCAACATCTTCCTTGTACTTCTTTAGCATGTATTGTATTTTGGAAAGGGGCAAAAAAGAAAAACAACACACAACCCAGCCACCAAAACTGTTTTTTAAGTCTTATTTTTTAATGATGCATTTCTACCAAAAGCCATAGGCTTACATGTTTTGATAATAAAATCACCTAATTTATTGTGTCAATAAAAGAACACTGGATGTCATTGTGTGTGGTGGATGTCAGTGCAACACATGAGATGAGAGAACAACCTGCGTTTACGGTCCGTGGACATCCTCAGTCGCATACAAAACAAGCTCAATGAAAAATCAAAATTTCCCCGGGTGAAGCTCAAGCTCCTTTTTGATTCGGTTTTCCACGAGCAGAGAGAGGCGGGAGTCGGTCATTGGAAGACTGTAACTAACAAAGACTTGCTTTTTGGTCTTCTTTGCTGCAAAACGGGACAGAGACACACAATTAGTATGTTCAAGACTCTGTTCAATTTTTTTTCCATATTCTGTTTAACACATTTGCGTGAGTTCGCGTTGTGCAAACATCAAAGTGGAAACTCATTTTGGTCCCTCTTCCCATGTGACTTCAGCTGAAAAGGATCATCATCACTTAAGAGCATCAATTGTGGTCCGGATTCAGACCTGAACTATTTATTGATTAGTTTGACACAATCGTGTAGCATACTGTCATGCAGATTTCATTTCAGTGTGAAAACAAACATTTTCGGAATAATGGGCTAATAACTATCACACCTTTGTATGAAATAAAAAAAGAATCCAGTTAATACCTAATCTCTGTGCCAAAGAATTTGGAGCAGTATCTGAAGGGTCCCCCATCACTAACGTAGATAATGGCATGGAGTCCTGCGCAAAAGACAAGATGGCGTTCAACTGTAGTGAAACAAATTTCATGTCAAAATGTTTTCACTCCACGTTTCATTTTCGCCTGGCAGTACCCCCCACCCCCACCACCACCAAATAAAAATATAAAAAATTCTAATGCACAATGTAGAATTTAATAGAGGGTTAAGATTTGGCCCATAGTGGTTTTGAGCAGAAAGTTTAGGTCTTAACTTATTCATTTCGTTCGAGTAGGCAACGAAGTGAACAAGGGAGCAATCAAAAAAAGGGGAGGGGGCTTTGTGTGGTCACAAAGGAAGACATGAGATCAGATCACTTCATCGTTGGCACCTTCGTGATCACTTGCATTACATTCAAAGAGGAAAACACATGTCGTGTGACGACACTTTCTTACGAGGTTTTTCTTCCCCTAGAAGCCAGTGATGCCAAGTCATTGGCACGTGTTGACGATCCGCTTTGGACTCACGTATTTGCTGCTCATTGAAACCGCCAAGTTGGACAGAAGTGGACTCGAGCCAACCCAGATGAAAAAGGCGCCGCTGAGCTTCATCACGTGAAAGTGAACCGTCTGCTCCATAAATCGCTCCGAAAAGTTGTGAACCGAAATAGGATCCCGCAGCTCCCAGTTTTGTGCTTCACTCATTGTTGCGTGTGTGCGCTACGGTGGGTTGCCAAGCAGAAGCGAGCCAGCTGGTCACCATCAACAACAACAACAACAACAACTTCCGGGTTAGGACGACGTCGGCAGACCAAAGCAATCGAACGAGTCCTTGCTGGTTTTCACCGCGCTTCGCCGCCGCAGCTTTTGGTTGTGGAATCGGTTGAGGTGCATCATCGCCATCCACTGGACAATCGATGTACTGGTACAGTAAAACGCTTTGTTTTAATACAAATTTGAGTTCATATGTGATTTATTGAAAGTGGGTGCAATCTAAGAACCTTTAAGATGCCCCACCTACAACCTGCTCCCGTTTTAGAGCTTGCCGCACTCAGAACCACCAAGCTTCACCTCTGAGGTTGTTTCCTGGCACACATTCCGAACCACATGTCAACTTAATCCATTTCCCCTCACTGAGGATTGTTGTTTGCGGTCAAAGGCTTATCTCTTGTTTAGCTGAGAGAGGAATTCCCAACAAACGGCATCCAAACAGTCGAATCTTCTCAGAAGGCAGTCAGGTAAAGGACAAACGCACAACTTGCATTTCAGTCTTTTAAAAAAGAGGAGATGGCTGATTGCCAATCTGAATAAATAATATTGTGTTGTCATGCCTTGCAGGACAGTGTGCGTGGGTTGCACTGCAAAAGGGGGGCCGAGAGGTGGGCGGGCGTCCGTGGAAAATGAACCGCTACACTATGCTCAAACAGCTGGGGGATGGCACCTATGGGAGTGTCATCCTGGGCAAGAGCAATGAGACTGGCGAGCTGGTTGCCATCAAGAGGTGAGCGCAGCTATTTGACCTTTGGAAGATGTCAAAAGGTCAGACAGTATAGTTTTAAGATGGGGGCACAGGGGGCAGAGTGAAACATGTTGGCTCATCCTCAGAATGTGTTGGCGATCCATCGGAAGTACATTTTTAGTTGGGTGTGCAATGCTGCGTTGATAACAATAATCCTGAAAAAACAAATGTCACTTTCAGGATGAAAAGGAAGTTTTATTCTTGGGAGGAGTGCATGAATCTGAGGGAGTTGAAGGTGAGAATTTGATCCATTTTGAATACTCTTGTCACCGGACATTCGGTTGTGGGTGGGGGGCAGCATCTATTTTTCAGTTGCCCACGAGATGACAAAAAAACATTTAATTTGGGCCACAAAGGCGTGTTAAAAAGGTTGAAGGCCAGCCCCTCCATATTTTTTTTTTGTGTTACCGATGACTATTGTTTTGTCTGTGCAGTCGCTGAAGAAACTAAACCACCCCAATGTAATAAAACTGAAAGAGGTGATAAGGGAAAATGACCATCTCTTCTTTGTCTTCGAGTACATGAGAAAAAACCTGTACCAGCTCATGAACGAGAGGTAAACACGTGTCCGGTCCAGTTTCTCGTGGCTTTGTGTCATTTTCATCTTAAAGCAACATTACCTGGGATCACGTCAACGTTTCGCTCATTCAATTTTTTTCCTTCCAGGAACTATGCAAGGTTCTCCGAAAACGAGATCAGGAAGATCATGTTTCAAATGTTGTCCGGCTTAGCTTTTATGCACAAACACGGTAAGAAAATCATGCTTGAAACGCGCATGACGTCCCAACACGTCGGCTACGAGCTAAGTTGGGAGAGTAACCCAAGAAGCTGTAGCGTCCATTGACCCAAAAAAAAGAGATTGGTTCACTTCTCCTGTCAATTTTAGAATCGGCTTCAATTCCAAGCGTCGACTCTCAATTCCGAATATGCATATATCCTGTGCTCTGCGCCGACACTCCTCTCTCCTCTGCGCCATCTTGAACCTGTGACCTTGTGTACTTCAACATGCCCAAAACATGGCATGTTATGTTACATTAAGACTGCAAAATAGTTTCAAAAAGCCTGCCTGTAATTGTAAATGATAGTATACACTATTACACTGTTCGGTATATGTTTCCCAAAAAAACGTTTTCAATGTTTGTTTCCAGGGTATTTCCACCGTGACATGAAACCGGAGAACTTGCTCTGCATTGGTCCGGAATTGGTTAAGATAGCAGATTTTGGGCTCGCCAGAGAAATCCGCTCTCAACCGCCATACACTGATTACGTGTCTACCAGATGGTGACACACACACACACACACACACACACACACACACACACACACACACACACACACACACACACACACACACACACACATGAAATGCTGCTTTATTGAGAGCCAAACAGTAAAACAAGTTGTGAGTACGACTTGTTGGTTGAACAGGTACCGAGCTCCCGAAATCCTGCTCAAGTTCACCTCGTACAGCTCACCCATCGACATCTGGGCAGTGGGCTGCATCATGGCGGAGCTGTACACACTGCGCCCCTTGTTTCCCGGCAACAGCGAGGTGGATGAGATCTTCAAGATCTGTCAAGTGCTGGGAACCTTGAAGAAGGTGAGCCGGCATACAAGAAGCATTTCCCTGTCCGGCTGTTCAACGTAAACATTTGTTTTTCTTTGGGTCTTCATGTCTCCTCTTAACATATCAGGCAGATTGGCCCGAGGGCCATAATTTAGCGAGCTCGATGAACTTCCGCTTTCCGAAATGCGTCCCCACCTGCCTCAGCTCTCTGATTCCCAATGCCAGCGATGAAGCCATCGCACTGATGAAAGACATGCTGCAGTGGGATCCCAAGAAAAGGCCAAATGCCGCTCAGGTGCAACGGCGTGCTGTTTTAAGATTGTGCGCTGGAACACCAAACGGGGGAAAACAACATGATTTCCTCAACGTTGTCTTTGCTTTTCGTCCTTTATCCAGGCGCTGCGGTATCCCTACTTTTATGTGGGTCAGTCGCTTGGCGTCCCCCTGAAGTACTCCAAGCAGCACAAGTTTCAGTTCCAGGATGCCAAAGGAGTTGCAGAAGAAAAAGCGGTGTGGAAGGCAAGCAAGTTGTCTCAGGAGCCCAAAAAGCCCCAAGCGGAGTCACAGAGCAGCAGCCAAGCGCTCCAGCAGCCCCTTCAGCCCATCCAACCGTCCCCGCAGACCGCCGACACGCAACAGCAAGCTTGTCCCAACTTGCTCCCGTCAGAGGAACAGCAGGAACCTCTCAGCCTCGTTAAAAACCGCCAGCCGATAGCTGTATGTATCACTCGGGTCCACAGTACCTGGGGCGAAATCAAATCCTACTCTCCTATTTTCTCCCTTCCTGTTCATTAAAAGCCGACCAAGCCAGTGAGCACAGGGCCGGGGAACGGCCTGACCAGAGCAAGGGCCGGACGAAGGCGATGGGGTCAAACGGCAATCAAATCAGTCGACAGCTGGGATGCCGCTGACGAGGCGGATGTCGGAGTTTCCATCTCCAAAAAACCCACCATCAACTCTTTGGAGGATGAAGCCCTTGACGTCTCCGGCGCTTGGTAAGCGCTCAGTCGCAACCTGTAGGAAAGGCCATAGGGCTCATCGGTTGAAGGGACGAACTGTAAGCAAAACCGCATGCCGGTCAGACCTCAGGCAGGAAGAGACCGACCTCCCAAAGTGAGATTCGGGATCTTTGACTGGATATATGCCTTGCAAGTGAATACACTGAGGCAAAAATATTAGGGGCTGATGATGATGAATGAATGAGTGATGAAAACATAAGTCGAACTTCCAGTGTGACAAGAAATATCGTTCAGAATCTCTTTCAGAATCGAATAGAAATGACGTTGTAATGGCACCATCTAGGGGCCGCTCGGATGAACTACACGAGAGTCGATACGTAAACAATAAAAATTCTACTTCGACGTCGGCGACGCGGCAAGGAGCGACGGTCGTTACAGCATGAAGACATCGCAACATACAATAACAAACAAGCGAAGCCCCTGTGTTCTCATATTAATGAGCGCCAACCGGCCGGCCCGACGCTAGCGGGCCAATGCGGCTAACTGGCTCGCTAACATACGAGTCGCAATTAACTTTGAGATAACAATCACACCTCGATGTACTTCGGCTTTTGTCATTCACTCAAGGCGTAAGGGAGCCTCCGTGAGGTAAAAAAGTAAAAGCGATTCACGGGCCACAAGGGTGATATCGAGCTGAACTGAGAAGGTTGACAAGCAATGACTCAAACCCGGAAACAGGAGCTGTCTGGAATTAACGTGATATCGAAACGCGTGAGCGTCTCTCGCCAAACTAAAGGAAGGAGTAGGCTCACTCCACTGCTCCACAAGTCTTGCAGCAAGTCTTTCTCATCAGTTCCGAAAGCAAAATCAAGCCTTTTGTCAATAGTGTTCCAGTGCCAAAGACCTCGGGAAAGCCAGCAAGCAGCAACGGGCCGGACAGAAGTGACTCCACATTCTTGTCTCCCAAGCAACACTACCTGCGGCAGTCCCGATACCTACCGGGTGAGAATGCGCCGTCGAGTCTGACGGGTGTTTCTCGAGTCGCACTCGCGAGCATCAGGTATACAGTCGAACCTCGCTGCAACCTACGGCGAGGGACATCACGACTCTGTTCTCACGGTAGGTCATTGGAACCGTTTCCAATAAAATGACCGCCAACTACCATGTAAAGTGCAATATGAACATTTCCAAGTGTCGAAACATTAACGTGAAATACAGGATAAACATGTCTCCTTATCTTAAGTCAACAGTCTCAAACTTGGGCCTTAAACTGGACAGTGATTTCAAATTTGATCGGCAAATTGGTGCCGTTGTTAAATCCAGCTTCTTTCACCTTAGACAGCTGGCCAAAATAAAACCTCTCCTCTCTCATGAACACTTTGAGACAGTAATTCACGCCTTTGTCACATCCCGGCTCGATTACTGCAATGCCCTTTACTTTGGAGTCAGCCAGTCCTCCATTAAGCGGCTTCAGCTGGTCCAGAATGCCGCTGCTCGCCTCTTGACTGGTACTCGTAAGAGGGAGCACATAACTCCTACTCTGGCATCCCTTCACTGGCTCCCCATACATTTTAGAGTTATTTTCAAGATCCTCTTATTTTCAAATCTCTAAATAATCTCACGCCACCTTACCTCTCTGAGCTCATCCGCCCCTACGCACCTGCCCGGCGCCTCAGGTCTGCGGACCAGACATTATTAGAAGTACCAAGGGGGTGTTGGCCACCCTTAAAATCTTTTAACAAAAAGTCCTAAACAATTTGCCTTATCACCTTTAACAGAGAGCTGCTATGAAACAGTTTTCCAAAGTAACTAGAAAATGTTGACAAAATATCATTGCTTGCTTGACTGATTTCAGCATGTTTAATGAATTAAGAATTATAAACCGGGCCTTGCATTTTCATGAAGTTGGCCCTCAAAAGAAAAAGTTTGGTCTTCCTTCGACCCTTTGGGAAAAAAATGATTAGTGGACCTTAATTTTTGAGTGCCCAGCCCCGCAGCGCAGCTCCGGTGAGTTGACCCTGAGCTTTTTGTGCTTTCAAGGTATAGATCCAAAAAGAAGATCTTCAACAGGGAATCGGGCAGTCTGCAAAAGCTTGTTGGACATCTTGGGCTTAGCTCAAAGACAGGAACTGGAGCTCCCCGTTCTTAAAGGTCAGCTCTGACAGGAGGTCAACGACGGCAACGACCACGTGCCTTTTATTTATTTATTTCTTGGGGCGAGGGGGGCTTTACTCAGACATTTGATTTTTGCATCGCTTATCTTCAACAGACTCCTTCATGTCCAAGACAAATATTTCACCTCTCGAGAAGTCCGAAGCTAAAGACGCAAAGCAGATGAGTCCACTGGCGCAGATTGGAGGCCCCTCCGCTGGTATGCGCCGTTGTTGTTGTTTTTGCATTCAAATCGACATCATGTCGCTTGGTGATTTCAAAGATTGAATGGTCCCAAAGAAGTGTTGATGATCTAAACTGACTGTTTTTTTAATTCTTTTTTTAAATCCTTGGATGTTTAGTTGATCTGTCAACCCCCGCTGATCTCAGGATTGACTCCAAAGTCAAACTGTCCAAGAGCACCATCTTCTCCACCAAAGGTACAGTAAAAGCAAGCAACGGGAACGAAATCGGCCATTTGAAAGTGTGTCATTCTGACTCGTAACTTTGCGGCGATTCAGACAACCAGCTCGACCACGACGACTTCCGCGCTCCTCCAATCCCTTGTCCTTGTCCCAGTGCCAGCTTCTCCGGAACGAACACCTTCTCCAGAAACACAAACTTCCCGCCGGTTCACGGCCGGGTAGACTGGACCGCCAAATATGGAGGCAACCGATAGAACACCTGAGGAGCGTGAACGGGACCGCGTGCTGCGTTCTTCTTATTTTCCATCACAAATTTGTCTGATGCTTATGAACCAAAGGCTCCGGCACGCGCACGACCTTCCTGAAGAGAAGCGGATACGAAAATGCATGGATGGATGCATGGTCGTCGGCGTCACGATGCAGAGGTGCAGGGTTCAATTCCGGCTCGGGTCTTCCATTTTTTTCCCTCCATGCATGCGCTGGTTTCCTCCCACATTCCAATAACATGCACGGCAGGTTCACAGAACACTTGAAATGGTCCCAAGGTGTGATTGTAAGCGCGAATGGTTGCTTGTCTATGTGTCCCCTGCGATTGGCTGGCACCCGGTTCAGGTTGGACCCCCGCCTACTACCCAAAGACGACTGCGAGCGGCGCCATCACGCCCGCGACCCTCCTGAGGAGAAGCGGATTCGAAAAATGAATGGATGAATCCGCTTCCCTGAAAAGGTTGAAGACGAGTGACGTTTTTGTACTTTTGAGAATGAACTCTCCCATCCAGCACGTGCATCTTACCGGGCGCGTGTTGAAAGAAGACTTGTGTGAGCTTAGCTTGTCTTTTCTTGACAGCTTGCAAGTCACTCTCCATCAGCTATCTAAAAAAAAAAAAAAAATCGTGAAACTGTCCGGGAGCTGTTTTATTCTGGATTACATTCCTGCATCCAACGTCGAGTTTTTTCAATCTGAATTTGTAAATGTACTGGTTTTACCCCCCGCCCCCTCCTCCCCCCAAAAAACCCTGAGAGAATCACAAATCACAATTCTTTTTTTTGGTTTCCATTTTCATCAAGATGTAATTTGTGTGCCATCTACACGTTGGGAGTTGATCAGCGTTCCTTTAGTTCCGCTCCCAGAAAATCTTCCACCACTTTGTTGAATTCTTCAGGAAACCTCAGATGGAGATTGTGTTTTCCTTCCGGCATCAGATGTAATCTACATTGGCAAAGGGAAGAGAATCACGCTGCACGTACAACCGAAGGCCACTTTCAAACGCGGCCACACGCTCTCACCGCGAGCCAGCGATATGTTTGTGGAGGAAGTGAGGGTGACAGCTGGGCACCATCGGATCTTGCTCTCCATGAATGATCAGAGTGGGACATCGGATCAGAGGCAGGAGGTCAATGCAGATGTTTCCTAGAGAGAGGACATTCAAAAAAACATTCAAGTACATTTATGGCCCTTAGCTTCCAAAATCCACACACTTATAAATATTGGGGGCGGGGGGTGTAAAATCAGTCAAATCTGAGCTATGGAAAGATCATTGATGGAAAAGAGGGAACGCGATGACATGCAGCAGAAAACGTGAATCAGCATCTTGTTCGGAAAGCCTTTGGGTGGCTCGGAAGCAGCATTGCGCGGCGGTTTGCTATTTGGCCTTCTGGGTCGGCCTCAAATCACCTTGAGGTCTGTGGACAAACTGGGCGATGACCATCCACCCAGGCTTCCCACGTTTGAGCGAAGAGCCGCGCTCCGTACATCGCCTCCATTGGCACCCTCATCCTCGCGCTCCATTTGGACACGTCGCGGATCGCTTGGGGAAGGCCGCGCACACGCCAAAGACGACGCAAAGTCACCACATCGGCCCGTGACATTTTTCTTTTCAAGAGTGCGGCGTGGCATGCGATTACCGTTGTAAATGTCAAGGTCTTGCGGCGATACAAACGCGTTGGCTCCCCACACGACCGTCTTGTTGATGAACTCGGGGTTCCTGGCGGCAGCTATCAGGGCTGTGATCCCGCCGTCACTCCAGCCCAGGAGAGAGAACTTGACAAAGCCCAAGGTCTAAAATCAAGAGATGTGACACAGATCAGCTAGTTGACCCGAGGACTGTCAACTGGCGGCGGGCTGCACGTTGAGTTGGCCTTTGATTAATTTGCCCCCTCCAAAATTTTGGGTGTGTCCTTTTGGGTTGGGAAGCACGGCTCCATTTTTCATGACCGTGGATCACGCGTTCCAGTGGCCGTTGCCTTGCTCTCATGATGTCAATCGTAAGTGAACTAGCAAATGTATTTCGAACATTTTGAAAGCTGAAAGACTTTGAGATGTTAGGACCGGCTCCCACATCTGCGACCTTACCCGCATAAGATCCACTGCATCCCTCGCATCCCTTTCGAAGAAGTCAAGGGGAAAGTCTCTGTGCGGAGGTCGCGATTGGCCATAACCACGCGGATCCCAGCCCACGACTGTAAAAAGATCCGCCTTCAAAGCCTTGAGCTGAGGTTGGAAATCCGTCTTTGTACTTCCTGTTGTAAAATAACACATTGGCATTTGGAGAAGTTTGTTTGCTTGTTTTATTTTTAACCTTCACTTTTTTCGCAGCTGGGGTGGTATTGCGATGAAGAGCTATTTGTTGCATGATGTTTGTTGTGCTTTTATTGACATCAGCGGGTATGTGAAAAAGCCAAGTTTGATTTACATCCTTGTCTATTTGGACATCCGACCTCACGGCAAGATATGACAATTTTAGAGAATAATCGCTTCTATAACAATGTAAGCTTTTGTTAAATTGTTAATTATTATCATTTTATATTTGAGCATTATATTAGTTTATGTTAAAGTTACCTAAATTACAATCTGTTTAATAATTGCTGAAACATTCTTATGTTGCTTGCATCTGATTGGCGAAGAAAAGCAGGAAGTGTGTTCGTTACCGGAAAGAGGTGTGTTCGTTCGGTAGTTGCCGACGTTGAAAAATAAAAGCTGCGTTCAAACGAAGTCGATCTTTCCTTTTACCCATTCCTAACGTAGATTCATCCATTCAAAACCTACGAACCTCTCAATTTACAACTAGATGACAGGACTATACGCTTTACAGGAGTTTGAACAGGCGTAATTTGTTATTTTGCCTTCCGTCAAGGCGGCGGTTGGGGGGGCGGGGCGTTCCGAAGAAGGTTGTGACGTAACGCGCAAAAGGTGAATATTCATTCGGCTTTCAGTTTGAGTAGTTTTAAGTCACATGATGGTGAGAAAAGTTTTGATCTGATTCATATGGGTCTCATCTTGGAGCTCACAAAATCTGGCGGCGTAAACGGCGGGCGGGTGTCGACTATTTTTCTATCCGGCGTCCGAAATGTTGAACTTTTTTGGCTCTGCCTAAAACACGCCGTGTTGTGCACGCTAATCTAGTGGTGTGTACCTAAAGCACCAGGAAGCAGCAGCACGGCGTGTTCGCCAGCGCCGTTCCTCTCATAGTAAAGATCGACTCCATTCACACGTAGCTTGCCGCTCGTCTGTGAGGAGCTGCAGGAAAAATAAAACAGAAATAATCCAATTTGTTTTCCTTCATATGGAGACACGTCGCCATCTAGTGGCCATGAAATCAGTCACGCACGAATCACTTCCTCGTCCTGACATGCGGCGAGGGGCATTTCCTCCGCCTTCTCACTACCCGATTCACGCATAGCTGCGGTAGGCAAACGCAAAGCGACATTTTGCAGTGAGTCAACCTCCACGACGGTGTTTTTCTTTAATTCTTTTTTTTTTACCAACAGTACGACTGCATCGCGGCGGAAGTTCTCCTCAGGCTGAACAGACGCTTCCCACGCAAAAACGTCGCCATTCGTGCTTCAGGACGTCTGTCGTTTCGAGGTCTGATGGAACCAAGATCGAAGTCCCAGCGTCTTCCTACGACTCGTTTGGCATTTAAAGTCATAGTACGCCAAAGGACCCCCCGCGCCCCCCCCCCCCACCCACCATTTCAAATAACTAAACCGGCTCGACTCCTTCAATTTAAAGTGAAAGTGGTTTCACGCTGAGGTTGAAAACTATTGTTAGGATTTCAAAGTAGGGGTTTAAACTCGGGTTAGGGTTTCAAAGTAGGATTAAATACTGGGGTTTTAAACTAGGTTTAGGGTTTTAGAGTATCATTTTTAAACTTGGGTTAGGGTTTCAACATAGAGTTTTCAACTATGATTAAAGTTCAACATGGGGTTGAAAGTTAGGTTTTAAACTTTGGTCAAGGTTTGCAAGAAGGATTTTAAACTCGGATTAGGGTTTCAAAATAGGGTTTGCAAACTAGGGTTAAGGTTTCAAAGTGTGGGTTTAAACTACGTTTAGGGTTTCAAAATAGGGTTTTAAACCAGGGTTTGGGTTTTGGAAAAGGGTTTTGAACTTGGGTTAGGGTTTCAAAGTCGGGTTTATATTAGGATTGGGGCTTCCAAGCAGGGTTTTGAATGTAGTTTAAGGTTTCAAACTCGGATTAGGGTGTTAATGCAGGGTTTCAAAGTAGGGTCTTAAACCAAGTTTAGGTTTTTGGAATAGCGATTTAAACTTGGGGTCGGGTTCTACTAGGGTTATGGGTTTAATGTAGGATTTTAAACTAGGGTTAGGGTTTCTTATTAGGGTTTCAAACTCATGTTGGGGTTTTAAATCAGGGTTTGAATTATGCTAAGGGTTTCATAGTGGCATTTCAAACTAGGGTTAGGGTGTCAATGCAGGGTTTCAATTTCGGGTTAAGGTTTCAAATTCGGGTTTTAAACTAGGTTGCTGTAAAAAAAATATTTTTTAATCAGCTCCCTAAAAAAAGCTGTTGAATCGACTCCATTTGATTGAACATTTTTGCCGGCGGGGAATTGTGCAGCTCAAGTCAGAGGCTGTTTGTTGGAAACGCCTCCACTACCCGTCAGAGCAGCTGAGCAGTGCCACCCCCTGAACCGCACTCGGGGACGCGACGCAACGCAACACAACCATTGCGCCAAGTTAAAAATATCTCCGGGGAAGATGTCGCAGCATTTTACTGGAAATGAAATGGCACGAGATGAGCTCACATTGCCGCACGTGAAGTGAAAGAAAAACAGTGCAGGCTACATCGCCGGCAGCCAGGAGCAATTCCCCGGACTCCGGGATTCCGACTTGTCAACGCGCAGAACATCCCACGACAAATGTGACGCTTTTGTTCATCCTGTCAAAGCAATCTCCTCACGGGTTGCTCTGAACTCCCAGATTTAAATTCCACCATTGTTGACCACAACATGGATCATTTTATCGTGATGAAAATGACATTAAGGTGACCCCAAAAAAATGGCGCGTTGCGCACGCGAATTCGCACTGTAATAGTCCATGACTGTAGTATGGTATCACGCCACATGGTGGCGCCTCTTTAATTTACTGAATATGTCAGTCAGCTTTTTCCTGAAACTTCTTGTTTGTGTGTGTGTGTGTGTGTGTGTGTGTGTGTGTATATCCTTATTGAGAAAAAAAGGGCAGATGGAAGACAAAGGTCGGGTGCATCCAAGAAATACACCGTCTGCCGCTTTCAATGTGTTTGGGTGGCAGGTGAGGCTGAGAGAGAGCGCCGAAGGGTTGAGGTGGCCCCCTGCAACATCCTTCCAAGCCTGAGAAGAAGGCACATCTGTGCAAGCTTGAACGAGCTCAGCTTCCTTTTGAAGAACAACATTTGATTAAAACATCCACGGCTTCTTGCTTGAGGCCAATCTCGGAGACTCTTTTAGAAATCTTGGTTTTCCGGTTTTTCTTTCGGTTCCAAACAAGACCAAAAATTGACGGCCGTTTGCTCTGGAGACATGTGGGGTGTGTGTGTGTGTGTGTGTGTGTGTGTGTGTGTGTTTGTTGTTGGGCAGAAAAAGCTATTGTTAGCTTAGGCCCCAATACACACTGGTTGCTAAGCATAAGGTAGACGTTTTCAGATTTTCTGGGAGGTTTTTCTTTTTTTTTTTTGCATCTACCAGTGCCGTGACAAAGATCTGCTGACACAGCACAACATCAGCCACATCCTGTCCATGCAGGACACAGCTGCACCTGTCTCGGAGGTGAACGGTCTCCTTTGCGTTGAATCGGCACCAAAGCAGTCAAGCACTCGGTCCGTCGTCACTCTCAACGATCTTGCTGCCACATTTCAAGGGGCCGTGTTGCGCTACTTTCTTTTCCAGATATCGTAGTTCCTTCCTGTTGGTTCATCGGTTGTGTTTGCTGGGGTTGAGGTCAGGGCTCTGTGGAGTTCGGTCAAGTTCTGACACACCCAACTCAGCCGGTCCTTCAAGGCTTTGCATTGGCTCCCAGTCAGATGTCAAATCAGTTTTTAAAATTCTGTGACCAGTCTATAAATCACTGAATGATTTGGGTCCTGAATACATGAAAGAAATGCTCATTGGATATAAACCCAGTTGGGCTCCGGTGGAATTCAAAGCAAACTTGGTGAAGCAGCACTTCCCTGTTGTCCTGCAAGCAACTGAAATGAGCTGCTACCAAAAGTGACGGGGGCAACAGCTTTAGCAGGGAAGCCCAGCCAGCTCCTTTCCCCAGCCACCTCTTCCAGCTAGTCCCGGGGGGGATCCCAAGGCCTTCCCAGGCCAGCGGGCATGTCCTGGGTGGTCACCGGCGCCTCCTGCTGGTGGGGCATGCCCGGAACAACTCATCAGGGAGGCATCCCAATCAGATGCCCGAGCCACCTCATCTGGCCCCTCTCGACGTGGAGGAGAAGCGGCTCAAACCGTAATGGCAAGAAAATCATGGCAGAGTTTCAGGCCAACAGATTGAAAGTTGACGGCTTCAGGGCGCGCCACATGCTGAACTGGACAGGAAGCACTTTTCTTTTGCTGACTGCATTACATGGTCATGTCTTTACATCTATAAATGTTCAGACTGTATTATACTATATAATTGTGGTTGGCGGCCATTTTATCGGAAATGGTTACAACGATCTACCGTTCTCATGCACAGATTCAAGATGTCCCTCGAGGTACGTTGTAAGGAGGCTCGACCGGAAATGCGTTCACAATGTTATCTCCTTCCTTTGTGTGAAGCACATTGAGTTAGCTTGGGTGTGAAATACGCTCTTGAAGTCAAGCCGCCTCGCCATTCACCAACGTATTGTACTACGTTCCATTCTCGAGAAGCCTTCGTGACCGACCTCGTCAGCCGGGCGGCTGTTTCCAAAAAGGCAAATTCAAAAGGCAGCAGCCAAGGCGGATGCGCAAAGCGGTCCGTGTTGTGAGCTTGCACGCATTCTAACGTGTCAACAACGGCCAAAGCCCAACCTGTCCCAAAGGGTTTCGGGGGCTTTCTCAGTCAATAAGGGACAAGGCGGTTTCCATGCATGTAAACATCAGCTGCCAGGTGCACAGAAAAAAAAAGGGCCCATTCGGGCCCCACTCATGATTTCAGCACTCGTGCAAGGCAGCAGCATGGTCAGAGGGGCAAGGTTTAAGGGGCCGTCTCGCCCCCTGTCCCTTGAGAGCTACTTAGCGGCTTTTGACAACCCAGTTAAGCACTTCCATGTTTGCCATCATAAATCTTTCATCTACCGAAATGAGTCACCGTCACTCAATGTCCCATTTGAACTTTGCCCCCCCGCCCCCACCTCTTTAGGACATGACATATCTTTGTCGAGCTGCGGCTCATCATAGGAAGCAAAACCAGGAAGTAGGAGAGCCATCATTTTCAGATTTAAAATCATCCATACCTGCATTTCTCTTCACGTCGTTGCACTGGAACAAAAAAAAAAAGGGTGTGTTGTATTTACTAATATGTTGTACAAATATTTCCAAAGGCAAGTGTCATTCACAACGAAAACTTACTTGAAGTAAAGATGACTTGATCAGCATTTTTTGTCGGATTTGCAGTATTCAGTTCTTCAGAGAGAGAGCAACCGTCTTGTCCACAAGTCCAGCCTGAAAGGAGAAGGCTTCTTGTCCACCAGTGAGTGCAAGCACAAATGACGAGGACGTGGTTACGACGTGAAAGCAGGTTGCCGTCATCGCCTGCCATATCTCATTTCCGACCCGGGAAATGGAGGCCGGAGGACTCGAGCCCGCAGTTCCGGCAAGTTATTCTTCTTCCTTTTTGTTTTTGTGGTGTCTTTAGTTTACGTGTTTGAATGTGGTCGGGTCTGGGTTGTAACTGGACGACATTGCCACAAATTTGGGGAAAGCGTTTGAGCAGGGGTGGAGCACAAACTGTTTCGTTGGAGGGCCAAAAAAATGGAAGGATGAAAGTGCCACTTGGAAATGTGGTCAAGTTTTTGAAAGACGCTTGTCATGATTCTGTTTGTGACCAACAGGTGGCACTGTGGGGCTCCCCCTGCAGCTGCACACCTGTTGGTCGTTATGTTATTAGGAGTATAAAAGGACTCCCTCCCGACCGCTCACTGTCGGGTCATTGTTTGCTGCTGTCAGGTTTGTTTCGGTCGCTGTTATGTTTTAGCTTCAGTCATGATTTTTGTTTGATACTTTGGACTTTATTTTGGATTGAGTTTTTCTCTGTGTTTTAATACAATTTGTCAAGTGCACCGTGCTCCTCCCTCCTGCCTGCTTTTTGGGGTCCTCCACCACCTCGCAACGTGACAACGCTGCAGCCGCTCAAGAAAGCAATTTGATATTGTTTGGGTTGTCTCGCCAGCTTTCTGCTCAATGCGCTCAGGCAAAGAGTTGAGGATTTTTTCCCAAGTTTTGGGGTGGCCAACAGCCCTCTCTCTCACAGAATAGATCCAGCTCTGCACTTAACAGCGGACGAATCCCATCTCCACATCCAGAACCGAGAAAAAAAAAAAAGAAGCAAGAACTGTCGTCAGGTGAGCATTTTTCAGTTACTTGAGGACCATGACTGTGATGCCTTCATCAATCAGCCATAAAGTGGAAGAAACTATTTTTGCCTCCAAAAGGGAATCTTCTTTTATTCACTACAGTGATTCAAAGATAAATGGCGCTGTTCTTTTAAGCATAAACGGTTTATGGCCAGTCAAGCTTTTAACCAAGAAAACATATTTGGAGCAATGTGTGCAAGTTGCACCATTCCTTTCCTGTATGGCGCGTGCCATTTAATTAAAATAAAAAAAATTAAAAAGTGGATGATTGATTGATGGATAGATTACTGTATTCTATTATTGATTATTATTACGATTGTATCAAGAAAAGATATATTTTATCATATGAAATATACAGCAACAACTATGAATACTCTATTATTGCACTTTATATGGTAACAAATAAATACATAAATATATTTTATAAATAAACATAGCCCTTATCTGAAGAAGGTGACGATGTTTTGTTTCAGAGAATTCATGTTCCACATGTGTAGAGGTGCACACCGCAGGGGTTTCCCCGCGCCATGTGTCACCCAAGCAGCAGCTGCTATTGCGAGTCTTTTTGACTTATTTATTTACTTTGAGCATTTATTCATTTTATTTATTTTTTTTTTTAGCAGTGTCCAATTCATTGTTCCTTTAATCCACACTTGCGAGACTTTTCGGCGCACCGAAGCAACGATCACCCACTTGTCAACTCGCGACTTTTTATTAGTCAATGGAATGCCGTAGTAGTCAAGAGTCGTTGTACTAGTTCTACAAGTGATGACAAAGAGCGCACTAGTGGGATGAAAAAGCAGAAGAAGAAGCTTGAAGCGAGACTGTCATTTGCGGCAGCGGCACTTGAACGTCCACGCGCCTCATCCCCCTGGCCCCGCCCCTCGGCCCCAGATGCGCCACATTTAAGCGGCGCGACGATGAAAGATTCTCCACACCGACTGACAGCCGTCAAAGTGTTTTGACAGGGTAAGAAGAGATTTCGTCCGGGACCCACAAGAAGGGCCAACTTGGATCGGCGAGAGGGGGTGGGGGAAGGAGGGGGGCGACATGAACCCCGAAGTGGATTGCGGACTTCCCGGAAGCAGCGGCAACGGAAAGTTGCGCCAGTGGCTCATCGAGCAGGTGGATTGCGGCAAATACGCCGGCTTGGTGTGGGAAAACGACGAGAAAAGCATTTTCCGGATCCCGTGGAAGCACGCCGGCAAGCAGGACTACAACCGCGACGAGGATGCGGCGCTCTTCAAGGTGAGCTTCTCCAAACTTGGCGCTTCCCACGTTCGTTCAAAATGTGCAGCGGCTTCCCATTGGCTGCCGTTCTTGGATTGGCGTTGGCTTGCCTCGCGTTTGAGGGATTGATAACCGAAATAGACAACTTTTTGTTTGTTTAATTTGGGAGGTCAGACGTGCACCCCAAGACTGTGACGTTAACTAAGCGCACATGCAGCAACAAAAAGGCCAACAAAAAGAATTAATGGGGGGTGGGAGAGGGGGCATTAAATGTCATATAGGAAAGCAAAGTACATTAGAGTGCTACAGCATGATTATGAAGATCAATCAGAAGCCTCTCAAAAACTGTATTATACTTTTGGAGAGATATGGCCTCCTCAAGGGTACAATAGCATGCATTGGAGGTGCAACGTTTGATCGGGCGCTAATCAATGATCTCAATCATCAGTGAGTCCTTTGATCATTGATGAATCATTCTGTGACTTTGTTTGATTTCACGTTCAAATCCTCAGAAATGAGGATCGTCTTCCCTTCGAGCGGACTAATTATCTTTGCGTCGAATCCAATTCAAACATTTGCTTTTACTTTAGAAACCAAGTTCCACATTTTTGCCGATTTTCTGACATGTTACAGACCAAAGCGGAGAAGTCGTCAATTTTTTTTTTTTGGGGGGGGGGCAATAACATGTTCAATGGGTGCCCACAAGTGTCACATGGCATTTAGATGACAATCGCCTTTGTGGAATATGAATGAAGCGGCAAAATCCAGCCATTTTTCGCCATCTCGGGGGTGGGTTGGGGGGGGGGGGGTGCAACCATTTTGCCACATGTCAACTGAAAAAGACCTCACAGTTGCTCGGGACTCAGTTCACGACCAATCACGGCGCATCTGTTTTCTGCAGCTGAGCCATAACTGGTCGCGACGTGAGCCCCGAGCAACCGTGATGTCATTTTCAGTGGACAGGAAGCGGGAATGCTTGAGGTTTCCCAACAAGTGGGCGTGTCAAGTTTGTAACGATGATGTCGTCGCAGGCCTGGGCGCTGTTTAAAGGCAAGTATCGCGAGGGGGTGGACAAGCCCGACCCGCCCACCTGGAAGACACGCCTCCGCTGCGCCCTCAACAAGAGCAACGACTTTGAGGAACTGGTGGAGCGCAGCCAGCTGGACATCTCGGACCCCTACAAAGTCTACCACATCATTCCCGAGGGCGCCAAGAAAAGTGAGCGGCACCATTTCTGTCAGCAAACGTCCGGTAAATATCTACAAGTGTTTTTTTTGTGATGGTTTTACCCTCGCCGGCGGAGGTGACCTTTTTCTCAAAGGCGCCTCGTGGTTTGGGAACTGTCGGTGGGGCGACTCCTTGTGAGAGCCCAGCCACAAACCAGCCGCCGCGCCGCAACGCCTTACTTTTTCCGCTGAGCAGAGTAAGCTAACGTGACCGACGTCACTTTCAGGGCCCAGAGAAGAGGGCAGTCCTCTGAGTCCCGTCAGCTACTCTGCGAATTCGGCTTACCCTTCCCTTCAAACTCAGGTGATTCTCTCCGATACGCCGAAAGGCTCTCGGAGCCGTTTGTCGTCCCGATTTGGATGCGCTGAAGCGCCTGTTTGCGTCTCGTTCTGAAGACGCCGCAGTACCTTCCCTCTGTGGAATGTGGCTGGAGGGACTTTGGTCAGGATCACGCCCCTTTGCCAGAGCTGCCCTTCACTCAGTGCCCATGTCCCCCCCGCAGCCTGCCCTGGCAGGGCCCATCGGTGGATAACGGTAAGTTGCTCACTCTTCAAAAAGAAGCAACGGCCTTCCTTGAAATGCCACGTGCGGTGTGTGTGTGTGTGTGTGTGTGTGCAGGTTACCAGCTTCGAGCCTCAATTTACTCCTACGGTCCTGCTGACACTCAGCCCTCGCCATTCAGTCTGGACAGCAGCATCAGATCAGCAGAGGCTCTTCGAGGTATCGAGCATTGTGATGATTTAGAATCGAATCATTAATATGAACAAAAGGGGTCACAAAGGCCAATTTGCACTTTTGTTTGGGTCAGCGTCGCTAATTCCAATCACAGTATGAGGATCGATAAGTATGACCTGCACAATTCACAGCGCATCCGGGAAGTATTCACAGCACTTCACTATTTCATGAAATGTTTTTTTTTTTGCATTTTGCCGCGTTACAGCCTTAGTCCAAAATGGAATAAATTCCCTCCCCGTGATGACAATGTCAACAAAGTTTGATTTTAATGGTTGCAGATTCATTAAAAAGAAACCGAAACATGTACATCGGGTTTCGACGAATAGAGCGGGGAAGGGCCTTAGTCAGGGAGGTGACCAAGGAGCCGACGGTTCCTCAGTGTGCTTGAGAAGCTTCCAGGAGGGCAACCATCTCTGCAGCACTCCACCAATCAGGCCTGTATGGTAGAGCGGCCAGACGGGAGTCAAAGGCAGAAGGCCGCCTCTGCCTGGAGTTTGCCAAAAGGCACCCTGAAGGCCTCAGACCACGAGAAAGAAAATTCTGTGGTCTGATGAGACAAAGATTGAACTCTTGGGGGCATGAATGCCAGGCATCATGCTTGCTCATCACCTGAGCGAGACCATCACTACAGGTTGGAACTGGGAGACGAGTTAGGGTTGAGGGAAGGATGAACGCTGAAATGCACAGAGACTTTCTGGATGAAAACCGGCTCCAGAGTGCCCAGGAACTCCGATTTGCGTGAAGATTAAACTTCCAACAGGACAACGAGTCTAAGCACACAGCCAAAACAACGAAGGAGTGGCTTCAGGACAACTCTGCGGATGTCTCTTGAAGTGAAGCCGCCAGAACAGAACCCGTACTTGAATCCGATCAAACATCTCGGGAGAGATCCGAAAATGATTGCGCAACGACGCTCCCCCATCCAACCTGACGGAGCTTGAGGGGTGGCGCTTATTTTGAATCAACTTGCGAAATACGATTCCATTTTGGGACGAGGCCGTCACATTGTTGCCGTCAAGATATCGAGACAAGTATCTTTTGTTCCCGAACAAATTTTGTTCTGTTGATATCGTCGTACAACGAAACAAAGCCACACCAGGAAGGCGGCGTGGCATTCTGCGTTTCTCAATGATCACAGCAGTACTGGCCCGGTCTTGATCAAAACTCCGCCTTCGCTTACGGGACGAAACTGAGACCCTTCGAGAAGAGAGCAACGACTAATGTTGTCTCCTGTCCGGGCCGCCTTGTGCTTGTCTCCACACAGATGCCCGCCTGCACGTGTCCGTCTATTTGCGGGACACTCTGGTGAGGGAGGTGACGACCTTCAGCCCCGAAGGCTGCCACATCACTCCAGCCTCCTCCCCGGAGGACAAGCACTACTTGTCCTCGGGAGGCCGCGATGTGGTCCCGCTGCCCGCGGACCCCTTCTCGGGCCAGAGGGGGGCAGAGGAGCGGCCCGCGAGTCCCTGCGCATCCTTGGAGGGGGGGGTGCTGTGCTGGATGGCCCCCGACGGACTCTACGCTCAGCGACTGTGCGAAGGCCGGGTGTACTGGCAGGCCAGACTCAGCCCTTACGGGGACAAGCCGAAGAAGCTGGAGCGAGAGGTCACCTGTAAACTACTCCACACACAGGACTACCTCACAGGTGAGACCTGGCAAGGCTCCGTGTACTACTTTTAATGGCCAGCAGGTAGCGGTAAAGAATCCGTCTTTTTTTTTTCTTTTGGAACGGTTTTATTTGGACTCGGTACGTAGCGTTTTGACTCTGGCTGTTTGTCTGTCAAGTACAAAACTCAAATTGGGCGAAAACAGCTCACCCGACGCTGAGGAATGAGCCAAGCTCAGGCTGGCTTATTTCAACCCAGCGATTACGACCCAGACTGATGGATGAATTAAAGCGGGTTATCAGTACGGCGTTGGTTAAAAATGATCGTGTTTGGGTTACATACGTCATGAAAGGACTTGTCTCGGGAGCCAAATGGTGGTGTTACATTCAATTGACTTCAATTTCAGGATACCTAATGGCTTCGGGTTCGGGCTTTTTGTTGAAACAAATTTAACAGTAACCAATTAAGCGGCTGATTCATTAAAAAGAAATATATCATGAAGAAAATCACTTTTTTGATCTCTTAACGCTTACAACAATAAAGATATAAAAATATGGGCAGGGCATTTTTTTATACATTATATTGTCCTTTACTATTTATTCAACTTCAAAACGGAGAACAAAAAAAATCTGCAAAAATCACACCATAAAGTTTTTGGGTGTTTGATTGTCATTGGTGTAATGCTGTAACGTGTTTGGGGAAAAAAAGGGGTAGGCAATCATGGTTGCTCTTTAAAAGAGCTGATATCGGCCTATTAAATCAGTCCTAATATTTCAGATTTGTATAAAACAATTCAAAACACATTAACTTGATTTTGAAGCAGAAAAATCTTTTAAAGTTTTTGAATCAAAATGCAATTTTGATGAATTTGGATGGAGAAAAATCATTAAACTTGATTTTTCTGCTTCATCAAAAATTGCATTTTGATTCAATCACTGGGTCAAACAGAACTTTGAATACCAATAGGCCGTGCAGGACCAAAACCTCAGAGGCAAAGTCCCCCAAAGGAGTCGTTCTCAACAGGTGCGGCCGACTCTTTTCTGGGGTGTCCTTTCTGACGAGCCGCTCGTGTTTTCGACGCCGTCTGCGCGTCCCCGCCCACACGCCAAAACAGCTCAAGCGTGGAATAGTCTTAGTGGCTTTGCAAATGTGTTGAGGCCACAAGTTTCCATTCGAGTCATCCCCCACCCCCAACCCCAAAAGGTCACACCTCAAACGAACCTTTTACGCTTTGGCGGCTTTGCCATGCAAGAAGTTGACACTTTGCGTCTGCGTTCCGATGAACAGAGATGCAGACTTACGGGTTCCACGGTCGACCGCTGGCCGCTCGCTTCCAGGTTCTTCTGAGTTTCGGAGAGGAGTGCCTTGACTCCCCGAGAGGGGGCCTCACCGTCCAGGTGACAGCTAATTGCTCGTCTTATCTCAGGCCGAGTCTCGACCGCCGCCAACGGTGCTTTTCTCCCACCCAGGTGGAGCCTTTGTTTGCCAGGCAGGTCCTGTACTACGCCCAGCAGACCGGCGGCGGCCACTTGTACCGCGGCTACGAGCACGCCGGGCTCCCGGAGCACATCGGCCTCGCCGAGGACTATCACAGGGCCCTTGCGCAACATCACAGCCTGCAGGAGTGACCCGAGCACTCGCCCGAGCAGCTTCGCGCTCCCGCCGACAAAGCGGCCCATTCTCAGGACAGGCTTTGTTTGTTCCTACGTGGAAACGGATGTGCGGAACTCTCAAAAGTCATCAACATTTTAGTGTCCTCAGTGCAAGCAACATGCGCTATCGTTGAGAAACTCAAGAATGTTTGGCTTCTGCGGCAGGGTGGAGTCGTGGTTAGCGTGCCTGCCTTGCAGTCCAGAGGATCTGGGTTCAAAATCACAGCTCAAAATGTTCCTGTGTGGAGTTGGCATGGTCTCGAAATCGCACAGGAGTTGGAATCGCTGTCGACGTGCCCAGCGCGAGTTCTTCGAATTGATGTATGTCCGAATTGCTATATTTTATGAACGTACTATAATATGCGACAGGCCTTCCCATCGATGCCAAGGTCGATTTTTGATGCACACTGACTTTTTTTTCAAATTCTTTTAAAAGGATTCCAGGACTAACTTTTGCAGTGTTTTCATTGTCTTTTTTTTTTTTTTAACAGCAAGATATACTGACATTGAATCGCTTGCTAGTTGGACCCAATTCAGTCCACCTATCAATATATACTTGAGTAATATATGACTGTATATATTTTCTGACTGTAATGGAATGTTGGGCTCCTCTGCAGCTGCGCAGCAATAAAACGAGAAATTTCAATTTGGGTCTTTGTAAACTCAGTAGAATAAAATGTAACGTGATGTCCGATATGGTTATGATTTCATGGAAGCGAGATAAATTTTGTTCAACTGACAGCTGAAAAGAAAGCTGATGTATTCAATTACTCTTGTTTGAACTCCACAAATCAGAGCAGGGAGTTACAGAAAATTTTGGTGGCATCGTTTTGGTATTTTCTGAGATTGATGTGGGAGTAGGTAGAGATGCGCACAAGAATTTGGGTGGCGGGTGGTTGTGGTTTTCTGATGTTGGGGCTTAAAGAGTAAAATACCAACAATGAAAACGACACAACCTTGCTATGAATGTAGACAAGAAAACTGGAGATGTTAACTCAACTCTTGACTCAAGTGTTATTTCTAAAGCCCTTTCAAACAACCCCCGCTGTCGACAAAGAGCTGTACGTGGAGCAAAGAATTCACACAACAACAAACAATAAAACCATCATTCCAAATTAAAAGCCAAAGAATCAAAATTAAGTTTTAAGACCAATTTTAAAGACGGGACGTCAACGGAAAAGGCTTCGTTCTCAGCACCTCTAATAGTGTCCGGTTCGCCGACCTGAAGCGTTGGAGCTCGGAGAGGTAAAGCCATTTCAAGATTTGAAAAGAAATCAACTCTAAAATAGAGCCAATGAAGGGATGCCTGAGTAGGAGTGAAACGCTCTTTCTTACGAGTACCAGTCAAGAGGCAAGTGGCAGCGTTTTGGACCAACTGGAGATGCTTGATGGAGGATTGGCTGACTCCAAAGTAAAGCGCGTTACAGTCATCCAGCAGAGATGTGACGAAAGCATGAATGACTGTTTCAAAGTGCTCACCAGAGAAAGAAGAGGCTGCCGAAGGCCAAAGAAGACGGATTTGACAACGGCACTTTGCCGGTCCAATTTCAAATCACTGTCCAGTTTAAGACCCAACTTTGAGATTGTTGGCTTCAGATAAGGAGCCAGGAGGGCCCAAGGCCACCATCACTTCTGTCTTCTTTTCATTGAACCTCAAGAAATCTGAGTGCCACCCAGGTCTTGACTTCCACTCTAGTTGAGGCCAGATTGTTAGTGCGCTTGCAGTGTGCTGGGGCAGAATCTCTGCCTCAGCGCTGAAGCGCATAGCAAAACCGCAAAGGGGCTTGTTCCTTTGTGCAACCGCCCCGGCGGACCGCACCCTGAGAGCGTGAGACGAGGACGCGCCAGGCGACCCCGAAGGAAGTCGAGGGCGCAGATGAATGGCCGCACCCGTCGTGTGAATCCAACTGCCTGCAAAAATAAACGCGTGCCGCGCGGCTCAACTGTCGGCAATGAAAACGGCTGAGCAAAATGTCGTTTGCGCGTTGTCGGCGTTGACTCGTCATGCCATCGGGGCCCCGTTCGTCAGATAAAAGGAGCGAAGGACGTAAGCGGACACTTTGCTTTTTAATCACATTTTCATTCGAACATTTCGAGATGATATTTTGTTGTCAGCAAACAAACCCTGCGGCTAATTCAATGGCAAGAGGATCATTCATAAACACGAGCTCAGAACGTTTTCTGGCAGGGCCGCCCGCCGCCGGACCCAAAATTAGTGGAAGATTTCAAGCTCCGACTCGTGACGTCGAAAATGAAACAAAGTTGTTGTGGCGCGTCAATGAAAACGCACAAAGGCAAGAAACAAAGAGCGGGTGGAGCTTATCTCTTGACAGGCTGGACGCAGGTGGGCTGGAAGCAGGTGAGCTGCAGGCGCATGCTGCTCTTAAACTTATTCAGCAGTTCTTCCAGTAACCTGGCGCAAGACAGACGCGGGTCAGCCATCGCCGGGACGAAACGACGTCGGATGGAATTGGGCGGCGGCGCACTCACTTTTTCTCAGACGCGCTGTATAATGGAGGAAGGGCGTCCAAAGCCATTTTGAAGCTGGCGCTGCGAACAAAAGACTCAACTTTAGACAAAGTCAGTGTCAAAGTTCATCCAATAACAAAATGCTTCTGAAATTGAGGTGAAGTAAAAGGGCCGAATCCTTCTGGGGACCTCGAAGCATGTCGGCTCTCCCGTCCGGGATGCGGATAAGCGGGAAAGAAAATAAGCGAGCGGGTGAGCGACGGGATGGACGTGCGTTCTTTTTTTTTTTCTATCTGCACGGTGGAAGCGACCACCTTTGAGGCTTATCGTTGATTTGTAGCCTAAGAAGGGTTTCCTTCACCTGCGCTCTCTGAAAACAAAGGCACTGCACGTAATTATTTCTTGATGCTAAGTGGGGGAATATCTTCAGTTACAGCTGCGCGCCAATCGTAAATTGATAAGCCGGAGACAATCAATCAATCAAAACTCGTGTGGAAGCTGCAGTGGAATAACACGAATGTGGATTATTTCCGGTCACATGACCGCAACAAGACAAGAGTAGCTTGGGCATCATGACGGAGAAAAGTCGAGCGCTAGCTTAAGTGCGTTGCGGTTGCCACGGCAATGAACTATTCGCACTTACCGCGATGCGAAAATGATTTGGGCGATCGCAGCCCCAGTTAACACGCGGCGGCGTGAATGCAGACAGCACAACCAGATTGCTTTCACTTCCTACCATGTAAGCCACCAATGAACATAAATAGGGATCGTTTTGAGGTACATGTGACCGTGCGTGTGCGTGTGTGTGTGTGTGTGTGTGTGTGTCAGATGCACAGAGTCATAAATCACAGAGCCAAGCGAGTTCCTGGCTGCGGCAGCCCGCGTGCGCTTGCGCCGCACTTACTTGCTCTCGGCATTCAGGTAGGCCGCGATGGCATCTCTCAGGGCGCAAAGTTCAAGTCGAGCCTGCGAATTGTCAGGAGAAGGCGCGACTGTTAAGACGGCGGCCAAAGCAAGATGGCCGACACACCCCACCACCGCCGCCGGCGGTCGGCAGCTTGCAGTCACCAACGTGGCTTTCCCACAAACGGGCGAAACTCACTTGGAGTGAGTGTGTGACGAGAATACCTGCAGGGCGCCGTTTTTGCTGAAGGATGACACGCACTGCATAAGGCGGCACATCTCGTCCGCAACCGTTGCGAGGATTTTGGACAAGACGCAAGGGACCAAGTCCTTGGAGATGGTAAACACCTGCCAGACAGAACGTTGGGGGATGGAAAGATGACAAAGGGGGTCAAAGCATCCTCTTCATTCATGCAAAAAAAAAAAAAAACGCTCAATGATTGTTCGACCTCAGCGTGAACGGTGATGATGTTGACCAAGGCTTCCTTTAAGTAGCTCCTCACCCCTGCAAAAGAAGCAGCGTGCTCAATCCGACATCAAACGTGCAAAAACAGCCAATTTTGGATCAGCGACGCGAGTCTCCAAATCAATTTTTCACGCTGATCTAAGAGATCCATTTTCTTCTTTTTTTTTTTCCCTACCAGTGATCGATCACATTACTATTGTGGAAAAACGGATGTGCTTGAGAAAAGGGAGGGCAGGTTCTGAATCGGGGTGAAAAATTCATCTGTTCACTTGCGGCTCGGATTGAGCAATATAATAATAATAATAATAATAATCTTTTCGATTCATTTTCCTCAAATTTAAACCAAATACAAACCAGTGAGGTGAAAATAAGGCTCGATATTGCAGTGAAATGTTGAAATATTACTTTGAGAAGAATTACAAGTATAAGTGATTGACAGTATGAAGCCATCTTTTTTTTCCTTTATGTTTAGCACCGACAAACATGACTTTCACACTCAAGTGCAACCAGTGAAAGTATCATATCCTACAAGTGCGGTGTGGTATTCCAAAATGTTCCTCTTTCACATCCAGCCTGCACACACCAGTCAGAGCAAAGCAGAACAAGGTTCAGCTTCACCAAAACGCTGCTTCTTCTCTTTCACACACACACACACGCACGCACACATTTCCTTCCAAGCTGTGCTAAGGTCAACCGCACAAGTGCAAAGCTGGGTTTTGACAAGTGCAACACACACTGGGACAACCGCTCAGACGCCAGGGCTGTTGCGTCAGACGAACGATCTCAGCGGTTGTTACAGTAAGCCCTTGGCGCTGTACTTTACGCGGGACACGAGCGAGCAAGAGTTCTCCTCCTACAGGTCTGCCGAGACCTTTGTTTATGATACAATCTGAGTCAGGAAGCCGAGTTGTGGGGGAATTCCTGCGTGCGTCGCGCATGACGAGCAAATCCTTCCATATGGCCTCTTTTTGAAGTGTTTGCACGGGCGGTGGGGCTTGACTGCGCAAGTACCTGTCGGGGGTGGGCAGTCTCTCCAGTCAAAGTACCCGGCGTAGATGCCCGGCTCCAGCGAGCCCGCGATCGGGTCAGCTCTGCGTTCAATGTAAGCGTCAAATAGTTTTTCATCCAGTTCCCGAACGGCCACGATGCTCATCTGAGAGGTGGGAGGCAGCAAAAGCGGCAGTCAGCCGAGTTGGGAATGGGGGGGTTATAGAGGTACATGGAGACGCCGGCGCACTTGCAAAGACAACGCCACAAACGTCAATCCTCACAAGGACCGCTTGCTTCTGGAATTTGGTTTTCATTCTCCACAAGCAGGTTGACCCACCAGGCAACGTGCAAAATAGAATTGTGAGCAAGTCTGAAGAGTACAATTGTATGAATGGCTTCGACGGTGTCGGAAGCTCACTTGTGCGGCTGCAGTCGTTTCTCGTCGCTGATTAATGTTTCTATGAAAACCAGAAGCGATCGAGGTCCAGCCGACCGGCTAGCTTACAGCTCACCGCGGACTCGTGTGCTAGCGTTTCTTGCCACTGAGATGAATCTATGAACTCATTCAGTACCAGCCAATTCTGGACCAAGTCTGAAAAGACGTTTAAAAACGTCTTTGGGAGTGAATGAGTTCAAATGAGCAGCCATTTGGACCGAGCCAAGTTGTTAGCTTACAGCTAACTTTGGACTCGTCATCCGCATAGCTTCCCACGGCGACCCTTGCCCCAACCGGAGGAGCCACCGGCAGAATCGCCGTGGTTTCAAGATGACCCACGAATGTTTTTTTTTAAATATCCGAAATACCACCTGTCCCATCCGTAACGAGGTCGGGCTCAGAGATTTCAACAACAAAATGAGGACAATCTGGGTTAGTTGTCAGGGATGCGTGTTCTCCCGAGTCAAGGTCAAGCTCAAACTTTGGAAAAGCTGTGATTTGTCAAGAAACTTGAAATCGAAATAGCGATTTCAAAGAAAAGACTTTGACCATAAAGTGAGACTAAATATTTCCTCGCTTTGTGAACCAAACATGAGTCACTGTGTGAAACGTGACAAGGTTGTCGGTCTGTGTTCTTATCACAAGGGACGGAAAGCATCGCGTCTCGGTAGAACTTTACACATCTGCGCACTGACTGAGGCGCACGCCCACGATAGGCAAATAGCAGATGACTCACGAATCGTCGAGATCAGAGTTTGGCAAAAGTGGAAATTTACAGGCAAAGCTCGCGGAACATTCCACTGACCCGTGCGATCTTCTCGGTGCCCGTCAATCCATGCTTCTCAAAGTGATGGGCCAGGTTGAGGAACGTGTGCCTCTCCAGGTAGTGGCAGTTGCTGAGGACGATGAGCAAGCGTTGTTCCTACGGAGACAGCAGCGTTCTCGATGTTGACCGGCTTTTTCTTTTTCAAACATACGCTAGCTTATCTGAGAGCGTCATCCCGAGCAACCTGTTGTTGCTGCCGACGAGGCCCTGGGAAAATGTTGTGCCTTATTCACACCCGTGTGTCGTACTTCCGCCAAATTTGGGATCATTTCTTTGGGGGGGACAAAAATGCTTATTTTATATAATGTATCTTATTAAATTATCTTATATCATGTACGGCATTTACGGTAAGTTCCGTGCGCAATTTTGGGAGCAGGTTCCCCCACACCAAAGTCAAGGATGGGTCAAACGGCAATGAGAGCATATTTTTACACGTTTTGATTTTCTCAACTGCAAAATGTTGTCACCTCGTTCTTACATTCGCCCAAATATTGCTCCAAATTCTTTTGCACCGACACATCAGTAACTTCTGAAGTGAGCAGCCACAAGGGCGCTGGGGAAACCCCTTCTGCGCTCGCCCCAGAGACCTTTACCGGAAGGTCTGTCGACAGAATGTCCTCCTCCTCGAGGCGGCACACCATGAACGCATCTGACGACTTACAGGAAAGGAGGACGCATTAGCTGCTGACCCAAAAATAGGTCGATAACATTTGGTGATTGAAATGATTCCGACACGGGTTGAACGTTGCTGTGAGTCACCGTCGAAGGGACCTTAAGTGTGTTGAGAGACGGTTTCCCAAAAATGAAAATGATGCTTACGGATGTTGGACTGGCGCACTCCTGCGTGTTTTTAAAGCCATCGGGAGAGGACAGATCCATGGAAATGCTACAACAAAGACAAAAGTTATCTGAACACGTCGTCACTCGGCTCCACTCCGAGATTGCAAAATCTTTGCCACGACTTACTGAGATGGAGTCGCATCTCCATCGCGGTTTGTGCTGAGCTGTTCCAGGCAGCTGATGAAAACCTAACGTGGACACGGACGTTCTGGTCAGACACGTTGGGAACAACACGCACTGCTGGCTCGTCACACACAAACGGGACTCATTTACGTGAGAGCAGTTACTCTAACGACCTGACGGGGAGAAATTACTGCAGCATACGATACGAATGTCATCCTGCGAGGGGAAAGTCAATTCACACGCCGCTGAGTAGTTTTGTTTCACACCACCAAGTAAGACCGCGCGCATGCGAGATCTTAGTCACGATGGGGCATGCGAAAGGTGACCACCCGCCTGAAATGAGCAAATGAGCTTGGGGTTTTGCTCAAGGGCACCTTGACGACGGCAGCCAGGACGCAGACGAGGATTTTGGCCAGTCGTTGGCAGAGCGCCGCGGGTGCTCGCTTCGTCTGGCTTTTGTTTTTTTTTTTTTCCTCGACATTTTGTTTGCTGGTAAATGGGCAACAACGTAGCGCCGGGAATAAAACGGTCCTCACCTTCATGATGCTCACGCAAAGGTCGGTGGCTTGGTCTTGAACTTGGTCCAGCTGTAGTATCTGGGAAACCGAAAGACAATGTCACTGGCTCTTCTTGAGATTTGTCACTCAATTGACTTTTGTATATTGTCTTTGGTTCCATCAAACACATGCAAGTGTAAATCTCATCGGCCGGCCTTCGTATTGTTGAAAAGCTGCGGGCAGCTGCTGTCTAGCAGGAGATCGAATTTCATCAGCAGAAAGTGTAAAAAAGTTCAGGTATGGGATTATGGCAAGGAAATTGAAGTCGTTTGTGTCACTCGGAACGACCACAAAAAAAAAAATAAGTCAGTCAGCAAGAAACGAAGGCGACAAGCAGGAATTGCGTAAGCCGTCGATTTCTGCAACTGTGATTAGGATCTTACGTTGATCTCGCCTGATTTGATCTCCAGAGGCTCTTTGAGTGACTGCAGCATCTGGACCACACACTGCTCAAACTGAGACGGCTGAGAAAAATCCAGAATAGAAGACATGAAAACAACAAACGCTAACAATGAGTAGACAACCCTCACTTGTTGAAGCCGAATAGTTGTCGAGATCTAAAAAAAAAAAAAAATGCTCAAATGAGCCGCATCCTTACCAGTCTGGTCAGGCCTTCGTTATCGACCACCCAGTCTTCCTTCTCGGCCAGGCACCTGACATCTGAAAAGGATACAAATGAGCTCGGCAGATGTTTCCTTCCAATTTGAAATGGGTCACGGATACCCGTTGTGATGCTGCTTATTCCTGCTCCGATCTTCAACTGTCATGGATGCTTTGCTTGTCTCTTAACAGAGCCCCTCCAGTCAGAAAATGTACGTTGGCTTTCGGTGACTTATCGTCTCCGTATGTTAAAGCAACATTTGAAAGGTTTTCACACAAAAAAATAAAATAAAATAAAAAATGAAAATGGGGGATTGGGTTTGTGCAAATTCCATCCCTCCTTGTCAGGGTCAACGGCGAGCTGGAGCAGATCCCTCAAGTTGAGAGGTGCGCTACTAGTAGCCAGCCAGTCAGTTGCAGGACAGCTCTCACAACTTGCCGGATAAAATGGAACGTGCCCGTAAAGGGCCTTATCGACGTAATTCGAGTGGCTAAAAAGAAAACCACAACGTGATAAAAGAAAGAGAAAAAAACCCACACACTCGACAGAGATGACTGAAGTCACATGGTAGCGAAGCGAAAGCCAGTCACTCTTCTCAAATTGGCCGTACTTAACCACAAGTGAAAGTGAGCTTCAATGTCGTAAAACTTCCTCCATTATTGTTTTTTTCTTGATAAGATGTGCGTGAAAGTTGAGGTACTTGCTACCAGATGTTCATTGTGCAAAAGGCAACACGAACAGTTTGGTGTTCATCTTACGCAGCGGTGCCCAAGACGTCAATGGCGATCGACCGGTAGCCCGCGGACGGGTATGAAGTCCATCGCGTCTGCAGTTGCAGATCGCAGCTGTTGCGATAAATCTTTTTTAAAATTATTGTTATTCTCATTCAAAATGTGCCTGGAGAAGCATTTTAAAACGGTACATGTACGTACGGTAGCTTCCGCAAAAAGTGCGGCCTCGCGTCAGGTCTCTATCGAGCTAGACAGTGATATCCTTTTCATGCGCGGTAACGGGTTGATCGCGGGAGGGCGGTAGATCGAAATGTAGATCTTCGGTCCAAAAAAGGTTGGGCACCCCCGATCTTGTGTTTTATGTCACCCAACTGATTCCCTTTTTCATTTTGGGTGCTTTCGCAACGCACTCGAGTTGGTTATGAAAAGAAACTCCGGCTGGTCTACTCCCGCAATGGCTGCAAATACGCTAGCGGGCGATGCGCTCCCCATCTCGGAAGGTCTCTCTCACCATCTGTGGTGTGCAGCAGTGTCACCATGAGGCAGTGAACTCTCAAGTCCAGTAGCAGATCCTGGATCACCTGCAACAGATCGTTGGGGATCTCCAGGGCAGACAAAGCTTCATAGCAAGCCCTGGAGGGGGGGACGACGAGCATCAGAAGATAAGAGGCCATACAATTATAGCGCAGACCAGAATCGAGTTCAATCGATTCAAAGACGAATCTTCACCTGACAGTGTGAATGATTTGCGTGATCCAGGTGCCAGGAAGTTCCGTCTTGTTCTGCCAACCTCCATAAAGACTTTGCTCGCCTTGCGGCAGCGTGGTGGCGAGCAGGGCCCCGCGGACGAGCTTCACCAAGCGATGGGTCACTTCCTCAATCATTTTCTACGCAGACAACGTAGGGGAATTTACATTCCGAAGTTCGGCTATCGGCGGGATGATATCGCATACTTTAAAGTCGCTCTGCCTTTGTCGCGCATTCTTCTTCGATTTTTCCACCTGGCCAGATTTCTCTCCAGTCTGCAGAAGAAGAGACGGACGGACGGGTCAGTCAAACGCAACTCCGCCGTGTGATATCTGGAGAGCTAACCGGAACGAGCTCACCTCACTGAAGAGACTGCCGTTAACATAAGAGATCCAAAGCTTCCAGAAGTTGGGCAGCTGGCCAATCACCACATCCGAAAGCTTTTCCACAAACTGCACCTGCTGAGGGGTTTCGAAGCGCCAATCTGAGAAAAGGATGAACATACATTGAATACTATTGAATCAACCGACCAATCCAAACCACGCGTGGCAGAATCTTATTTAAATATCGGACACGGAGCTTCATTAAGAGTTGCTGGAAGCCAACTCAAGGTGCCAAATGTTTCGAAAGTCAAGTTTTTTGTTGTGATGACGAAATGCATCCGTATCATGCGTCTCGGTACTCACTGCTAGGTCGCGTCATCTGCAGGCTACCTCCCTCTTCAATGACGACGTGTGGCCCAGCCTGCTGAGAGCCGACGGACGGGTATCGCCCTCGAGATCCAGAGCTCCGACGCGCACTGAAACAGATGGCAACATGAGGAGAGGGGCCCAGTCGGAGACAAATCAAGTCCAAGGAACACATCCTTCAAATATCAAATCAGCAAATGGGACATTTTCATAATTCCACATTCCTCCATCATCAATCTGGGCAAGCTTTCACATGAAACCATCGGCCTTCAGTCCCCGAGCCCCTCTTTGTTTTTGTTCCGATCCCGCAGCTAAGAAGACGGACGGTTGTTTCCAGGCCGTAGAAACTGGACGGCGAGAGCTGAGGTTGACACACACACACACACACACACACACATGCACGCACGCGGCACTTTTTCCATGTCATCCTTGTTGCCTGAGAGCAGAAATCCACCAGATGGCAACAGGGAGCTGTGTGGGCTCCATCGACAAGGCGGCCCCACGGCGAGCAGCTTGCCTGCAGCGCTCACTTTAAAATACCAAAACAGCCACCTCAAGAATAACGAAGCGTGAACATGATTTGTTACCGACTTCATTTGAAAAAACTAGCCCAGTGTGCATGAAAGGGAGAATGTGCAAGAAATGAGATCAATGGGAAATCCAATGCAAGTGGCAGCGCAAGTACGTACGTGTCATGGATGTGTGGGCAATTTTGTATTCATTCAGCGTTTTCATCTTGTTCAATGGATTTGAGATCATTGTAACTAACGTCGTTTTGTACAAGATTGTGTCAAATCTGCGGCAGCTTCTCAAGGCTTCTCATTTTTCCCGTTTTTTTTTTCCTTGACCTCCTGGGGGTTAAGGTCAGGGGATGCCGTGAATACTTGTCAACGGTGGGCATGTGAAGCCCTTTGAGAGTGTTTGGGATTAAGGACTATCGAAAGAAATGCGACTTGACTTGATAAAAAAGCAAAAAAAATCAACAAACCAGTATCAAGGCAAGGCAGTTAGTTTCATTTCTATCGCGCATTTCATACACAAGGCAACTCAATGTGCTTCTCGTAAGCAAAGGACCGTATCTCCCATATCCCCAAACATCCCGTCTGATATGTAAAAATGTGTTTTTACGCCGATGTTTTCTCTCATTAGAGGGATGAGAGCTGGTGTTGTTCCAGGTGTTGGCTGAGAGGCGTCGACAAGCGCGCGCCGTGTGTGTGTGTGTGTGTGTGTGTGTGTGTGTGTGTGTGTGTGTGTGTGAGCGAGCCTGTGAGGGAGGGAGAAAGAGAGAGAAAGAGAGAGAGAGGCGGTGAAGGTATAAAAAAAAATGCAGGAGAGTCTAAACATTGATCAGTTTCACATTACAGCTGAGGAATGGACGTTGTTTGAAGCGGAGGGAAATTGGCCTCTTTCAGAGGTCGCGTAGAACCAAGCGAAAACGTGTGAGACAACACGGCATTTGAACCATCGTTTTATTGTCGAGTTCCAATGTAGCTATTGGAGCAGGCACTGGACGAGGTGTTAATTCACACCCTTCCAAAGCAGCACTGATTGAGCCTAATCGCAACCTCATGCCTCCTTGTCAAATTCCGAACACCAGAGTCCCTCTCTAATTATTCGCTGACAAACGCATTTTCCTATGAACTAATTCCCCTGCAAATTGTATTGACATTGGCAGAAGAAGCGCCGTTCAGGAAATAGGAGAACTGCAGCCTATAATTGAATCAGGCGCAGTCAGATTGGGCGCGCGGCGGCTCAGACACACGGAGGCGACTTGAGACTTGAACCGCTACGTTGCTTCGACTTGCGGCAGTTACTGCCGAAGTTACAGAACAAGGGAGCCCGCTGGCACCAATGTGGTGTTTACCTGTCGACTGGAACATATTGGAAGGATAAAAAAGGACGGATGGAAGAAGAAGAGGCCAAAGTCAAGTGGTGCCTGTCGGTACCGGTAAAAAAAAAGGGGATGGATTCCGTGAGCGGCGGGTCGGAAGGGGGAAGGAAGTGTGAGGCTGAGGCATGCAGTGGATGCGGTTTCCCCCCGGTGGTGGCTGTTTGAAGGTTGCCTGGGTGAGGTGAAGGGATGGTTCCAGATTTCAAGAGGCAGAACTGTCGGCCAAGAGGTGAGCAGTAAAGACCACAAGGGGTGAATAGCTCCCAGCTGCTTGAGTGTGTGCAGCGGAGGGAAGGAGGGGCTCGGGGGGGGGAGCTGAGAGAAAAACAAAAGAGAACGTCTGCAATCGTTCCTAAAACGTCAACGACGGTCATTGGTTGGAGAAGATAGAAAACATCAGTTGGATCTCTGACCAATCGAGCCTCTGATTTGAACTCTTTCGGTGGGATAAAAAAACTCCAGAGGAGCACTCGGCGAAATCACTTGAGGGGAAAAAAGCCCCCCCCCGGCTCCCCCGCTGACCCCAACAACTCAACCTTCTCTCCAATTTAGCAGCTAGATGCTGTGTTTACGTGACCGCTAATTAGTTTGTGGTCACGCCATTCAAGTTTTCAATTCCATACAATACACAAAACGCAAAAAGGAAACAGCTTGTTCTCAAAATGCCCTACCAGCCGTTTTTTTCTTCTTCGTAAAAGGGGAACTCGTCGGCACTCGGGGTGGGTCATGAAGCGTGTATTTGCGAGTGATTATAAACAACCACAAGTCAAGACTATTTAAAAGGCCAAAAAGGTTTCAACAGTGAAGACCAAATCGCCGACTCGACGCGGTACTTCTGAACTCGAGCAACAAAGCGACGACGTGGCAAAAGAGACGACTGACGTTCGAGGGAAAGGCTGCTTTGGAGTTTTCTTCTTTTTATTGCATATAGTCGGGTGCGCGTGTGACTTGATATGACAACTCAGACCAATGTTGACCTGTGGAGAGGCAACCGGCAAAGCAACCGAAATGAAAATTGCTCTTTGCATTTGGGCATGTTTATATTTCAACTCCGCTGAGTGGCACAGCCACCCACTTCCAATTTGGACTTCAATGCCTTGAGTGTACGATCTCGGAAGTGCAAGTGTATATACGTGTGCGGTTGCTGAATCACTGTCCTTCCCGGACTTTTTTTTTTTCAATGACATTTTTGTGCAGGCTGTTTTGGTTGAGGCTAATTGTTTCAATCCATCTACGACGCCGAAAGTGAATTTGCACCAGACGGACTGCACGGGCCAAGCCCAGAAACCCAAATCCACTCGCTTTATCTAATTCATACATTCAAGAAAAAATAAATACGCGGGCCTTAAATCCAACAGGCAGGCATGGGAGGGTGACGACGGAGTGGGGAATGTCGACCAAGGGCGGTACCTCACTGGAGGCCGACTTCCCCTGAATTCTGACTCGTACGACATCCATCAGCTGCCTGATAGGAAATGCTAGACTGTCTTTTTTTTTTCTTTCTTTTTTTATAATGCAAAGCATCACGTGCGGTTGTTACCTCTCTGACCACCGATAAACTCGTCCCTGCAGTCTTGCATCAGCTGCAGGATCCATTTGTGCTGAGCGTAGATACACTGCCATGCCGGGTCACCTGGCGCGTGCAGGTCAGACAGGTACCTTCACAAGGAGACCAAAACAAAAAAACAACAACATGCAAACGCGTTCAGATTCATATCGCTCCTTTTCCCGCAAATTGCTTTCTGTGGGACCGGGACCGACGCCGTCTGTTCCCCCTGTTTTTTACACAATTCACTGTAATTAAGGTACATCTGCATGCAGCACCCCTCAACATTAGCAGAAACAACTCATTGATTTTGACGCGTTTACACAATCAAAAGCCGGCGTATCATTTTTAATTTAGGATCGCGGGAATTTCAACAAACACAATCGCAATATGGTGGTTCCTGTACAACAGTACAGTGGACCTCCACTAGTTGCGGAGGTCAGGGACCTCACTGAAATAAAATGAATCAATAAATCACATTTGAAAGCCCAAAAAATAATGGAATTCAGAGCTAATTACGACCAATAAACATTTAAACAAGGACAAAAAAAAATCATCCTCCGGCCTGTGGCCTGCCTCCTTCCAACTGGCAACATCTAACTTGGCTGCACACTTGTTTCTCATTAAATAGCTAGAATCAACACACACACATACACACACGTCCAGCTATCCACACGAACGGGACTTGAGCAGAATGAGGATTTACACGCACACGCGCACGCACACAGGCCCAATGCGGTAGAATAAAAGTTGCACTGCTGACTGATTTCAAGCTGGAAAACATCCACTAAGGAGGAAAAGCATAATTCAAGGATCAACTGCTTATTCATATTACGGTAATTTATCAAAAAACAGAAGACCTGATATATCTCTTCTGATCGTGTAGCGTTGAGGGAGTCTGCAGCAATTTTTCCAGCAGTAAGCTGCGGAGAGCCCGGATCCTCGTTTCGACCTCCGCGTACACTTTAAAGCAGAAAGAGAAAGTAATTATTGACTCTCCCCCCCAAACCCCCCGTCCCCTTTATTTGTAAGTACCTATACAAATAAGGGTATACGAGCTTACCTTTTTTAAAAACAGGGACCTCTGTATTGCCAAAAAGAGATTTGGCCTTCTCGTAGTCATTGATCACCACATCGTAATCTCCCTGTAAACACAATTAATATGGAAGTCGGCTCAACACGACATCGTGTATGGTCACTCATTAGCTTCGCATTGTGGATTAAAGCTGCTCTCGCCCTAACAAGAAACAGGATGACGACTAGCAAAGCATTACACCGTTTATAATTTAGCTGCACAGATAAACAGCCTTGGACTTTTGGTTTTTTGGGGTGTTTTTTTTTTTTAAACAAAAGGCGGTGTTGAACCTCACCAAATAAAATTGTGTCAGAGGAAATAAACTTCATGTAGACATGAAGGCTTAAAAACCTTTTGCCTTCAACGTGCGCTTTTCACACACATTGATGTGCTCCAATCCTCAAAGAAATGAAAGTGCTTCTTTCTGATACAATTTTTGCGCTTTTCATCCCATATGAGACACCTGACTGACATCGGAGGACGAAAATGTATGTCAGTAACTCGTACAATCAGACTCCCCCTCAAAAAAATAAAACACGACAGAAAATGGATGTAAAGTCGAGTTGTTTCAGAGTTTCTGGCTACCTTCTGGATATTACGTTCGATGTTGAGGGGCAGGTTAAAAAGAAACTTGAAACGCTGCAGGACGTTGAGTGCGTTGCGCGTGGAGTCGGCTTTGTCTTTCCGCCCCAAAACTTCCTGGAAAAGTGTGTCGGCGGTGTCGCTTGCTCCTATGAACGAAATACAGATCAAGATAGGCCGAGAGCTTCGGCTTGGCCTCATCAAAAGAGCTCGTAAGAATGAAAGGATGGACGACAACTTTGGTATTGTGCCGGAAGCCTCCTCAAACGTTGTCTCTCATGTTGTTGTGAGAACCTGGCTTTCATAGGAAGCGAGAGTTTGCAAGGGAAGTGAACTCAAAGGCCCCTCGCTGTCCATCTTTACAAGTCATTTGGAGTCTTTGGCGCTTGACTCAGTAAGAGCCTTAACCCTATGTTGCATACGGGTTACTTACAGTAACCACAACTTTAACTCATATTGGTTATTCAAGTTACCAGTTTTAGTTTTTAAATCCACCGCGAGATGTCACTAGCGTGCGCAACAGCGGGAGGAAAAGGTGAAAGAGGGTCCACAAAATGTTGAATAATTTCTATCCGTGAGATGAAAAGGTCCAAATACCCTATTGTACTTGTGCAGAAGAGTATATAGAACATATAGAACACAATAAATAACAGTTTCTATGTGTTACCTATCAGTACTGCCATGCTTTTTGGCAAGGTAATTGTAGTGACCATTATGCACACAAGTACAGACACTCCCCGAGTTACAAACATCCGAGTTACAAACAAACGGTACATACGAACATTTTCACGGATCTGTCGAAAAAAAAAAAACACGTTAGATTGTGTATTGCGCGCCTTTTTCCGAGTGCCAAACGGGGCGGAGGAGGACGGCGGAGGAGACGTTCGAAGGCGGCGCGGGAGAGGCGTGGGGCGGGCGTGTGACGGTGGAACGGGCGGGAGGCGTCGGCGCGCCGGTCGACGACCGCCGTCTACTCTCCCGCTGAAGCCGCTGCTAGTTTACCGGGCAGCTAACCTCGAGCCCTGAAGAACGTGACGAAAAGCTATCTCCCGTTATATGGATGTCAAACATATAAGCCTTAAACATACATTCCAGACAAAATATAGCACTGAAGCAACATACGAACGAATTCACCTTATGAACAATCGTCCGGAACGTAACTCGTTCGTAACCTGGGGAGCGTCTGTACCCCCCTATTATGTATTTTTTTTCCCAAAATTGTGAATTTATTATGATATTTGGCCATAATCTACCCTAAATTTAAAAACAAACCACAATTGAATAACTCCTGCAGAAGCCATGCAACATAGGGTTAATATTTACTTGGACTGTTGTTTTAAAGGGCTCCAGAAATACAGCCGAGTTGAGAGTTGAAAATCGCTTTGTGTTTCTGCGTTTAGGAATGCTCATGCAATGTTGTCCTTTTTTAGGGTCAGCCATCTATCCATCCATTTTCTAATCTGCTTATGCTCAAGAGGGTCGCGGGCGTTCTCCCGGAGCCTATCCCTGCCGTCGTCGGGCAGTAGGCGGGGGACACCCTGAACCTGTCGCGAGCCAATCGCAGGGCATGCATGGACGAATGACCATTCGCATTCACACCTTGGCACAATTTTTTCGAGTGTTCCATTAAACTGCAATGCATGTTTTTGGGTTAGTGGGAGGAAAGCGGCGTACCCGGAGAAAATCTAGACAGGCAAGGGGAGAACATGCAAACTCCACCCAGGAAGGCCGCAGCCGGAACTGAACCCTGCACCTCTGCACTCTGAGGCCGACGTGCTAACCGGTCGACCACCGGGCCGCCCTATTCGGACCAAAATAGTTTCGTTTATGGTACAGCCAAACAGTTTTTTTTTTCATGGAGAACAAAAAACTGTATGTGCAAAGCTACAAATAAATATTGTGAAAAGGAAATTTGCCATTTCGATGTTGACAGATTGGCAACGCAAATCATAACATTTTAAGAGGCCCAGACATTTGCCTTGAGAAATCCCTCGCAAGCAGACCCTCTTGAGTTTTGACTGACGATCCCTGCACTCGAGTGTGTAGGGTTTAATTGTAAGTGTTGTGGGGGGAGAGGGGGGGGCCTTACTGTTGAGGATGACTTCCAGGCGTTGGGTCATCGATCCTTCTACTCTTTCAGTCCCGTCTGAATCCTGCCTCTGGTGGATAGCTGGAAAACATACGTAAACAATAATGATGAATTTTTTAAGGACGAAAGGTAAATGAATTCAAATGGAGCATTTGAAAGGAGAAAAAAAAATCGCCCAAGCAAATGGCAGAAAAAGTCCCGTGGCCTCTACTTTGCCGACGGTGGTAAACTGGGCCCCTTCGCGCAGGCATGACCTTAACCCTGCGCTGATTGTATGAGATCAGTTCATCCAGTCATTCATTCATCCATCCATGCGCTGCACCCGCTCATCTTGTTCAGCCAGCTGACTTCACCCGACAGCGCTCGCCATTCAGTCGCAGGGCACACGCAGACAACCGTCCGAACTGGCCTTCACACCGTCACAGAGTGGAGGCAAAGAAGATGACAAGGGAAAAAAAAAAAAAAAAACACTTTGGTCGAGAAGAAATTCTCGGAGGATTTGTGGAGTCCTTCTATGAAGGCGAGGGAATTTGAAGAGGGGGAACGAGGGCACCAAACGGAGTGGGGCTTAGCCGGAGAATAAATAAATGGTGTGCAGAAGTGGGCCGCTGGGTGCTGAGAGCTGCACTGCGGGTTTATTGACAAAGGGGAGGAGAGTTGGGGAAGGAGGCCTTCGACATACTTGCGAAGCGATTCAAATAGGCAACAAGGAGACATTTTGCATCTGAAATGAAACGACAGAAACGCATTCCTCCGCCCCGTCTTCCCTTCAAGCACAACATAGACTGTGAGCAAAAGCTTGGCGACAGCCGAGCGAGAGGGCAGCAAAAAAGACGAGGCGGCGCTTTTCCAAATAAATACGCGGCTCCATTCTGACAGACAGAAGCCTCAAGGCAGAGACTCAAGCTATGCAAAAACATACGATTCTTTTTTTTTTTTAATCAGGATGGATGTTTCTGGCCCGTACTTGCACCTCTCCACTGCTTCAAAAATAAAGGCATAAAATATAAATAAGGCCAAAAGAAGGCCGATGTGAATCGCATACGTGGCGAGGACGACAGCATTGCCAAACTGTGCCCCAAATGTTCACGCGTATGCTGTTTTATTATTATTATTATTATTCAAAACAGCGATCATCTTCAAAAATGCTCTTTCGATCGAGCTAAAGTGAAAAAGCCCCTCAATGGTATCACCCCGACGATGCAATTTGAATGACAAAAATACTTTCGAGACCAAAGCAGCAAAGTTCATCAGGTGGAAAAAAAAGAAGGTTCTAGGGAAAACACATCATTTACCACATTTGAACCGGCAATAAATAAATAAATAGATAAAAGACTGAAGGGAGTACTCAGTCAACACAAACTAAAGAGGATGTGGTGAAAACGTCTGTACGAGTCTCCAACTTGAATCAGTGCTACGACGGTATCTAGCGTAATGCGCTGTGTAGACCGACCCTTGCCGGGCGAGGCAGTGACCCTTTGAGCAACAATTTGCTCCCAAAAAGTTGAGAGGGGCCTTGTGCCGCCATAGTCTGGCCCTGGCTTCGATTTCCGCATGAAAAATACATTTTCGAAAGGGCGGGCAAAGTGAACCGATCCCTTTTCTGGATGGATGGATGGATGGATGGATGACTCTGATCCACTCGTGAAAGGACACCTTTGAGTCTCTTCTCTTTCATCGAGAACGGCTTCAGACAACAAGGGGCGTGCAGGAATAAGGTTATGATTGCATGACTGTGCACGTTTTATGTGCTGTGTGTTATTACCGTATTTTGTTATTTTATGCGTGTATGAAAGAGAACGAGACTAGCAAAGAGAAACACGCAAAGCGAGCAATGTCTTCACAGCCCCCCTTTGCCTCATTGTCAGCTGCGTGTCCTCGGCGTGTGTGACACTGAAGGGCCAGTGACGTCACACGTAACCTAAACATCAGGTCAAGCTCGGGCTAACGCAATCCGCCGCGACTTGAGGAAGAGCCGCAGCTCCCGCTTCACTTCCTGGAACTATTGAGGACACAAATGAATATGAATAAAAATACAGCGTGGCCGCTTTCTAAAGCTGGAGATGTTTTGACTTCTCGGCGAACTGGCCCTGGGAATCGGGCATTTTTGGAACACGGGAGCTGCTCCGTTTCCTGCACCGCTTGGAGACTTCCTTTTGACACAACAATGCAAAACCTCAAATTTCAACATTTCACTCACAACAAAGCCGGACAGACTCTCGGTCGGTCCTTCTGCCAGAGCAGCTCTGCCTCAGAGGTGTACGTGGCTTCGTGTGAAATTGAGGCCGCGTGATCTTATACTGTCACAATGCCTCAAACCTTCCACTCGCCAAGGAGTGAGTACGGCATTTCTTTATTTCAGAAGATGTCCTAATGGTATCCGATGGCTGAATGGGAATCTGCCCCTGAGAAGGCAAATAGTGCTGGTTAAGTCAGATGAACAGTGGAGTGGCAAAGTACACGTGGAGACTTGGATATTGATTGATTTCACGCAGGAAGGATCGAACTTGACATACGTGCCATCTCCTGTGTGCAGTGTGAGAGATGGACACTGTTGGAGCGCTTTTGCTGGACGCTCTGCAAACACATTACATTTTTTACCAGCACCCAATGAAAAAAAATGGGAGCATCTGCAACCATAATGGGAGCATCTGCGACCATTAACGGTGTTGAGCCCTGACAACGGCACAAAGATCCCCTTCCACAGCAATATCAAAAGAAAGAAAACTCAATTTACGTCTACAGTCAGACTGCGATTTCCACCTCAAAAGCTTCAACAATTAGTGTCCTCAGTTCCCAAATGTTGCCTCAATGTTGTGAAAAGAAAAAGGTGATGTAACACAGTCGCAAACATGACCCTGTTCCGGCGTTTTTACAACGTGTTGCAGCCATAAAATTCAAAGAAAAGGATTATTTGCTGAAAAATAAAGTTTTCCATTTTGAACATGAAATATTTATCTTTGGAGTGCATTCGATGAAATATCGGTTGAACATGATTTGCAAATCACTGTATTCCGTTTTGAGTTCAACGTCCCAAGACAAGAGCTTAAGGGCCACAAGGGTGGCTATGCACCAGGTGAGGGTTGCGTCGGTCACAAGTTTATTCCCGGCGCGGTCCTTCCTTCAGCCACGCCGGCTGCACATTTCCCTTTTCGGCAGCGGGCACAAAGTAGGCACGCTCAGTCCAAAGGCAAGTATGACTGTGCATTGTTCCCATTGGTCATATTGGGTCTGTTATCAGCTTGATCAATCCTAATATTCTGTCGTGCATTGTATTGTACCACTCTGTTTATTTGGACACGGCCCCCCAACTACAAAAACATTGCCTTTCTCCTAAATGGGGCACAAATATACGGAAAGCAATAAGAAGAAGAATGACAGAGGTAGAAAGTGTGCATATAAATAGCCCAAGGAAGTAACCGAGTGGCTCGAAAGGAAACCAAGCGTAAACCATCAAAAACGCACAAATGACAAGCTCGGGCTACGTTTCCACGATCTTCCCGGCGCCCGTGGTAGCCCTGTTGCAGGCCATCATGGACAAAATGGGATGGTCGTGAGACAACGCAGACTTATGGCCAAAGGTTTGATGTCCCTTGTAGAAAAGCGAGACCGCACCTCCCCCCCACACCCCCCCACAGGCTTTAGCTAATCTGTCCAAACCGATAGAGCTAAAGTGGGGGGATCGACATGATGCTAGCCGTTTATTTATTACTTCCCCTCTTAAAGAGATTTTATTCCCAATTGCGGTATAGGTCGAATTCATGTTTGAAAAAATACATCCGAAATGATTTATATATACATATACATTTTTAATATTGTAAAAATTTGCCATTGGAACACGGTATGTCGACTTTGGATGTCCTGTGTAAAATCTAATACACACAAAAGTACTGACAAGATTCTCACTGTGTCTTTTTGAAAGGCTGGTGGGGCATAAACAGGAGAAATCTTTTTGAGCAGTGAAGGGTCAACGGTACGAAAGTATGTAGCGAAATAAATGGCGAGCCACTGAGAGCGATCCAACTTTCCATCAAAGGTCTTGATGGGTCTCACCTGCCAGAGCGTCCTGAGCCTCAAAGAAGGTACTGAGTCCACCTTTGACATAGGCCAGACTCCCCTCATTCTTCTTGTTGGCCTGCTTCTTCAGATTGCTGGCAGCCAGCTTCAACTGCTCAAAACTGAGAAACAACAAAGAAAAAAGATGTTTTGCTTTGTTTTTGATTCACCCTCATGTCTTCGTGTTATCGGTTAACTGAGAGTACGGTGAATACAAATGTTTACATTATTTTTGCACTTGGTCATGAAAAAAGAAAAATAATTAAAATGTTACTTAAAACACTGCCTGTACAAAATAATGTTAATGTAGGTGTTATGACGGTGACATTTTTAAAATTATGACACTCTTGTTTTGTTTTTTTAAGGGTGGGGGCAATTGATGATGAGGATTGGTCATGAGATACTCGGTTCAATGATACAGGACCGAACCAGACCGACTTTTTTTGAGCTTAGAAGGCTAAACAGAAAATAATTACTTTTTCTTTTGAACATAAGATTCTGAGTGGGGAAGGGGTGTACGGAGTGCTCCGCTCCCCCGGGTGGTTCTCATCGCTCAGCCAAGATTAAAAATCAATCAATCAATCAATCAATCATACCTAGAGCCTGCGTGGTTTTCAATGAGATACCAGGTGGCAGAGAAGTTTTCACTGGTGAAATCGCCACTCATCCCCGGAAATGTCACCTCGATGTCTTTCAGCGGGAAATTTCCCCTATAGAAAGCGAGACAAAAACGGGCTTAATAGTCGGAGAGCAAAACTGGGAAACATTTCAACATTTGACTCATTATCGTGTTTTACAGTCACAGGGAAGTTGGGAGTTTATCCAAGCAGACGATGGTGTGACATGGTTACATTGGACCGAGCGTGAGGTCACAACACAAGTTATAAGAAATAATTGATACACCTTTTCAGATATCTCTCCCCACGCCCCCCGCCACATGTTGAATTGATGTTAAACACGGAGAAATTAACAAAAACGAATGCCATGTCAACAAAGACAAAATACCTGGATCTGAATATGACCCACGCAAGACACAATGTCATGAATACCTTTTATTCAATACGGGGAACTTTCCAAGTGTAACCAAGAAACTTGATTTGTGTGATTGTCACCAGGGGGCAGTGTGCTGCCAAAAAAGGACTCCAGGTTGGCGTGGGAAGCCAAGTGTGTGATGCCTGCCTGCTCCAGGAGGAACTGGCGCTTCATTAGCCAAGCTTGGTCTCGACTAATGAGCCAAAGCAGACACCATTCTATCCAAACTACATCACCACCAGTCCCCCATGCGTTCACATGCATACGCACAAGGATGCTTGCACAGTGAGGTCAAGAAAAAAAGTCATGCCATTTTTGATGTTCGTGATCTATGGTATTTTTTTCACCGAGGTTTTTGGTTTCTGACTTTTGAAACCAGAATCATCACACAAAAGGATCCTGGTCCCCCAAAACTGGGTACTGTGTTTCTAGCAGCAAGTTTGCGGGGACTCCCTCCGTGTGTTGCATCATTTGGCCCCATTTACAACGCAACCGTGCGGCATACTGAGTTAGATCGAATCGTAACGCCTTGTGGAAAATAATTTTTCACTTAAACGGTGATGCGTTTATGGCAATGGGATCATATGCAATGTGTGCGCGCGCTGGTCCGTACTTGTCAATGTCGATACCCAACGGATTGTTGGGTCGTAGGGAGAGAGGTGAGAGGCCTTTGTTGCGGTCAGTCCTCATGTTGTAGTAGTTGAATTCGTCCACCCACACGGCCGACTGCTCCAAAATACCTGCGAGCGGGAAAAGCGGGAAGAGCGAAATGATCTCCGCAACACCATCTCAAAATTGTTATCAGTCAAAAGAGGTGCGCCGGTGATGACGTGCCATGATTTTTTTGCCGCAATAAAACGGGCCGGCATGGGAGAAGACTTTTTCAAAGAAACATACAGCTCAATGGATTCATCCAAAGTGACAGGTACACGCAATGAGTGAGTTAGAAAGTGAGTTCAATTCAATTAATGAATGGGAAAGGAAGCTTTTTTTGCCCTCAACGGTGGAACATTTGGTCAAGGATAATTCAGAATGATGATTTTTTTTTCTCCTCTCACTTTGGTTACTATGATGAGACGACCAAACTGATCCAACAATCCCGACCGGTGCCTTCAAACTTACTATAAATAAGTCTGAATCACAGTGAATTTTTTTGAGCTTTCTATGCCTCATAGCCCGTCTGCGGTGCGGCTACGGATCCTCTTAGCTGATGCCTTAACTAAGTTGCCGTCTTACCAATCCTCTCCGGCTTGAGCAGTTTGAATGAAACCGTGGAGGTCCCGAGACCTCCGGACTTGGTTGTGACAATGATCTCTCCCTTGTCATCTTTTGCTGGGCCCACACGACACACTATCTTGCTAGCTGACATCCACTCTGCTGTCAGCAGGCAGTTATGACCGCAGATTGACAGACCTAAATCAAACAAGGAGAGAGGAAAAGGTGAAACGGTTGCCGAAACCTAAAATGCAAAGACCGCACGGTTTGTCATGTCGTCGGAAATACGTTACCAATGAGATCAGCTGAGCCCGTGCCCAGGTTTTCGCCACGGATTGTCACTTTGGTCCAGGCCGCACCCTCCTTGGGTGAGATGCCTGTGACAAGCGGGGGTGGACGGCCACGGGACATGTTGCTCTAGGCCAGGTGCACGGGACCGATCTAAACCTGGAGGAAGAACCAGAACCAGAACCAGAAACATCAAGAATCACATCGTCTGCAGCAGGGGTGTCAAACTCATTTTTTGTCGCGGGCCACTTCGGAGTTACAGCTTCCCTCGGAGGCCCGATGTAAAATCTCACATTATTTTTTGCCCGTGACAATTTGACATTTCGGTACAAATTTTAGCAAGCATCATGAAAGATGACACACATGATTTGCTCCCGCGGGCCACATAAAACGACGTGGCGGGCCGGATCTGGCGCCCGGGCCTTCACTTTGACAACTGTGGTCTACAGTAGACGGAAAGATGTTCAAACAAACGCAACGATCAATGGAACATTCCACACAGCTGTAATGAATAATTCTTCCAATTGCAGACTTGAAAATATATTCAATCATTTTATGAAAAATTGGACATACATCTCTATATGATTCATAGACTAGTGAGTAATTTGCACCGTTATGAAAAAAAAATCCTAAATATAAGTAATCCCAACACAATATGACCGATTGGAATAAAATGGCCCTGGCTTCCAAAGAAAGCTAGAGTTATCTCGAAGACAGTCGAAAGTAGAGTGAGGAGCCAGGAATGGCAGATCGCAGAGCTGCGGGGGGAAAGAATGTAAACCTCATAGAAACGAATAAATAAACCCGGCCTCAACAATCATTCCGCATAAACTCATGCAAGACAGTCAAGCCTTGGCAGAAGCAACTACGCACATCAGTTTAGGATGGAGCCACCGCAAGGAGATGCGACTGCTTTGGGGTTTTTCTCAAATCAATTATTACCAGCTCACGTCAAGGTTGATTAATCCGAATCTCTTTTCACTAATTATGGAGATTTGAATTCCAGCCTATCGCACATATCATACACAGCGTGCAACACATTTTAAAATTACCGACAAGCTAAGCAAAAAAAAAAAAAAAAGTAGCTTGCTAAAAAAGATTTTGGAAAAATGGATGCTTTAAAAGAGTCGCGGCTATGGTTTACAAGGAAAATTGATTCATTTCCTGGTTTGTTCCACAACATGTCGGAAGAGGACAAAACGAGATTTTGATTCCACACAAAGTCTGTTTTCATGAGTTCAGCTTCATCGTCTCGCTCGGGCCTTTTGCTCGTCAGGGTAAATCGGGGCACTGGGGATCAGATGTCAGATAAGAGGTCGAAAATCGTGCCGTTTACAGGTGAAATGGCGACAGGTAAACCAAGACCACGCTCTCGCATTTTATGGCGTAAGAAACGGATTCTTAATGCTATCTAACATTTCTCCAGGAAGCACACGTACACGGACACACAGTCGGCAGGACTGACAGCTCGGCGACGGTGCGCGAGAGAGGCCGCAGTCCTCAAATTGGGAATGTGCGGTCTGTCTCCGGCGGTATGGGGACACATCCGCACATGCGTTGAGGCGGCGTAGTATACAGCGTGTGTGCGTGCGTGCATGCGTGTGTGTGTGTGTGTGGTCCGAGTGTGTGGTCTCCGGCATAGGCCCAGCGAGAGCCCGCTGACGGGCGGGATGAGAAAAGAGCCGCTGTGTTTACTTTACTCCAGAGGCTGTGCATGAACACGGGAACACTGCCCAGACCCCTCTCACTGAAGGAAAAAAAAAGTTGGGTGCACCAGGGCAAAAAGGTCGTCTTGACCTCGGGATCATGTTAAATGGTTGAATATTACAGGCATTAAAGATCATTTTTATACTTACAAAAAAATACATGTAATAATAATAATAATAACAATTCTGAAAAAAAAGATAAAGCTTCAAAGCTTGAACTCTGCAAGTGACTGGGTGGTTCCAATACTTCTCGAGAGTCTCACGTGACAAGGAAAGACAACAAAGCGCCCACGTGAACCTCTGGCTCACTATTCTGTATCCCGACCTGATGTCCGCTATCGCCAAGAGTGCCGGTCTGTTTGTTTGTAAGCCTCCAGTACTTTTCAGCTTTTGGCGCGACTAAGTGAAGTCCCCCACCCCCCATTTCCAAAATGAAAATCCTAACACAACAAACAGAAACACTTAATGTGGAGCACAAAATATAGAAACTTGTTTTTGAGGCTTAAGAGACTGGAGACAGTCAACTCTGTCGGGTGACACCACCAAATGAGAAATGCGAACCTTTCTTCACCACCACTTGTGGTGGCTACCACTTCACATCAAAACAAGTTTAAAATGTGAGAACCATTTGCTGTGAAATTACATTGTCCATTACAAGCACCGCAACTTTATCGAAACGTATTGTACTTCTTCAAAGATGGTAATCGATTTGATATGAATCTGCATAGATATTTGGATCGGTGTATTGAGCCGACGTCCAAGGAAGCTGATTAAGGCCACTTTTAAATGGCGCTAAAATTTATCACAACTGCTGATGACGTCTGTTGTTATCAATTTCCAATATCGTCTTCCAAATCTGAGCGGTGGAAGCCAGGTCCCGATTCGCGTCAGATTTTTACATGCCAGAAAATGGATGAGGCACATCAAGCAACAACAGGTGACAATCAAATGATGACCGATGATCTTCGCAGGCAGAACTGCGTCTGCCAAACAGGCAAGACTGTCACACGGTTAACTTTTGTGCATTCTAAGAGGTTTTAGCTGTAAAAACTTGTCACTGTAAAAAAATATCATGCCGATTCTTTTGAGCTCCAACGGTCAAGCCCGCTGGTTGTGATCTTCCACGGCCCATTTCCCAGTGCTTGGGAACCTCTCTCGTTCTAAAGAGGTCCGGCTGGGTCACGCAGTGAAAACCAGCGGCCTGGCAGTCCTGTCAACAGGGAAGGAACTACCAGGTGGGGATTACTGACAGGAGCAGTCCCGGCTGAGAGAAAAGTGGCGCTTTGCAAACAAGGCTCAGCCTGACACAGCAACGGCGTTGAGAAAAACGTTGCAAAAAGCCAACCCACTACATTTATCCAAAACAAACAAGCAGGGCCACCCAAATTTTTCAATTAGAGCCATGGGAGGGAGTCAGGAAATGGGACATGTTCAAACCCCCTCCCCCAATATGCACACATTCGCTTTCTCACTCACACGCACACAAACACGCGTGCGCGCACACACACACACACACACACACACAGGCGCGCGCGCGCGCGCGCTAATAAATAGGGCTGGGCGAATATGGAAACATAATAACCTCAATCATGTAGATGGATATTGAACTCATGATGAATAAACACATCATTGATTCTGAAACGTAGCATTGATTCAGCCACCAAAATTCTACGTCTAATGTACGGCAACAAGAACACTCAGAAAATAAATGAGTAAGAAATAAAACAAGAAAGTATTACTATATCATCAATTTAAAAAATATAATCCCAGCTGGTGCTGCTGTGCGTGCCTTGTCCGGGCAATATGGTGGGTGCGGTGCCTGCAGACACACACTAACATGATGATAAAAAGATGACAAGCAGACAGTTGCGATTTAACTTGATCAAGGTAACTTGTTTTTCAGTCTAGGTAGAAAAAAATAGTTCTATAACCAGATCGTGTGTGTTATTACGGCGTTTGTGTGCGAATATTCGTTATTCTCTGCCCTGCTTCTGCGCTGGCTGAGGGCATTCATTGTCAAAAATGATGTCACCTCCGTCAAAAAGCAAACGGCTTCACTCCATCTCCCCCAGAACCTAGAGCACTAAAGTGTAAAAACGCAAAACTGGTAGTGGTCGTCGATGGTTACAAGCGAAGATTGAGGAGCATCTGAGTTGTTGACATGCATCAATACTAAATCTATGTCGGGGATTGAATTCGTCTCAACACGGAAAAAACGATCGTTATCTGGTATTTGTGTTTCATGTCCCCTTCAAGACGACGAAAGCGACTATCTGTCACGTGAGATTCCAATAACGGCACTCCATTTTAACATTAAACAAGAGGTACTGAACTTACTTTCAGGATCGCTGCCGAGCTGCCGCTACCATTTCCTGTAGCCTGGGATCCCGACGGATATCCGTTCTTAGGCAGAGCTTTCAGAATAAAGTTATTTAAAATTAAAATAAATCGGCGTGACGTTCACTTTCTCGTTGTGTACAGGCAAAGTCATGGCAATGTCGAGGACAAATAATAACCTGAAAAAAATGACAAAGACTGACGGGAATATTTTGTAAAGTGAAAACCAAAGTCACATTTACATTTTGCATTCGTTTTACTTTCTTATGCTCCTGGTACTACTTCCTCTGCATACGCGACGTTAACCGATACATAAATATATATATAAATATAAAAAAAATACAAATATAAATATACGGTCAGTCGAATAAATCGCACAAAATAAGGTCGATGGTTCGTGGATATTCAAACTGTTCTGGAGTCAGGCAACTTTTCTGATCAAATGATCATTCGCTCTGTTGGGTGACGATGTATGCCACTAGCATTAGAGTTTAATGTTGGCACTATTTTGTGTGGAGGGATACCATGTTCTGGGGTGTATGTAAATAAAGGGGGTGGAGCTTCCCTGCAGTTCGCTTCTGGCAGTGAAGGTGCACTGTGGCACGCCAGGTGTTTAGCGACTCAGTGATAGCGACCACACAAAGAAAAATAAGAATCGTCTCCTGTCTTGTGCTTGAACCGAGTGTAGTCACCAGCAATGATGCCTACACATGAACAGCGAGGACTTCCGCAGCAGAAGGATCAACAGGTTATGGGCCCAGGTGGGTTCCAGGCACAGCGGCGCTCCATGGGAGAGGATTACCGCCCGCGATTTGGCGGAGATGAGGCCCGCTATCACATCTGGGAGGCGAGGTTCTAGCATGCTTGAAAACCATCGGGCTAAAAGATGCTATCCTCGGGTGTGATGTAGCTACGGGATCCAGCGAACAGGCCGCAACAGAAACCGTGTGGAAAAACGAACTGGCATATGCTGAACTGTGCGGCTGCTTGGATGATAAAACACTGACACTCATCCTGTATGAAGCACCAGAAGATGGTAAGAAAAGTCTGGAAATATTGAGACGCCATTTTGAGTCGAAGAAAAGCCGCGAATTGTCGGGCTGTACACAGAGCTAACCAATATGCTAATGGATAACGGCGAGGAGCTAGCGGGCTATCTAGCACGTGTCGAGAAGCTAGTGGCCGCGCTACAAAGAGCTAAAGAGAACCTAAGCGATGCACTATTGGTGGCTATGGTGTTGAAAGGACTCACTGATGAGTACAACCCATTTTCTGTGCATGTGACTCAAACGAGGAAGTGTTAACCTTTGCTGAATTCAAGACTAGGCTGAGAAGTTTTGAATGCACCCTCCGCTACCGAAGCAGGCCCAGACCAGATGAAGTAATGACCGCCAAGTCATTCAAGCCGAAGCCCAAAGAAAAGACAAGAAATACGTCTTCAATGGAGAATGCTTTATTTGTGAGAAAGTGGGGCATAAAGCAAGAGACTGCACGAGTAAGGATAAGAAACCACACAAGCGAACGACAAAAGCTGATAAGAACAATAAAGTGGCTACAGTTATGGACGATTCGGAAAAAGTTTTCCGTGGCAGAGACCAAGCCAAATCTTCGAGGAAGAAGAAGAAACATTATTGCTCCGGGTGAGTGAATGGCGACCCAAGGGAGCGCAGCAATATGGACTACTCGTGGACAGCGGTGCTTCTGCCCACATAATCACCGACAAGACCGCATTCATCCGATTTGATGAGAGTTTCCGGCCTAAAGATCACATCATGCAGCTGGCTGATGGAAGACGGATCACGGAAATGTCGAGAAGAAGGGGACGCGCAAATCAAGCTGGCCGACAGCAGTGGACGAGTAGTGAGTGTCAAGCTCACAAATGCTCTCCTCATCCCAGAATACCCGCAGAATATCCTTTCTGTGGATGCAGCAACTTCGAAAGGAGCAAAGTTCAACTTTGCGAAGAATGACAACAAAATGATTCTTTCAGATGGGACAATATGCAAGATGATTGTAAAGGACCGTATGTACTATCTTGACATTGTCACAGAAAATTCTGAATGCAGTGAGGACTCCTGCAATGCATCTTTAGACATGAAAACATGGCATGAGATAATGGGCCATTGTAACTATGGTGATATTGCTAAACTTGAAGCTGTGGTAGAAGGTATGAAAATTAGTAACAAAACTAGACCTAACCAGTGTGAAACCTGTATTCAAGGAAATTCACCCAGAATAGAAACAGGAAAAGTGATGTGAGAGCTAAAGAGCCATTAGGGCTGGTACATACAGATCTAGGTGGGCCTATTGACCCAGAGTCATTCGACGGGTACAAATATGCCATCACTTTTACTGATGACTTTTCTGGAGCTGTTTTTGTATACTTTCTCAGGAACAAAAACATGGCAGTCGAGGCTACAAAGCAGTTCTTGGCAGACACAGCACCATATGGTAAAGTGAAGCGAATGAGATCGGATAATGGGACAGAGTTTGTTTCAAAGAATATCAATCTCTACTTCGAGATAATATGATAAAACATGAGAGATCAGCGCCCTACTCCCCACATCAAAATGGGACAGCAGAGAGGAACTGGCGCACATTGTTTGAGATGGTCAGGTGTATGCTGATAGAATCAGGCTTACCCAAAGAGCTATGGCCATATGCAGCCAGAACAGCAGCAGTTATACGGAACAGATGTTACTGCGAAAGAACAGGGAGACTCCTTATTTCCTTTTCACAGGAAAAAGGCCAGATTTGTCAAAAATGAAAAAGTTTGGTTCAGAATGCATGGTGTATGAGCAAAACAGGAGAAAACTAGATCAAAGGGCAAGAAGGGGATCTTTGTTGGTTTTGACCGTCATTCACCTGCTTATTTGATTTATTTTCCAGAGACAAACAAAGTTCAGAAACACAGACTGGTCCACTTCATCACAAAGACCGTGACTGAGAGTGAGACGCAGACCGAGAAGACCCAACTGGAGGACCACTATGTAGAGTGGGTAACTATGCCTAAAGCAAGTCAGTTACAGACGGAATATGTAGGAAAAGATTCTGACACTGAAACAGAGCTTAAACCTGACTGCGACACGGACTCAACCAATGGTAATGAGACTCCTCGTACTTCTGGTAGAGAAAGGAAGACACCAAAATATTTAGAGGATTATGAATGTGCGATAAAAGGCAATGAAATCACAATTGATTACTGCTATAGAGCAACAGTGGGATTACCACAAACATTCTACGAGGCAATGGCATCGCCAAAGTCAGAAAAAGTGGAGAAAGCGATGATAGATGAGATGACTTCTTTTAAAGAGAACGACACTTTCACCCTTGTGCCATTACCGGAGGGTAGACAGACAGTGGGGGAAGGTGGGTGTATGCTTTAAAGGAGGATGACAAAGGCAATGAAACATATAAAGCGAGATATGTAGCCAAAGGGTACAGTCAGAGAGAAGGACTTGACTATTCTGAGACATTTTAGCGACCGCTAATCTGACATCACTGCGACTACTGATGCAGCTTGCTGCACAGTATGAGTTGCTGTTAAACCAAATGGACGTGAAGGCAGCATACTTACATGCACCTATTGACTGCGAACTATACATGGATCAACCTGAAGGTTTTTGTGTGAAACAAAGGGATGGTGTACAACTTGTGTGTAAGTTAAACAAATCCATATATGGCCTCAAACAGTCTGGGAGAAATTGGAACATGATGCTTCATGAGTTTTTACTTGCAAACGAGTTTGTACAGAGTCAAGCAGACCACTGTATTTACACCAAAATGTCTGACAAAGAAAAAGTAATTTTGTTAGTGTGGGTCGATGATATCATTGTGGCTGCCAGCAATGAGAGGTGTTTATGCGAGATCAAAGAGAAACTCAAGAGTAAGTTTAGGATGAAAGATCTCGGATGCCTCACTCATTTCATTGGGATTGATTTCAAGCAAAATGTGGGCTCAATCACATTGAACCAATCCAGATATATTGAGAAAATATTGGAAAGGTTTGGCATGTCTGAATGCAAAGCAAGAGCCACTCAAGTGAAATCAAATGTGACCTGGCTCCAGAAGGGGACAAAACTGATCAGAGGAAATATAGAGCAATGCTGGGCAGCCTCATATACATCATGACCTGCACTAGACCTGATATTAACTGGATTGTGAGTAGACTATCTCAGTATATGTCTGATCCAAGAGAAGAGCACTTGACAGCATTCGCTCACATTCAATTGCTGCTCTCAGTAAACTTAATAACCTGACACACTTGGACTAAAACACAAAGTCAGTCATTCCCTAATTTAAAACATGCTGGGGCCCGGTTTGAAAGCTGAGAATCTGAAATCACTTCAACTCATGTGACTTGAATCAATAATTCCCAACCTGAATAAATGTACGTGAACAAATGCAAATTAATAATCAGTCCACTTCACTCTCTCTGAACTATCATGAAAACATGTCAACATAAATAAGATTGTTTTTGCAGTTTTAAGACTTTACAATTACAAAGAGCTTCCACCTGTGAATAATTCTCATTCATCTGAGTCATGTAATTTGTTTCGACTGTCCATGTTTAATTTTCTGTCTCATCAACAGGGTTGGGAGGGTTACTTTAAAAATGTGCATTGTTCCCTTATTTATTACGAGGGATACATTACAAAAATTACCCGCAGTTGTCGAACTCCGCGACGTGCAGGTTGTTTTTTGTGTGTGTGTTTGTGAGTGACGGTTGGGAGGGATGCACGCCTCTATTAAGCCATAATGAAATTCCCACACATGGTTCCAACCCCTCAAAACACCTGTCACACTGTTAAACTTTGAAGCCTAAACAGCCTACCTAGCTGCTGATTATAGGCTGCATTCACAAATTACTGTGAGCAGAGGACACCGAAACATTGATTATTAACTACACGTTAAAGTTTTTCATTTGACCTGAAAATGGTTTACCTTTAATGAGAGTACCGCGTCGCGTTGTAGTCAAAGGTACAATCCCGTTTTTGGCTAACATGTATGTGATCTTAGTTTCACCGATTCAGTCATTCATTCATTCATTCATTCACCCATCCCAGGGACCCAATGATATGCACTCTGAGATGGCGCCGGTATCCGGCTTCCAAGGTGTTGCATTATCATACGTCATTGTGGTCATCCGAAAGAGATTTCCGTCAACGTTTACTTGAAAGGAATCACCAAACGAAGGTCGCATTCACACTTGTGATGCGTACGGCCGCTTTGAAGAGCTGTTGTTTCTCTCCAGCGAGCGCCTCGCCTCTTACGGCAATTCTCTTTTCACGGTGCATCAGTGAGGTATTTCCACATGTTCTGGGAAACGCGCAGCATCACTGCAAATGCATCCGAGACCACCCAAGCACACCACAACGCTGATAGCATGACATTTATCTCAGCAAATTGTGCAGGGCAGAGCGAATTTCGATAAGGCAGGGCCCACTCCCCTGGGCAGCCATGCTGTCCAATTAGACAGGCTGATCTGAAATGAGTTTGCTCAAACTGTCACCCGGGAGTTTGGACAGATGTTGCTGCTATTAAGATGCTGTTTGTCTACATAAACAAGCACTTAGAGCGACGGAGCTTGACCATTTGATCAAAGTCTGACCAATCAGCGACAATAATAATACAGTCGAACGTCATTACAAAGTAACCTCGGGGGACATAATGAATCTGTACGTTATAACGGTTGGCTCTTTGGAACCATTTCCAACAAAATGGCTGCCAATTACAACCTATAACACAGGAGGAACATTTAGAGATGTAAAAATATGAACATGTGATCCAGTGTAAACACGTCAATTACAAATAAATGTTCAGGAAGAAAACAAATGGATAATCTTGGAAATATTTTCCACTATTTTCCTCAACACATTGAACAGAAAGCTGATGAACAACACAAACAATATATGATTGCTTTCTTAATTAACTGGATTTAGTGCATTTCAAAAAACTGACAGAATTTAAAGTGGCCCTCTCATCCTTCCATTTTTCTGTATGCGGCCCTCCAACCAAAAAGTGTGGACAACACTGACATAACTAAAGATCAGTGGACAACATTTTCTGGAACACAAATTCAAATGCCTCTCCTAATATATTGAAACCGTTGTCACATTTATAATGGGAACGCATGGCGAGTGTAAAAACGGAAGGCGCTTTTTGAACAGGTGTCCGAGGTGTGCGCCCGTAGCGGGACATCGATGGCGGCTCGATCCTTCGTCTGACCCCGCAATGCTCCGTAACGCACATCCCGTAACGCCACATGCTCCGCTGGCACCGTTGCTCATCCCTGAACCCTATTGTTCATTGTTTGTCTTCTGCACTTTTTTTTCCCATGGGCCCCCGGCCAGTGGGAGGAAAAGGTCACTGTAAATATTGCACTGAAATCCTCCCGCCCTCCCTCCCATCGAGCTCCTGAAGATGGAACAGGCGACCAGTGGGTGAGCACTTCCTTCCCGCGCGGGGCATTTCGACTACCGGACATCAAACGAGTACGAATCCCTCAATGTCAAAGATCATTGTGGTGAGATCATATGCTGTGTGTTGACATTACAATAACCTGGGCAGGTCTCTTGCTCTCTGGGAGCCTTTTTGGAGAACACAATAAGAGTAAGTAGCTCGAACAAGTTTGGATTTCGCCTTTTGCTTTTCTTTTTTTTTGACTCATTCAATGGATTGAATGCAAACAGTTTTCTCATAACACGTTTTTTTTCTGGACTTTCAATGGTACTCATTTTGGCAACATCAATTGAGCCCATCTATGGCTTATTCTGTTCAAACTTGCGTCTGGGATTCGTGAGTAATGGCTTGACAATTCACGTTCCGGCTTTATCCCAAAACACTACGCTCAACATCCCGCAACGAGTGAAAGAAAATATGTTTGACATTTTTGCAAAGTAGGGGAAAAGTTATTTGGCCTTCACAGGACAAAGTTTGGGGACCCCTGCAGGAAGGTCACAATTGAAAATGCATGCTTCGGAGCTCAGCCGGGAGCTAACGGGGTTCTCAATAAACAAAACGAAAATGAAAGGTCGGGGCACAAATCAAGCACGTGATTTGAGGCACAGAGTAAGGCTAATGACACACGTTGAAGGTTGGCACCACCTGGACTCTCCCTTGAGCGCCGCAGCGTGGCAGTGGCAAACTGTAGCTCATGTGGTACATCGCAGGCAAGAGCTGACAAGAAGAGAGAAAGAGGGGGCTGGTAGAGATGAACTCTCCCAAATGCAGAAGCTCCAGCGCGCCTTAAATAAACAGAGCACTCCAACCCAAGAAGGTGAATCACTGAGAACATCTTGGGTCAAGTCAATGCTTGCAAGGGAAACGACAAACTGGACCAGTTGCCAGTCAGCCACAGGGTATGTGTCAGGACGGACAATCGAGTAATCTCGAAATTTCTTCTTCTCTTTCAGGAACATTTTGAAGACATTCAGAGCGCTGCGGGTTTGCTCACATTAGAAGCTCCAGATAGTTCAAGGCCAGTCCAAAAGGGCATCAACGTCCCGGAACCAAGGCAGAAAATAAACACAGCTACCTTGCCGGTCAACAGTGGAGCATTTAGTGAGTAAGGGGTCTGCCATCCATTCGCTAAATTGAGCCCGTACTAGAAAACTAAAGGACAAGGTGGCTTAAGAACAAAAACTTTAATGTAAACACATATGACGTACTGTATATCAATAATCAATTGTTTCTGTGTATACGGCTATTAATCATGTTGCCGAAGGACAAAAATTTTTTTATCATGGCGATGTCGGAAGGATCAGAGCTGACTCGGCACAGCAAACGGTAATTAAAAAAAGGGGGCGGAGGGAAGAAGACTGAAAGAAAAGGAAAAACAAACACACATACATTTCGATTCGGGTTTAAGTTGTGTTAAAAAGAAAAAACAGATTCCAAATCTAATTTCCAGTGTGTGAATTGTGGCAGGAATGCAAAACTGGAGAAATAAATGTGAAAATGCGCAGCGCCGCATATCAGCCTAATCAATTAATAAATATACAAGCTGTGTAATTTTGGAGAACTGATACTGGTTGCTATTATGACAAGATGGAAGAACTCCGACGCTCTGAAAAGGGCTGCATGTGAAAGGATAGAAAGGGGCATTTTCTCAAATATGTTGAGGCCTTTACCACCCAGGTTAAGATAACATGTTGGATGGCCTCTCATAACACCATTCCTTTTCCCCCTTCGGGCCAGACAACAGGCTACTGTGTATCGGGGGGGAACAGACCCTCTTCACGGTGGAGAAACACTCTGGGAAAAGTCTTTGAAAGATTCACAAGGTTGGCAGCAAATTATACGCGCGCACGCGCACACAAACGAGTACTTAAACTTGTTTGTCACTCTCATTTTCTGCACTGAAAGTTTTCTCATATGAAGTGACATCTATCTTGCGTCTTGTGATTTTGAAATTGAAAATATTTCATATAGGCCTAGTTAACCACATCTATTTTTTGTGTGTGTCCACACTACAATCGAGATGAAAAGTCACATCTGGAAGCTGTGCATATATTTCGAGGCCAACGTTGATCTCGTCAAGTGGAAGGAGTTTCTTTACGAGCCAGAAGGGGGCGCCCAAGATTGTCATTCGCGAGCTCGCCTCGCCACATGGAATGAGCAGGAACAAGCGGCAGTCCAAAATCAAATCTCCGTGGGATTTTTCACAAACGTTGCGTTTTAAAGTGAGGCAGGGCTTTCGTTTTGGATGAATGTTTTCTCTTATTTTGTCATGGTGTGCCTTGTTCCTCTGCTGCGGCATTCGTTTCCCTTTCAAGCAAAAAAAATGTTCTTTCAGGTTATCGACTCAACATGGCATTCTGATGAATATCGCATTTGTGTAATATGAATGAGGCCGCAAAACCCACACGTTTGGATCCATTTCAGGGCGTGGCCATTTTGTCACTTGCTCTTGACGGAAAGTGACAATCACATTGCCTCGGGGGTCAGCTTGCAAATGTCACATGAGCAAACCCAGAAAACGGATGAGCCACGGTAGGTCGTTACCTGAGCCCCTGAGGAACTGTGATGTCATTTTCTGTGAACACCAATCAATGTTATTCTCAGGAGCGTTTTAGCCTTGAACCAGTCTCAACTCAACTCAACTGTATTTATAGAGCACTTTCGAACAGCCATCGCTGCATACAAAGTGCTGTACATGGAGCAATTTAACATATACAACAAATAGTAAAGCAAATCGGTAATAAAGACGGTAGAAAGCACCAAACAGTAAAACCAAGAACAAAGCTAAGTCAAACGGAGTCGTCTGAAAGATACAAAGCCCTTAAGGTGACATGGAAGGGGAAAAAAAAACCCAACAACTTTGAGTTCCCACAAAGATTGTGAGACAATGCCGTTTTTTTTCTTGTTTTTTATTTATTTTTATTTTTTTACACGGGACCGCTTTTATAAATCTTGTTTTGATGTACTTCCGGGTCAGTGTGGCTACTGTAGCCTCGAACGGGCGGGCGGCTGCTTGAGAGACGACAGCACGCTTCAGATGTCTTTTCCTTATTTATGCTGAAGATAGAGAGCAGACGTTACTGTCTTTGCATTTCGAGCCAATTTCAAAGTAAAATGCGATTAAACTCGCCCATGGCTGAAAACGCTCCATCTTTGTTGCTCTTATTTACCCGCAAGATGACCCGGAAGTATATAAACACGCATTTTAAAAAAGTGTTTGAACATTCCTGGTTTCAAAGTAACTATAATGCGAGACGAGCGAATTCCCGAAATGAGACCGGTTTCGAAGAATGAAATGCATTCACGATCGTCTGTCGCTTGTCGAACGTGACTGAAGACGGATGCATCATGTCAGAGGGCGGCCGGCGCACATTTAAGCATTTCCTCTTCTCTAACGATTTTTTAAAAACAAAGCACTTCAGAAGACACTATAAAGGTACACGAGGAAGCGTCCCTCTTTGACTCAACATCAGATTGTTACTTCTATATGGTGGCATTGAGTTGAGAACGCATGTACTTGTTGACCAAAAATATCCGCGTGCGGGTGCAGAGGTGAAGCCGGGAGACTGTTTGGAGTGAAAACAGCGCAAAAGAAGACCGAGAGGAAGCTAAACACAGGCAGCTCTTTGAAGTACCGCTCACTGTAACGCTATTGTTAGCTAAGCGACACAAACAACGCCGCTAGCCTGCAACACAAACGTGGACATCGGGATGATGAATGTGATGCTCTGCCCGACGCTCTTACTCCAGCACATCGTGCTCACGCGGCGGTTGGAGATTCCGCGCTGAATGGGTTTGAGATCGTAAGAGATTTCCTCTGCTAACTGTGGAATCCAGGAAGGAAAAGAGCATGCGAGGCGCTCAACGGGCGCCCTTGGTGGTGGGCCTCGCGCACGGAGACCTGTCGGATTGTTGACGGGGAACACAGTGAACGGCGGAGCAAATTGAGGTCACTTTCAGCCAAGCGGCGGTTTGGCTTTGATCCCTCGGCGGGTCTGGATGAAAGACATCCTGCTTTCCTCACCAGGCGCAGGGCCTCCGATTTTCAATCTGAGCAAGATGGCCCCATACTGAACAATCTGTCAACTCCAGAAGACGTGAGCGCTTGCTCTGTTTTGATGCACGTAAGACCAGCTCGTCCTTGACCCCCTTTCTGTTGCCACTTTTGACAGGGGGGCCAATCGTGCTGCTCGTTGGGGGGGGGGGGGCATTGCCATTGTCAACTTTGCGTTGACTGAAGGACAAAATAAAATTCTTGTAGGCATCAAAGTGTCTATTCACGCCATTATATTGAATTATTATTATTATTATTTTTTATTTTATTTTTTTATTATTATTATTATTGGGGTGGCACGGTGGACGATTGGTTAGCACGTCTGCCTCACGGTGTAGAGGTGCAGGGTTCGATTCCGGCTCCGGCCTTCCTGGGTGGAGTTTGCATGTTCTCCCCCGTGCTTGCGTGGCTTTTCTCCGGGTGCTCCAGTTTCCTCCCACATTCCCAAAACAAGCTCTGCGGATTGCTCCAGCAGAACAACATCTGAAATCTCTGCGCAAAAGAACACAGAACAACGACGATCCTGCGTAGAACCACCAAGCTGAGTGACGTCTCCATCTCAGATGTGGTTTTTTTTCTTTTAATATCATTCAAAAGAACAGTAAGAGCGATCCGACACCCAACAGACACCACAGCATTCATTTACAAACCAGATTGTGTAACTAGTATGTTCCCGGGGGCTGTCTAGCTTCCTAATGGCTCCTGAGTGTCTACATGTAGATTGTGTAACTGCTCTGACTCGAGGCCTCTGCCTCTGTGAAAAGATATTTCAATTAAAAGCAGGCCTTTGTAAAAGCGCTATCAAAACAAACACTTTGAAGAAAGAGAAGCATTTAGAACAAAACAAAACAAAAATGTCATTTTGAGTGCAGGCCATCAGTATACGCTCACGTCAGGCAAAATGGGAGTTTATGGAGCGCTTCACCTGCAAGTGCTCGAGAGTGAAACCAAGTCCGGCGGGAACATGCAAAGCGTATACAGTGATCCCTCGCTATTTCGTGGTTCGTTTATCGCGGCTTCGGTGCATCACGGATTTTTTCAAACAATTAAAAAAAAACAAAGTTTTTTTTTTGAAGTCCGCAAAAATCAGTGTCTAAGTGTTGTTTACTATGCGTGCTAGTGTGTGCGTACTCTGCTCAAGCGCGAAAGGTCCACGTGGGGCACGTGTGTGCGTGCACGCATGGGGCGCAGGTGAATGTATGTGTGTTGCTGAGAGAAAGAGAGAGAGAGAGAGAGAGAGAGAGAGAGAGAGAGAGAGAGATAGACTTATAAGAACAAAAGCAGGTCTCTAAATCCTTAACTGTCTAAACAACCTTAATTGACTATTGACTAATCATAAACACGTCTGCTGCACGCCAGCGGGATCGCTCGCCTGCATGCGCGTGCGTGTGTGTGTGTGTGTAGTGTGTGTGTGTGTGTGTGTGTTAGTGCGCTCTCCTCAAGCGCAAAGGCCCACGTGGGGCAATTATTTTTATATATATGTTAATTGGTCGCTACTTCGCGGATTTTCGTTTATCGCGGGTGGTTTTGGTCCCCAATAACCGCGAAAAACGAGGGATTACTGTATTCAATGCATCCATTCTGACAACAAGCGGGCTGGCCTTTGTCGTTGTTGTTGCTGGAAGAATGTGCAAGTGTTTATGTTGAATGTGGTGAAATGCCGCCACGGAAAAGGGTTGTTTGTGCAGATCAACGCCATTCTCTCTTTTGTTGTTGTTGTTGTTTCTAAATCTTTCTCTCTGACGCATGTAATAGAGGCACACCAGCCCGATGGATTGGGGAAGAAATGACAAGCCGCATGCCACTCAAGAAGCTGTCTCTTATTGTTCCAGCCGGTAATCCCACGCGCTCCCAAAACAGAGATGCCGAGCAGCACCCTGACTACGTTGTTCTCTCTCCCGATTGCATTCAAAGCACCAAAAATCGGGCCTCTGGCAGATTAAACGCCGTTACGGCGACCCTTGCAGGTAATCCTTCCGAGCACTCCACCCGGAATGTTCTTCCGCTCAAGACACAGGTTGGGATTAAAGCAGCGAGTTATCGACACGCGCAGCACATGTTCGGCGAAAGCACAATTAACATAGAGAGCGATGCGAGCCGCGCTCCCTTTTGTGAGGGCGACGCGGGGCCTCGGCTGCGGCTTCTGCGTAAACACAAGTCACCGGCGAGATGGGGAGCGGCGGCGTAAAAACGTGGCTCCAAACTGCAAAGCTCGGGCGCACCCGCAGCTCCATTAAAATGACAAAGGTTGCAAAGTTGCTCTTTTGGTGTCACTGCCGTCAGATGCCCGACCTCCCCATCCTCATTCTCGCTTACAATATGAATTCTGCGATTTCAACACCAAAGACGTTCAAGTGTGAGCTTTCCTCAAAACGATTAGGCCACAAAAATAAACATGCATCCGCAAGCTGTGTATTGAGAAAAGAAAATCCACCTCTTGTCTCAAATCCAGATATGACATCTTGAAGCCGATAAATCCTTGTCGTACTCCGAAAACTCCAAACTCCTCCATTCGGGAAGCTGCCGTGGGGTCTGTGCATGTTCCTTGGATTGGAGCGGTTTGAGCAGAAGAAATGATGACTTCCCATCCATTCATTTCCCGTGAATCCATAAAACAATTATCTCATTGCCGCGTCGATTCTCTTTGAGGAAATGAAACGTTCAAAAATGTCGTTCTAAATGAACGCATTAGATGAGCTGTTGCGAAGAACCTATTCGGAATCATGAAGTGATTCAATGTGGACCTTTGAAATGTTAGTCGGTATGGAATCACTAAAGAAAAAAAGAAATATGTTTCTCGTTAGGATGATAAACTTTCCCGTCCGAATGAGAAATGTCTTTCCCTGCTAGGGCTAGCTTATTTACCTGCGCAAGCTAGCTTCCTGTGAAGGCGAGTCTATTTTCATCCTGCTTCCAGTGCAGGAGCAGAGGACTCAAAACAAGGACTGTACCAAATAACGTCCTCGACCAACTAAAAGAAGATATGGTGAGGATAATTGTTTCTCATTAGGACGAGAAAGTTTTCTCGAAAGGACGAGAAAGTTTCTTGTGAGGACGAAAAACAGATTTCATTTTTTTCCCCATGTCACTTTGGGGCTTCGTCTAAATCATCCCGAAACGCTTCAAGATATGCGTGCGTTCACAAGATGCTGTTAGGTTGCAATACCTATGCCAAGCCTGAAGTGGCGCTACAGCACAGCCAGAAAACAGAGAGAAGCCTCAGCCTAGAAGAAGAAGAATCGTGTCGTGAAGAGAAGATGCGATCAATAATGGACAGTATTTCAACACAATCATGATTGTGAATTTTATATATATTTTTTTATCACACAAAAGCCTGATCTGGGCACACAAAAAAAATGAAAAACATTCTTGTGAGCCAAGTGCGCCATTTTGTTCAGATGTTAAGAAGGTAGAGCACCAAGCGTCGAGGCTTTCCGTCAAATTTTCCTCTCATCTCAGTGGCGGTTTAATGTTTTGTGCCGGGATAACCATTTCCATGTGATACCACATCGCATGTTTGCTCGTGTTTATTACCCACCATGGATTGGTCCGATCTTAATATTAATGGCTAATTGCTTTATTGCTGCCGTATAATTCACAACCTGTTTGCCAAATATCGCCGCGGAAGAACACGAATGTTATATCGATTGAGTTATCTGGACAAATGGAGATAAGGTGAAATGTTCGTCAATAATGAGGATCGTAAATTTAACCATGACGCGTAATTACGCTGCATTAGCTATTGCTGTTGAAGATCTCCATTTTTTTTCTTCCTCATTGATGGGATGAAATGCGCGGCCCCCCCGGCATGGAACAGGAAGAAACCGACTTTGGTGGTTTGAGTGTGAGCGAGGACAGCGGCTGCTTTGGTTTACGTTGAAATTAACGCAGAGGAATGAGACGCCGCTGTTTATGTTGCACGTGGCCCGTTTCCTGCGTGTCCATCTGCACCCGAGGAAACTTTAATCCAAGCAACTATGAAATGCATCTTTCAATCAGATGAAAAGAAAACATTTCTTTCCCTGAAGTTTGCGATTCCAAACACGACCACTGCAGACCGTGATGCTGTGCGCCTAACCGAGTATTTTCGACGAAAGGCCACATTTTGGAACGATGTTGCGGTTGTGTCAGGGCTGAGGACCCAAAAGCAGGGAACCAAGGCAGGACTGCAGAAAGTACTCAAAAACAAAATATTCCTTTCCCTAATACAAAACAAAAATGCTAAGCAGGCACGTGGAATGACATGAATACAAGTTTGAAAACCAAAAGTGGGCCTCGATTCACAGACAGGAAGGTGACAGGGAGACCGAGAGGAGCGATAATCCGACAAAGGCAACGGAACTCGAGTTTTATGGGATTTGCAGTTGTTTATTTGCATTTTACTCGGGACCGCCAGGGTACGGCCAAACCGCATCTGCGTTGGCGCACACCCAACATGTATCAGATTTTTAATATTCATTTCGAGGAGGCCCGATTTCAATCTGAAGATATCCAGTCGCAACATTTCTCATTTCGTGCATTGTTCACGCTGCCACGATGCCGATCCCAATTGTGTGCTGACAGATGACGTGCAAGCGTGTGCTCATATCACGTATCGAACTCTGCATACTCAAGGTGAATGTGACTTCCCATGGCATGTGTTTACCTGTGTATTTACGTGGGTGAAAATGAAGATATGCCTCATTGCCAGCCATTAGCTTGGTGATGTGTTTGAGTCAGCGGGAGTTGACAGCATAATTAGCCCGTGGCTCACCTTTCCAAACGTCTCATCATACTCACGCACACCTGAATTACGTACGTGAAGAGAATGAACAACCTGTTGGGAACGTCAAGAGTTCTCACCCCCAACAGAGTGCCAATCGTGAGATTCAACTTTTTGGAGTATGGCCACTGTACTTTTTCTCCTCTTTCAGGAAGTTACTAAAAGAAACTTGCTGGTGCTCAGTAGGTTTGAGTTGCGCAATTTGCATACCACCATGCTCATGACTACTCCTCCATCGGGCAGGCTAAAAAGAAAAATCTCAATGGGCCGAGCGCGTTGTCAGCCAAATGTTTTGGGGCGCTGACTTCACGCAATGCACCTTTAATATAAATGAACATGTTCGATGTTCCACAGTCTCATTTGGGAAATATGATGCAGGGGCTTTGGGGATGCTTTCCTTCTTCAGGGCCTGGTACATTGCTATCATCGATGCAAGAACTTGACACATTCTGTCTTACAAGTTCATCTTAAAGGAAGATGGGGGATGCAACGGGGCCACATCCCAAACTGAAAAACTAGCAGAGGAAAAATGCGCCTTGTTGAGTGGCCCAGTCAGAGTCCGGAACTCAACACGATTCAGACGCTTTGGCGCGAGAACATTTCACATCCGAATTTCCATGAATATTCCTCATCTGAAACGATTTGGTCCATTTATTGATTTTGTTTTCTTAAAAATCATTTTCATTTGACTTAATTTAACATTATAATTCCCCGCAGGGCGTATTCAACTCCCACTCTGATGTTCTGCATATTTGTGTTGCACACCGCACATTGAAGCAAATCACACAACTGGAGGCAGGCAGGCAAGGCGCACTTCAGAGAGAACACACACGCACACACGCAAAAAAAAAAAAACATGATTGTTTGGGTGTCATTAGTTTTAAAAAAAACGTTGTCTATTGTTGTGACTTGTAAAGACCTGAAACTCGAGATCATTCCAAAGGGTTCGCATGCTTTTGGGTACAATCGTCTATGAGATAACAGAATTTCAAGCACTCGATCTGTAACGGCAAATGAAACATACAAACTTAAATAAAATGGGGGACACACACAATAGGAGGTGTGCTATCGAATGTGGTAATGGCGGGGCTGCTAACTTCGAAGTGTTGCACAATGGCGGCAAGAGTTCGCCTTTTCCCAAATCATCAAACGCTTTCCAGGCTAAAAATAGAAGTGGGCTTCGCGCAGAAACTGTGCGCGTTGAGCAAATACAGCTGAAACCCGCCCAGTAAACACGGCCCGACAACCACTTAAAACACATCCGCAGAAAAGAGGTGTTTGCAAGACGCTTGCACTCAAGTTGCTCCACAAGAAGTGAGCGGCAAAACATGACGCCGCCCGTGTGAGTCTGTTTGATGCCCCCCCGCCCCCCTGCCCCCATTCTTTTTTAATCTTAGCCCTCAATAGAAGCGACTCTGAAAGGCTGAGTGGGGATTTTTAAGAACACGGTTTGTGGCGGTGATACCCGTGGATCACAATAAGCGTTTTACACTGCGCAGGAATTCAAATAAGTTGAGCGGAGAAACACAGAAGACAAAGCTCGGCGGTGAAAGAGCGCTGATCAGTCATTGCTATGCTACATGCTAAATCTCTGCTTTTGTGCCCGAAGCTTTGATCCCAAAACTTCCAGCGACCCTCTCGCCGAGTCTGTTTGCTCCTATTCACGTCTATTCAGACTTGCCATTATGCGCAGGCTTCAGAAACAGCCCGTGCTTGCTCACAGATTAGTTTACGTAAAACTGGTCCCGAGATCATAAGCGAAAACCTTCTTTTGACGGTGTCAGAAGCTAATCTGTACACAGCAGAAGAATGCGGAGACTTCTCTAGTAACTGTGTACAAGTTGTGTCTTTTTAATGACTCCATATACAGCGTGTTGGGAAAAAAAGGCCCCGAATGAATCGATAAATACATTTGAAAATAAACATGAATTGAAAAAAAGTCTTTCAAACGTTCGGTTTAGAAACACTTGTTTACTGAGATAAGTCGGTGAAAGCCAAATCATCTTTGCGTGTGTGCAGTGAATGTTTACTCCTGGACCTAGAAATACATGTACTCGGGGCTGTAATACTCAAGTCCGTAATCAACACGGGTTTTTGTTTTGTGTTTGTTTGTTTTTTTGTCCAGGACCTGACTCGCACTCGTTGGCATTTGAATCGGACTTGTCTGACACTCGCAAAATATTTTTAGTGACTTGGCCGAGTCCAGCTATGATTTATTTTCTGAAAATGAACACTTTTTTGGGAGGGGGGGGGGGAGGGGCAGGGTCGGGGGGACTTCAAACGCCACAACGTGTTTGTGTTCATTCATTAGCTTTGAGCTCGCCACTGTGGCGTAGCCACCACTCACCGCTCGGCCTTCTGAAAGTACAGAAGCTGTCCTGCCCCAATAAATTCCAGTAAAACTCAAGAGGGGTTGAAGTATCTCAGGGTCGAGTTCACGAGTGAGGCCGGGATGGAGCGGGAGATCAACAGGTGTGGTCTGCTTTGATGCCAACTTTGTATCGGTCTGTTGTGGTGAAGAGCGAGACAGAGCCAAAAGGCGAAGCTCTCGATTTACTGGTCGATCTACGTTCCCGCCCTCACCTATGCTCACGAGCTATGGGTCATCACCGAAAGACCGGAAGCTCAGTCATCCAGGAGGGGCTCGGACTCAGGCCGCTTCTCCTCCGCGTCGAGAGGAGCCGGATGAGGTGGCTCGGGCATCTGATTATGATGCCTCCTGGATGCCTCCCTGGTGAGGTGTTACGGGCACGTCCCCCCGGCAAGGGGGCTGGACCGGAACGCCTCGGGATCCCCCCCGGGAAGAGCTGGAACAAGTGGCCGGGGAGAGGGAAGTCGGGGCTTCCCTGCTAAAGCTCTTGCCCCCGCGACCCGACCCTGGATAAGCGCTAGGGAATGGATGGCTGGATCAAACCCGAACTTCTCTCAACAAGAAGAGTCCAGTTCCGTGGATTCAACGTTTGCAAAGCAAGTCTTGACAGCATTCTACCAGCGGCCATGGTCATGTTTTCAGGTCACAGCGAGATAAATCCCTTTGTCGTGAATTGCCATAACATTCAGGTTGCACTTTAGCTGATGTTGACCTGAGATGCCCGATTCATGCGCGTGTTGCTTTAGTCCACAGAAACAAAGGTGACGTGGAAAAACTGCAAAATCACCCAAAATATCGACGAGGTTGGAATTTTGCCTTCTTCGAATCCAGGAAGCCGAGCAGCTTTGCATGGCCACCTCTGAAGACGATCTTGCGCTGGTGCTTCCCAAATCAAGGCTGTTGTTGCAGCTTGGCCCATCTCCAGCCTCTCACCCCTCTTGCTTTCTTTGTGGACCAAAAGAGTCAAACCCCCTGCTGAGTTTCTCATGCTACAAATAACGTACTTGCCCGCGCACACACGCACGCAAGCAGAAATATACTCAAGCTCGCATGCATTTGTGCCGTGGTGGCTTGATCAATCTAAAGAAAAAAAGGGGGAGGAGTCATTGCAATGCATGCCGTGTCGGCCACATCCAGCGGTTTTTCAACAGTAATTCTGATGACTTATCTTATCAGCGCATCAGGATGGTGGAAAACAAAATAAACACGCACACCCAGGCTTGAACTCACGCACTTTTGGTATGCGCATCCGGTGAGGCGTGCACCTGTTTCCTTCGTCAGCAATTCATTTGCCAAAATGCACTGATTAGCAAGAAATTTGTCATGGTTTTTCCGTGAGCTGCGGATCCGTTTGAGGTGTGTACGGCGCTCGCCAAGCAGATCGGCGGAGTGTGACTCACACAGCAGATTGAGAATGACTCGAGTAGTGTTGCGTCTCACTATTTACCGCAGCTCTGCTTGGCTGCTCAGAAATGCGACGCGGGCCCTGAGTTGACAGTCGTGAGGAATGTCTGCCTCTCGCATACCAGCTCTCCTACGTACGTCGCGAGACGCGGCCGGTGCATTGGAGTCTCTGCTACCCTTGACCAAGTCTTTCTTCGCACAAGTGGTTGAACAGGATGCGCAGACAGAAAGATGGAAAGAGATTTCCTCAAGGGAAACGCGATGCAAATCGCACGCTCGGAGGGTTGCGATGCAGTGACGTAGCTTCCAACAATGCGGGGTATGCACCTCAGCCAGACTCTGGAGATCGGTTCAGGTCACTTTCGGGAGCATGTCACTCACAGCTGGGGCTGCCCTTCAGCGGTCCGCCCCTCAGATGTCATGCTCGCGTCAAGTTCATGCGAAACACCTGGTCTGGAAAATATTCCGTGTCCGATACTGGTTGTAGTACTCGAGTCTACCCTAACCTGGCGGGTTATAAAATGTTGTTGGGTCAACCATCAAGAACTGGCGTTTGCCACCACGTCTTCAGCAAACAAACATGAAGCAACCTGCAGATTCTGTAAGAAGACAATTCGGGACACGTACGGTTCCACATCCGTTTTTGTTCAACACTTGCAGAGGTGCCACAAAAAGAGATGGCATTTTTTTTGCTGATTATCCACATAAACGGTTCATAAAGAAAAAGGTTGCATTGCCATCCAAGAAACGTTTTGAGCATGAGGAAATGTTATTTTTCAAGATTGACTCTTGATCACATCTGGACTTGGACTCAAAACCTGTGGGCACAAACTTGACTTGGACTCAGATCTTTGTGATTCGAACTTGACATGGACTCGACCAAGGCGGATTTGACTCCAACCTTGGTGTGTACCGTATTTTGAAGACCAGGCTAACTGCTCAAGGACTGCACTCCAAAATAATACCAAAAGAATACAACGTGCGTGCAACTCTTGGATATTCACACAGAAGTGTTGCAGCTATCTGATAAAGCTCAGTCCACGTTATTCCTCGTGGTTCAGATTGAGAAACAATGACGGCTGCGAGACACCGGAAGAGGCAATGAACCATTGGTGACTAGCGGTTTTCGTGTATCAGAGTTAATGTGTCCAACATCTTTTAACAAAACTGTACTCAATTCACGACTTTGTAGGTCCTGATATGCCGCAGAGCTTTGTAGATTGCCCATGACCTCATATCTGAAGCGAGAGTACAAAAAGTAGCTCAAAATGTGACTGTACAGTGTCACTGTCCGTTTTTTGTCGTTATCTTCCTATCTTCCTATATTCATGATTTTCGCTTTGAAGCCGCATGCAACAGCTTAGCATTCAAGTCGGGCTAGCTAGATAGCTCGATAAATAGATACCTTTTCATTTCATTTTTGTGATATACTTTGTACATGTGCTTTTTAGTTGTTCATTTATTCCTTCATTCGTGTAGTGATGTGTGCGTGGATTCGATTAAAAGACAACATTGCCATTGTCACTAGTTGTAGGTGTGTGAGCATCAAATGAGACAAGGCAATGATGGTTGTTGTTGTTGTTTTTTAATTGTTCTTGTATGGCAACAGCGGAGTTTGTGTGGTAATACCAAGTAAGTCGGATTGTGGGGAAAGCCTTCGTGCAGTCCGGTTTTTCGAATCATGCTACACGAAACACGCTCGGACGCTTCGGAAGAGCAGCAGCAAGCAACACCAAGGTGTAATTACGGGCTTTGTGCTGCGTTGTAGATCTGCAGTCAGAGAGCTGGCATGACTGACAAAAACAACAGCGGTGCTTGCCCCAAGTAAGTAGTCACGGACGTCTTTCTCTCTCCTCACACCTGGAGGAATAATGGCAGATCCGATTCCGTCATCGCAGCTGAAATATAATCGCATATCTAAATTTAGACGGAAAGAAAAATGACTTTTGTTTTGGCCATGGAGGGAACCCCCACTGCCTGGTGATCCCAGTGCGACTGATATCTGTCAAAACAACATTTCTGAAGAACTGGTTTTTAATTGCACCCCCAAGACAAACACACGCATGCCAAACCTCAACAGCTCAACATACACGCAATGGCATTCTCTCAACAATGACTCACAGCCATTACCTGAGCTATTAAGGGTTGTGAAACACTACCTGGGTAACCCGCAACGTCGTACACTGACACTCACTGTTTACTCATATTTCAGGCTCACCCTTCTTTCAGACAAACACAGATGGACGGCCACTGGCGCAAGTATGTTTGGGCATTAAAGAAGGGGCCCCTCGCAACGAGCTATCCGTCACACTCGCTGTACATAAAGCGTCCGAGCGCACACAGACCTGTCACAATCGTGCGGGTCAGAACGATAAGGAACGAGATAGGGGCCGCACCGGCGGCCGGGATAAGTCCAACTCTAGGTCAAAGTTATGTGCAAAACATGCTCCGCCTGTGATAAGGGGCGGCCGCAAAACTCGCAGCTTGCTACAATACTATCCAAACATTACACAAAGGCGGGAGGTGTCTGCTATTGTTGGAGTGATCCCTCACCTGTCTTGAAGATAAGGAATGTACTCGTAGCTCTAAGAAAGTATTTTTCCATCCAGCCGTTGTGGTGCGGCTCGGCGATGAGAGAAGCCCGCGTCGCCGTGGAGCGATGTGTAACGTGTGCACCGCAACGCGTAAACAGATGCAAGACGGGTCTTGCAGTCAGAGTCGGGATCAAGCATCATAATCACCTCTCACTTAAATACACATTTCAAGACCGGTGACCTTTACTTTTAGTACTTGTGTACTGTTATCGCTACGTGTTGGCTACACTGGGTTTGTTCACGCAGGTCAACAGCAAGCCAAACTCAAATCTTCATAAGCCAGGAAACTCAGCGACTTGCTCCTTCATGACGGTCGTCTTGACAGCTTACAGTGAACAATGAAATCAGCTCGATGAAAATGTTGAGTGAAACTAGAATGAACACATTTGAATTTTAAAAATGCATTAGCTTCTTGTAACCAAATAAATACAACACAAGTTGTTCAGTGCAAAACAACAGACATAAAAGCAGCTCTAAGTGTGACAATGACAAACGAAGCATTTTCGCGATCCTTTCGCATGCTAATTAGCTCGTTAGCACTAAGTTAGCCACATTGCTACGTTCGTACGCGGTGCTCCGAGCTAGCAAGTTTCAGGGAAACAACACGAAAATGATCTCCGAAATACATTTCTAAATAACTCTAAACGCAATCAAACTTATTTAATAAATTGCTTTCGAAGGCAGACGGAAAAGGAATGTAACACAGGAGGATCCAGTTCGAATGACCACGGTGACTCGTCTGACGAAACACGACATATGCATATGCATAGCGATTGCTAACTACGATTTCGGAATGAAATATAGCTAAAAAAAAAAAAGTTGACGAGATGGAAATAATTTTAAACACAATTACCCTTTGTCATGGAAAAACATGAATTATGTTACAAATTACGAAATGCTATGAACCCCTTTTTTTTCTTTTAACCCTGAAGAAACGTCCTTGAAACTTCTACTGTGGGCAGAACAACTTGTACAATCAACTTTCAAGTACAAGCATTTTCATCGTAATTGTGAAATTTCTTTTCAAGACCTCCATAGCTAATTGTGTTTGGCCGTATTTTCCCGTGCGATTTACGGGCCTTCGCCCATAGAAGCCGACCTTTCGCGACTGTGTGCGTGTAACGGCGATCAGTTGAAAAGCCGAAAGCTGTAAATATGCGAGTGGCAGACATTGGCACATTTTGTTGGAATGCAGCTGAGCGGAGGTGATGCCGTGTGGTGGCTGAGCAGCGGGCCTTTGAAACGCGGCTCCGCTTGCTCTCACACATGGACCACCTGGGTGATCTGTTTATGGAAGTCATCCTCGCTTCTGGCCCTGAGCACATTTAAGCTAGTCATGCCTCTTTTGTTTACAGAAGGACAATTTCTAATGTCTACTGCACAAGCTCCACGGAGATGGGAAACAGAGGGCCTTGGTGAACTCAAAACGCTTCCCGTCCAGGAAAAAGTTCCCAAAACGCAGCCACCCTTAAGAACTCGTTTCAGTGACTTGGCTTCACGTAACTCCGACATTGAATTACTCTGGAGTCCGAGAGAAATCTCCCCAATCTGGAAATGTCATATTCTGAGCTTCTCAAGAACCGCCATGTAAATTTTGATTTGAGGGTTGGGGGAGGGGAGGTTGGGGTGGGGTGGGGTGGGGGGCGGCAGGCATCGCGTGTGCAGTTCGTGCCAAAGAGTTTCCACTGGTGAATTTTCAAGGACCGGTTTCCACTGTTATCGTGCACTGTTTTGCCGCTGCTGTGAAAAGTGTTTTTCAGTTAACCCAAACACCGTCTATAGTAACAGTGATATTATCTACCTGAGCATGCGGGGCCCACCTGCAGGGCTGTAACACGGAGAGGGAGATGTTTTACCTCGTCTGCACGAATGGGCCCGGAGCGTTTGTGTGTGAGCGTGTGTGTCTCTGTCTGTGTGTGTGCGTGCGCTGGGGAAGGCGTTGGTAGGTGGGGTGTACAGTGAGGGGAGGTAGAATTTGAGAGAACTTTACAAGCTAACACGCAAGTTGCTGTTTGAACAGGTCGAGCCGAAAGGTTTGCTGACTTTTCCTTCGCTCGTCTTTCTGTGCTTGAACAGCTCAACTGTAATTATTCCAATGTATGGAAACGTAGGCGCGCAAGTGTTACATTGGAGACGTCTCGTTTGCAATCGCCCTGCTCGAGAGTGTGCTGGCATAATGTTTTGTCACAATGGATTCGGAGAAAGTGCCGCTTGACTGGAGGAGAACATCTTTTGAAATGACACGAGCTGTAATATTTTATTGTTTTCCAGGTTTTTTTTTTTTTAATACCTGCAGTGCATCGAACTGTCCATGATACGACACAGCAATATACACGCTGGCCATAACATTAGTCCGACATTCTACTGCGATCTAAGACAAAAGCTTGGATGTAGGGGCTCAGTGCACAGCCCTGAGTTGGGCTGGTGAGAAGGTTGTGGAGAAAGACGGGTCCACCCTCGCCTTCTGGTTTGTTAGTTTGTTAGCAATTCAGATATTCCCAATTCAGAATAAACACACCAGACCGTTGGGAGTACATGTTGAGCCTCTGTGCGTCATTTCCCCGCTGCACCGTGTCTCTTAGGACAATGTGGAGGACAGTGGGGACGACATCCTCCGTGGACTGATTGTCCCGTAGGAAAAGTGTGGAAGCTCAAATCCGAGTTTCTCAAAGCGCCTTGGCAACTATTTGATGTCAGTGCCTGTTCTGTCCCCAATTTACAGTCGATTTAAGTTAGAATTTAAGTTACACTAAAGTAACATTAATATTTCTATGCATAGTTGAGAGTATTTTTTATGCAACGTAACTTTCTTGATTTCATTTTAAGCAGCATAGTTCACAACCGGACGTGACGCGGAAGCAGGAAGTGGAGCGATAGATCGTCAATGAGAGAAACGTGCTGGTCGTCGAGTTTAATCCAGCACAATCCACATACATCTCACGCCTTTGGGAGCATCGTGGGTTTGTGTCGTTATCGATGAGCAGTTCTGTCAAGTTAGAAAATGCTGTTCCGCAACATGCATTAAAAAATGTTACGATTTATGCTAGCGCTCGCTAATTGCGTTAGTACAATGACGTCGTGCTAGTTTCGCGGTTGAGGTAATGTTATTTTATTCTGTTGGTTGTGAATTCAAAGTCATTTTGCCTTGTATTGTATGTTACAGTTTCACCTTGTTCTCCATCATTAAACCTGCGGACTAAGAGTAACGTCTTCAGAGTCGTGGTGTTGAAGATGAGTTTAGCTGACTGTCCACATCTGGCCGAGACAGAGATTGTCTTCTGAGCAGCTGGCGGGGTTTTTTTTTTTATGGAGAGTGGGATGATAACGGAGGACTTTAGGCAGGAGATAATGGCCCGACTCAATGACCGGTTCAAGATCTCAGTGAAGACTCTCGAAAGCTGAGCCACAAAGTCCCCCAGTGCCTGCGTGGAGACGCCGTTGGGGCCCTCGGATGTCCACGTTGGACCATGCGCCACCCGGCGAGCTCGTCCGCTGTGAAGTTGTTGCCACAGTGGGCCGGTGGTCGTAAATGAGGCCGCCTCCACTGACGGCGCTTCAAAGCGGACAATGACCTCGTTGACCTCTGCTGGCAGGCAGCCTGAGCAGTCTGAGTTTGTTGCGGAGTGCGGGCTCGCACCACACCTGACAGGGATCTTGGCTGCTGACGCTCTCCTCAGTCCGACCTCTTCTATTTCGCTGTCAGCCGTTTGACCCCCATCTTCAGTCCCCCGACGGCGTATCTGGAGCAGCTCGGGTTTCAGTACCTTGCCCCAGGGTACTTCCGTGGTGTTGCCGGGGCTCAAACTGAGAAACAACCGTCTGGGTAAGAGACCAACACTAAGAAAATTATGTTATGTTGTTCAGGACTAAACTACGCAAATACGAATGCAGCAAACCGAGTCCAGAGAGATTTGGTCAGACATGATTGCAGCAGATTGGTGTTGATTTGTGCTCCGCACCCTGGATGCTGTTGTTTGTTCCCGTGGATCAATGCTACCGTGGAGGTAACACACCTTACGATTCAGCAGGAGGAAATTTCCTTCCAACGAAACATCCGATTCTTAATGGTACGACTTATCACCCAATCAATAGCTAATAGCGCGAGTCCAAACAGCGACACACGGCCCCACGCCGTGGTTCCTAATTACCCTCGCAGTGAGCCACGCATAACCCGTAAACACGATCCCTTTATCCCGACAAATACTTTTGTCCTTAATAGTTTCGTCGAGGCAGGCGGGGTATTTTTTTTCCCCCCTTAAATATGTTTCCTTTTTCATGATTAAAGTGTGGCTCCAACGAAAGAGACACGGAACGAGCAGATGAGTATGATGAAGCAACAAGGTGTTTGTTGGGGTTTTGTGGTTTGAATCCATGGTAACTATTCACAATCAGAGCTATATTTGCCGGTAAAGCCCTGGGGTCATGAGTTCCGCCTCTCAATCAAAGACAAGAGAGGGGCGGTTAAGATTCAGACGGGGCAAAAATAGCACCAGGGAGCCCCGCGGTAGGTTGAGAAGGCGAGCAAAGCATCTCGTGCAAATCACTATGCGTGAGTAGAGTGTTTGGATCCTATTTCAAGTTTAGACAGAAACGGGCTGAATGGCTGCCAGGTAAACAGGGCAGCACAGGTACTGATTTGGCCCCGCATTTACTGTACGCCTCGGCAAAAACAGCCTGCAGCCCTGCTGAACGGGGGTCCTTCCTCACGGTCCTTCCTCTCAGGGAGAGAGTGAGCTGGCTACGACCGAGGTCGGCCATTGCTCCTTTCTCCTTTTCATTCCGGCCCAAACGTCATCCACGCCTTGCTGCGTGGCACGCGAGGGAAGCCTCGCGTGTGAACAGATGAAATGTGTGATAGAGTCACAAGGATCCTGTGTTGCCCACATGCACGAGGTTGGGTGGGAGCCATGCAAAACAGCAACATGTTGCAGGCAGGATTCGGGCCGGGCGGGGCGGGGCGGGGGTCCAAACCGAGGTGAACCTTTTTCAAAGTGGGAAGGACCACCTCAATGGGTCTCAAAAGCGGACATCTGTTGACCCTTTTCCACTGTGCCTGTGTTGGTGCTAGATCCGGGCCAGTGCCCAGGTTAGCACCGGTTTTTATTCTTTGTTGGGGCAGACACTGGCACCAACCTACGTCAGGGGGCGGTGGGCGGAGTTATCGTGACGATCGCAGATGTCGAGGAATGACTCCCTGGACAGACGAAAAGTTTGCACAAACTGTTGCGCAGTGAACTCCGGCACCGTCGCGTCCCGCCAGAGCGATGGCGGATGTGGCCGGCTATCATGCGATCTCCAACTCGCAGCCGCCCTCGTGATCATCTGCAAATAACAGTATGAAGAAAAATAGAAGCGTTTGCTGATTGCATGTCTCTGACTGTTACATACTACATCCAAGTATAAGCGATGCTACGTTGCCTAGCATATGCTAACAGCGCCTTATTATTATTATTATTGTAGTTAAAGCGCAGACGCTCGTGCGTAAACGCCAACATAAGCAGTGACGTTTGGACGCTTCACGATGACATCATGACGTGGCTCCTACCTGGCTCTTTGCCGGTGGAAAAGCAAAACACCATCAGCGTAAGAAGCACCAATGAAGCACAGCAAAATCGGCCCTGGTGCCCAACGAGCAGCAAGTTTTTTCATGTTTTATTTTTTTGTGGGGGGGCGGTGGGGTTGGAAAAGGGGTATGTGATCTAGCGACATATTTACATCGTAGTATATTGTGAATAACAGGTTCTTGTCGCGTGCATTTGTTGTCCGCAGTTAGGTTAACCGTGTGCTTCGGTCGCACGACACCTCCTGCCTTCTTTTCTTTTCAAACAGTCCCGTTGGCTTTGCCTGTTTATGTGGATCTATTTTTTCCTCCCTCTGTTGGAATGGCAGGGTGTGTTCACCTCAGGTAAGAATGCAAGACAACTTAAAATAGTAACATGTGGTTGCCAAGTGACTGCAGGATAGTCTGTGCTTTTTTTTTCCTTCTTTTTTTTTCAAAGCCAGAGTTCATTTACAGACGTACAAAAAAAAGTGGCAGCACAGGTGCGCGCTCCTCAAACTGCAGTTGAGCAAAAACCACCCAGCCATCCGCCTCGTTTGAGGGTTTTCTTTGACGCCATGCGACAGTTGCCAGAGGGTCATCGCGCTGCATCCGTGCAGAGCGAGGACTGAATGGTGAGAAATTTAAAAAATAATAATAATTTAAACCGTTAAGTTGTCCGTTTGACGATAGGAACAGCCCCGCCCTCACTTGTTTTTGTGACACACAAAGGCACGACAACGGAGCTGTCAGCTGCCGTTTTGTTGCCGGACAGTTCTTGTCATCGCCTTTCAAGACCGAAACACGTATGCATCGTCCATTTGGTCGAAGCATCCTTCCCTTTTCACACGCACATCCACGTACAGTCCCCCTGCTCCAAAAGTATTGCAAGGGCAAGGTCAATTCCTTTGTTGTTGTTGGGTTTTGGATCAAAAGCTGAACATGAGACCCAAAAAATAAGAGGCTGGGCTTTTATTTCATGGGATTCACATCGAAATGTGTTCAACAAGTCAGGACAGAGCACCTTTTGTTTGAAGCCAGCCACTTTTCAAGCGAGCATAAATATCGGAACTGACACTGTTAAATTAATTGAAGATGAATAACGGTGAACATTTGGCGGCGAAACACTGAACTTGCAATCAGTGCAGCAAGCCCGTGACCCCATTGAGTGTTGCATTCTCGATGCGGAAGGCTTTTCCAGGCCTCTACTGCAGCCTCCTGGAGTTCCTGTTTGTTTCCAGGGCTTTCTCCTGTCAGTCTCCTTTTCAGGAGGTGAAACGCATACTCTGTTGGTTTCAGGTCTGGTGGCTGGCTCTGTCTTTGATGTGGTCTTTGGAGTCAGCCAATCCTCCATTCATTGTCTCCAGTTGGTCCAGAATGCTGCCGCTCACCTCTCGACTGCTACTCGTAGGAGTGAGCACATCATTCCTACTCCGGCATCCCTTCCCTGGCTCCCGCAACATTTTAGAGTTCTTTTTGAGATTCCCCTTGCTGCCCATCTTTCATCTTAAAACTTATTTTTATTCTTTGGCTTTTGATTCAGCAGGAAACCTGATTTTTAGTTGTACTGTTTTTTTTTGTGCTTTTGACTGTCTATGTTATTAATTTGTCTGTTGTCGTATGAATGATTTGTGCTCCATGTACAGAACTTTGTCGACAGCAATTGCTCTAGAAATACACTTGAGTTGAGTTGAGTTCAGTATCAGGCAGTCATACAGGACACATTTGCGTTTGGTTCCCCCCGCCCCACCACACCTCTCCCAAAAAAAAAAAAAAAGCAAGGAATTCATGCGGTTGCTGAGGTCGACTGCAAAGCAGACACTTAATGCACCTCCCAATGTCTCCCAATCAGGCACGTTTAACTTCAAAGTAGTTGTAAGACTAAATATGCTGCAGGGAATCTTGGGAATCTCAGCTACGCGGGCCTTCTCTGTGCTGTTGTTGCCTGCCGTGCTCACACACACTTTGCACTTTGTTTATACAAAGACGTGCGGGTTGGACACCCTTCACTCCAAGAGAAGAAAGAAAGCGCAGGCTCTGGATACAGGTAAGAAGTCATCCAGACGCACGCAGACAAGAGCTAGCGTGTGAGCACAAACAGCCACAAAGGCGGGGTTATTTTGGGAGCACTGAAGGATTTACCTGATGAATTGACATGACTGGAATTCCACTCCTGTCAACACTTTTGACAAGTTGTCTTCTCCTGTTCACCGGAGACACCCCAAATGTCAATAGACGAGCTAACGCAGCGTCGCGCCGAATCGAACGGACGCTTGTTTACGAGTTATGCGAGCATGGTGTGCCCCGACTGACGTATGGGACGAGCCGAGCTGGCTTCTTCTGACCTTGGTGACCTTGTGATTGCATCGTGATATCATCATCCGCCGTTTGATATTTGCGGGATAGTCTCAATTTAAATTTTTTTGTGTGTGTGTGTGTGTGTGTGTGTGTGTAAATATAGCCACCGCACACTCATCCCACACAAGCGCTCCCAGTAGCTGCAAAACGCGGCTCGAGTCTTATTACGTCATCCGAATGATGGAAACGAACGCCGTCGTATTCATATCCCGTTTTGGTGCTCGTCATTTCTGCTTGAGCCACAAAAGTTTATGTGAAGCACAAAGGTCAAGCGACGCACAATTTTCCTGAATGTGGGATTTCATCTTTTGAAAGGTTCTTCTTTTCAGCACCAAACAAACGGGCGCCCGTTTGACCGAACGGGAAGAAACGGCAGATCAATTCTCACGCCGCACTCATTGAGTCGAACGGAATAAAAGTTCAAAGGAAATGTTGGCCAAGTCCCATGTTCCTTTCAATAGGACCAAGATTAGCCCAGTGTACTTCCCCACTTGTCCTCACCCAAACAACATTGCTGAAGATGATTGATGTGCTGCCAAGTTAAGAATGAAGTGATGCCATTTCATCGGAGCCAAACTTTGGATGCTTAATTGCGGCTTCGGGAGCAATTTTGTCAAGAACGGAGGGCAGCACGCTGTATGGTGTGTTTGGATGTGCTCTCATTGTTTTGGGGTGGGGGGAGGGGGGTGTCACAGTGCCTTCCCAATCATTTCATGACTAGTCACTGACCTGCTGATAGATGTTGACAGGGCAAAAGTTAGCGGCACACACATGGATCGGCTTTCCAGGCTTCATCGCGATGATGTCATGGTGGTCACCGTGCGCTGTCAAGATCTCGATGGCCGAGCAGCTCTTTCATTTCCAGTTCCATCCTCGTGGCGGTGAAGGAGAAGGAGATGCCGGTTGCTGGTTCTTCGTCTTTGAAGGGTCGGAAGTCATTTGTCCATTCGGGAAGTGCTGCCATCAGCCTTGTCCTGAGGGATACATCAAGGAGTGACTCAAAAACCAATCAGAGGCTGAGATCCTGTCAGCGGCAGCGCATATGACAAAACCTTTCCTTTTTTTTTTTTTGCTTTTCATTTGTCAGAACTGTAATAATGACAATCACTGAATGATTTTTGATTTTTTTTTTTAAACTAAAATTTAGCCTTGCGACACATTTGCTAATCTAATTGCTCCAAAGGCTCTGCTCATTCGGTTCACCACCTTGCCATTCGGTCGGATGTGATTAGCTGTCACCCAAAAGTTTCCCGTTTTCTCCCAATGAGCCATTCAACAATTCATTTGAAATTCAAAACACTCAGCTCATTCGGTTTGCCAAAACTATTCACCACTCCCACGTTTCCCCCCACCTGGCCCAAAGTCCGCATCATTTCACCTCATCCCAAACTAGGAAAGATGATTATCCTTCAATATAATTTCATTTCAGTCAATGTCATTCCAGATCACTCAATACACTCCACGGGCATCCTTCAAAAACCATTGCACAGGTTGCGAAATGTTTTCAGTCAGCGCTGCGGCGTTCGCACGCAATTTCTCTTGAAATGGTTTCATCTGGTGGGAAAAAAAAAAGGAAAGCAGAGAAAAAAAGTTTGGAGTGGCGAGACGGGCGGGTCGATAAGTCGCCGCGTTTTCCCCTCGGTGGCGTGACACGGTAGCGTCCAAGTATTGTAAACATCGCATATCACTCAATCCTTCCGTGCGCCAAGTTGGAGGCCCCGCCCCCTGGGCCGTCCCTTGCGGGGCCGCGATATTAATAGCAACACCGGCGCGTCTCGGGAGACAGACCTGTTTGCAGGCGCTCCAGGCGCACATACACACGCACGCGCGCGCGCAGAGAGTCGGCCCCCGCCGCCAGGGCTCGTCTTCGCCCCACACCTGCTCAGCAAGCAGCAGGGCGAGAATGAAACTGGAAGTTTTCTCCGCGCTGCACTTCGCTCACAAGCCGCTGGAGTTGTGCGCCGACGCGGGGGTCCCGTCTCCTCTATCTGGAGACGAGCTGGGCTCGGACGGGGACTGCGCGGCCATTAGCCCGCCGCCCGCGGCTCCGGGCGCGGCGGACCCCAGCAAGGGCAAGCCCTACACGCGCAGACCCAAGCCTCCCTACTCGTACATCGCCCTCATCGCCATGGCCATCCGCGAGTCCGGCAGCGGCCGCCTCACCCTGGCCGAGATCAACGACTACCTGATGAACAAGTTCCCCTTTTTCCGCGGCACCTACACCGGCTGGAGGAACTCGGTGCGCCACAACCTGTCCCTCAACGACTGCTTCCTCAAAGTGCTGCGCGACCCGTCCAGACCTTGGGGCAAGGACAACTACTGGATGCTCAATCCCCACAGCGAGTACACGTTCGCCGACGGGGTGTTCCGCCGCAGGCGGAAGCGCCTCGCCAAGAGGGCCCCCAAGGACCGGGAGCTCGCCGACGTCACGGCGGAGGACGCCCACCTCCGTCCCGCCCCCGAGGAAAGTGTGGCGGCCAAGTTCTGCAGCCCCTTCGCCATCGACAGCATCCTGGGCAAGCCCTTCAAACGCGGGGAAGGCGACTGCGTGAGGGCGCGCGCGCACGGGCTCTTCTGGGCCCCGGGGCCCCACGTGCAGCTGCCCTACACTCTGAACTTGCCGGGGCATCGCGGCTACCCGGCCGAAGCAGCCGGAGGGGACCCGCTCAGCCTGTACCTGCCGCACAGAGCCCGACCCGAGGCCGCCCCCCGCGCGCTCCAGACGCCCCCGAAGGCGGCGAGCTTTCACATAGACTTTCTGCTCTCGTAAGGACGACTCGCGAGCACTTTGGCGTGCATGGGCGAGCTCGCCCGAATGAGACCCTCGCGTCGGCGCTGCCATCATCATTTTGCAATCGCAAACAAAACAAAACCAAACACAACAAAACAAAACGCGCGTTGCTCGTCGTCGTACGCGAGGTTATGCCGCGACATTTTACTGGCTTGCGCGCGCGTGTATGTATATATAACTATCTGCCTATCTATCTTTCTATCTGTCCGTGTTGCGGGGAGAAGTTTTTTTGTTGTTTCTGCTGCGCGTGCGACGCTGACCGTGATGGACGCCCAAACAGAAAACAATTCATGCGTCTTTTTCTCCGTGCGTACAACTGCTGCGTCGGGGGGCTCCCAAAACGTTGTCAACATCCATGGGATCAATGACTGAGATGCACTTAAAAGTCCCTTTTGCATGCCTGCTATGTTCATGAATAAAAAAAAAACGTGAAACAATGACAGCTGGTTCCTTTCGAGTCTTATTTCTTCAGGTTGCAACCACGTGGATGCGAACACACCATCGTTTCAAAGTTGGTCATCCCGTTGACACTTTCGTGACACGAGAAGCAGCAGGCCGCACATATCGTCGGCTGCGCGTGATTTGGAGTCGCTTTTGGAAAGGAGGGCGCAGTTTGCCAGTCATCAAGTCGACACAGTCTTGCCATTGCTTGTGTGGTGATCTAAAAAAAAAAGTCAGTGCTTGCACTGTTGCAGATATCTAAACGAGTCACATGAAGTTCTATGAGGATGATGATGGACAACAATGACAAAGGAATATGATCAATAATAATCATAATACTTTCCTTCCAAGAGTAATGATGTGACATTATGATTCCATCTTCGTTGTGTCACGGTGGCACATTTTATGCTCCTGTTTTTGAATACACATCGCGAGTCTTTGTCTGAACGATGCAAACAATTTCTAAATTCTGCAATGTAGGAACTCGAGAGAAAAACATTTTCAAATAGGAGGTAAAAACCAGTGCTCGAGCATAAAACGCGTTGGGTGGAGGCCGTGTTGTTCAATACATAGATTTTTTTTTTTAATGCTGCTGTTTGGCCATAAGAAGAGCTCAGTAGCTCTCCGTGGTCCTGAACGCCCCCCCCACTCCCACTTCCCGCCTGCCCCCCACAGACCTTGCACCCCAAACATCAAGTAGTGTTGATATGTGTAAACTTAGTACTGTACAAGAGACGTTTCCAAGAACGGAAGGAACGGATCAGATGAGCGCCATAATACAAAGACTGGCCTGCGCTTTCAATACTCATCCAAAGTGACTTTTTCGTCTCCAAGACGTCAGTTAAAATGGCAACGTGCTGTGTCCGAATGTAAAACGTCACCTGCACTCAAGCAATCGTGCCTGCAGGGAATGATTTGCAAACAGACGTGTAACAATACGAATGTAGGCCTGCACTAAAAAAACAAAAACAAAACAGAAAACAAATCAAATGAAATGACAAGAATAATCATCTTTCTTTTTTTTGGCTTGTTTTTGTGACTGTATTTGGTGAAGGTGGCCAGTCGCATATATTTATATTTTGTTTTACCTTTTTGATTTCATTCAAAATCGCAATGGCAGCAGCTGACGCAATCTAAATATCAATAAAATAAATCAATACAAATCAGCAAATAAATCAAACGAACCGAGCAGAAGTGCGTGTGGGGTTGATCGCAACAACACTTGCGTCCAACGCCAGGCGACAGGTGCCACCTGCTGTTCCAGGCGGCGGCAATGCTGCGACCTGCAGGCGAAACCGCAGAAGAACACACCTGTGGGTTAGTCACGTGATGACCCTCGGCGCTCCTCCCATCCTCGAGCGCATTTTTCAGATTAGGAAAGGAGGAGGGTGGCACGGTGGAAGACCGGTTGGCGCGTCCGCCTCATGGTGCAAGGGTGCAGGGTTTGATTCCGGCCTTCCTGTGTGGAGCTTGCATGTTCTCCCCGTGCCCGCATGGGTTTTCTCCAGGTGCTCCGCTTTCCTCCCACGTTCCATAAACAGGCGTGGCGGGTTAACGGAACACTCGAAATTGTCCCCAGGTGTGATTGTGAGTGCGAATGGTTGTTTGTCTCTGTGTGTCCTGCGATTAGCTGGCAAGCGGTTCAGGGTGTGACCCGGCTGGGAGAGGCTCCGGCACGCCCGCAACCCTCGTGATAAGAAGCGGATCCGAAAATGGATGAATGGATGGATGGATGGATGGAAAGAAGGAGTGACAACCCTCGCCTTTGAACTCCTGCGCGATCTTTTTTTTTTTGGGGGGGGGAGGAAGAAGTGCTCCATGCAGCTAAGTGAGGCTCACCAAAGTCACCTTGGAGAGCGGGCCCAATGTTGGAACGTCAAGCCCAAACAAAGTGTCACTCCGGCAGCCTGCACCCCGTCCGACCTCCCACAAGCCCGCAGGGGCGGTTCCGAAGATCCTGCCAGCAGCAGACTGAGAGGGGGGGGTCAGACAGAAAAGGCTCAGTCACGATTGAGCATCAATTTCTTCATTTCAATTTCGGATTGAAAATGGAATTCAAGGTTCGAAAATTTGAAACAGGTCGCCTGAGGTCAAATGACTCTATAAATACGCGCCCAAATCTTACATCAACATGTCAGCCGACAATGGCTAACGTGACAGCATTCTAAAGATAAACGGCAGGGAAAAAAATCAAATTTCCACGCATGTGATATTTGCGGCTTATACGACAATCTCCTCCAGTGGGTATGTGAAAGCAGCAGGGGAGGGGGGGCGGGAAAAAAGCAGCTCCAACAACAAAGATTGTGCATCCTGATCACGACGGGGGGTCGCCAGTTTTGATGTTGCAGGAAATTTGCGGGGCCACCAAGCCGCGCTTTGTGTGTCTTGCACGGAAAATCATTTGATCCGCACATCCTTTGTTTGTGCAAAGTGCAAAGGTTATTGTTTGGAAAGTTCGACGGGTCTGGATGATTTTTTTTTCTTCGCCAGTTATCGAAGGCATCTGCAGAGCTTTAAAATAGGCCATGCAGCGTGCACTTTTTTGCGCCATGCTTGTTGATATTGGGGCCATACAACGCCTGATGTCGATGTACAAGTGTGTGGGTGTGTGTGTGGGTGTGTGTGGGGGGGCGTTGAAGGCCCGCTCGGCTAATTTGGCTTTTCTCTGTGTAATGAACGCAAAGCCCCCCGGGACCGCCGCCGGCCGGGGGCGGTAAGCTGACACTGGCGCACTGTGTGTGGTATCCAGAGCCGCGCTTGATGGAAAAAGCCTGCTTCCACTCATGTCAAAGTCATTTATTGAGAAACACCGCCCCCCCACTCCGCCTCCACGCACCCCCGCCCCGACCCTCCCCCCCATTCGCACAAGCGAAGGCTCCCACCAGCGGCTGCCTCCCGGCCTGATCACAACCGACACCGCCGGCGTTTGTTTGGATTCTCCTGCGGACCATTTTAGGAGGAAATGGGGAGAAAAAACGCAATGCTGATAAGATGGAGGCGCTCACAATTTGTCAGCAGTGTTTCCACGCACTCCCTAAGCACATGTATGACTAAATGCCATCTTAAAGATGGACGAAATATATGTGCTCTTAATATAGTTTGTATTTTTAAATATTGTTCGAAAGCATGTGTGCGAAAAAAAAATCACTCCAGAAAAAAGTTTTGAAGCAAACAGCAAAATAACCACATGATACGCTAACTCTCTTGCATAAAACTGTCCATTCAAGGACAGCACAAAACTGCTGAACAGCAAACCAACATTCAGTGGAAAAGAAATAATTGTGTTAATTTTTCTCACACACACACACACACACACACACACACACACACACACGCTCACACACAAATATCAGCTTACTCAAAATTGTAATTTTATTGAGGTACTATTTTCTTTGTCCTGCATGTCCTTCCAAATCCCCTAAATATTAGGCCCAGACTGCTCGATAATAAAATAAAACGCAGTGTAACCGCATCAAAGACATTTCTGGGGACCATCGCAAGCGAGTTTCCCAAACGGCTGGTTAACTGCTGGCTGATAATTGGTCAAGCCCCTGATCCCACCCCCTTCCACGTGACAAATATTTCCGGCCCGAGTCTGCCATCTTGTGGCCATTTGTGATATTACAACTAAAACTGCAGTCAACTCCTGCATTTTTGCAGTTTGGCACTCGCCGATTTGCATATTAGCACACTTTTTTGCCCACCAATATTTTTTCATACTTGTGATTTTCCCAATTTCTGAGAGATATGTTTTGCCCTCTTTTCGCCCCATTTTTCATGGAAAACATAAAGCAAGACTTCTATATATAAAACATCCAAAAAACATATTGGATATATACCAATATGTTTTTAAATTATTTATACATTGTTGCACAGGGTGTAGGGACTACCCCACAATGGTACTCTTACATTTCGGAATTATTATTATTATTATTATTATTATTATTATTATTATTATTATTATTATTATTATTATTATTATTATTATTATTCAATGAATGAATGGGCCATCCTGAACTAGTGTTGTGATTTCTTGGGATCACTGAAAGATGCATGCCTGCATGCAGGTGCGTCATTGGCCCAATGAAAATGCAGGCCCGGTGACTGCCGTTGGCTCGGATGCAAGGGCAAGTTTGATTCATTTCATTCATGTGGCAATTGCTCGATGGGCCGGAAATGGCCAAGGGTGGGGGCGGTTCTCTTCGGCTATGATTTCAGGGAGATTTGAATGATGACAAGGGGAGGGGGGGGGGGGATCATGAGAGGAGAGGGGGCCGAGTTTCGTTTGACTTGGCCCGCATAGTCGGGGCGCTTTTGGCGTTTCATCCACTTGAGTGATTGTCGAGGCGCTCGATGGCCACCCGGCGCGCCACGCCGCCCCACTTAGCTCCACTGTGACACCCAGCGGAGGGAGCCCCCCGTGTCCACTTGAAAGCCGTGCAGGGACAATCAGAGGCTCCCCCACCCCGCCTCTCGCTCTTCCTCTTCCTCTCCACTGCCCGCACGTACCCGCCGTGCGTCAAGTACGTGCGTAACTGGACCGAAGACAGATTTCTCTCCATTTTGATGTGAACGGAAAGGCCGCCGGTGGCGCGACCACATCTCCTCTGACTTCTTTCTTTTCTTTTTCTTTTTCTTTTTCTTTTTTGTCCCCATTTGATCGCTCTGCAAACTCGCGGGACCTCCTTTGCGCCAGCCGTGCGTCAGAGCTGACATGACGACCGAGAGCCCTCAGCAGCTGCTGCGGGATCCTCCGCCTCCTCCGAGATCCAGTCCGCCGTCCGGCGTGCCGCATCCCGCCATGCTGAGCCCGCAAGCCGCCGCGGAAAGCGCGTCGGTCGCGCTGAAGGGAAAGAAGAGCAGCTCCGGCCTAAGGCGGCCGGAGAAGCCGCCGTATTCCTACATCGCTCTCATCGTCATGGCCATCCAGAGCTCGCCGACCAAGCGGCTGACCCTCAGCGAAATCTATCAGTTCCTGCAGGCCCGCTTCCCATTCTTCAGGGGCTCCTATCAGGGATGGAAAAACTCGGTCCGGCACAATCTGTCGCTGAACGAGTGCTTCATCAAGCTGCCCAAGGGACTGGGCAGGCCGGGCAAAGGCCACTACTGGACCATCGACCCCGGCAGTGAGTTTATGTTCGAGGAGGGCTCGTTCCGTCGACGGCCCAGAGGCTTCCGGAGAAAGTGTCAAGCCCTGAAACCGATGTACCGGATGATGAACGGCATCGGGTTCGGCACGTCCATTCTGCCGCAGAGCTTTGACTTCCAGGCGCCTTCGGCACCGCTCGCCTGCCACGGCAACAGCTACAACTTGGACGTGATGAGCAATTCGGTGGGCGCGGGCTACGACGGACTGGGCGCCGGCCATCACGTTCCGCACATGTCCCCGAGCCCGGGCTCCACTTACATGGCCAGTTGCCCGGTGCCGTCCGGTGGGGACTTCGGTCCGGACGGCAGCAGCAGTCCCGTGCCGTCCTCTCCGGCCGTGGCGAGCGCCTTGGACGGCCACTCCCCGTACGCGAGTACGTCCGCGCACTGGGCCGCTTCGGGCGGGCCCCCGTACATCAAACAGCAGCCGTTCACTTCCAGCAGCCCCGCGTCGTCTTCGCTGCACTCCGGCATGGCGTCCTACTCCCTGGAGCAGACCTACATCCACCCGAACGCCAGGGAGAGCCACGCGAGCGACATATCAGGTACGACCGGGATTGATCGACTATCCCTCATTTGACAAACAAGATGCTCTCAAGCACGGTGGAACGCAATCGATAGCAATGATAGTTTGGTGATGCCGAATTGACAATTATGACAGCAAAACGTCAATTTCATATATATATATATATATTTTATATAAATATATATATATCTATATATAATATATATATACACAGTATGTGTATATATATATATATTTTGATACATTTTCAAAATGTTTTGTTGATTTATATCTAAAAATACTTCTTATATACATTTTCAAAATGTTTTGTTGATATAATCTAAAAATACTTCTTACAACATGTAATATATATATATATATATATATATATATATATATATATATATATATATATATATATATATATATATATATATATATATATATATATATATATATATATATATATATATTTTCCATTTTATTACATTTTTAGTAGCACCAAAACGTACAAGAAATTGAAGAAAAAATGTCCATGGTTTTATACTGACTTACATTGCTCACTCGAATTGACAAATAGTTTGGTTTTGTTTCTTGTCGCGGGATTCTCTTAATTGCTTGAAATCATACTACAGCTAGTGTATTTCAATTTCAGCGCCCCCCCCGTTGTCAGAGAAAATATTTTTAAGATGCGTCGAATTGGCGTTTGCGTGGCCACGTCATTTCCAACACACATCGCGCGATGCCTTTGGGTCATTTCAAGTAATTTGAAAGTCATTTGCAAATTCCCACTCGGCTCCACAAGTCACGCCCGTTTGACTGGAGCGCCGCACAGGGGGGTGGGGTGGGGGGGCTTCGCTCCAGTGGGGAGGATTTCAGCGAGACCAGCAGCCCACGCCGGAGCCCGAAAGGGCCTCGAAGGTTAAGCAAACAAAGACTGTTGCAGTTCGGACCACACCGGCGGCGAGTTCAACTTCAATGATCGCCACAAGAGACGGGAGGCCTCGTTCGACTTGGTGCGACATCTTGACTGAGCGCAAACGTGTCGGGGCTGCGAACGTGCGTCATGCCGACAATGCCGCTGTCGCGTCCCTGCCGAGGCACCAACCGCAGTTCCGGTTGTGGAAGCCTCCCGCTGGCTCCCCATGAACAACAGTCACATCTGGAGTCCTTCGGACCTTGACGAATACACGAGTCGCAACATGTCGATTGAAGTGCGACGAAAACGAAGTGCAAGCTCGGAGAAGTGACGCGGATTGCGACCCTTGAACCCGAATTCAACATTTCTTTGCAATAACACGCTGACGCACTCGTGGTGAGAGAACCGGTGAAAATACTTTTGACGCCGGAAACGCAAAGCCGTCGCTGTGTTGATCAAAATGGCATCGCAGTAAAATTGATTGCGAGGCCACTGATTGCTTTTTTAAAAAAATAATTCACGTCACATCTTCATTCAAACGTTGCCACAAGAAGGCGAGATTGTCTGAGACATCTGAAATTGCAGTTCACGTGAAAAATGGATTGGAAATGACAAAATAAATCAACACATTTTAATGGCCTGTCAAAATAAAATGTACTCGTGAACCTGCTGGGTAAAAAAAAAACAATCACATTTTGATCAAAAATTGCAACGACCGGCTACTTGTTTGACCGAATCTGGGTTGTTTTGTACATTTTTTTTTTTGTGGGGGGTACTAAAAATGGTATGTTTTGATACATATCAACTCCAAGGTGGGTCAAATTAACACTGTCCATTTTGGGACCGTTTTTTTTTTTTTTTTTACTGGGCAGTTTTAAGGGTGTACCGTACTGTTTAGAGATATTTTTTGAAAATTAAAAAAAAAAGACATTTGACGTTCACTCTCTGCCACAGTGGGGATTCCGCGGTATCAGAGCCACTGCGACCGGAAAGATTTTGTGTTCAACTTGAACGGCATCTCGTCCTTCCACCCGACGGCCGGCACTTCCTACTACCACCACCATCATCATCATCACCACCATCCTCATCCCCATCCTCAGAGCGTGTGTCAAGACATCAAACCGTGCGTCATGTGACCGTCACGTCGTCCCCAAAGGACTCGTTTTGGATCGGATGGAGAATTCGGCGCGCGTCCATCGCGACGGCGAGATTCACGAGCTGCTTCTCTGCGGACCTGACAAATTACGCATTGAAGGAAAACGGAGGAAGAAACCTTCGAGGACTTAAAAACAAAAAAAAAACAAAAACAAAAACAAAAAAGAAGGAAGAAACTTTCGTGGCCTTAAAAACAACAACATCTCTTCGTGATAATGCTCGACATTTGCTCCATATAGAAAATCTATTTTATCCTGCACACGGATGCTGTATTATGAACTGCTACAAACTTTGCACTTATTGTATCGCCATTGTCCAAAGTCGTCTCTTGTAAGACGTTTCAATAAAGCTGTTACATTGGAGCTGCCACATGGAAGTCTGTTCTGAGAGACGTGTCGCATCTGACACACTTTGCTCTGGAATTCTTACAACAGAGACTGCAGGCAGCAAACACATTTCGTACAATATCCTTGATGTGAAAAACTAGATTGAGAGCTGAGCTGTCTGGTTGGTTTCACATTGTAGCCCATTTCATTATGAGGTGACAATATTTTTTTTGGGGGGGGGTTCCAAATTGAAAGCACCTTCACACTATATTCTGTTAGCTAGCTACATCCATCCATCTATCTATAAATTGATAGTTGAATATTTGAATGTGCTGCACTTCATACGTTTGCCCAAACAGGAGAAAAGACCCCAATGTGGCACTGGGAAATTAAAAAAACGAACCCCAAAACTTAAATGGGACACAATTCGACATTAATATTAATTCTCAGTGACGTACTTGCTGAAGTCAGTATTACATTTTATAGATTTTGAAGGATATCTTTGTATCTCAACTGCTCACTTTTCATGAGACCCCCCTCCTCAAATGCCACAAACAACATTGCATCGTCTAAGACCGCAAGACATTTTCAACACTTTAGATTAATTTGTACGAAGACACCCGTGTCTGGAATGCTCACGTGCATTTGTAGGGGGCAAAAACACATCTGAAATTTACCAAATAGTGACAAAGGATCCCGGTTCTGTCCCGACGCCAGCGACACGTACAAATAAAACAACAGCTTGCGTCTCGTGTGTTCTAAGATGGCGGGGGAAGAACGCCTCAGAAGGAGCTGGCCCATGTCACAAACACCAATCGCACTTGTCAGAGCCTTTGAGACTCAAAGACTTGCAGGCAACAACATTATTCAGCAGCAAGTAACGTCGCAACGTTATTTACGCCTCACATCCAAACAACTAGAAACCCTTTTCCATTTCCCCCCAACGCATTGGTTGGTATTTCAATTCTGCTCGCTGATCTGGCCAGGACATTTCACACTGTTGACGTGAGCTCGTGGCAATTGAAGTGGCGGCCTCCCTTCAGCCTGAACGTGAAAAGTGTCACACGTGCCTCGGCGATCTTTCTGCAGGGGGGACAACTTCGGGACGCGGCTTCCTGTTTTCATCGCGGCGATGGGAAACGAGGAAGGAAACGGCTTTTTACATAAATGTACAAAACGGTAATTCATAGCCGAGGCCGCGATTCTTTCACTACGTTGAACAAGAAACCAAGAAGTGGCGCCTTTCAGGTGAGAAGCTGTACTTGACCAGAATGCTGGAAGGCCAACTCGGATGTCGACATACAGTGGAGTATTACGCCACTTAGCGGCCACTATTGAAATGGCATTACGCTGTTGAACGCGCGCTTCTTTACCATGAGGCGTCTCATTTCTCTTTATAGTAACTCGTCGTGCTCTTCGACAGTTCCCGTAGCTAACGTTACAAAGGTTACTTTAAAGAAATGAGATGCATTCACAGCGAGGACACCGCGCTTTTTCAAACCTACGACGAACTGAGCACGGCTAAAATGTATTTTTACTTAAATGAAACCAGACCCCCTCACTGAACTTTAATGTTGTCAAAGCAGTACCGGTAGTCAAAATCGGTTTTACGTCGTCATTTTGGCAATGAAATCCCACAACCTCAATGCAAAACCTGTTACATCACGAACACATTTTTTTTACTGTGCATTATAAACATGATTATGGCGTACTGGACCCACTTATACGAGTTGTATGGTCCATGTACGATCTTTGTCATAGTTTAGTCCGCATTACCGGCAATAAATCGGATTTGTTCCAGTGAGGGTTGGACTCTGTCAAGGCTACCCTTTGTAACCGATTGTGATCATAACGTCGAACAATCCACGAATGTGAAAACTTTTGTGAAATTGTTCATTAATATCATTTTATGTTTGAACCTTACAGTATTGTCTTTGATGTTAAAGTTGCCTAAATTAGATTGATAACTTCTTACACGTGTTTATGTTGAGAGCGTCTGATTGGCTGAAGGAATCAGAAAGTGTTTTAATAGCGGAAGAAGGATTTGTGCTCTCGAACCCCTACTCAATAAAACTGCATTCGAAGGATTCCACCTCTCCTTTAACCGTTCGTAAAGTAGAGCTATCCATTAAAAACTACGAACCCCTTAATTTGGAACTGTAACCTGCCTTGCCCGGGAAACCCGTCCGAATTCCCCCTGAAAAGTTGGACGAAGTGGTGGGGGAGGGGGTCCCTACTAAATAATAATAATAATAATAATAATACATTTTATTTATAAGCGCCTTTCAAGACACTCAAGGACACTTTACAATAACAAAAAACACAAAACAATACGGGTTGAGCAGCGGCAGCCAAATGCGCCAGCGTTCACTCAACCCGGATGTCAGAAAGTAAAGCTAAACTGCCCCCGCTCCACGACCCCAGATAAGCAGAGAAAATAAACGGATGGATGGATAAAGTTTTTGTGATGAATTCGAGTTTGGTCCAAGGTGTAGCCGATCTTTGGCCCTTGAATTCAGCTTGGATAGATTCCAACTTCCCAGCGAGAAGGTTTCATTCTTGCCGTGGCCCCCTAAAAATATTAACCCTGCAGGAAGAAATGTGTGGTTTATTTTACACCTACGCTGTCCACGTGAAAAACCAATGAATGAAAATCAGTCTGGATGACGCTGCTCTCGTTGCGTGCACATTCCGAGGCCGAAAGATGGCAGCATTTCATTCGATCCGAGCTGCCTTGCCACTGAATCCAAGACGGCCAGCGGTTGAAGGGCTCTCCTGGCAAGCCGCCCAAAGTCATCTGCAGCAAAAAGGCAAGTGGGTGCGCAAATTGACGGATCTTTTTTTTCAATTTGCTTGTTGATAAAAAAAAAAAAAGATGCTACCTGCGTGAGCACAACGTGATGATCCGCAATAAGTAAAGTGAATGATTGAATAACGCTGATAAGGAAATGTGTGGGTCTATATGAGTTTTCTAAACTTGATTTAAAATACGGTACGGTCGCGTCACAAACACACACACACATTCGTGTATCTGTATGTCCACGTACACCGAATTCCGACTCTGGGGCGGTTCGAAAGGTCGTTCGGGCGGCCAATATGCGAATATGATGCATTGTGGCACTCTGACCACACGGAGGCAGCCGAGTACCACACCGTGACAGACGCAACCGGGCCAATTTGAGAGGAAGGTTCAGGAGGGGCTAAAGTTGAAGCCGAAAACCGATTAATCGATTGATGACGGCGGGAACTGCGGTGACCTGTCATGCAGCACATCTCTCTCTCTCTCTCTCTCTCTCTCTCTCTCTCTCTCTCTCTCTCTCTCTCTCTCTCTCTCTCTCTCTCTCTCTCTCTCTCTCTCTCTCTCTCTCTCTGACTCTCTCTGACTCTCTCTGACTCTTCAAAATAAGAACCCAGGTTAGGTTAAAATGAAAACGTCGAATGAAGGGCTCAATTTAACGATTAAATAAACGCATTTTTAAACAATGTGTTGTGTGTAGTGGGGCTGGGCAAATCACAATGTACGTATTTCATATTAGTCTGATGATAACTTTTTTTGTTTTTGTTTTTCAAATCTAAACTTAAGAAAAACACACTGACTGAGACCATTTAAATTGTTGAAAGATACAAATCAAATAAAACACAACTATGAAGAGGAAAGGTTTTTGTGTTCTAAATTTCCTCTTTTGGTCAGAGGTGGTCAACTCTGGCCCCGCAGGGCCGCTTTCCTGCCTGCTTAAGATGTTTCTCTCCTCCAAGGCATGCACCTGATTCAAATGATGAGGATCGTTGTCAGGCATCTGCAGACCATACTGGGCCTTGAGGACCGCAGTTGCGCAGCCCAAAATACATTCACGTAGATGTTAACGTATATCTACATAGATACAAAGCTGGCTAACTAATGGCAAATAAACACAAGGAGTTGGCCCGCAGCGGCGCTATTATTTCCTTTGAAGAAAGTTTGAATTAACAGAACGAAATTGATGTTGCCATCTTCGTCTCCAGTGACATTTGAATCGCCTTTCGGATCTTTGTCAGAAAAAAAAAGGAATCACACCTCACACTTCAGTGTCACGATTCCTGATTTTCTCAGCCAGTCCGACCAAATGACCTTCTTTTAACATTAAATTACTTTGCACACACCGCCCGCAGTCGCTGCAGGGGAGCGGAACGTCTGAAGACTTTGGTGACCACCCCCCACCCTCCCCAGCACACACACCTTTAAATCCGTGTGTTTATTTAGAGGCTCAAGAGCAGCTGATAGGACTCCTCACACTACTGCAGACTGATAAAGAAAAAGTTCACTTTGCATTCCTCATCGCAAACACGTCACCTGAGATGAAGGTTTACATCAATAAGTATAATAAGCAAACCTGAGAGTTAAGAAGTGGAGTTGACAAAACTGAGTAAAAAATAACCCATTCTGGGTGAAAAAAAAATGAAGAAGACCAACCCACATACATGGGTCAACTTTGGGTTGTTTCTTTCAAGAACCCCACAAATCCATCAAATCCATCTTGTGTTGTTTGGACAGATTTGTTTTCCCGACAAAAAGTCGTAGAACATTTTATTTATATTTATACTGTATATATATATATATATATATATATATAATGTGGGGGGCACGGGGGGGGATTTTTTCTTTGAAATGACCAAGCGGACTTTCCAGAGGCTGACTTGGCCCTCCAATTGGGTGAAGGAGCGCACATGTGCGTGGGGAGGAGCAGCCCGAGCAGCCAAAAGGGAGGAAAAGCGTTCAAGCTCAAACAACACCCCCCCTCCACCCCCAAAAATGTTTTTAGCTCTCTCTCTGTGGAGTCTCGCTCCTCCGACCTTACTTTGCGCTTTGCAAATGTTAACCGCCGGGGTCTGGACAGTCTCTGGTCCACTGCGGAGGGCTGTGGCCTGAACTGGACTGCGACCGACAGCGACCGGGGAAAGGCGACCCAAAAACCCAAAAACTAACCCCGAATAACAGCCACAACAACAAGAGAAGTTGAGCGCAGCCACTTGCGGAACGCGGTCAGATCGGCCGGGATGCAGGCGCGCTACTCGGTGTCCAGCCCCAACTCGTTGGGGGTCGTGCCGTACATCAGCAGCGAGCAGAGCTACTACCGGGCCGCCGGCGGCTACGCGGGGATGCCGGCGCCCGCGAGCATGTACTCGCACGCGGCTCACGAGCAGTACCCGGGCGGCGTGGCGCGCGCCTACGGGCCGTACAGCCCTCAGCAGCAGCCCAAGGACATGGTCAAACCGCCGTACAGCTACATCGCTCTCATCACCATGGCCATCCAGAACTCGGCGGAGAAGAAGATCACCCTCAACGGGATCTACCAGTTCATCATGGAGCGCTTCCCCTTCTACCGGGACAACAAGCAGGGCTGGCAGAACAGCATACGGCACAACCTGTCGCTCAACGAGTGCTTCGTCAAAGTGCCCCGCGACGACAAGAAGCCCGGCAAGGGCAGCTACTGGACCTTGGACCCGGATTCGTACAACATGTTCGAGAACGGCAGCTTCCTGAGGCGCAGGAGGCGCTTCAAGAAGAAAGACGCGCAGAAGGAGAAGGACGAGCGCGAGCGGGCCAAGGAACCGCAGGCGGCGGGTCGCGCCCCGACTCGGGAGCCGCAGGACGCGCCGCCGGTGCACGGCGGCCAGCCCCTGCGCATCCAGGACATCAAGACGGAGAACGGGACCTGCTCGCCGCCTCGAGCCGCGTCGCCGCCGCCGAACGACGCCGTTGCCAAAATGGAAAGTCCCGACAGCAGCAGCGGCGGCGGCGGCAGCGCGTCCAGCGGGAGCCCGCGCGGCCGCTCGCTCGGCACGGACCTCTCCGAGCAGCAGCGGCGGCAGCAGCAGCACAACCAGGCCTCCGCACAGGGCTTCAGCGTGGACAACATCATGACGTCCCTGCGGGGGTCTCCACACGAGGACCTCTCCCCGCCCCTCGTCGCCTCCTCTCGGACAGGTATGACCCCCTCGCTGGCGCTTGGCTATTCCCCCAACCAGGCGTCGTCCTACGCGTCCGGCACGTGCAGCCAGAGCGCCCCCAACTCCACCTATCACTGCAACCTGCAAGCCATGAGTCTCTACGCGGCGGAGCGAAGCCCCGGGGGCCACCTGGCGCCGTCCGGCGCCGCGGACGAGGCTTTGACCGACTACTGCGGCGCGTCGCCGCCGGGCCACGCCAACCAGGAGGGCCAGCAGCAGGGCCAGCAGCAGGGCCGGCTCGCCTCCTGGTACGGCGACCTGAGCCACTTGGGCGCCGGCTACCCGTCCCAGCAGCAGAACTTCCACTCGGTCAGGGAGATGTTCGAGTCCCAGCGGATGGGGCTGAATGGGAATAACAGCTGCCAGATGACCTTCCCGTCCACTCAGTCCATCTACCGCACCTCAGGAGCTTTCGTTTACGACTGCAGCAAGTTTTGACAGCTTGCAAAGCGCAACCGGCAACTGTACTTTCGGACGTGATCTTGAGGAGGTTTTCTTATTTTTTTTTTTTTTTTTCACTTGACATCCTGAATGCACAAATTAAAGAACGAGACGCAGATGATTTTGTCCAGGCGCGTGTCCAACACACGTAAGTTTATTCTCTTAATTTAAAAAAAGGGCGAAAAAATGGCTCACGCTCTGAGCCTGTTGACGTTTGTAAATGATATCCTAATATATTTATTTTTAGAGAGCGATGAATGGCTTTCTTGGAAGCCAGACACGCAGACGTTTTTTTGTCCAATTTCTTGTCCCCATTAGGTACAAGCGGGACCTTTGTAGCCCAAACTGGTGATTTTATTCACATGTGTGCTTTGACAACACATTTTTGAAGGCATTACATTTTTGGGGGGATGAATAAAGTGCCTCGTTTTTATTCAGAGTGATTTATTAGTGATAAAAAATATATCGGACCTGGATGGAAACACATAACCAAAGCAGACTTTTGGGGGGAGTCAGGCGAGGAGTGCTCTCAATGAAATCAATTATTCAGGACCCAAATCCCAGTCTGCACCCCAAATTTCACGTTCCAAATGTTCCTTTGAGCCGGTGCAGGCAAACGTGCACGAACGTCAACACGCGCGCGGCCTCAGTTGCTGCGAGGCCCCAAAAAGGCCCAGTCAGCGATTTTTCTCAGCCGTCACGACCGAGCTCGCCACAAGCAGCAACGCTTGGGCGCTCGCTCGTGCTCTGGCTCAAAGCGATGGATGTCTCTCCGATTTGGTTGTGGTGGCTCGTTGGTTGTGAACGCCGTCACTGCAGGTTCAAAACGCCACGCTGGCTCGTTTCGAAGAAAAAGGTCGTCGCTGTGATCGTTTTGTCGTCCCGAAGATTTGGACGTGAGCGTCTGCAAACAAACGTGCTCGCAATTCGAAACGAGCCTCACTGTGATTGACTGCAGGAAGGCAGCTCGGGCCACGCGTGCGTTTGCCTTTTCCGTCTCTTTGCTTTTTTTTTTTTTGCCGACAGGTGCACGCGTGCATGCAGCCGATACTAGAAGCCTTGTCTTTTCCACACGAAACACGTCACTTCAATTTTAAGTGAGTGATTCATGTGACGTTTTATTTATTTAGGGGACCCCCCCCCGCCCCAATCAGAAAGCGCCAATTTGCTCGGTTAACTCGTTCCCTCGATAACACGCACACTCATCCGATTTTATCGACACGATCGAATTGCATCAAAGAAAATCACGTCTCAATGGAACTGCGTCTCACAAAACTACAAAGGCATTAATAGCACATTTTTTAAAATGACAAACTAATATTAGGACCGCATTAAAAAAAACAACAACACAGGCGTCGATTTTCTCTTTCCGCTTTACACAAACACCCGCACGAGGTGTGTTGGCCTGTTTGGTCACTAAGCGGGCAGAGTTTAACACTCCCTGAAAATAAAGACAAAAAAGATTAGAGTGCACCATTGCCACTTACATTATTGGCATACTAAAGTTTAAAAAAACTAAAGATGAAGACCTTCCAAATGAGCTGCTCAATGGAACCAACTCTATTTGTTAAAAAAATGCAAGAATGGAATTTAAAAACCCCCCAAAATATCACCTGATTTTTTTTTACACTGGACATTTTTTGTTGTTGAATTTACAGCATTTTATTTTGTTCATTCGTTGCCCACAAAAAATCATCTGAATTTAGAAACATCTTTGATGTAGAGGAGACAATTTTATTTCACGCAACCACATGACAAAATAAAACGGAGTAAATTCAACCCCCCAGCCCCAAAAAAGGGAAAAAGAAAAAAAATTGTTCGGTGTATCCGATCATCCCGGAGATAGCCGGGATAGGCTCCAGCACCCCCGCGACCCTAGTGAGGATCAAGCGGATCGGAAGATGAATGAATGAATGAATGATCTGAAAGAATTTCATTTTCGTCACACGAAATCGAATTCTACACCATTCGGGACGATGGCTGACTTCCGGAATATTTTTTGCACCGCTCGAAATTTGTTGTGCGTCCCAATTGATCCTTGTCGGGAGGGATTTTATTTCTTCGTGTTGTTTATTTCCGCGCCAATAGTGACCCCAATTAGGATTTGTGTGTAAATGTGCAGGGGAAAGTGCAGTGCCCCCCCTTCCTCCCTCCAGCTCAACGCTCTTTGGGGCCCAAATCAAGTCGAAGCACATCTGCTTCTCATTTGGTGGCCGCACTGATACAACGCGTCCGCGGCCGTCACTCACACTTACGCGCACGCACGCACGCACGCACGCACACACACACACACACACACACACACACACACACACACACACACACACACACACACACACACACACACACACACACACACACACGTTGTGTGTAAAACAAATGCATGCACCGCAAAAAGAATTGGTGTGCGCACTCCATCTGACCTCGTCAATATTTATAAATATTAATATAAATTTTTGAAGATGTACCCCGAAAACGGCCAATTGCGTCCAGATGATTTGATTTCGTGCATCCACTTGACGAAATCAAATGGACTAAATTCAACACGCCGTTTTTTTCCTCCCAGTGCGAGATCAAATATTTTCTGATCTAAACAACGTCAATGAAATGCACCGCGAACGGCGTTATGAGAACTTCTCGTTTCGTGCGAATCTTTGTTGCGTTTTTGGATTTGACGTTGCAGGTCGCTTATTGGTGAATAAATCGCCCTTTTCTTCCACATGACCAGCATGGGACGAAACTCCCCGACTTGCTCCAACTCCCATGTATGCTGAATTGGAGCAAGAAAGAACACCGCGACGGCAAAGCAGCTCACAAAGCCTTTTGCAAGGCCGCATTCCAAAATACTAAAGGCGTTTAAGTGTTCATGGTAAACCTTTAAAAAAATAAGAAAGAAAAATACAATATAATAAAGTCAGTCAGTGCGACGAACTTTCCAGCCGGTCCGGATCCGTTTCATTAGGAGGCAAATTTTTTTTTGGGGGTGGGGGGCACATTTGAGAAGAATTTCTAAAATTCCTGCAACGAGAAAAAAAAACCCTAAACTTCCATGTCCAATTAAAGATGGCACAGTGCTGACAGTTAAAAAAATACAAGGAATGCGATGAGAGGACCACGGCACTTTAGCTGACCCAGAACACGCGCAAATCCACACACACACACTCACTCACACACACACACACACACACACACACACACACACACACACACACACACACACACACACACACACACACACACACACACACACACACACACACGCGCGCACAAATGAAAGCTCACGCGGACAAAAGATGCGTTCAATACAGTATTCTTCATTTATTTTTTTTCCATTTGCATGTAAACTTGACGATGTACAGCATATTTCTCTGGAACCGCTCTTACATGGAGCGCCTAGCCAAAAAGGAATCAGTCATTGTTTTCGTTCGGCTACTGCTACTCGGGATTTTAAAAAACAAAACAAAACAAAAAAAACAAAATCCGGGACAACTGTGTGTGTGTGTGTGTGTGTGTGTGTTGCTGGGAATGTCGAAGGCTTGGTGTCCTCCAGGGACCGTCTCAGGCATTTGGGTTTTTCTTCATCAGCGCAACGTCTGCCTCCACCATTTCTTTCACCAGCTCCTGCAGGCACGCCACAACTCGCGTCACGATGACGTCACCGCAGGCCAGCAACGGTCACGGAATGATTTCTTCCTCGCGGGCGTGCCACCGCCGCGAGTGGGCAAACGCCCCCGCCCCCCCAGGTCGATTTTGGAGTTAGGCCAGCGAAGGAGCTCGTAAAAAAACAAAAACATCGCTCGTCCTTACGCCTTCTAAATTGCGTGTCCGTATTGGAGTGGGCTTTCTTTGTTGTTTGCAAGTGAAAACAAAATCAATTCAAATGAGGAAAAACAAAGAAATGAAGCTCTTAGGTCATGTGAGGTCCCACATTGTTTTCAGAAGGCAAAACAACTTCAAGCAAACGAGACGACTTTTGAAACTACAAAGGAGCAAATGATTCACATGAAACAATCGCAATCGATCGTCTAATCAAATTGTAGCGCACATTCTGGATATACTTGTCGGTTGACTACTGTTTGTTACTTTGGGTTTATTTTTTTGTCGTTGATACTGATGCTGTATTTCATATTTTATCGTTTCACTGCAGTTGTTGATTCTCATCATGACAACTCGTATTATTTTCAGTATTGTTTGTACGACGACCGGTCGATTAGGTCAATTCGGAAAATATGGAGAAGATTTGTGCAGACTTCTTCCCACTCCCCCTTTTTTTTGTACTTTTACCTGCTCATTTTCCATTGTTCATCCTTGTTTTTTTAATTGTTATTTTAATAGTTGTTTTTTTCATGTTCAATGCGCCACTCATTCCTAATTCCAACATACAGCGAGGCATCAACTGAAACGCCTTGACCAAATAAGAACACATTCGAACCAGGTGTCCAGCTGTCCACTGCTGCAAATAACCAGATGACATCATATCAACGCGTCAAACCTTTCTTGTCTACGCGGCGGCGCGGCAGCATACGCGCGCGTTGATTACGATTCCGTGGAAGTGTTGTGACGATTATTTGCGGCTACCTTGAGGAGTCATCCCAAGTGGGTTACGCCCAGTCGGTGGAGCCCTCTTGTGACTCCAGCCAGGCTACGAGGAGACTCACCTCAAAAGTCACCTTTGGTTTCCAGCCCATCCTCTCGCAGGCTTTGCTGCTGTCGCCTTGCAGGTAATCCTACGAGGACAAAAAGCGCAAAAGTCAACAAGGAAAAACGCTGGCTCAAGATGCACCGAGATCACCATCTGCCATCAGCGTGTGTCCAGTATCAAACCGCATCGACGGCCTCTCTTTGGACTTTTTGCCGATCCACCCAAAGAAGGTCGGCGAGTGAAAAGAAAGCCGCTAACGAGTGTTCCGCGGCCACGTGAATTCAGCCCAAACACAGCATGTAGCGAATAATTGAACTTCAACCACAAACAGACGGAGCGCGACAGAATTTTCATATGGAGCCGATTTGGAACCCGACACCAGATTTGGGTCCGCTCCGCTACAAGTAGTGCTACTTTGCCAGCAGGCTGAAAAGACGTAGCGCAGATTAGCAACAATAAAACAACTGTGGGGGGAAATGTAATGCGGGGAGGCGCAAGTGCGTCGTCTGCCAAATTGATTTTGCCACGGTTCAGGCTGACGCAATCCGGCGCCGCCAAAAACGGACGGAGCGGTGACGATCCACTGAGACGAGCCGGAGGGAAGCGAACGCTTGAAGCCGCACGACACGGCACAGGTGGGCTCTTCGTTTCGCAAAGGGGCCACCTGAGAAACGGCGACGCTTGCCGGAAGGCCGACGTGCGAACCTCAACTTTGAAGGAGGTTGCACTGTCCAACTTTTCTCTGTATTCAAGGATACAAATTTGGGATGAAAAGAACAACACAATTCTGAAAGTGAAGATGGGATTTGGCGGCTGTTAACTCATTCACTCCCAAAGACGTTTTTAAACGTCTTTTCAGACTTGGTCCAGAATTGACTGGTACTGAATGAGTTAAGTGCAGAGCCGGTTCTAGACTGTGAGATCGAGGGCCGTTGGCCACCCCAAAAACTCCACTATTTGCCTTGAACAGAAAGATGATGAACAATCCAAACAATATGAAACAGCTTTCTTCAGCTCCTTCCATTTTTTCCCCTCCGTATGTGGCCCTCCAACAAAAAAGTTTGGACCACCCTGCTCTACTGTATCAAGGGGTAATATTCCGATGCATCGCTTTCGCTATTGCATGATCAGAACGGAGCAATCGTCACGTTGTTGCTGGCGTTCATGGCAAAAACCCATCACCCCCAAAAAAATCACGAATAAGCAGCGTGCAAATAATATCCAGCATGTTCAAATGATTTGCCTTTTGGTTTGTCATCCAATGAAAATTCTTTCCCGGAGAACTAAAAACAACTCCCCACGCCCTCGTTCCCCATTCCACCATTTCTGACGCGAGTCAAAACGTTTTCGGAAGAGAGGTGAACTCGACCCTTTGTGTGGCCGTGTTCGCCACGGAGCATCTCACAGCGCAAGGTGTGGCGTGTTCAGACAATACGATTGCTTTCCGGCTCCCAAATGCCTTTGCGCCTCCCTGGTTAGCCTCGCCACCCGCCCCCCGCCCCAAGAAAAGAAGCCATTCCTATCAACAAGCGCAAACCTTGAAAAGGAGCAGACAAGAGTGCGAGCACGCTCCATAAAGCACGCGGGCAGTAAAAAGGCAATCTGAAGCGCCTCCACTGAACGCAAAGGAATTCCAGTATCACGGCGATGCGCTCCAATAAATCGCACGGCACGGATTCGGGTTGTGACACACACGCGGACACGCAAGAGAGGATGCGCGTCTCCAGTTGCAAAGACTGAAAACGCCGTAGAGGGGGTGGGGGCGGGTGGGGCACAGTGCTGTCAGCGCGGGTGCCGGTCCACAAGTCAAATTTCAATTGCAATGGATCAACCGATGTCTTCACAGCGCCGCCCGCTGCTTTTTATCTCCAATCTTAAATAAACGGAACGCGACCTTCCCGTTCTGGAAGTTGGCGAGCATCCGTGCAGTTGAGAAGACAACGTGACAATGTCGAGGGGAACCCCCCCGCCCCCTTCCTCCCAAAAAAAACATTTGGCCCGACTGGAACGTCGCGTCCTTTTGACCAAACTGGCTCTTTTAATGGAGGGGCTCACGTGCAATCGGGGCCTTCTAAAGTTCCGTTGATGTTTTATTTATTTATTTTTGTTGCCAACAATGGACCGAGGAAGCGATAACGGGGAGCAAAAAGCAGTTCTCTCTGCCGGGCCCTGATGCGGTCGTCAGTCTGCAGAAAACATGGAGGCGGCTGAGCTCTCGGAGCGCGCAGGTGTGCCAGCTTGAGCAGGTGAGAACACACTCTGAGGAGGAGAGCGCCGAGTCGCATATCCGTCGCGGCCGCTGAACTTCTAACGCAGCTCAGCCGACCTGCCCCGACGACAAAAAGATCCAGAAGACGCGAGGAGGAAAGAAACGGGACAAGCCGCCAATGGACATGAGCTAACGCAGGGACCGGTAAGCACGTAAAAGCTTCATAGTGCGGAGGTGCCATCCAGCTCAGGGCCTTCCTGTGTGGAGTTTGCAGGTTCACCCCCGTGCCGGCGATGGTTGTCTATCCTTAGCTTTGATGTCAGGACCACTGCTTTAAAACTGTCAATGTAAAAGTGAGCAAAAAAATGGTCGCCAGTCTGCCAAGCTTGTCTCAACTGGTCTGTGACACACACACAAAAAAAAAAAAAGGTTGGGGCCACGATCTAACGTGTTTGAACCCTCCCAGGCGGCCCGGCGCAGCGAGCCGTGTGCCAACAGCTTGCGATTGGGATGCAGGCTCTGCCCTCGCACGCTGTGCTTGCGCACTGGTTAGCCCCAAATCGCCTGGCTGCCTAACACAGTGAAAAAAAACAAACAAAGAAAGAAATCAACATAAACAGACCAAAAAAATAGACAAAAAAACCCCAAACTATGCTCGGGCCATTGCTTATTTCTGTGCAACTTTCACTTGGCGCTCCGAAGGCCAAAGTATCAGAACATTTTGTCCTTGGTACTTCGTCCCAGCGAGTAAAAGGGTCCGGCGGCGGGGTTTCGGCCACTACCTTGAAATTTATCGCGTCCGTGTGAGTAAGTGAGAGAGCGAGCGAGCGAGGCGAGGCGGACAGCGAGCGTTAGTGCTGTGTGAGTTATAGCTCAGGTTTCCTTCCCCGACTCCCCACGCAGCTTGGCCTGCGCACAATGTGTTAAGTGACCTCCAAAGGGTGGCCCTGTCATTCTGACGAGCACGCGCGCTCCAATCTGCGCACGCAGCAACCTCGAGTCTTCGACGCGGTGGCCAGCACGACCCTGCGCGTTCATGCAAATCAAGCCCGCTGAAATCTCACGTCGGCAAGTCGAGCTTTGAAATCCAAACGGGGAGTTGTTTTGCCCATTTGAGCGTGTACAGACCAGGTGGGCAGTCGGCATTATTTACTTGCGCCGGGAGGCTGTCAAGAGTCTCATCTGACACGGTTTACATTTGACAGTTTTCCCGATGATGACGACGATCTCATTTTTGACGACGACGTGAACGAAATCATCGGGGCTAAAAGTGCTCTCGGCCTTGAGCCGGAGCAGCGCTGGACTTGTCGCTACTGCTGCTGCGCCTTCCCTCCGACATGATTCTATTCTTCCCGCGCACAGGAAACAGATCAGAATTCCCCGAGTCAGCATAAAGCTGCAGACGGGGAGTGAGAGTGGCTGTGAAAAAGGAAGGGGAGGAGGGGGTGCTGGGGGGCAGCAACGATGGGCTCCGGTGACCGTTCGCCGCCACTGAGGTCAAACGGAAACAGAGACGTCACAAGCGAAATGTCTGTTCATGTGCCGAGTGGAAAGAAAAGTGAGAGATGTGCGTGCCTGCGTGCGTGCGTGCGTGCCTGCGTGCGTGCGTGCGTACGTGCGAAGCAGATTCCCCCAATCATTCAACACAAAGAAAGGCGAGCGAAGGAGATGCGCAGGAGAGAAAAACTTCCTCCAGTCTTATCTTAATTGTTGCACGCTCAGTCAAGCGCTGAAGCGCCTTTGTCAGGCGCGGGGGCTCTTTTGGCCCTTTTCCAGCACGCTTGTGCCGTTGCTCGTTCCGGTCCAGTGCCGGGTTAGCAACCGTTCTTTCTTTTTCCACCGACAAAATTAGCTCAAGTTCTGCTACTTAAAACGGGTATTTAAGATGGCCCCAATTACTTGTCGGGCCAGCCTCGAACACCAACTTTCCACCCCAAAAAAATTGCCCCTGGTTGGACGTCAGGGGCACTGCTGTGCTAAGTTGGCGTTGAACAATTTCTTGGGAAGAACGTGTTTGGTTTTCCCAACCACAAAGAACCAAGTAGGAGCCACGCCATGAAGTGAAGCGTCCAAACGTCACTGCCTACGTCGACGTCTACCCAAGAGCACCTGCGCGATTGATTATAAGATGAAGATGCTAACAATGTGCTGTTAGCATCTGCTAGGCCACTTAGCATAGCATCGATTACACGAGGTGGTAAATAACAGTCAGGGACAAGCGATCGATCGGCTCATCTTTCTTAACTCATTCACTCACAAAGACGTATTTAGATGTCTTTTCACACTCCACACGTTCAACCCCAGATACTTGTTTTTTTTTTCAAATTTTCCAAGACTTAGTGTAAAAAAAAAAAAAAATTGGTCTCGAATTGGCTGGTACGGAATGAGTTTTTAATCATCGAAGATGATCACGAGTCAAAGATTGCGTGCCTTCCATTTTTTTTCTCAACCATTAAAAGAATGGGTGAATTCTGCATAGGGGTTACATTTCAAGCCCCCCCCCACCCCCTCCTCGCTCCTGCCAAAAAAAGTCGTAAAATAATTTGCCGAGGGAAGAGACGACACCACCTCGGTACACACGGCTACACCTCTTGCATTTCCTCTTGGAGCAGCATTCCTCGCGTTATCAGCCTCACAAATCGGCTGCTCTCGTCGTGCCCAAACAGGGAGAGCCAGAACGTGACGGCGAGGACCTCCGGCATGACAGCCAGCCCCAGAGAGCCCAGAGTTGCTCCGCCGCCGAGACTCACAGTGTTTCATTGTCCGCTGGCTGATGATGAAATGATAAGGCCGAGAGAGGAAAGGAGTGGGGGGACGTGAACGTTACAGGGTTGGAAACGTCGTCAACGGGTGACGTTGAAACGAGGTTCAGCTGTGAAAAAAACCCAACAACAAATTCTTCCTAATTTCAAACCGACAGCAAGGCACAAGCAAAAGAGCGTTGGAAGCAGTAAGTCATAAACGGTGGCATTTCATTTCAAGTCGACTGACTTCCACGGCCCAAACGAAAGGGGACAAGACGGTGAAAGTGACAGGCGAATGTGCCGGGCCTTCTCAGCGGTGGACGTGCACTCACGACAGCCACCGAGGAAGAAAAAGGACTGCAAGAGGCATCCCATAAAAAAAAAAAAAAACAAATGAAACCGTTTCACCAATTCCGCTGTCAAGTATTTATGAATTTGGCGGCACTACACCAAGCTAAGCGGAATATCGGACGAGGTGTTTTCCCGGTGAGTGTCGCAAGAACGACGGATTTGGAGTTTGAACAACATGACAGACAAACGGGTATCGAGAATGATGCGGAAGGTGGAATAGAGCGAGGAGGAGCGCCAGCGGAGTGAGCAGAGAGCACACCGATGAAAAGAGAGAAAAAAAAATGCAACGAAGCTGCCTTCGGGTTCCAGGAAGAATGTGGGGGGTTGGGGGGCTCCTCACTTCAGGAGGTTTTCAAGGGCCGAAAAGAAAGTGTGCAGGGTGGCTGAGTGGAAAGAGCAACTTCAGGATGAATGACACTGTCAGGATAACAAGTCAAGGGAAGAAACGGGGGGGGGGGTCACACTACATTAACCTTTCTCTACGTGCGCGTACAATGAAGCGGCGCTTCACCGCAACATCGTGAGAGAAAGTCCCAAAACAAAAAAATGCGTGGCCAGTTGAGCTGTTTTGGGACGACAAAACTGACTTTGGGGAAGACGATTTGGGTTGTCGTATTTCTCACGCCGCGCTCTCTTGGCGCCGTCGGCGCTACCTGTGCCAGAGCGGAGCTCGGCTGTTTACGGGGCGACACCTGGCGAGGCGGCCGCTCGAGTCGGATGCGGTTCACACATTCCAGCGCGGCCTCGGATTACACTGCAGGAAACACAGCGGGTCTGCGAGACGCACGCGGCACGACTGGCGCATTTGTAAACATCGGCCTTCGTGAGACACGCACGCAAAGTCAAATGGCAGCATCTCACAATCGCAGCTTTGCCTCCCGGGAGGAGATTCAAGAAGCCCCTTCCCCAGCAACCGGCACATCGCATCGGCAGAGGTGCAAATGGAGAAACCCGACATTTTGGCTTATTTTTTTTCAGACGTAATGGCGTTCCTTGCAGAAGCAATACGCAGAACTTCAATGCCCATGCGGCATCGGCCATTGGATGGTCGCCCGAGCATGTGCGCCGCCCGGGATATAAAATTGAGCTCCTTACGGGCATGCTTGGATGAGTTTGACATGGAAGCACTTGAGAGGCGTGACCCGAACCCCAACATCCACTTTTGGAATGAACTATGACCCAAATTGTGAGCCGGGCTCTCTCTTCCGACCTCTGACCTCACAAATAGTCTTCAGAGAAATCTCGACTGGCACGATTACAAATCTTGCCGAAAGGTTTGAAAGCTCTCCCTCTATCATACACACACACACACACACACACACACACACACACACACACACACACACACACACACACACACACACACACACACACACACACTTTTTTTCTTGTTAATGCCCCCGTGAGGACAATTTAGGAAATGTCATGAAACGTCTTTAAAACATGTTTTGAAGCCTCTAAGAGCAATTTGCCCATGGGGAGCACATTTTAGGTCCCTACGGTGCAACGAGTCCCCACCGGTCTGCGTGAAGTCACGTTGAAGTCCCCACGTGGTTGCAAAAATGAGAACACACACACACACACCTACCTGCCTACATACAGACACCTCAGAAAAAGTTAAGGATATTTGGCTTTCAGGTGAAATTGATGTAAAATGCAAAAAAATGAAGAAAGCTCCTGGAATATTGTCGAAAAAAAAACAACGGTAAGGAAAGCAAGATGCTCAAAAAACAACAGTTCGATATGGTCCCATAAATCAGCACATCGAGTATCCGTGGACGCCCGGCGTCAAGCGAACGTGGACTTTGAGCACCCCAATCGTTCGGCGTGACACTTGGGTCACCCTCGAGCCGCAGTGCGGCCAAATCCGGCGAGCCGACAGCAGCCGGCTGGAAGTCGGGCCTAATCTGCCGGGAGGGAGTCAGGCTTTTCTCTCTCACCCTGTCAGTCATTCTTTCCTTCCCTCCTCGTCTGGCGGGTTGCTCTTGTCAGGCTTAAGCTAGCTGATAGTGCAGGAATCCTGGCCCGCGATCCCGCTCCCTCGCTATCTGCTGGCCAATTACTGGAAGGTGCGCAAGATAGGGCCAATCCATCACGGCACCGACATCAGTGTCCAAATAACAGCAAATTCGCGCAACGCGGCAACAATCGGGCTTTCCGATCGCTGGCGAGCCGCCGACGGCCCGAGGCGCACACTTGGCTCGGGCGGAGCGCCGGTTGCTGCGTGGTTACCGCAACTGTTTCTCACCCTCCTTTCTCCACGCTCCTTTCGATTGCATTTTGCACATGGCTCCCTCCGCGCTGCGGCCACGGAGAGCACCGGTGGACTGGGACCGACAGCCGCGGGGCCCGGGCTGGTTCCGCTCCGACGGCGGGAGGAAACTCCTTCAGGAAATACCAGACTGCCAGACACACACATACTCCACAACCTCTCGTTCTCAGACAGGCAAGCGAAAGCCGCTCGAAAAAAAAGGTCTGCGATCAACAAGTCCGGCACGCGGAGCCTCCCGACTCCCAGAACGAGCCATCGTCCTTTCTGATCGGACTTTCTCATGCGCTATAAAATAGCTTGCAATCTGTGGCTGGCGATGACATTTCAGGAGAGGCTGGACGTCAATGGGGAAGATCTGAAGTGATGCAGAATGTGAGACTTGTTTGAAGGCGGAATGCTTTGAATTTGTCACGAAATGCGGAAGGTCCGGATGTTAGACGTGCCTCTTCAATTTGGCCGATTATATAGCGAAAGGCGGCACGGCGGGCGAATGGACAGCAGTTGGGCCTCACAGTGCAGAGGTGGGGGGTTCGATTCCGGCTCTGGCCTTCCCGCGTGGCGTTTGCATGTTGGCCCCGTGTGTGCCTGCGTGGGTTTTCTCCGGGTACTCCGCTTTCCAAAAACATGCGTGGCCACTCTAAAAAAAACTGTCCCGAGGTGTGAGTGTGAGCGCGAATGTGCGCCCTGCAATTGGCCCGCAACCAGTTGAGGGTGTCCCTCCGCCTCCGGCCCGAACACAGCTGGGATCGGCTCAGGCACGCCCGCGACCCCCCTCAGGATAAAGCGGTTCAGAGAATGGATGGATATATTGGGAAAAATGAGCAATTTGTGAGGATTATCGGAATGCTTTTGAGAAGACCGCCATTCTAAACAAGTATCCAGATTCAAATCCGAAAGACGGAACTCCCTCCATTCAAGTTCAAAAGGCTACAGCTCCCGTTATGTGCTCCGCCCCCCCACCCCGATTGGCATTTCTGGTCGGCCGCTCATCAAATTCCGGTTTTACAGTTCGGTCTGATCTGGAGTCTCTGTTTATGCGCGCGCAGCCTTGTCGGTGAACCCCGAGAAGTTGTAATCAGCAGCGTGACGTGGCTCCCACCTTTCCTTTTCCCTCCTGACCTCCTCCACCTCCCCCTTCTTCCCTTCGCAATAAAGATAGCGGGATCACGTTACAGAGCGCAGGTTAGAGGTCAATCCCATTCTTTTTTTTTTTTTTTCAAGCCTCTCCATCCCGTTTGCCTTCCAGATCCTCTCCCAGGGGTGAAAGCCGCCCATCACCTAAATTCACGTCAGCTCGCGCGTGACCAAGGAGCGCTAACGGCCGGAAACGCTCCATCTTCCAAGCCACTCCAGATAGCCTCTTTCGTGTGTGTGTTTTTCAAATGCATTTTGAAAGCTCTCCAGGATATCTCGGCTCGCAGTCATCACGGAGAGGCCCGGATGGGCTCGGGCTCGGGCTCGGAAAAAGTCACATGCTCCTTTTCCAGCGGACGTTGCCAACGGCGCCGCTTCACACGTCTTTCCTTTTCACTGTTGCTCGCAAACAAGCGTGTCAGTATTTGTACGTTATAAAAGCTAGTCGCAAGCACTTCATCCCCCGGTTTTCAAAGATCACTCAGCACATGCTTGAGCAGCCCCAACTCTGAGTTGATTCCTGTTTTCCCCGTTGCTAGGAAGACTTTGTGACCAAACGGCGTCTGCTACTTTAAAAGACACAACTACTCTGATCAATCTAACAGTGACTTTACTTTGGAGTCAGACAATCCTCCATTAAGCGTCTCCAGTTGGTCCAAAATGCTGCTGGAGCCTTTGTCCTCATTTAAAATGGCGTTTAGCCGTCCTATGCGGCTTCCCAGTAGGGCTGATGAAAAATGACGGATCCCCATCTTCAATTGTATGGCATTTGACGAGTGGTAATCGAGCGCTTCGGCTCTTGCGGCCACTCCTTCAACGTGCTTGCGATGCATGCAAGGACCACTCAAAGGGAAGTTATGCAGACAGGTCATGACCTTTCATCAAAAAAACACTCAAACAAAAACAAACAAAAAAAAACCCGACTAGGAATGCATTCAACATCGCTTACTGATAATATCTAACTGCCTCCGAGTATCCAAGGGTGCAACTGTCCTAGAATGAAAAACATTTGGCAACTGGATGGTTGAGGTGTGCACTTGCGACATAACATGGATGACCTCACGAGGCAGCTTGACGGTGGTTGCAAACCGTCGTGCAAAGTGCCAAGTGCCAACGAAACCGGCGATGACACGCGGCGTATTTTTCGTGAATGTCGCGATGCGCATCTGATTGCCGGTATGACAGCCATTCCAAAAAGAAGAACAGTCATTCATACCGAAGATGAACACTTGACAGATAGCGAGGCGAGGTGCGTCAACACGGATATTTTTAGGGTTGGAGCTGAGCGCTTCATGACGATCGACGATCTGAGAAAAGGAATGGGAAGTCGCAGGGCAAGAAAGCAAAAACGTTGAGTTGCCCAGTCGAGCTTCTCCGCTTGCACGACGACCGCAAAGATGAAATGAACACCTGAACCGGTCAATCGTGTCGACCTTTGAGTGCGCAGCTCGCACCGCCGTGAGTCACCGTCGGCTCTCGCTTTCACTCTTTCGCTCCGCCGTTTCACACTCGCCGAGTAAGAAACAACTCAGGTGTGCAATGCCAAAGACAACAAAAGAGACCTGTCGAACGCATCTGAGAGCGGTGCGGGAAATGAGGGCTCTACTCCATGTCTGAGTCACACGCCACGCATGGAGATAAGATGCTTCTCACTTGCGACGAGGCCAAAGAGACGTTGACGGACAGGGCGGGGTTGAGCAATACCCGAAGAGTGCACGTGAGGTGAGTCCAACCTGGGTCGCTTCAGTTTTCTGCGCTTGACCACGGCTGGCCCCTTTTTGACCGCATGCAGTGCGTCTGCTTCCGCTGTCCAATTGGGGTTCCCTCACGAAAACTTCTTATGCCCCCCCCCCCGCACACAAACACGCTGTATCGCAAAGCTGAGTGTCCAACATTTCCGGCATGTTTTCATTTTAAGCGTGTATAAATGCAAACGAGTTCCTGAAGATGAGTCGAGGAACTCAAGTGATGACAGTCACCACACTTTTCTTCGAGGAGAAAAAGATGAGCATCTGTTTGGGGGGGGCATCCCCGTTTTAAGTGGCGGACGCCTTTGTCAATTAATCAATTGAATTTTGAGAGCATTATTATTGGAGGCCACTATTTCAAGAAATAACTCACAGCTCAATATGGAAGAGACAACAAATGTCGCCGCTTGAAAACAACCCCCCCACCCCAAAAAACGTCAATGGTGATGCTGCTGGAAGGATGCTTTTTGTTTTTTCATTCCAATTTTTACGACACAGGAAGACAATGTTGGTTTTTCCCATCTCACAGTCAGGTAATCTTGCCTGGAGGGGCATTCCGGGCCTCCCCCTCACCCCCCTGCATCCATCGTACTGCTCAGACGAGTACGATGGATGCAGTTGTGCGGCAAATATGACAGGTGAGCAGTTACGTGAACGCAGATGGGACAGAGGAAGACAACACACCGAAAGACAACTTCCCATTCATCGAGACTCTTTCTCCGCATGAGGTTACAAAAAAAAAAAACGCTGTGCCTGTCACTCAGCCAGTAGCAGTTTTTGGCCTCAAGCGACACATGAAATGGAAAGTATCATGGCTGCCGACACACACGCACACACACACACACACACACACACACACACACACACACACACACACACACACACACACACGCACACACACACACAAATGTTGCATTCATACTCATTGACAGACTTCATTCAACAGTCAAGTTCGGATTGTCGTCTCGATGCAGGAGGAATCACATTCGAATGAAACTTGCTTCTTTGGAATGAAAAAGCCAAAGAAGCAATGCAGAGGGCCGCCACTGCTGGCACATGCACACGGACACCGCATTCGAAATATATTGGAAGGATATACGTTTGCCGTATTTTTCCGACGATGAAGCACACCGGATGATCAGGCGCAATATCTTTGTTGGGAAGCGTTGGACGGTAAATAGTTGAGTGTCATTTGCAACGTTCCCCGTTGACGACGACGTCGCCCCGAAAACGTTCACATTTCAAAGTCGCGATTTCACGTCAGTCATTTTCCATTTGTCGATGTCGCTTATAACAAACACCTTCATAAGTTCAAAACGTCATTATAATGACCAGACCCCCCACCACCACACACATACACAAAATAGTGAGAAGGCCGTCGTTACAATGAACCGCAGGCGGAAAACTGCCACTGCGACCTAGCTTATGAACCAAATGTACCGTGCGGGATTCCCCTCTGGTGATGAGCAATGCCACCCATCGGCTACTTCCTGCAGCAAAAACATCATGGCAGAGTTCGAGGCCGACAGATTGGAAGATGATTGTAGAGTCTTTTTTTTTTTGCCATCTATAAATGTTCATACGGAACTATATGTCGTAGTTGGTGGCCATTTGATGGGAAATGCTGACAACGAACTACCGTGAGAGCGTGCAGATTGGTTCTAGAAGTCCCTCGAGCAACAAGCAGAATTACCGTATTTTCCGGATTATAAATCGCAGTTTTTTTCATAGTGTGGCCGAGGGTGCGACTTATACTCTGGAGTGATTTATGTGTGAAATGATTAATACATTCTATCATTTCACATTAAACCACAAGAGGGTGCTCTAGGCCTGTGTTGATACTTTCCACATTGGCGGTAACTGATAAGAACAACTGACGATGACTCTGACGTAAGCAAAGTCGAAGAGGAAGTGCCGCATTTTCTATATCCGGAGTTCGCGGAGTTCTTTAAAAGTGACACCGATTTTATCCAATAAATTTCCGCAAAAATGCGACTTACACTCCAGTGCAACCTATGTTTGTTTTTTTTCTTCTTTAGTGTGCATTTTATGGCTGGTGCGACTTATACTCAGGAGCGACTTATAGTCCGGAAAATACGGTAACTCATAAGGCGCATCGGATCGTGAGGCGCACCGTCCATTTTGGGGATAACGAAAGGATTTTACGGGTGCCCGATAGTCCAGAAAAATACGGTCAACCTAAAAATAATCTTGACATCTTGAAGTGACATGTGCGATACACTGAGAACAGTAAAGGAAAAACCCCAAACGCAATTCACATCCTGTATCGGCTGTCAACGACCGCAGTCAAATTTGGAACAAGCGCAAAATGCCACTCTAGAGCGTTGGACACTCAAGCTCGACCAAGTTCAGTTCTGGCAGAAACCCAACTCTGAGTTGATTCCTGTTTTCCCGTTGCTAGGAAGACTTTGTGACCAAACGGCGTCTGCTACTTTAAAAGACACAACTACTCTGATCAATCTAACAGTGACTTTACTTTGGAGTCAGACAATCCTCCATTAAGCGTCTCCAGTTGGTCCAAAATGCTGCTGGAGCCTTTGTCCTCATTTAAAATGGCGTTTAGCCGTCCTATGCGGCTTCCCAGTAGGGCTGATGAAAAATGACGGATCCCCATCTTCAATTGTATGGCATTTGACGAGTGGTAATCGAGCGCTTCGGCTCTTGCGGCCACTCCTTCAACGTGCTTGCGATGCATGCAAGGACCACTCAAAGGAAGTTATGCAGACAGGTCATGACCTTTCATCAAAAAAACACTCAAACAAAAACAAACAAAAAAAAACCCGACTAGGAATGCATTCAACATCGCTTACTGATAATATCTAACTGCCTCCGAGTATCCAAGGGTGCAACTGTCCTAGAATGAAAAACATTTGGCAACTGGATGGTTGAGGTGTGCACTTGCGACATAACATGGATGACCTCACGAGGCAGCTTGACGGTGGTTGCAAACCGTCGTGCAAAGTGCCAAGTGCCAACGAAACCGGCGATGACACGCGGCGTATTTTTCGTGAATGTCGCGATGCGCATCTGATTGCCGGTATGACAGCCATTCCAAAAAGAACAGTCATTCATACCGAAGATGAACACTTGACAGATAGCGAGGCGAGGTGCGTCAACACGGATATTTTTAGGGTTGGAGCTGAGCGCTTCATGACGATCGACGATCTGAGAAAAGGAATGGGAAGTCGCAGGGCAAGAAAGCAAAAACGTTGAGTTGCCCAGTCGAGCTTCTCCGCTTGCACGACGACCGCAAAGATGAAATGAACACCTGAACCGGTCAATCGTGTCGACCTTTGAGTGCGCAGCTCGCACCGCCGTGAGTCACCGTCGGCTCTCGCTTTCACTCTTTCGCTCCGCCGTTTCACACTCGCCGAGTAAGAAACAACTCAGGTGTGCAATGCCAACAACAACAAAAGAAGAGACCTGTCGAACGCATCTGAGAGCGGTGCGGGAAATGAGGGCTCTACTCCATGTCTGAGTCACACGCCACGCATGGAGATAAGATGCTTCTCACTTGCGACGAGGCCAAAGAGACGTTGACGGACAGGGCGGGGTTGAGCAATACCCGAAGAGTGCACGTGAGGTGAGTCCAACCTGGGTCGCTTCAGTTTTCTGCGCTTGACCACGGCTGGCCCCTTTTTGACCGCATGCTGTGCGTCTGCTTCCGCTGTCCAATTGGGGTTCCCTCACGAAAACTTCTTATGCCCCCCCCCCCGCACACAAACACGCTGTATCGCAAAGCTGAGTGTCCAACATTTACGGCATGTTTTCATTTTAAGCGTGCATAAATGCAAACGAGTTCCTGAAGATGAGTCGAGGAACTCAAGTGATGACAGTCACCACACTTTTCTTCGAGGAGAAAAAGATGAGCATCTGTTTGGGGGAGGGGGGGGGCATCCCCGTTTTAAGTGGCGGACGCCTTTGTCAATTAATCAATTGAATTTTGAGAGCATTATTATTGGAGGCCACTATTTCAAGAAATAACTCAACATGGAAGAGACAACAAATGTCGCCGCTTGAAAACAACCCCCCCACCCCAAAAAAAACGTCAAAATGGTGATGCTGCTGGAAGGATGCTTTTTTTTTTTTCATTCTGATTTATACGACACAGGAAGACAATGTTGGATTGTTTTTCCCATCTCACAGTCAGGTAATCTTGCCTGGAGGGGCATTCCGTGCCCCCCCCCACCCCTGCATCCATCGTACTGCTCAGACCGAGAAGAGGCGGTGGGCCAGCAACAAGTTGTGCAGCAAATATGACAGGTGAGCAGTTACGTGAACGCAGATGGGACGGAGGAAGATAACAAACGGAAAGACAACTTCCTATTCATCAAGACTCTTTCTCCGCATGAGGTTACAACCCCCCAAAAAAAAACGCTGTGCCTGTCACTCAGCCAGTAGCAGTTTTTGGCCTCAAGCGACACATGAAATGGAAAGTATGATGGCTGCCGACACACACACACACACACACACACACACACACACACACACACACACACACACACACACACACACACACACACACACACACACACAAATGTTGCATTCATACTCATTGACAGACTTCATTCAACAGTCAAGTTTGGATTGTCGTCTCGATGCAGGAGGAATCACATTCGAATGAAACTTGCTTCTTTGGAATGAAAAAGCCAAAGAAGCAATGCAGAGACACCGCATTCGAAATATATTGGAAGGATATACGTTTCCCGTATTTTTCCGACGATGAAGCACACCGGATGATCAGGCGCAATATCTTTGTTGGGAAGCATTGGACGGTAAATAGTTGAGTGTAATTTTCAACGTTCCCCGTTGACGATGACGTCGCCCCGAAAACGTTCACATTTCAAAGTCGCAATTTCACGTCAGTCATTTTCCATTTGTCGATGTCGCTTATAACAAACACCTTCATAAGTTCAAAACGTCATTATAATGACCAGACCCCCCCCGACCCCCCACCACCACACACATACACAAAATAGTGAGAAGGCCGTCGTTACAATGAACCGCAGGCGGAAAACTGCCACTGCGACCTAGCTTATGAACCAAATGTACCGTGCGGGATTCCCCTCTGGTGATTAGCAATGCCACCGATCGGCTACTTCCTGCAGCAAAAACATCATGGCAGAGTTCGAGGCCGACAGATTGGAAGATGATTGTAGAGTCTTTTTTTTTTTTGTTGCCATCTATAAATGTTCATACGGAACTATATGTCGTAGTTGGTGGCCATTTGATGGGAAATGCTGACAACGAACTACCGTGAGAGCGTGCAGATTGGTTCTAGAAGTCCCTCGAGCAACAAGCAGAATTACCGTATTTTCCGGATTATAAATCGCTGTTTTTTTCATAGTTTGGCCGAGGGTGCGACTTATACTCTGGAGTGATTTATGTGTGAAATGATTAATACATTCTATCATTTCACATGTTATTTTCACATTAAACCACAAGAGGGTGGTCTAGGCCTGTGTTGATACTTTGCACATTGGCGGTAACTGATAAGAACAACTGACGATGACTCTGACATAAGCGAAGTCGAAGAGGAAGTGCCGCATCTTCCATGTCCGGAGTTCGCGGAGTTCTTTAAAAGTGACACCGATTTTATCCAATAAATTTCCGCAAAAATGCGACTTACACTCCAGTGCAACCTATGTTTGTTTTTTTTCTTCTTTAGTGTGCATTTTATGGCTGGTGCGACTTATACTCAGGAGCGACTTATAGTCCGGAAAATACGGTAACTCATAAGGCGCATCGGATCGTGAGGCGCACCGTCCATTTTGGGGATAACGAAAGGATTTTACGGGTGCCCGATAGTCCAGAAAAATACGGTCAACCTAAAAATAATCTTGACATCTTGAAGTGACATGTGCGATACACTGAGAACAGTAAAGGAAAAACCCCAAACGCAATTCACATCCTGTATCGGCTGTCAACGACCGCAGTCAAATTTGGAACATGCGCAAAATGCCACTCAAGAGCGTTGGACACTCAAGCTCGACCAAGTTCAGTTCTGGCAGAAACCCAAAGGCTGAAAGATCGAGACTGACAACTTGGCAAAGCGAAAAGAATGCCATCAGCGGCCATGTCAGCCTGACGCTGATCGACTTATCGCTACATTAACAACAAATCTGTCAGCCCTTGCGACATACTTTCGTCTTCACATACCAACAAATGCGCACAGTCGGTAAACAAGCCCATCGCGACACAACCGCAAACAAACGATTGCTCTCGCAAACACCCAAACGCAAGGAACACCTGCACAGTTGACGCAATTCGCTCGTTGCACCCTGTTGGGCTCCGGAGAGCACACACACACACACACACACACACACACACACACACACACACACACACACACACACACACACACACACACACACACACACACACACATCCAGACAAGGGAGTGATGAATGACATACGCTACATATTGGCACGTGGCCTGAGGGCACGCTGCTTTTACAAACCCGTGCACGCGCTTTTTTTTTTCTTTTTTCTTTCTCGCGCTTTACAGCAAACACAAAAGAAGTGTCTGAATCAGCTGGATTCTTTTAGCGTGTAGCCACACGATGACAGGTATTTCCACTTGAGGAGAGCAACAATGCTAAGCTGTGAGCCCGGTGTCATAAACTTCCTGCCGAAAGAGGTCAGAGGTTAAACGCTTTTCACTCTCTTCGAGCTCCAGATAAAGACAATAGACAATGGAAGAGAGAAGAGAAAAGGTACCACCTTGTCGCTCGGACTGCAAACGGAGACACGGGCTGCAGCGGGGGTGGCCAAAAGTTTTCCTTTGAGGGCCGCGTAGAAAAAAAAATGTAAAAATGGAAGGGCGAAAGGGCCGCTTCAAAATTCTTCAGTTTTCCACAGCAATTTTTTTTATTGTTTGCATTGTTCATCGGCTTTCTGTTCAAGGGGTCAAGGCAAATGGTTGGGAAGTTTTTGGGGTGGCCAACAGCCCTCCATCTCATACAATAGATCCAGCTCTGCACTACAGCCGAAATCCCTTCTCCGCATTCAGAACCCCAAAAACTTGAGGATCATTCTTGTGATGTCTTCAGAAAACAGCCATCGAGCACACAGTGGAAGAAATGATCTTTGCCTTGAAAATGGAATCACCTTGATTTGCTCCAGCGTTTCGAAGACAAATTGCGTTCTTCTTTTCATCAGAAAAGGTTTATTTGTATCTTCGGAGATAGCCCAATGTCCTAGTCCACGCTCCCTTCTCATTCTGCCCACCTACACCTTTTTTTTAACTAACCTCGTCGCCCATGCCAAATATCATTTTTGTCATTTTTTCCCCATGTCGCGGGCCGCTGAAAAATGCATATTGGGCCGCAAATGGCCCGCGGGCTGTAGTTTGGAAATCAGGGGGGAAAGGGGCTACACAATCTGCATAACACTTTAAGACATTGTCAATGCGTTTGTGTTTGGCTTTTGCGCATTTGTTCAAGAATGATTGTGTGCATGAAAAGGGGGCCAAGCAAACCGGGGGCTGATTTTCGGGTTGCTGGCGTGAACCGATCTAAGCGAGCTCCCCAACTAACGCGACATGAAATTCAATATTTGCAATGTTCTGTTTTTACCTTTTGGACCACGTACGAAGAATCTCGGCCCAGGTGCGGGCACGGCAGTCGGGCGGCCGCCCCGCCCCCCACTCCACCCCCCCTGCGCTAATCCTCCGGCATCACTCAACTGAATCTCGCTTCTAATCCAAATGCGCCGACCCTCTGACGAGTGGCACTCCTGGCTTTCAACTGAAGACCCCGACACATCATCTGGCCCGCAACACGACCGGTAACCCGACACTTGCGCTCCCCAAGGAGCAGCGTGATGAGAGAGGGCCACTTCACACCTACAGCCGAGCGGACGGAAGGATCATCGGATGGGGGCTCGTGTCATTGCTTTGACGCTCACGCCGCGCGCAAACGCGGGTTGTTCAGATTCTGCTGAGGTATTCCTTTTGTGAAAAATGACTGCTGTATAAAATATCATTTCATCCCAACTTTTTTTCAGTTTGGTGTGAAAAATTTAGTTTTGCCTTTCAGCCAAAACTCGCATTGCCTTTGTGGCCTTCAGATTTTTGGGTGTGATCTGCGAAGCCAAAGGGCAGCAAGGTGGATGGAGCGGTGCAAGCGAACGCTCAGGTGTGAATAGTTGTTTGCAAAACAGGACGCGTGCCTTGTGACGCTTGTGCGTGCCCGAGGTCGCCCTTTCTCTGGACGGACACGACCACTCTCCTACTCGAGCCTTTTGTAAGAGGCAGCGTGGTTGCGCAATCAACTCCCGTCTGAGCAAATACTGTACTTTTGAATAAGAGATCCCCGTGAAATGGTCAAAACTTACCACTTCAGTTGGCCGGAAATATTTTGGATTCACTTTGACATGCACGACTCCCGTCTCCTGGCAACAGCCCACCTCGTGCTCATCCTTGCCATTCCACCTGCAAAATAGGCACGTTGCCATGAACCACAAAACCTTGCTCACCTCCCCACATGAACACGCGCAGACTTGACCCCGAATAGAAGCGGGAGGCTGATGCAACGATTTTCAAAGACTGACAATGATGCAACATGTAAAATGGCGACCTGATATGTGCCACTGTCGCGCTCATATAAAACTGGATTGTATCAAGTGCGATTTCTTTGATCAGGGAATTGATCAGGGGGAAAAAAAGAAGAGAGGGATTGTGTGTACGAGTGTGTGCTTACACGATGGTCTTCCCCACATGTCGGAAGGCTTTTTCCACAAACTCCCTCACGCTGTGCACCTCCCCGGTTGCGATGACGAAATCATCGGGCTCCTCCTGTTGCAGCATCAACCACATAGCCTGAAAGAGCGAGAGAGAGAGAGAGAGTTTGGTTTGGCATCAAAAGAGATCTTTCTTCTGACCTTCGGGCCTCCAAGCAGGGCACTTGCCTGTACCTCAGTTCTGACGTCACCATGAAAGCTCGTGGGACGCACACTGTGGGAAAGAAGGGCCGAGCGCTCCCGCGGGCCCACTGCGCCGCTGGCACACATCGACACACTGTCGGCCATCGGTGCACACGCACAAACCCATTTTCACACTCGTGACATGTTCACGGACATCTGAAAATAAACGCACGGGCCAAATGCCAATGAACTGTGCCCTCCCTCCAATGATTATTTTCGTTACAGAAAAATGGGAGGGCCACTTTAAAAATTGCTTCATTTTTTGGAAACGCGCTCAAGCCATTCAAGAAAGCAATTGTAGATTGTTTGTATTATAAAACTATTTTGGCCTCTAAAACGGAATTCTCTTTATTCACTGCAGTGAAACTCCTCTACAACAAAACCAACATGGGCGAAAATACCCCCTAGTGTGAAAAAATCTTCATGCATTAAAGCATTCCCTGTTTTCATCTTCCCCCTACAACAAAAAGTCCCCCTGTTGCATAATGTGAAATCCTTTTCTCCACCCTTGCCTCGCAATGAGGTTCACTACAACGAAAACAAGCCTTCTGCAAAAGTCAAATCCGACCTCAGCCTGCCACAGCGACTCCTACTGCTTCACTCGGAAACGGCAACAGCAAACACCACAGTGGCTGACACATGCGCAGTAGTACAGGAAGTATTTATTATCGTTAGTTTCAGACGCAGCATGAACTTGCTAAAATGGCTACAAAAACGGACCTTTGCAGACCAAGGAGTGAAGAAAAGAAAAGCTTTAACGCTTGAAGACAGGATAAAAGTAATAAAAATGAAAGATGGAGGAAGCAAAGTCAAAGACATTCGGCAAGAAATACATGTAAGTCAAAGTGAATGCTGATCGTAAATTTCGCAATTTCTTTCCCCTTTTTTTTCTTTCTATGCTGGCTATATGGAGTGTCAAATAAGTGTATGCTCATACTTGGAATAAAAATAAAGAGTACACAAATACATCTAGAATGAAAAGTCCCCAGTTGTGAAAAATTTCTTGCTGCAAACATGATTTCATTGTAGAGGAGTTTCACAGTACAGGGTTTGGAAGATAAACGGCTTTCTTCTTTTCACCAGAAATGGTTCATTTGTATCTTTGAACGCAGAGAAAAAATCTACAGTCCCCTCGTCCCCACTTGGCCCACCTCCCCCTTTTTTTAAAACTAACCTTACGGCCCACGTTTATTTTTTTTTGGTTCACGTCGCGGGCCTCAAATGACCTCAAATAGTTTAGACAGCGCCGTCGTAAACGGTATGCTGAGTCGATCGCGCACGAGCCGAAGCCAATCCGCCCATGTGGTATGGATCGTTTTGGTTCCTGAATGCAGCACTCCTCCTGAGTGCACCAAATGTCTGCGTCCAGTTCCAGCGTATTTATGATGAACTCGATTAGAAAGCCTTTGAGAACAAGCGGGGGCGACAGCCAACAGACTACATCGGGTACATAAAACAAAACCTCGATCGAAAAGTAGCCTGCGGGGCCAAATGCGGGCGGGACGGCAAAGTGCTGAATGATACATCGCCTTTCACAATGATCAACAATGGTCGACTTTTGGCGCGTCGCTTGAATTGATGCTCGCAGACATTCGCAATTTCGTTAACTCACAGTTTTATCTCATTGGCAATGGCAAGCGCATCAAAGATGCAGAATTATTGCGACATGTACTACTGTGTCTAATAAAGTACAAATGAGTCGAGGCTCATCACAGCTTGTGTGTATTTGGCGATGCTGACATTCGCGAGTGATCAATCACATACTGTAAAAAAAAAAAAAAATTGAAAGAAAAAAAAAAGTTTGTCGTTTGAGGACCGAGCCAGCGCTCTGCTTTTAATCCCACATTTCATTGTGCTCAAGTCGAGCTAATTGCATCCAGGGGCATTTGGCTCGGATCCGGCTTTGTCTCGGTCGCAAAGCGGATTGATGAAAACGGTCTGCTTCCATGACTTTCTTCGGAGCGCGGTTGACAAGATGGGTTCTTTCCAGCTCCTTCGGGATGTTTTATGTGGTGTCGTTAAACGGAGCAGCCGCGCTCTGTCTCGCTACAAATTTTGACTGTCTATTGCAGCTTCACAGCTTGGTCATTTGTACACGTGCCTGGAGAGCGCAAAGAGAATTCAAATCAAGTCAAGTCGCATTTACTTCGATCGCACGGAACCACAAAAAGAGTCTCAAAGGGCTTCACACGACAACAGTTGGCAAGTTTTCACGGCATCCCCTGACCTTAACCCCCATGAGGGCAAGGACAAAGTCCCAAAGCGCCACCTGGGGAAAAATGAGAAACCTTGAGAAGGGGCCGCAGATGGGGGAATCCCCCCTTCCAGGATGACCACCAGGCTGCAATGGATGCCGAGCAAGAAAGATATGACACAACATTCAAGTTAATCGTCGGGATTTCTACTTTGTTACTTGTGTGACTAAGACCTTTGCTTATCGAACAAACTACGTGCTTGGGTCAGTGAAATTTGTTGCTGTGCTACAACCCGAGCAAACCAACCGAGTCAGGAAACTATTTACTCCTGAAACATGCCGCGAAATAAATCCGAATGTCAAGTGAGGCACTTTAATGTATGAGGTTTTTTTTTCTCGAATTGGGAGAGTCGATGGCAGCCATTTTTGTAGCTGTATAAGCATGGCAGCTAACAAAACAAACCCTCTTCTTTCATCGGGGGGAAAAAGTACATTTTTACCTCTTCCCATTCTTTGGTAAACATAGAAAAGTTTCCTGAAAATCTTCATTTCCAAGGAAAATTCAGAGTAAAAAGAGCTTTTTGTGAAGGAATGCATTTCAAGCAGAACTTTGACACTAGAGTATTTTTCTTTTTGGCTTTTGCGATACCTCAAATATCAAAACAATGCTTTCCGACTAAATAACATAACCTAAAGAAAGGCACTTGGATTGCAAAATAAAAGCTTCTTGCAAGAAAACCACTGCACTGATGCACGAACTATGCATGGACCTTTCATGTTCTCACCACCCCACTGCTTTCGCACGCCACCTCGCCACATGGAATTGCGTACTGTACACACACACACACACACACACACACACACACACTCACACACACACACACACACACACACACACACACACACCATGCATGGACCAAGATCTGATCAAAGCTATCTCGTGGTGATTCATCATATCAATCCGAGCGAGTGTATTTTCACTCAGTGTTGCAAGAAGGCAAACTCAAAAGTGGGCGACAAAGTTCAACGTTCTGAACTCCCCGTTTGATATGAGAGAACGAACACTGGAAGAAGTCAGGGTATTCCCGTGTTTAATTCTCGAAAATCATTTGTGACCACAAAGCCACTTTTGCCTCCCGCCGCATTTTCCACCAGCGTTGGCTCTTGTGTTTTCCTCCTTCCCCGCGCCGGGTCTCTCGCTTGCATGCTTCAGTAACTACCGATCAACGGCTCAGAGGTTGAACCCTCGGAGCTGAGCCTTCCCCTCTGCCCGCGAGAAGCCCCCCGCCACGGGGCACTCGGTGGCTCTTGCACAGTGGCTGACGGTGTAGACGATTAAGGACAGAAGGCGGAACCTCAATGCCCTTGCGTCACAATCGGGCGCGCCTCAGGCATCATTACGTTGAAAAAACGAATCGATACCGTTTCACGTCCATGACACAAAAATAGATGAAATGAAAGCGATCGTCACTCTGACAAAAGCTTGCTTTTATTTTTTTTATTTTAAATTTTGGGAATTAAAAAAAAAAGTGTCTGGGGTTGAACGTGTGGAGTGTGAAAAGACATGTCTTTGGGAGTGAATGAGTTAAACTGGGGGGGGGGGTGTCCAGGTTTATAATGGTTTTTAGAAAAGGGCAGAGATGCGATTCGGTCTTGGGATGATAAAATGCGGCACTTGATAAGATATCAAAAGACTTTTGATAAAACGAGAAGAATTTGAGCCAACGCTCACGTGAATAATTTTGCATTCAGCAGACGTGACGGCCGAGACCGCCGCTATCAAGCGAGCCGACCGTCAACCAATTCCAGATGCCCTGTCACGTAATACACAAGCAAAGTAGTGCTGGAAAATCCCCGGTACAAACCAAAGGAAGCCTGCTGACTCAAATTAGGCCCCGCATCTGTCGCAGAGCGCACGAGCACCGATGTCAAACCAAAGTCAACAAAATAAAAACCCGACTGCGCTCCCAAATCCCAGACTGGATGCCGAGACGAATGTACACGGGCGCATGGCTGCCGATGCGATGACAAAAAACGCTCTCCGAGTTCAGCCAGATTAGCACAGACTCGTTTTCAGCGTGTTTTTTTTTCCTTGACGAAATTTCATCTTTTCAGCCGAAAACAAATCAAAAGAAAAGCAAACGTTGAAGAACGGCCACCCCGCCATCAGCGGGCGTGACCTGAAATAATCGGAATTGGGAAAGTAGCAATTTCAGGATGCTTTTGAAGAAGCGATCTGAAGACGAGCTACAACTCTTGCTGCTCACATCGTCACGTCGTGTACATGTGAAGAGCATCATGCGGACATGGCAAATGCTCCGATTCGATCCATTCCTACACCAGCTCGCCTGCGACGGAAGAGACAATGTATAATGTCGAAGGGGGCAAAAAAAAAAAATAAACAATCAGAACAACTGTGGCTCAACTCCATCTTGATCAATCATGTGATGTCATCGATCTGCATGTGTTACAAAGCTGTACGTGGCTGTTTGGATGAACACACTGGTGCGTGTTTCCGGCAGATGGAGAATAGATCACGTCACTTGTCAACCAGTGACCAGACATCCCCAGATCAGATCTTCGGAATGAAGGGAAAAAAAAACTCTCCATGTAAAGCCAGCGAGAGAAATTGTAGCTTGCAGGAAAACCCAAACTGACCTAATGATGCCGTTGTTCAATCCAGCTTCTTTCATTTTAGGCAGCTGGCTAAAATGAAGCCTCGCCTGTCTCTCTTCTTGCCTTGGTCACATCCAGACTGGATCACTGTAACGCACTTGGACTTTGGAGTCAGCCAATCCTCCATCGAGCGTCTCCAGTTGGTCCAGAATGCTGCCGCTCGCTTCTTCACTGGTACTCGTAAGAAGGAATGCGTAACTCCTACTTTGGCTCCATTTTCGAGTTCTTTTGAAGCTCCGATTATTTGTTTCAAATCTTGACATGGCCTCGCCCCACCTCTGAGCTCCCGCGTCGCTACCCGATGCCTCAGGTCTGCGGACGAGACGCTATTAGAGGTCCTGAGAACTAAGCGGAGGCTCAGAGGGGATGGAGCCATTTCCGTTGCCGCTCGCTCTCTTTGGAATGAACGTCCACAGCAAGCCCCCTTCGCTGTCCATCTTTAAAATTCATCTTCAAACTCATTTCGAGTCCCTTTTGACTCGGCATGGCACTTGATTTTTACTTTGACTTATTTTGTGCTGTCTACTGTTTTCATCATTAAATTATTGTTTTACAGTTTGTAGTTTGAATGATTTTCGCTCCGTGTACAGCACTTTGTCGACAGCGTTGGCTGTTTCCGAGGGTGCGAGAAACACACGAGTTCATGTCGATGAAAACAGCGAAAAAGAGGGAAACATCAAACCGCATGTGAACGCGATAAAAGTTTGCCTCCACGAAGCGTCAACGTCACAAAATCCCCAGGCTTCATTTTTTTTCGTGAATGGCTGCAACGGAACTGATTTTATTTTTATTTTTGCAAAAGATTTTTTCTTTGACGTGCTTCTCTACTTCGAGAGCCTTCCCATTGTTTTCCCTTCATGTTGCTTTTCACTCTTCCAAGCACCCCTGCGCTGCGCTGCGCTCTCCTGTTGAGTTTTGACCAAAAAGGGACTTGTTGAATTAATTTCTTGTCAGGCGCAGACAGTCTGGATGTGGAGTTGAAGACAGATGCGGTTATATTTACAGTATGAGTTCACCCCGAAAGCCCACAGACGTACGCGGCAGTCAGGAATGACGCAGGAATGGCGGCACCTCTGGCGTTTGCTGTTTTCTGCTGGCACAACTTGACGGCGGAGGTCAGCCACAGAGGACGCTCACTCGCTCGCTCGCAGCTGGTTACCGCGCGCAAGGCAGCAAAACTTGAGTTCGTCACAGTTCATCTTCTATTTCACACAAGCTGTCGGTATCCCGGAATAGATTAAAATCCAGAAGAAATATTCTTGTTTTGGAAATAATTTCAACTTGTCATAAAAAGGACCATTTAATGCAGTCATCGTAAAAAATGGCAATTCCGATGCTTTAAAAAAACAACAAAACCTTCGTTCTTAGGTGTACGTGGCTCGAGTTTTCAGCACTTTCAGCATATAAGCCGTTCCTACTTGGAATGTCGTTTTTTTTTTTTCCAGAGGGAACTCATATCCCCGGTGTTCCCGTCCGTCTCTTTCGACGATCGCACAACGCTAACAAGAAGGCAAGCCCAGCCCGCCCAGCGCATACCTCCGGCCTCCCTCTTATTGGAAATAGCGGGATAGCGCACAGAGGAAATGCCTCGGATATTCCCGGAACAAAAGCAAGCCTGCGGACGCGGCGGCTCAAGGAGGAAACGATAGGACGTGAACCCGTATTTCTGCAAAGCGAAAAATTCCAATCAGATGCAGCAAAGGACACCGCCAGTCGGGCGAGACTTTCGGCGAGGTTTTTGGGATTCAGCTCCGAGCGGTTAGGACACGTTATGAGAGAGCGTCTCAAGTGTGTTGTGACTTGTGAGCGGTGTAGACATGAAGTAGCTGACACGAGATCCCCGTCTTTGTGGGCCGGTCTGCTCGCGTGCCTGATGTGTGTGTGTGTGTGTGTGTGTGTGTATATTGCACATGTGGACGAGAAGGCCTTCCAAAGTGTGCACCTGCGTCGTATAAATCTGGCAGGAGCTTCCTCCCATCACGGCCTAACATTTCCAATGAGAGTCACAGGGAGGGCTGGACGTGAGGGGCGGAGACATGGCTACCGTACGTTGCCGTAATAGAGCACAGCTGTCTGGGCATGCGTGCAAAGAGCGCAGCCGAGTGTGTGTTTGTGTGTGTGTGTGTGTGAGAGAGACGGCGATCATTGAGGTTTCATGTTCTTGGAGAGGCAAAAGGACTAGGCTGTTCTCTGAATTCAAGACATTGCCATTTGAGCGTACTTTTTTTTTTGTTGAGGGGGGGTCTGTCTGACACTCTCTGTCTAGTGTTCCAAAACTAATTTGGGATTCAAAAAATGTGCCCCCCCAAAAAAAAATTATGTGATTGCCATCAGCTGAGGGGTTACAAGTCTTATAAATGGCCTCAACATATTGCCGATGCATGATGTTAGAGGCAGGAAAGGGGCGCGAGGGGGGGGGGCGAATTTATGTCTGACATTCAGACAGAAGATTTACAGAAGTCCAACTTGTATTTTCAGTCGACAAAATCCGCTAAAAAGCAGTACACGGTACGGAACATACGTTTCCATTGGGTATTTTTCAAACTTCAATGTCAGTCCAACTGAAAGCAGACCAAAAAAATTCTTCTAAGCAAGAGCGCAAAACTTTTTCTGCTCGGTCATCCATCCACATGGCGACTGCCGATAACCTCCAAATGGCAAAGAAGCACTTGGGAACGCCAGATTAAAAAAAAAAATGTTTTCGGTCCTTTTCGCTTCAGAAAACGCGACACAAAAGGCAAAATGCGTGCACGTCGTGAAGACTGGGATCTAATCGGGTGGGGTTTGTTTTTTGGTTTGTTTGATTTTCCCCAATCGCTGCAGCAGACAACAGTACAATACTTGGATCCCCCCCCCCCCCCTGATGGACATCATGCTTGAAGTCTGAGCAGTTTCCTGTTCTCTTGCGTCACTTTGACATCATCATCTACAAGAAGGGTGGTCAAGCTCTCTGGTTGATCTTCAAGCATGGTGGCCAGCCCCAAAGTTCTATTTTGGAGTGTTTGTACACATCAGGACGTTATGTAAGCAAATCTGAAACATATTTTCTTGTATTTCATTTTCAAGTATTTTAATTTAAGACAAAACTAAATATATTGCTGACACCAAAAAAAAACAGATATGAAATACTGAAAAAAGAAGTTATAATATTATGCTAGTGTAAACAGCATGAAAATCGTGATTGTTATCCAGATTGGCTCAGGTAAGAGCGGGAAAACATCCCGCAATTCTCTCGCGCCACACATGCATCCAAAAACATGTCAGGGCAGACGCGCCATACGGAGGGGAAAAAAGAAAAAGGTTCCAAAAAGGCCGGGTGTTGCCAAATACAAGTCGGATTGCACACGGTCCCATGCGGTGTTTTCTAAAGACTTGCAGGAGTATCCCGAGAGCGGGCGAAAACACAAGAAGCTTAGGACACAAAAGCAGTCTCGGCCACCAGAGACATCGGAAACCAAAGCACTGCTTGCAAACTGGACCTCCTTCAAAGCCAAAGCAAACAATTTAGGAGTTTTGGCCACAAGGGCATAGCAAGGTACGTTCTATGCGATGGACTGATGATGGATGTGAGGACTTAAAAATGAGCAAGGACGACGGGGGAGCAAACGCTGTTCATCATCGTGGCCCAGCAGCAGGCTGTGTGAGGGCCGTCGCCGGTGCCTCGCTCGTGTTTAAAGTCTGTGGTTTCACTCCGGAGTTCTTCTTTTCTCCCGGGAAATAAAAACATTCTTGTTGGTTCTCCAAATGAGCGTTCTGGGGGCAGCCAGATGTGCAAGAGGGAAGGAGGAGGACTCCTCCTCTCGGGCTGACTCGATGGATGGGGCTGGACAAGGGGACCTTCGAGTCGAGCTCTGGCTCCTCGAAGAAGGGAGAGGTGGTTGGTCAACTCTGACCCCTGACCCCTGACCCCTGACCTCAGGTGTCAGTCGCAGGTACTGGAAGAGCCCCAAAAATCGTCAGCAGTCCAGTTTTTCATTCGCTCAAAAGTCACGTCAGGTGCATTTCTTGTGATTTTGGCTTTGGTAATTCAGAGAATCGCGTCAGCCATTTCGGGCCACGGGGGAATGCCGCGAGCCTCTTGCGAGGACTTGCCAAAGGCCACCGGTGAACATAGAGGAGCGACGGTGAGAAGGCGGGGAGGGAAAGATGGGCAGAGATAAACACGCGATGAGGCGATGAGGGAATAGAAAATGATGCAACACAAGGGTCAGAGTTCAAAGGGAGTGTCACGACGTGGGAACGAGAGCGGAAACACAAACCTCGTGGAAATAACAATTGAGCAAGGTGCTACTTTTCTTTCAGAAAGTCAATCGCGAGGACTGACGCATTGATTGATGTTGATGCATTGCATCAACCGTTGGCTATCGACTATAGGTTACGACAAGATTTGCAAAAACAAATGCATGGGGGGGCAAAACTCCTGCCGCATAAGCAAACATGAACAAGGCGACATCAACAGCAAGCTGCAGACGGACGGCGCTTGGCAACATCAAAGTCAAGCAGTGATGAACCAACATCGGGCTGCCTCCAATCCAGACGCGAGCCAGACTCGCGGACTTGCTTGGCTGCTTCTCTTTTTCCTCTTTGTGCGTCAAGGTGACCCATGGATGCTTATCAACTCCAAGAGGCCGAACCGAACAAATGCCCTCGACTCGCACGGGCTGCGGTTTGATGCGAAAGTGGCTCCGTCGCTCCGAGATTAATTGCGCAACCTTTTACACAAACAGTTGAGTGTAACTGTTGTCAGCCAGATAAACGGCACTGCATTCTTCTCGGCAGGAAGTGCCTCATTGAGTTGCACTCCCAGACTTAGCATGCTAGAGACCCCCCCCCCTCAAAAAAAAAAAATCAATGCGCTGCCCTCATAAAAGCCTCCACTTCCTGTCTATACAGGAAGCAGTCTCTCATTCCCTCGCTCCTGCTAAGTGTGGGAGATTGTTCTGCCAATCCAAACATGTTTATCAATAAAAACAAGTGAGCAGAGTGGGACTTCACGGGTCGGCGAGCCGCGGCTGAGATGGCGGCAGGCGGCGCATTGAAAGTGGCGGGAAGCGGCGAACAATAAATCACGACTTTGATTGCAACGCATTTTCCTTTGTACAATAGCTGCAAATCCAAACATGTTGTCAAATTGGCTGCTCGCTGTCAACATTGTTTCCTCCTCGCAGAAAACACGCCCCTGCCTCGAATTTGAGCCCGTCCGTCCCTTCCCCAGATGCTGAACTCGCATTCAGGGTCGCAACGCAAAACATTTGACCTTAACCTTTGAACCTCAGAGCACCTTTCGAGTGCAACTCTCAACAGAAAAATGTAATCGAAGAAAATCGCATGCGTTAAGTATTTGGAAGGAATAAAGCCGCAAAAAGGCAAGAGAGAGAAAAACGCCATCACCCCAACGCGTCCCGCTTTGTTTATTATTTCCATTATCCAGCCGTCATGGGGGGGAGAGTTGAAAGAAGCACCGGCGCACCTGTTAAATCCACCCCCAAGGTAACTCTCCAGCGATTTCCTGTGGCCTTCGGGGACGGGATTGGATGGGCGAGCAGAACCAGATGTCGGGGCTCTTGCAAGTCGTCTTCAGGCACCCGCAGCGGGTGGGGTGGAGAGAACCGTGCGCAGTGGCCAACCGGGAGGTCGGGTCAGAGGCTGAAGGTCAAAGCAGGGGGGTGGGGGGGTGGACGACTTGACCGCCATGATCATAAAATGAGGGATGAAGAGATTATTTATTCCAGACCCAGACGACATTCGAGGTGGACAAGAAATGTCGAGTCGCTCACGCCATCGGCGTTCAAGAACCACTCGAGAGAGAAGCGAGAGAGAACCCGGTCTCACCAGGTCATTTATCCGTTCGGCGCGGGGAGAGCCAGGGGCACATAGTGCCGCTGTGACAGAGACAATGGCATGCCGTCTGTCGGTCAGCGTGGGGCCGCGGTACCGGTTGGAAGCTTAACTCATTCACTCCCAAAGACGTTTTGAAACGTCTTTTCAGACTTGGTCCAGAATTGGCTGGGACTGAATGAGTTAAGGAGGAGGGCGGAGTGACAGATGAAAGACGGAGCGGACCTGCCTGAAGAGAGAATGACCGACAACGCAGAGCAAAGTCGCTCAAAGAACATTGGAAGTGCACACTTCCGTTTTTTTTTGTTTTTTGTTGATGAATGCGCCCCGTTGATGAGACTCGGGTTAAGGTGGCTCTCAAGTGGGGACATTTGTTCAAAGCTGAAAAGTAAACAAGTTTGGAAGTCCTTTGAGAAGCTTCTATTTGCAAGCAGATGGTCAGAAGCTGGATTGGCTCAAACGGAAATGGCCAAAGGTCAGCCACGATTGACTTGGCCTGATGTCAACAAAGGATTGGAAGAAGAAAAGAATTCTTCACATTTTCGCTGAGCGCGCTGGGAACAAAAAAGGAGATCCACTGTCATCGATACGTATGAGCAGACTGGAGCAGAGAAGACATTTAGATGGCCCTGTCATTCCAAATGAAGTCAATCGGAATTCAGTTTTTTTTTTTACAAGCAATGCTTCAGTAGTCAAGCAGATTCGCCTGGATGTCACGATTTGACACATAACTTAAAGTTATGCTTTGTTGAAAAATAAAATAATTTAAAAAAAACAGCACAAAATAAAATTCAACAAAACCTTTTCTCGGCGTGGAACAACGTTCGGAGCCACCATCCAAGTCATTTTCTCTTTTTGAAAATTTCCCGCCACGTTTGTTACCGCCTCAGTTGCTTATCAAAAGTCAAAGAACAGGTTCCACTAGGTTTCTTTTTACTAATAAGAGTCATGAGCCTTTTTTTTTACTCAACTCGTATGGTTTGTTGGTGTGTACAGTTAAAATAACCAAAAAAAACCATGCAAACCAAAGCACATGAGCACATGCACGCACGCACAGTCCTCTAGTGGGAGTGGACTGCAGCACTACTTCTCACAGACACGACGAC